>LR746273.1:6282500-6882500 GCA_902729315.2 Spirodela intermedia
ACCCTCCGAACCCAACGATTAATCAAACATTTTTTTCCGAATTCTCACGACACATCATGAGCAGCAGGCCAACAGACGTTCTCAACGCCTGGTCAACGCCTCTCGAAGGAGAGAATCATGCACCTCACCCCCTCAGCAGCTGCAACAACAATGTCAACTCCCCCAAACTCGCTGGCTCATGCCCACATCAGTCAACCCTCCCAAACCCAAATCCTATTGGCGGAGACACATACATGGGTATATATATATATATAGTTTTATTTTCTCAATAAAAGCAGATATAAAATAGCATGGGCATTCAGAAAAGCAGATAAAATTTTGAACTTTCTTCATAAAAAATTGCAAGGATGAGGAAGGCCCCAGCAGCCGTACCAGGCTTCTGCTGGGCAACCTGCAAGTAGGGCAGCTTTTCCTGCACCTCGGGGTGCTCAAAAGGTGCTCAGAAGTGGGGCGGGAAACCAATTGAGCGTGAAGAAATCCTTGGTAATGGCGATCAAATGAAGTGGCAATGGAACTTCTGATAATGGCGGAGATGGAGGAGGATGGAACACGTACTTGGGTCTGAGTTGATGAGCGCAGCGGTCCCCTGGAAGTCGCAGCTGCCGCCGGTCTTCTTCGATTTCTGCCAGTAGCTGTTGAATGCGAAAGAAGCGTGGGCGATGATGTGATCAGGGTAGAAGCAGCTCCCATGGGGTTTAATCTCCTCGCAGTCGGCGCCGCCCTCGCCGCAAGCGTAGTCCATGGCCTCCTGCAGCGCCTCCGGGATCGCTGTGGGCTTCGCCACGCACCACGACGGGCCCCTCTCCGCCTCCCAGCCTCCCGGGGCCGCCAAAGGCGCCGCCGAGCACGGCGGCGCGGCGGCGGAGAAACCGGCTGGAGGTGGGTCGTCGGGGATCTCGCTTGGTGCGGCGGCGGGCACGAAGGAGAAGGACCCATCTGGTGCTGAGGCGAATGGCGGCGATGATGGGGTAGGGTTTTCGCTGGAGAAACCAGGGGATGAGGCGAAGGAAGAAGAAAGGCTCCTGCGAAAGGTGTTCCCCTCCATTATGGTCCAGATTTCCATGAATGGGGAGAAACCCAGGTTTTCGAGAGCCAACTTGTGAGCAGACACCAGAGAGTGTGTCGCCCCAAGGGAGGAGGAGGAAGGAGGTGGGTCGACCAGGTAGGAAGAGTTGGACCTCCACAGATAGGTCAACAGGGGTTTAAGGGTTTTGACTGCTGAGTGGTGACCCAGACAGTCGGAGGAGAAGGCTGCGGAAACCATGATCTCCCTCTCGAGGCCCCATCTGAGGAGAGAATGGTGCAGGTTCTTCACTGAAGGCAGCACCATATCCCACTGGGGGGCCCTCAGCGTAGTGCAGAGAACTCCCCTGCCCACAACAATGGCGGTGACGTTTCCCGATGGGAAAACAGAGAGGACGTGCCTCCTCAGCCATGTCTCCGCCTGCAAAACGCTGGATGACACCGCGGGGAGGTCTGCCACCGCGACGGAGACCGCCATGGCCGGCGCGCTGGCGCCGTACCCGGGACGGTGGAGCTCCAAGAACGTCGCCGAACCATGGAGGCCAACGAACTTGATGACACCTTCTTGACCTGCACCTGCGACGAGGGGGAAGGAGAAGACGATCAGAGAGAAAAGCCGTATCAGAGCGAACCGTCTGAGAGCGCTGGAAGGGTAGTGAGGCTCCCCCCTCACCAGCAAGACCCAGGATGGGGAAGAAGAGCACAAGGAGGGAGAGTTGAAGCGCCGCCATCCTCGTCTCCTACGCCGCCGCCTCTTGTTCTTCCTCCTGCCGCAGAGAACCTGGTCGGAGGGGAGACAAGGGGTCTCTCCCGGCGAGAGGAAGCGGGAAATGTGGGTGGCCGCCTCCGGCGGGAGATAGCGGCGAGGGGACGGCAGGCGTTGATATCTGCGCTCTGTTGCGGCGTACGGTCGGAAGAAGACAGGGCGTGGAATGCGTGCAGCTCGTAGGTCGAAGGCTGACAGGCCAGCAGTCCAGGCATTGGTCCATAGTAGCTGGGGCCCACATTAATCTCTCTCTCTCTCTCTCGATACAAGTTGGCCCATTTATGGTCAGGCCCAAGACCATTACTGGGCCTGGTTCGAATAACGAGGCTACACTTAGCCCGTTTAGAATCCGATAAGAGGCTAACGAGTACTGTATGGGAGGAATTTTTAGGCACATTAAAACCGGGAGTTTTTTTTCTGTCATTGAATTTATTCTCAGCCGTTGGATTATATTTGGGCGGATGAGATTCGGTGCCAAGCAAGCCAGGACAGCCCAGGGATGTCATTTTTTCATATATTTATATCTATGTGTTGATCACATTATTACGTGGCCGTCCTCGATTTACCACGTGTAGTCTCTCTCTTTCTCTCTCTCCGAGTCGGCCCATTTAGAATCCGGTAAGAGCTTACAGGCTGCTGCTTTTAGTGGGTCGCGGGGAGGAATTTTTCGGGCCCATTAAAGTTGGGACATTTTTTTCTGTAACTGAAGTTATTATCAGCCGTTGGATCATATTTAGACGGATGAGGTTGGTTCCTAGAACTCTCACGTTGCTAGCAGGAGGGCGAGGATTGGAGGGGAGAGAGTTGAATTCCCCCGCTAGAGAGAGGAGTCGAAAGTGGTGGTGGTGGTGGCGGAGGGGATGGGCTCCTGCGGCGGCGGCGGGGCGGGAGGTGGCTGCCAGTCGGAGTGCTTCCGCGACCGGGAGGGGGACGAGGAGGATTCTTTGAGGACGGAGGATCTGAAGCGCTGCTCCGGCTCCTGCTCCGGCGACCAGTCTCCGGCGAACGATGGGCGTGGTCTCTGTAACAAGTGCCGGGAGATCGCTGCAGTGTACAACAATCTTTGCGGGGCCTGCTTCCGCTTCTCCTTGTATGGAAAATTCAAGGTCGCTGTTACGTCGAACGGGATGATCTCTCCGACGGACAAGGTCCTTGTCGCCCTCTCCGGTGGCCCCGCCTCCAGGTTCTAGATTTTTTCTTCCCGCATCGTATTCCACCCTTTCCTGCCCCCTCCGCCAATTCTGTGTCGCCTAGTCCAGAATTTTGACTCCGTTGGTATATACATCCACGTAACTGGCTAGCAGTGACTCACTCCCTTCGATTAAATAGACTATGCGACCGCATGTTTGGGCCGGGAAGACTAGCCTTCAGTTTGTTTCTGAAGACATCGGTTTTTTTTGTGTGTTCGAGGGAATTTTCTTCCTCATACACTATGATCGAAGCATGCGTGTATCCGGTTAAGTGGATGTATAGATCAGGATTGCATATCGCGTGGGAGAGCATGTTTTATTGTAGCCCAGGGCTGCCGATTGACTTTCTCTTTTCGAGTTGATGACGGGCTAATGCTTCGTTGTCAAAGGCAAGGACGGGCCAGTAGATTGATGACTCTAACAAGGGTGAAGATTAACATCGAGGCTCATCATTTCAATATTACAAATTGTTATGTTTCAGGCAGTTTTATGTTTTGCCTTGCTTCCTTTTCTCCTTTTTAGGAGTAACTTATGACCTACAGATTTCATGTTGAAGTGATGAGACTTATGGCCACATGCTTCCTCTTATGGTTGAACAGTTAACATGCTCTAGACTGAAAGTTAGATCATATGATAACGACGTGGTACTGAAATTTCGCTGAGCACCTCATGCCACCAGCTCGTTAGTACCAGTGTTACATTGCTTTTGACAGGTTTGCAATGTTTTTTAACTGTAATGAGTGACAGGTCTGCAGCATACGATTTTGACGTGGGAACCTTGTGACGTGAATAAAACTCTCCGAAGTGAATCTTGTAGGTTAGTCTATACCATCCATCGTGTAGCTCAAGTAATATGAAGAAAGATATTTTGCCTAAGATAGTGAGAGATGTCGGACATAATGCCTAAGGCATAATGTAGACTTCTATGGTAGGAGATATGGGAAGAAAGGAAGCAGTTGAGAAAATTATGTTAGAAGGAATATATTAATGAGATGACGACCTATATTCTAACCTGTTGACAGCTCAAAACTCCTCTTGCTTATTTGTCGTTGATCGGCTGTAGTCCATTTCTCGCATTGTGGCGCTGGTGTGCTGTAATTGTTTTAGGTTTGGGTTTAATGAATTTTGCACTTCAGTAGATCATTTGTACGTGCTGCACATCTTCATTATTATATGACTATTCTATCTAGTTGTATGAAACTCTCTCTCTCTCTCCTCCCCCCTCTCACATGTCTGTGTGAACTTGCGTATCCTATTTTTATTTACAGGATAGCCCTGGAATTTGCCCATGAGATGCAGTTGAAGGCGCAAAAGAGTTGGGATGCAAGTAAAGATCAAGCTTTACCAGTTTTCGGTGTTGGGGCTGCCTTTATCGACGAAAGTATACCTCTTAGGCCTTCCGAAGTGGTTCAGAAAGCAATAGAGGAGATGAGATTTCGCGTTTCGCAGTTAACACCGCCTCCAAAGGTGTTTCATGTTGCATCCATTGGAAGCCTTCTTTCTGCGGATACAAAGGATGGGACTGGATTAAATGCTTTGCTTGAGACTATTAGTGATGCCACTGGGAAAGAAGATCTTCTGAGTTATTTGCGAATGCTATCCTTGCAAAAGGTTCGTTATCTTGCTTCTGTCAACGTGAACTGGGCTTAACAAATAATGATTGAATTTCTTACAAAATTATGCTACTATTTTGCCTCCAGATTGCTTTAGATAATGGATATAGCAAATTGGTTCTAGGATCTTGCACGACAACGATAGCATGCCACATACTGTCTGCAACTGTGAAGGTTTGTCATCGGCAACTGGGTTTAGAAAATTACACGAAGTTGATTGATCTTATTTATCAGCGGAGATCACATAACATGAATTGTTTTCCTAACAATGAATGCCCAATTTTAGGCCGAGACTGCAGATCTCTGAGCTGATGCCATATCTGAGTGGGCATTGCGCATTGCTTCTCTAACAAGTGATATACAAAGTGTTACGTTTTTGCAAGATGTTTGGCCCATTTAGCTGTATGATAGCCTTCCATTTTACTAAGCGAAAAGTCCCGGAGGATTTTCTTCTTTCACTTTATTTACATGCAGTGCTATATAGGTATAATTCGTGGTTAATTTCCCGTTAGCCTTTATTATTATTATTATTATTATTATTATTATTATTAAGATTGATTTAAGAGCTTTTAATTGTACTTTGAGAGGGAACTGGGTTAGTGATCTGTTGCACGGAAGTTTAGAAAAAGACACAAAATAAATACCCTTTCAGGTCAGGGATATCTGTTTTCAGGGTCCTCACCATTGGCAGTTTTTTTTTTTTTCCAGGGTCAAGGTTACTCTTTACCCGCAGATATACAGTATGTAGATGCCAGATGGGAGATTCCAGTTGTTCTGCCTCTTCGTAGCTGTCTTGCAGAGGAGCTTTCAATGCTTTGCCACCTTGATGGGTAAGTTTGGCTATATATCTATACAGAAACTCATTCCATTCACCTCTTCTCTGTGACGACTATATGATCAACTCCGGTTAAATCTGCAGCCATGAGATTCATCAAGTTTTCGATCAACCTTGTTCGGGCATCAATAATTTGGTCTCCTCGTTCATTGCACGTGTGCAGGTGTGATGGGTATTTTTTTCTCTATGTATACTTTTTTTTTTGAGACATATTCCTGCAATCAGTCGGACTGATGTTTGGTAATGATATCTTATTATCCATGAAATCGATGAGATTATTTGTGGGTTAGCACTGCCGTGCCGTGCCCATTTTTCTTTGCCTGTGTTCTCTTCTGACAGCCCATCTCTCTCTCTCTCTCTCTCTCTCTCTCTCTCTATATATATATATATATATATATATATATATCTCTTCCTGGGCCAGCCCATTGACACCTTTAATTACATCGTTTGTCATAACTTCAGAATTCTTAGATTCATGGCATTCCTCTCCATCTAAAAGCCTTACCTTTTTCCTGACGAATACACAGGAAGAGAACCCTTCTCGTGCCCGGACAATCCTCAGAACAGCAGAGAAGCTACGCCCATTCCATTTCAACAGACTTTCAGAGAATCTTTCTTATGAGATGCTGCCATCTCGTGTGCGTCGGAAGCTGCAGACTGCCGCAAACGCCGAGTTCACTCCATCAGAGCTCCTTTGCCCAATCTGCGGCGGCCCACTCACGGAATCTGATGTCACACGCTTGAAATCCACCGTCAGTAAGTCATCAAGAAGACATGAGGCTTTTGCTGCACATTGCTGCCAGAGTTGCTGCTCTCAGATCCTTCCAAAGGAGCTGCCTTCCCTCGAACATTTCTATTCTCTTTTGCCCGTAGCGATGAGAGGGAGAGTGAAGGATGCTGCTTCTCCCGGCAACCATTGGCTGAGGTGAGTACTTTCTTTGCCATCTTTGTCTACAACTTGAAGTCAACCCCCCCCCGGGCAATATAAGGGGGAGTGAGCTACCCACGTCAGTGGATCCCACCCGGCATATCTTATTGCTGACTCTGATTCACTGATGAACATGGTCTCCAGCTTGAAGTCAACCCTCCTTCCACTTCCCCTTTAAGTAAACCCACACCATCTTATTGTTGATTCTGATGCCCATGTGACAGTTTTGACAAGCTTACTGAGATCGACGAAACTTGGTCTCCAACTTAAGTCAACTCTCCCCTTTCCATAATTCGCCAATATGATGATCAGAGAACTAACTACCCACGTTGCCAAATCCCACGTGCAACACCTTTATCGTTGACTCTGATTTCCAATTCCCATTCTGATTACCGTATTGAGATGCATTCACACCATAGCTTCCACATTTATGTGGGTCCTCCGATCTTGCGAATCTATCAGTAGATTCTCCTCTGTTCCTGTGGCTTATCGGTCAACTCTCCATCACGATCACTCTCAGGGACCAAATAGAAGACTGTTTGCTCTCATCTGACGAAGATTAATAGGCTGACGTCACGCGATGACGTGTGAGTAGATCTCTGCCCATCTTGCTCCGGTTTGATCGGATTTCCTTTAAATGGTAGTCTTATGCTGGAGTTCTTCAGGTGGTCGTGGTATTGGGCCGCGGGCTGGATGGCTGTCGCTGTCGTTGACTAATTAGAAGGAAAGTCGTCTTCTTTTGATTCGGATTGAGTCGGAGCAGCTTCCGGATCTGTAGCCTTTTGACTCTCCTGTGACAGTGACACCTTTGAGATCTGGATCAAAATATAATTATTCATAAGTTAAGGTTGAATTATATAAAGTCTGTCAACGGTATAACAGAATGATATTCAAGGGAGTGTGGGCCGGGCCCAAAAACGCATTTTCTGGGCTTATCTCCTGGGCTGGGCCCAGAAAAAGCTTTCCGGACTTTGGACCGGACTATCTGCAAGGGAGGGTCTCATGAAATGGGCTCCAAGCCCGATTATAATGAAGCCCGGGCCCAGTCTCCATTGGATCTCACCTGATACAAGAGAGTGGGAAAGAGAGAGCCACTTGGACGATCGCTTGATGGCCATGTGGCAACGAAATAGGCTCTGGACCGGGCTTCACTTAAATATTTTACCTTATTTTTAGTCTTTTTTGTTACATTAATTCTCCATTTTTATTTCCAGATATTAAAACAAAAAATCCTGAATTAGACACTAAAATAATGCTATATATTACAACTGTTCGTCTCGTAAATTCGTCAACCAGGGAGACCAGTCTAGAGAGAGAGAGAGAGAGAGAGAGGGAAATTAAATCATGACAATTTTTCTGGAATATTTACTCGGAAAAATATCTATTATTATGATTATTATTTTGTAAAAGACACAAGCCCGGTAAGAAAGCGGTATCCGGCTTTTGGGTGTTTTCGTGTGTCACTCTCTCTTCTCTCTCTCTCTCTCTATCTCTCTCTCTCTGTGCTTGTAGAAGGTTGGGGGGGGGGCAGAAGGAAGTAGAAGAAAATGTCTGCTCATGGGCAGCAGAGATCGAACGGGGAGAGGGGTCGCGGCCAGAGAGGGGCGAGGAGGTTCGTACCGAAGGGCAACGATGCCTCTCCTTCGCCCTCTTCTTCGTCTCGTCATAGCGATGCTGTCGCCCCAAAGCGGGTGCCGGCGACGCTCACGGCTTCCCTGAGAGGGGCGGTGTTGTCGTCCTCAGACGGGCCGCCGGTGCGCGGCGGAGAGAGAGGTGGCGCCTGCTTCGTGAATTATTTGCCCCAGGATGAAGCGGTGGCTTCGGGCCTCGGGGTGGAGAACGGGGGCCTGGATGCCGTGGAGTCGCAGGCCGTGGTGGATGTTCTCAACGCGGAGCTGTCCCGTATCCTTAAGATGAAGCCCAAGAAATTCTGGGAAGAAGGTGCGTCTCTAGGTCGTTGGATTCTGGATGATCGATTCCAATACATTTCTTCTCTCTCTCGCTCTCTATAATTTGCAATTGGGTGGGTTATGGTGGTAAAAAGCAGGTGGCAGACAGAACTATCCGGTTGATCTTCTTTCCTCTTCAACGACACTGATCCTTTAGACCTTTTGAATTATATCTTCTAATATCTATAATTAGTGGCGCTTGGCAGTGGTTCGTAGTATCTCGCTGCATGGGTTCCTGGACAGCTACTTACGGTTCAGGAATAGATGGTATGATCTCCCTCATCGTGGACCTAAGGGAACCATTGCGGGGATAGTTGTTGGAGAAGCTGAGCTGAGCCGTCGCGTCTTCATGGCCCTCTATCGCATGTGAGTTGACTCTTCCTTGGTTTACCCATATCCAGCATAGGTTAGGATGTCTTAGGCATGTCTGCTTCTGGTCAGAGCACGCTGTTGTCGTTCCTTGCAAAGGCAGACGTGCCTTATGTATAATCTAATTGTCTATTTTGGCAAGCAGGTCTACAAACAGAGATCCGGGTGCTAATCTTAGTGATTGCCTCAATTCCAAGGAGCATGCAGGTGTCTTTGTCTTCGTATTCTCCTCTATTATTTATATTTTTCATAGCCATCTGGGGATCGTGTTTGCCAACAGATTAAGGTATATGTATTGAATTTTGAGGATGAAAATTCTCATTTCTTTCATGTATAGCCCTCTTGCAGGGAATGAAATTGTTGGACTTGCCAAAGTTGCTGGATATCTGTGCTATCTATGGTCATGAGAATGCTGCGCTAACAGAAACGCTAGTAAGCATCTGGTGGTTCATTTTATTAAAATCTGCATCTTCAGTGCATGTTTCTTGGCATTAGATGTTCTTCATATATACGCCAATGCGGCCCCTTCATTGCATGTTAATTAGCATTCAATATTATTCATGCTAGAAAATGTAGGTACGTTTTGATTTTGTTTGACAGTAAGATAGATAAAAGTAGGAGAAAAGATGGAAGTAGCAGGGACACCATGTTTTTCTTTTTTGGGTTTGCCCTCTCTTCTGTCCATGTGTTCATTTTCCTATACTATGGGCCACATCCAATTCTTAGAGTCTTGGTGGATTTTATTTTTTAGGAAATTTTGGATATTTTAGTGCAGGTGGGATTTGAAAGGGAAAATGGCTTTATGGTGCTTTTTAAGTAGTTTCCAGTGCTGTGAGCTCCTCTAGATGGCTATGTAATGGGTGATACTCTTTCGCGAAATATTGGCCTACTGATAAGCATAGATGATCAGTGAATCTAGCACCAGTGACATTATGTTATTAGAAAATATATTTTTACCTCAATTACGTTCTTATAGTTGAGTCTTTCTCTCACAACTAATTATGTAACCATAGGCAGATTGATTTTAAGATTCTCTGGAGTCCAAAGCCCTTTCTGTATCAGCCTTCTTTAGTCTTGTGTTTCGTTAAGACTTGGTGTTGTCTCCAGAGCTGAGTATTATTGGTTTGCTTCAAAGCGTGGTGCTTTGAATGCTTTCCCCGGAGGTGCTCTAGTGAGACTCAGTGTATGCTTGATGCCGTTTGATAGGATACCTGTGGTATGGGATTGGGGACTTCAAAGAGCAGCCAGAAAGTAAACATACGCTTCCATTGCGAAAATTTCGATGAAAGGCCGACTGCTTTGAATGCTACTACTTCTCAGGGGGGTTTGCTTCTTGGGGTGATACACATTTTTGTGATTTTTATTGTTTGTTAATGTGAGATATTTCATTTTCAGGTTATGAATGCAGTAAGATCACAGCCGAATGTTGTCCAAGATATTAGCACCACTCTTTCCTACTTTCTGAGCATCGTCCGCACTATGCATCAGCGTTGCAGCTCATCACTAGAGGTGCGGTCCTTCATCCTCTCAATGAAGGCTTGTAGTTTTAAAATAGTTACCTTGTTATCTCATTTGTGATCAATTTTCAATTTTTTTTCAAAATCATTGCTTGAGCCTTCTTCCGAATTTTATTTCGTTCCATATAACAACTAGAAGTCTTTAGTCTTCGGAAAATGGCCTACGGAATTGTTATATCTAAAAATCCCTTCATCGTTTAATGTACTGTCATCAACCCGTTTTTATCAGTCATCTTCTATCCAGTTAGATATCGCGTCCATGATATATGTTCTTCAGACTTTGTTCTTAGAAGATTCAACTGTAAGAAACTCTCTCTGACCATTGTAAGAAGAGGTTGCATACTTCAGCAAACAATCATGTGACTGCATGTTTCTAGAGAAGAACAGGGAAGTGTAGTTTTTGTCAGAACACTCGTCTAGGAACTCTGACCATTGTATCGTGCAGTTCTAGGCTTTCTTCCACTTTAATTTTGAATAATTTGACATTTAATCTCGCATGAAATAGTAAAAACAATTAGATTCGTATCAAGCAAAAAAATGATATTTGGGGAAATGCGGTTTTAACTAAAATCTGTCAAATAGTCTGTGACAGTTGCGCGAGAAAGAGGCTATATAACTTGCTTTTGATGACATATTTCTGTACTACATCTCTTAAGTTCACACTTATGGCGTCATTTGTTAGAAGTCTTTCATTGATTACGGATGAGAGGGGAAGTAACTCTTTGGAAAGGCAGTTGCATATCTGATTCCTGCAGTTAACTGCTTATCTGATTCGTGATCTGAATCACAAGGAAAATCCTGTACTTCTGAAAAGACGACGGGAAGACATAAAATAAGTAGAGAAACCGAAAGCTAAGAACTCACGTGGACACTTTGTTCAGGTTTTACTTACATCTCCTGATCTCGAAGGTCGTGGACTGCAGCTGCAGATGGATCTCTTGGAGGCAAGTTCCCAAATATACTCAAATATAGTGGAATCGCCGTTTTGTTTCATATTTGTTTCTTTTTCTGATTTCTTGTCTTCTCCTTTGTCCTCAGGTGATGGACTTCATAAATGATGCAGTTGTCACAATGAATGCCTTTGTTGATGCATACAAACCTGCAGCCGTTTATTTATCTCATCCTGCCGAAATAAGGTGCTGTGATCAGATGAATCTCATTTCTCTTTGACTTTGATTCTGTTAGACATTACCTTGGAACTCCAGCTTGTTGGCTACTTGTTCTGCCAGCTTGGAACTATCTTTTTTGGGTAATTCATCCTCTTGTTCCATGCTTTTCATCCTTTTTTAAAGGATTTTTTTTTGGTCTGAATACGCTGTTTTTCATCCTTCTGTCACCAATCTGTTGGAGAATACGTGTCTTTGACTTTCGCTCATAAAGTTCCAAACATGCCAGTGTTAGTCAACTGTTATGTGCCCTTCTTCGTGTGCAGTCACGACGGTGAGGAATTGCTTAACGTCCTCGCAAGATTACATGATTCATTGTTACCACTGTTTCAACTGGGCTTTGTGCGTATCTCTGATATCGGAGGAGTTGGGACACAGAAGCCAGTCCCTGGTGCTCTTGGAAGTATTTTCCCTAGTTTGAAGATGCTCTCATTGAGGATAGCCAAGTTTGGGTGGAATTTGCTTGACATCTGCTACTTAAGTGACGACCCATTTGAAGATAGTCTTTGTTTCCGCACAACTACGAAGATATTTCCGGCAATGGTCGAAGACCCTGTGATCAGGGGTGACATTCTCGTCCAGACACTTGCAAAGGTCAACGGGGAAATTTCTATGCATATCCAGGATATCAGGAGGCACGAAACCTTTCTGCAGAATATTGAAAGGAAGTACAGCATATTGGCCCGGATCAGCAGCCTCCGTGGCAAAGGTTCATAGTTCTACGCCTCTTCCTATAGGTGGTGTCTCTAGAAGATCCAATCTCATGCATTCCTAAATAAGTAATGATCCTCAGCCAAGAACTATGAAAGGTTCATAGTTCTCACATGCTCTCTTATTGCTCCCATTCCGTGTTCTCTTCTTGCCAGAATTACTAAAATGCTTTTAGGTGGTGTCTCTAGAAGATCCAATCTCATGCATTCCTAAATAAGTAATGATCCTCAGCCAAGAACTTGCCCATTATTCTTGTAGGTGGTTTGGTTCTTTTCCCTTTATTATTTCTGTCATGGGGGAAGCCTTTGATAGTATCTGAAAGAAATTAATGAATAAATAATGCTGTTTTTGCCAAGAACTTGGTATCATATGCTTTGGTTGCTCCCTGTATTATTTCTGTTCGTGGGGGAAAACCGTTCAAAATGTGGGAAAGACAGATTTTATATGTAATTATTATAGTATCAATGCAGCATTTAATACGGCATAATCTACGTATGATGCCAAATATTAATAAAGTTTAGTTATTGCCGGGCTATGATCATTTCACTGGCTCACGTGCACATGCAGTGAGGCTGGGTTCTGTTTCTGTCTTTACCTACTTTAGACTATCTTAAACAGGCATTAGATTTCTTCCGCCATCAATTTATCCATTAAATGCTTGTTTAATTAATTAAAGGCTCATCTGGGCTGGTGAATACTTCTTACATGTACCCTCAATCCATATTGAAAAACCCTAATCCTCTGTTTACATGGCAAGAAACGTTCTTTAATGGGTCTGTCTGATTAATGAAAACCCCAATTCTCTATTTACATGGCAAGAAACGTTCTTTAATGGGTCTGTCTGATTAATGAAAACCCTAATCCTCTGTTTGGTCTGGATTCAGGATGGATTTTCTTGGACGAAGAACAGTTTCGTCACATATCTGGGATCACAACCTCATCTTTCCCCAGGTCGAGGGAGGAAGAACCACCAAAGCTTCCGGCCTTCTCAGAGGAAGACACTGCGATTATGGAATCAAGGATCAGTCAAGTAAAGGATCTCTTCCCCGATTATGGCAATGGATTCCTTGCGGCATGCCTGGAGGTCTACGATCACAACCCAGAAGAGGTAATCCAGAGGATACTAGATGGCACCCTCCACAAAGACCTGCTCTCCCTTGACAGAACCCTGGAGCAGGTTCATCTCCCCAGGCCTGCACCCGCCGCAGAGAGCGCAGTGTCAGCAGTTCCAGCATCCCATGGCAGGAGCTCTAAAGGGAAAGAGGTGCTAACCCAGGCAGAACCACCACCACCACCACCACCACCGCCACCACCATCATCATCTTCATCGTCATCTCAAGGGAAGTTCTTCAGAAAAACAGAGTACGGAGCCCCCGACGCCATGATTCTGGACTCGAGAGCAGCCAAGGATTCAGTGAGAGCTGCCGTGCTCGAAGCGCAGTATGAAGATGAGTACGACGATTCGTTCGACGAACTGGGTCTGAGCGTGGTGGAGTCGGGGCTCGAAACGGCGGATGCTTCAGGTAATCGGATCAGAACGGAGGGTGGTTCTTCGAGGTGGCAGACCCAGAGACAGCCGCAGTACTACGTCAAAGATGGAAAGAACTACAGCTACAAGGTCTCTGGTTCGGTTCCCGTGGTCAACTCTGAGGAGGCGGCGCTGGTCAACCAAGCTCAGAGAGAGACCATACATGGCCTGGGGAAGGGGGGGAATCGTCCTCTCGGAGCTGTCAGGAGGCTGATGGATTCACAGGAGGGAGACGAGGATGGTGAAGCTGCAGGTGATGCCGGCCGTGGGCACACAAATCCGCGGGGGCGGGGGGGGAGAAGAGGCGGTGGGGACAGGCACCACAGGAAAGACCGGGCGTTGAGGAAGGCGTTTGCTGGGTTGACCACTAGTTGACCGGCAGGTTGCTGTGGTTGACCAAAGTTGGAGCAGATCGTCCATGTGAATTCATGGGTTAGAGCTTTTTTGTCTTGTTGACCTGGCAGCAGAGAGAGAGAGAGAGAGAGAGAGAGAGGGGGGGGATTCTCTCTCTTATAATAGCATAGTGCATATGTGTTAGCTTCTTTAAAGGGTTAATGTGCAATTACGTCCTTTCATGTGAATTTTTTTAAATGAATAATCCCTCTTATGTGGGATATTTTCTTTGGAAAATACTCGTTCAACTAATAATATATATATATATATATATATTGGATTTATTCGTTTTCTTAATATTATAAACTTTCGCCTTTTTTTTAAATGTCCCTGAAAAAAGAGCAAATTTAAGTCACTTCATTGTGCTCAGACTAGGGAGGGGCCTCAGTAGTACGCAGCTCACTCAGTTCTGGTCGTCTTTTGGCCGAACTCCCCTCCAGCTAATGGGCTTGGGGCACGTGGACCTATGGGTCAAACCTACCTGGCTTGCTGGGGACCCTGCCACCGCCTCTACCCAGCGGGGCCCATCTCCCCTGCCCCGCCGACAGATCTTCATGGGTGACTTGGTTGAGATGTTGGCGGCAAAGGGGCAGGTGGGCCCACCCGTACTCCCATCGCCATCTCATATGATCAATTGACCTTATGAACACGGCATTGGGTCTGAGTAACCAACGCCTCGGGGGAGAAGTAAAATCCACATATTTCAGCAAAAAAAAGTACCGATAATACTTCCAATAATTAATATCATTAAATAAATACAAAATTATTATAATTCTTAGAAAATATTAACGACGGCCCAACGGTGGGACCCGCACCGCTCGGGCTGCTGCTGTCTCTGCGGCTGGCGTGTTCCGCTCCGGGAGAACGAACATGTGCTCCCGTGCGGATTGAAAAATTCCCACGTCCTTTTTTTTGCCCCTTGAAAGTTTGTACCCTACGTGGCGGTGTGCACGGAGATCGCGCGTCGGGAACCCCGCTGGATCTCGCGACATCCTGACCGTCGAAACTTTCAAAAGCCGGCATACCTTCCTTCCGCCGTCAGGAATGTGTAGACCTTCTCCAGGGTTCGTCGTATGGACGGTTGAGATCCTCAGATCTACGCGCTATCAGTGCTGGAGAAAGCGCCTAAAAAGCAGATTCGCCGCCACGTGTGTTCCGCAATAGCACGCAAAGAGAGAGAAAGAAAGAGTAACATGTGTAAGAAGGAGAAGCAGAGAGAGAGAGAGAGAGAGAGAGAGTGGCGGCTCGTACTTGCTGAGGTCACGCTGAGGGGGGTTGGGCGGTGTCCAGATCTCGGAGGCTTCTGATTTCTGTCTTCTTCTTCTTCCCGACTGGAGGTCGTCGGCTAGCTCCGGAGTGGAGATTTCATGGCGTAGTAGTTTAAGCAGAAGCGGAGGAGTGGGAGAGAGAGAGAGAGAGAGAGAGGAGGGGGGGGGGGGGGAAGAGCGCGGAAGTCGGGAAAATCGTACGATGGCCCCTTGGAATCTCCTCCTCCTCCATCATCTGGTGGCGATCGTTCTGCTGCCATTGTTGCCGTCCTCTGAGGTTTGCAGGGCGGTGGCAGCGTGGGAGGACGTGGAAGGTTCCTCCGGCCGGAGAATTCTGCACCAGCCGCTCTTCCCCGTCGACTGGAACTCGCCGCCGGAGGGGATCTCGTACTCTCCTCCCCCCGATCAGGCATTCTTCGACGCCGCCCCTCCTCCGCCTCCTGTCACCGCCTTCAGCTCGACGTCGCCGGTGGTGACCGTCGCCGCCAATGTCTCCTCCGCTGCTCCCCGTTCTCGGCCGGAATCGGGAAAGATGGTGGTGATTGGAGTGTCGGTCTCGGTCGCCGCGGTGGTGCTGGTGTGCCTCTCTGTTCTCCTCCTCTACAGGCGGAGAGTCCGTCGTCTGCCGGGAACAGAGAAGTTGATCGGCCCCGGCAGTGGTGGTTCCCGCCGTCTCACGGCTCCCGGCGGAGGTGACGGCCGCGCTGCCTCCGACCTCTTGTACCTCGGCATGATCGAGCCGTCCAGCCGGAGGCACCCCGTGGAATCCTCCAACCGTTCTCCTTACCGGAAGCTGGAATCTATGCGCGCTCTGGAGTTGGTTCATCAGCCGAGCCCCGAGCTCCATCCTCTGCCGCCGCTGACGGCGCCGCCGCGGCCGCCGGAGATTCCGGCGGCGCTGTCCGACGACGACGCCTTCTACACGCCGGAGCGCTCGGCGTCGTCCGTCGCCAGCGAGAGCCCCTGCAGCACTGTGTCACGGAAGAGCGTCACGGCGGTGGCGACGGGGAAGGAGAAGAAGACGGCCTGCGCAGTGGATTCGTCTCCCCGTTCCAGAAGAACTTCAAGGAGCCGTCTCTCGAATTCTGCTCCCTCAGAAACTAGGCATCCCCTTCCGTCACCGGCGACGGAGGCGCCTCCACCGCCGCCCCCGCCACCGCCACCGCCACCGCCACCGCCACCACCACCACCACCACCACCACCACCACCACCACCACCTCCTCCACCTAGAAATATCAAACCACCAGAGCCCCCTCCATCGCACCTCAGACCACCATCTTCGGAAGCATCTGTCAAGCCAGTGCCGGCAGTTCGGCCTTCCTCTCGGTGCCAGTGGGTGAAACCACCAACCCCTCCTGCACAGAAACCTGTCTCTGTCACAGGATTTGAAGGTAATGGCGGCCACAGATCTTCTTCTCAGTCGTTTGACAGAGAAGGGGACGACATGGGCAGCGGTGAGAAGCCCAGGCTGAAGCCTCTGCATTGGGACAAAGTACGAGCGAGCTCGGATCGTGTGATGGTCTGGGACCAGCTGAAATCCAATTCATTTCAGTAAAGACTAGAACCCTAACGGATTCCCCTTATCTTCCATGCATTGGCATCCCACGCATTTTGCTCATTTTTTTATCCAATTGGGAACCTTCTCAGGTTGAATGAGGACATGTTTGAGACTTTATTCTGCAACTCTGCAACTCCTGCCCCAAGGGCTGTGAACAGACGACCAGTTCCCCCGCCATTGAAGCAGGATAACAGAGTTTTGGACCCCAAAAAGTCTCAGAACATTGCGATTCTCCTGAGGGCATTGAATGTGACATGGGAGGAGGTTTCTGATGCACTTCTGGATGGTGAGTTCTCTGTTTCTGTCGCCCACTCTATCTGAGATTCCTTGCTGATATGTGGATCATCATTTCTCTTTCTCCACTGGAATCAACCTATGGAAAATCTTCACAGATTTTTAGACAGTTATAGGAGAATTCTAGCGAACTGACAGAATCGGCCATGGCTGCACCTCAAGCATGGTGATCAGATGAATGATGCGAGGCTGTAGCACTTTTGGAAAACCCATCTTGAAAAGGGCATCTATCAGTGTCATTTTTTTTCCCTATGCATGGTTTTTTTCAACTAGGCTTATCTCGATCACCAGACAAGAAAAATGCAGGTTCGAATCCTTAAAAGTCAACGCTTTTATCCCCCGCATCCACCCTTTTCCTGCTCTGTTCCAGAACATCAAACTGTCCAGAGTTCTGCTATCTTGTGTTCTCTTTATTGAGAAACTCTCGGGAATATCCTCCCAATAAACACTGGGATCTAAAGACTGCAAATGGATCTATATTTTTTATATTATTTGCGTTTTGTTGCCTCTTTGGTGCGATCAGCTGATTGTACCATCACCCCGAAAATTCATGTTTCTCTGCAATTATGCCAGTATTGTTTCATAATTCCTCTATTTCCATGCCGGTAATAGTGAGTGAGTGAGTGAGTGAGTGAGTGAGTGAGTGAGAGAGAGAGAGAGAGAGAGAGAGTTCCTCTAACCTTGGTCAACTCGTGCAACAGGCAGTCCAGACGGCTTGGGCGTTGAGCTTCTGGAAACATTGGTCAAGATGGCTCCGACCAAGGAGGAGGAACTGCGGCTTAGAGACTACGAGGGCGATGTATCGAAATTGGGTTCTGCGGAGCGCTTCCTGAAAGCAGTGCTCAACATACCGTTTGCATTTAAAAGAGTTGACGCGATGCTCTACAGAGCTAACTTTCAGTCGGAAGTTAAATATCTGAGCAAGTCTTTTGAGTCTCTAGAGGTAAGAGAATCTTCTTGGCCGTTGACTTTTTCCCGGGGGAGCCATTGGGTACTCATAATCGCTGCGCAGTTTCTCCCAACAGATTATTGAGTTTTTCTCAAAAAATGCTCTTTTCCAATGAAGTTTATAGAGTAGCATCCGGATATCATGCTCTTAGCGAGAAAAATAACTATATTTAAATTATTTAAAGCTATAAATTCATGATAGATCCCAGCATCATTTGACTTGAATCTGTTTTTTTTTTTTTTTTTTTTGGTGGTACGAATGCTGTGTTTGTCAACTGCGAGATCCTGAATAGGATCACCATGTGGGTGAGATCTTTCTTGTTGACCAGTGGAGATTTTTGGTCAACCGATGTGACAAACCCCTTTTTCCCGTTAATCTGCGTTTGACCAGGATTCACCATGATCTTTAGATCTTTGGTAGTCCCGGTCAACGTCAGCCCTCTATTCTCGTACTTCTCTTATCTTCTCTCTGCTAGCTAATAATAGAAACAAACTCTAGCGCCTGACATTCTCTCTCTCTTCTTCTTGGTTCCCCAGGCCGCCTGTGAAGAGCTGAAGAGCTGTCGT
This sequence comes from Spirodela intermedia, assembly GCA_902729315.2. Classification (NCBI taxonomy): domain Eukaryota; kingdom Viridiplantae; phylum Streptophyta; class Magnoliopsida; order Alismatales; family Araceae; genus Spirodela; species Spirodela intermedia. Next base: position 6,301,124 of record LR746273.1, read on the forward strand.
CTGTTCCTGAAGCTCCTCGACGCCGTCCTCAAGACGGGCAACCGGATGAACGTCGGCACCAACAGGGGGCAGGCCACGGCATTCAAGCTCGACACCCTTCTGAAGCTCGTCGACGTGAAGGGGACCGACGGCAAGACGACGCTGCTCCACTTCGTCGTCAGGGAGATCCTCCGGTCGGAAGGTGGCGGCGGCGGCGCCGCCGCCGCCGAGGCCGATCTCAGACAGCGGGGGCTGAAGATGGTGGCCGGGCTGAGCAAGGAGCTCGCCAACGTCAAGAAGGCGGCGGCCATGGACTCGGAGGTCCTCAGCGGCTACCTCTCGAAGCTCGAATCGGGTCTGGAGAAGATCAGGCTGGTTCTGCAACTCGGCAGGACGACGAGCTCACCAGGGAGGTTCTTTGAGATGATGAGGGTTTTTCTGAAGGAGGGGGAGGAGGAGATCCAGCAGGTGAAGTCCGAGGAGAGGCGGGTCCTGCACCTGGTGAAGGAGATCACAGGGTACTTTCATGGCGACACCATGAAGGAGGAGGCCCACCCTTTCAGGATCTTCATGGTCGTGAGGGACTTCCTGCTAGTGCTGGACCGCGTTTGCAGAGAAATCGAAGCGACGAAGCCGGAGAGGGCCACGCCTGGGGCCCCCATATCGGCCGCACATAGATTCAGGCCCAGGCAGGACGACACCTCCGACGAGGACAGCTCCTCTTCTTCTTGAAGAACCAGGGCCGCCATCCTCGCTGCTCCGAGCTATGCTTGCCCTTTTCGGCGTGGGCCCTCTGGAGGCCGGAGATAACCCGACGACAGTTGACTCCAGAAGATTAGGAAGTCAACGGCAGCTCAGATTGTGGCCCTCTGGAGGCGATCCCCGCGGCCGGAGGCATCGGTGAGCTTCTACCATCTTTCATTCACAGGGTATGCTGCCGCCCGCATCAAGAGAAATCATAAATCTGTTCGTTTCAGGCTGCCATGAACACTTGTTACACCAATCATACAGAGGGGAGGCGTTGACCGGATGTGTGCTCTGATGATGATGGTGGATTATGGCAAATCTCGGGAAAGTGTGATAGCATTCAGACGATTTCCGGACCGTTGACCACTGAAATGAAAGATTTGAAACAACAATCTTTGATTCCATGAACCAGATCCTGTTCACATTTCCTTTTTTTCCCCAGTTCAGTGATGCTTGATGTTTCATTTTCTGCAAAACATATGAGAGTCAAAGTCGCCGCACTTGGAATCTGGGTCCGATGGATTCGAACCATTTGTACACCTGAATTCAAAGAAAAAAAAAAACACTCCTCTTCGGGAATTCCTCTGGGTCCATGCGTTGACTCTATAGAGTCAACGCCGTCAAACAGCCGCCTGCACTCGGAGCTCCGAACCCTCCCTTTTCCACCCGCCATTCCTCACAGGCCCATTCTATCTCTCCCCTCTCAACCATGGCCGAGAAGATTAGGGCTTCAGGGGCTGACATAGACGGGGTTTGGTGGTGATGGAGGACAGGAACGGAGTTCAGAAGGGCGATCAGGGGCAGCAGATACCACCAATCCTCTGAGATGGCCGTGGGGAAGATGGGGTAGCAGGCCTGGGGCCGCTTCGACCTGACCTCCATTAATGGCGGCTACTGTTTCCCTTCTCTCTCCCACCACAGTGACCGCCCAGTCTTCCAGTCTTTGGGGGTATCCGCTGCCTTGCGCTCGATATCAGAAAAGGGAAATGTGGCCATTAATTCCATTAATTAATTATATATTTTTATTTCCCTTCATTATATTTCGAATAAATATCAGTTTTTTATATAATGTATTATTCGTATTTATATTTTTATTTCTTAGAGAGAGAGAGAGAGAGAGAGAGAGGGGGGCGCTGACATCGCTGAGATGGATCGAGGCTGGGCCCACCAGAACTTTTGGGGTTCTTGCATATAGGCCCCTGTAAAATAATGAAAAGTTAGATAAACACCTCTCCCGGTGCGGTGGTTCTGACCAAGCAAGAAGCAAGGGAGCAAAATAAAATAAGAGGATTATAAAGGCTATAAATGTAATTATAAATTTAAAAAAAGATTTAAATGAAAGAAACGAAAATCTCGCCGAGATCATAGGCGATGAGAAGTCCACTCGTCTTTGCCTGTCTCACATATATTCTTGCCTCACGCATGCCGGCGGGGTCAGCGCCGCAAGCCGTCATGTCTCCTCCGTAGTCGCCGCCGGTTCAGAAGCTCGGCGGTGACCCTCCGGCGAGAAATGGAGTAGCGACGGCGGGGTATGGAGCAGCCTGGTGGCGCCGCCTCCCTCTCGGACTTCCTCTGCACAGAAGACCGGACTTGCTTGGACGCCGGGGACGACGACCCGGCGGAGCCTTGCAGCGCCGCCTCCCTTTCCGCCATGGACGGCGGCGAGGAGGAAGGGGAAGAGGAAGAGAGTGTCGTCTTCCTGAACGACTCTGCCCTCTCTGACACGGAGGAGTACATCGGAATACTGGTCTCCAGAGAGAGCGCCTTCCGGAGCGCTGGCGGCGGCGCCGCCGGTGGCGGCGGAGACTGGTTGAGATGCGCCCGGTCCGGCGCCGTCCGGTGGATCCTCAAAGTGTGCTTCCTCTCAGATTTGACCCTCATATTCTCTCTCATTTACTCTCTTTCGTTGACCCTATTCCTGTTGGATGATCAGGCGCGGGGTCGTCTCCGCTTCAGCCTCCACTCCGCCTACGTCTCCGTCACCTACCTGGATCGATTCCTTCTCCGGCGAACCATAGACGTAAAGCCAGATCTTGAATCGAATCTGTTGTATCATCTTCTTCCTGTTCTTGGGGAGGAGGGGGAATTCGTCGATGATTCTGACCGAGGAAGGGAACCCATCCGTTTGCAGAGATGCCAGCCATGGGTGATGCAGCTCCTGTCAGTGGCCTGCTTGTCCCTGGCGGCGAAGATGGAGGAGATCAGAGTTCCTCCCTTGCCGGAGTTTCCTTCTGGGGATTACCAGTTCGACAGCAGGGCGATCCAGAGGATGGAGCTCCTCGTCTTGAACACTCTGGAATGGCGCATGAGCCCCATCACCCCCTTCGTCTACCTCAGTTTCTTCGCCATCAAGCTCGCCGGCGATGTCGCCGCTGGCGAGAAACTGTTCTACAGAGCAGTCGGGTTCATCTTCTCCACCATCGAAGGTGAAACTCCGGCGAGATGAACGCCGCCGAGAAACCCACCACCTGAGCTCTCACTTCCACTCCCTGTTTGCTCCACCAGGGATGAACCTGGGAGACTTCCGAGCCTCCGCCGTAGCCGCGGCGGCGATCTTCGCCGCCTCCGGGAAGGTCCCGACGGAGACCTCCATGCGGGTCATCTCAACCAGCGGATCTCCGCCAATCGTAGGTCCCCTCTTTCCCCCCCCCCTCCCCCCCAAATAAATCTCCTCTCATCTTCTTTCAAAGATCCTATCACTGGTCCCCCCATCTCTGTTGTTAGGGCCAGGTCTTCGCCTGCTACAAGACGATGATCCAGGAGTCTCGGAGCTCTCAATCGGGACCGGGCCCCCGCGGCGCCGACATGGGCTGCAAGAGGAGGAGGGACGGCGCCGACTGACGGCGGCGGCGGCGGCCGCCGCCGCCGACCTGCTTTGCTCGGTCTAGCGTTTAGCATCGGGGAAAGATTCAGCTGGGTCGGCTCTCCTGAGCAGGAAAGCCTAGGAGGAAGAGGAAGGAGGAGACTGTAGGATCAAAGCCTCCCTGTACATTCATCCCCGTAATATTTTTCCCTAAAAGGAGGGAGAGTGAGTGAGTGAGGGATGGGGTCGTTCTGAGAGTCTCATTTTGGAACTCCGCGTTCTCCGTGAAGTCAAATCACGCCGCCGTGGGAGACCGCCGGGGGCGGCTCCCCGCAGCTGCCGCTCGAGCCGCGGCGGCGCTTTTCATCGGAGACCAGTGGGGGCGCTCACTGTTCGCCGAAATGCCTCGCCCACTGTCCCCGTCTTCATGATAAGACAAAATAGCGATTCTCTCTCTATCTCTCTCTTCTCCTGCCCCCTTGCAGCCCATCTCGCTCCTTTGCCAGCCGAGAGAGAGAGACTGCAGTTGAGGGTAAAATGGTCTTTTCATTTGTACACTAAAAACTAAATAGAGAGAAACCACTAAAAATTCTGTTTACTAAATAAAATGGGCCAGATCAGTTTGGACTTTGGGCCGAGGCAGACCGATCCTAATGGCCCAATGGGCTTTGTTGGAATTAGGCCATTTGGGGCCAGTTAAAACGGGCCTACTTTTGGGACTAGTCGGCGTCCGAATTGCGCCATGTAAAGACCGTTAATGGGCTAATTTTGTAATTGGGCTGACCAGTGGAGTTTGCTCCGAGACAAATGGTTATACTTGGATTAAGGCTGAGTTGAAATTGGGCCATTTTGGCGCAGTAAATGGGCTGTTTTTTGGGCCATATCTTGTCTGAATCGCGCCACTTTTGTGATTGGGCCGATTCGGCTTACTGGGCTAATATTTTTAATTGGGTTGAACTAGGTTTTTGCTAACGCTTATTGGGCTCTTCCGTCTTGAGGGAGTGGTCCAGGTGGCTGGCCTCAAAGGAGGGCGGAGGAGCATAAAAGGAAGGGATTCCCTCGGCTGAGCTTCCGTGCGTCTCTTGGTCGCGGACGAGCTCGTCGCCGTCGGCTTGGTGGGCGTCCTCTCTCAGCCAACAGAGAGGAGCAATCGACCGCCGGGAGAAGCCCTAGTTTTAGGGGCGAGTGGGAGCTATCAGTGTTCGGGGGAGCAGGAGTGAGGCGCGGCTGTTTGCCATCACCCATGTCTCGACGGGAGGCTCGGGATTCGCACGGCAAGCGCTGGGAGTCCAGGTCCGAGCGAGATCCCAGGTAACTTATCCCGTTCTCCAATCTTCCTGCTGAATAGGTTGAAATACTTTTATGGATTTGAAATCCCCGAGTGAGATTGGTTCTTCGGTGAGCTTTTTCCTTTATTTTCGGTGGCGAGATATTCTGTGGGAGGGAGGGAGGAGAGCGAGGGAGAGTGATACTTGTTTTTGGATGTCGATGAGCCTGTCGATGGTGGTAGAGAAGTTAAACCCTTGGAAGCTTTTCGCATGGGGCGGCGAGTGCCTGAGAGTCTTTATCCGGTGGGAAATCTATACAGAGTTTATAAAATGCTGCGTTCTGGGATTATCAATTCGGAATTTGATGTTGTGAAGTGAGGAAGACGCATTTTATTCTCTATTTTTTGAATGTTCAACTGGTTGTTGAATGTTAATCTATATATTTTTGTTTGATTAATATGTTTGTAAGCGTGAATCATCCTTTCTGGTTCATCCTTTGAGCTCATATCATTTGCGAGTAGCACAATGACTCTTCCACCGGAAGAACTGGTACTTATCTATTCTTTTTGAGAGAAAGTCTGCTATTGTTTTTGAGCTATCAAGAGCTACGTTACCCAGCCTATTCTGTCGCAGATACCCACATCCTTGGATTTCACTCTAACCATCGTCCAAATAAACTCAGATGGTACCATATGAAAAGGGTTCTTCATCCTGTCGGAAGGGGATCTAGAAACATGTTCATAATCTCAAAAATTGGGAACGCAGGGTGAGTGAGTTGCATTCATCAGATCCAGACAGAATGAGTAACTGCTTTCTTGAAAGATGGAAGTTTTTTTTTTTTTTTTTCGATTCAGGGAGTGTTCATCTCTGTGGGGAGGGGGCCGCGGCTTAGTGTTCATAACTTCTCATGTTTCCATTTTTTGGGAGCCGCAAGTAAACTGATGTCTCCATGCTGATGTTCTGATTATTTTACCTTCATTGATCTTTTTCGCCCAGCCCCAAGAGATCAAGAAGAGATGGGAAACATGAAACAGAGCAGTCACATCCAGAGAACAGCTTGAAGACCATGGAACAGGCTGATGGTGACCAAAAGTATCCATCTAGGTCAAAAGACGATGTACCAGTCGAGGCTAATCTTCCATCAGAATCGAAGGGGAAGTCAGATTTTGTGAACAAAGAAGTGAAGAAGAGTGATATCCCCTCCGAGGGCACCAGAAATTCCAATGATGAAACAGATGTGCCAAGATCCCGTTTACATTTCCAGGTATTTGAGGCATCACTTTGAAGCAGTATGTCCCTTATATATATATATATATATATATATATATATTTATGTTTATATATATCATCATCCTGAAGCAATGTGTTCTGGTGAATACTTTCTGTTTCTGCTAATGTTCGTCTTATCTTTTACTTTTTTTAGCGCAAATATTCCCGTCGTTGCCATGACAAGAATTTTTCATGTTCTTTCTAGTTTTCTTTTAGTTTCAGCTCCTAGTCATATCACCGTTGACTATAAAAGGGACTTGTTGGTCAGTATGCTTGCATTCCATGTAGTGGTGTTAACAGTTGGTCCAGAAATCATGTAGTCTTATTACCGTTGACTTTCCATAATTGTAATGCTATATTTGGTAAGTTTCTGAAGTGGCATTCATAATATTGCCTGCGTCCATTACCCAATCTGGCTGCTGATTGGTGGGCTATTAAGGATGCAGTGATCTTCCCAAGCTGCATGCTTACCCCTTTTTGATCTCGTCTCACTTTATTTCTTTATTTCTTTATTTCCACCACCACTATCGGTAGATAACTTCATCTGGGAGGTAATATCATTAAATATTTACCCCAATTCTGTACTTCATTTCAGTTAATGACTCGCAAGGTATTCTTGACTGCAATTGCTCCCAATTAGATAACTACAGAGTATTTATCTAATTTCTGTAGGAAAATATGTTCTTGTCACGGGTATATGAATCGTTGAAGAAATTGTTGCTTGCACATTTGGAGATTTCTGCCTGTCCATCCATTCGGTGGGGAAGTCAGATGATTTCGCCCATTGCTTGATCTTCTCTCTGCTGAAGAATTTTAATGATTTTCCACATAAAGATCATGCTTTTCATCAAAAAAATTCTTTCTCATATTCCGTTGCTGATATTCTTGGGATTGATCTTTCCACGGCAAGAACCCGGATTCTTTCTTCGAAGTTTGCTTGAAATCTCAGGCGATATCTGCTTGTCATCTCCAGCATGGCGACCGTGGCGGGGAGGAGCACGGCGACGGCCGCGGCATCGGTCGCAGAGCAACCGGTGAACTCTCTCGTCTTCTCCCTGTTCCTCCGATCCTCCCGTCTCCACTGGTATTTGCCGGCGCCTTCTGATGCCCTCGTTTCGCAGAGAGGAGACCTCCCTGGGATGATCCCAAGGAGAGCTCAAGCCCCAGGTTCAGAGATGATAGAGCTTCGGAGTTGCAGAGGAGGGATAGGAACCCTAACCGGCTGGACGACCGCTTCTGGAGGCATGACAGGTACCAGGAACTCGAAGCGGGGGCAGCGCCACCGGCGAGGCGGAGACCGGCTTTCAGAGAGAGCAAAGCTCCGGCGGCGGAGCCCCTTCCGACGGCGAGGGATGCAGCAGGTGCGGAGTTCCTGAAGTCGTCTCGCCGCGATCGACCTGGATATCGCGGACGGGAGATGCCGGAGAGGAGCGGCTTTGCCGGAGCAGATGATCGGATCTGGAGAGAAGATCGGCCCCTGCAGTGGGGAGAGAATCGCCGGCCAAGCTATCACCCGAGAGAGAGGTTCGGCCCCGGCGCCGGCGCCGGCGGGCGGTGGGGGCGGGAGAGGTGGATCGACGGGCGGTACGGCGAGAGCAGCGGCCAGCCCCCCCAATTCGGGGGCGGCTACCAGGCGGAGAGATGGAAGCACGACCTCTTCGACGAGGGCAACCGGAGCCCGACCCCGAAGAACGAAGAAGATGAGATCGCGAAGGTGGAGGCCCTCCTATCCTCTTAAAACTGTTCGTGATCCAGCCCGTCTTCTCTTCCTCCCGGGTTCTCCAGGCGTCCGCAACCCTGAAACCCTAAACGCCTGCGCAGATTCTGCCGTCCGCCATGGTTGCGGAGATGATGAATTTGATAGTTCAGCCAATCGTTAGGCTTTTCCGTTTAGAGGGACTTCTAGCCGTTATGCCGTGAAACTATCGCGTGTACTGTTTTTGGGTTTTTCGGGCCCAGCCCGGCTCATGCGTAGGTCGGGCCTGGCCCAATTCCTTGTCACTAGGCTCTCAAATACTCTGCTATTTACCCATCCTATTCATAAAATTTTGCTCCTATTCGAGCCCGTGGGCTTTTATTATTATACATGCATCTGAGAAGGAAATTATTAATTTTGTTAACAATCAATATTATTATAATTAAAATGATAGGTCTGTTAAATATTATTTGAAACATTTATATATATATTTTTTAATGAATTTTTCGTTTGCGGTTTCGAAGATCGAGTCCATCCCCTTCCTTGGGCGGCCGCCTAAGTTTGCCGATGTCTGTAGCCAGCGGGAGGCCGCCGGTGAGGATGGCGGTACGATCCGTCTTCGACGCGGGGGCTCTCCGCAGCGAGTTCGAGAGTGCAGGGATCAGCACGAAGTTCCTTCCCTTGATCTGGAGGTATTTTGGAGGGAGGGGGAGAGGACCTGAAGTGGTGGTGTGTGTGGCTGAGGTTTTTCATCTCGTTTCTGTTTTCATTGTGCAGGCATGCCCTCGACAACCCTAATTGCGATCTAGAGGATGTTCCCTCTCTGCCGTCGGCGGCGTACCCGCTCCTTCGTGACAAGTTCAGGACCATGACCTCGTCGGTCGCCTCCGCTGTAGATTCCGCGGATGGAACCACCACCAAGCTCCTCGTCCGCCTGCAGGTTTCCGTCCTCTTGTTTTATTCCTTATTTTCTCCAATTACAGGCTTCTTTCTTTAAGTTATTCAGAGCATTTTCCTCTTTGTAATCATCTAAAGGTTGACGTCTGGATATTAATCCCATAATCTCCTGTGGCGTTGGCTTCGTCAATATTGACGGTCGGCGAGGGTCTGTAGGTCGTGATGAGCTCCACCTTGAGAATTCTTACATCTCTGACCTCTTTATGTCCGATTCTTCAGCTTTCCCATTTTCTTCTCCTCGGTCTCAGATTAATACCTTATTATCTATTTGCGGTCTGCGATCTAGGCTATGTAGTGAACTGGCTACCATTTTCTTCTTCGAGCAATTACCAACTAAAGGCCTCTCCCGTATGATCTGATACCTGTCGCGCTGTGGTCTTGGGTGACAGCTCGGTTTGCTGTTGCGACACCTGACTGTGTGAAGTCTTTGTCACAACTTGTATCAATGATGCAACTTTGTACGGATAGGTCTGGTACATTGTTTATCCATAGTCATATAACTTATCGATGATAATGTGGCCTCTCTCAATAAACCACAATCCCGTTATTCCTGATCCCATACTGAATCAATGCAGACTAGGCAACATAGTATTCAAAAGTATCCAATTTCAACTGATTCCGCTCCGTTGTGTTATCATTTAGTCTTTTTTCCTATGATAAACAGAACGGCAGCTATATAGAGGCTGTGATTATGAGATACGATACACGATTGGGTAAATATGATGGAAAGCCTCGTCCCGGAGGCCTAAGATCGACATTATGTGTCTCGTCCCAGGTATTCTCTTCCCTGCTATATCCGTCCATTTTTACCTGTAAATTTTAGTTCATCTCCCTGCTGTAGAAATTAGTATCATCCTTTTTTTTCTGTTTTCGTTTCCTGCACTAGGTTGGCTGCAAGATGGGTTGCAAATTCTGTGCCACTGGCACCATGGGCTTCAAAAGCAATTTATCATCAGGGGAAATTGTGGAACAGCTGGTTCATGCCCTTAGATTGTCAAATATACGCAATATCGTTTTCATGGTAATCTTTTTTTACCTATGTTTCTGTCTGAGCTACTTGATATTGTGGTGTACGGTATCACTGGTCGATTTTTATTTTCATTTTATCCTAGTGATCAATGCCTTTATGAGAAATGTATGAGCTTCTGTTGTAGAAATTAGCAGTCCGTGACCTGAATATGTTCTGCTTTGTTGCTTGTCGTATTTATTAACACTTGTCATCGCCAGATATGGGGAATTTTTGCACAATTTGATCCCCATTTTTTATCCCAACTAGTTTCTTGATTTCTTATTGGGCAAATGCAGGGGATGGGGGAGCCCTTGAACAACTATTCTGCGGTAGTGGAAGCTGTCAAGGTCGTGACTGGAAGCCCTTTCCAGCTCTCGCCAAAGCGGATAACCATCTCCACTGTAGGTGACGTTACTGTGGCAACACTAGCAACCACCATGCTATTAAATTATTTAGGCACATATATTACTTATCAGGAATTCAATCTTCCCTGTGATATGCTTCACATTTGTCACTGGTGATGCTCCTGGAGCCATAATTGATCAAACATATCCACTATATGCTGTTGACGAATAGTCTTCATTGGTTCGCCCACTTTTGGGAGAGCCCAAAATGGGTTGTTTCTGACCATTTTTCCCTCCTTCAACCCTTGCCGGTCGGAATAGACGATGTCTTGTGAGGATTATCGATCTCTTGTAACTCTTGGGCAATTTGACCTTCATTTCCATGAAATGTTCCCAATTCTGAGATTATTATCTATTATGTACGTAGAGAAGCTGCCCTGATACTATTTTTTATACAGCATTTATAAGATTTTCAGTTCCAGAGCCCTCATTAATGCAATGCTGTTCATTTCTAACTTGCAAAGAACGGTGACCAAAATTGATGGTCTCAACTCAGGTTGGGATTATTCACGCCATCAACAAGTTTCTGGGTGACCTGCCGAATGTAAACCTGGCCGTCTCTCTGCATGCACCAGATCAGGAAACCCGTTGCCAGATAATGCCCGCCGCCCGGGCCTTTCCCATCTCACGTTTGTTAGACTCATTACAGGTTTATCAGAAGACTTGGTGAGATTTCGAACCCGTTGGTAGAAAAATATTCTCCGATGATTTATTTAGAGTTTACACTGGCAAGTTAATGTGACCAACATTATTTCAGTGGACAGAAGATTTTTATCGAGTACATCATGCTTGACGGGGTTAATGACCAAGAACAGCACGCCCATCAGCTAGGCAACGTGTTAGAGCCTCTGAAAGTGGTGAGTTACTGTTGATGGCGGTAGAAACCGTGATATTTCCCTCTAGTTGTGCCCGTCTATGATCTCTAGTTCTGTTCATCATGAATTCTTTCTCAATTTACGTGTATATATTTCTTTGCAATTCTCTCCAGGCCCTCAAGTCATCATATTTTACTGCCAATCTCTCTCTCTCTCTCTAGATATATATATATATATATATATATATATATATAAATAGGGGTTCGGTGTTGGAACAGGTAGTGAATCTGATACCCTTCAACCCCGTGGGCGGCGGGACCTCAAGCCACTACAAGGCAACTCCCAGCCAGACCGTTCTCAGCTTCCAGAAGATTCTGAGGGGCGTCTACAACATCAGAACCACCGTCCGCCAGCAGATGGGCCAAGACATCAGCGGTGCCTGCGGCCAGCTGGTGGTGAATCTGCCGCTGCGGCGGCCCCTGGGACTCACAACCCTCTTGCCCGACATCGAGGATCTCCGGATCTGATCCTTCCACGGTGACACATTCTCCCTATTTCCCATTCATTCACTAATCTTTGACCCGGAATAGATCCCTCCCCCCGCCCCTCTCCTTGCTCATAAAAACGGAATCTTTTCGACCCTGGTCAACCCAACTGGCCCGGCTCAAGCCGAACTCAGATCAATCCAGTAAAGGGCTTGATTTTATGGGGATTAAAATCAAAAGATCGGTGACCTCCATTACCCCTAATTTATACCTCTATTTGACTATGCATGATGGTGGGTTGACCCTGTATTAGTGGATCACTCTTCCATTTTTCCCATAAATGGTGAACCTCTTGACCGTTTAAAATGATAGCTGTTCTCTACTGTCTCAGGAGCTTCAAAGGCGCGCGAGTCCAAGTCAACCCGGGCCGTGAGAATCGACCCGCTTGGTAGAACAGTTGATGCAAACACGGCAGCAGGAGTGTGCCTGCAAGCACCTCCCCCATATCCATCCGTAGGTTAGGTTACTGAGAGCGACTCGTTTCTCTGTCATGGCTGTCATCATCTTCCTCAGAAGCTTCAATCCTCGTCTTCCTCCACTGCCCCCATCCACTCCACCATATCTTTCTCCTTCGAAATAGATCACGGTTGGCCTACCACATCATCTGCTGGTCTTGACCTAGTCAGAAACAAGAGCCCCATCCCCATCCGGCTCTGTTGTTAATATAATCCCTCCCCTGAGATGGACCGGAGCTTCCAGACGATGAGGACGACGGCCCCGGACAGCTGACTACGGGGAGCTCATCCTTATCTTCGCTTTGACTCACCAACCATCCATGAAACTCAGCCCATATTCAGTAATTTTCCCTGTGGCGGTGGAGAATGGGTCAACGCTCGCATCCGCCTGCGTCGCCGTCCGACGGTGGGTGATATATAGATCCGGCGAGAACCAGAAGAAATCTCTGCGGCGAGAACCAGAAGAAGTCTCTGCGGCGAGAACCAGAAGAAATCTCTGCGGCGCGGACCAGAAGAAATCTCTGCGGCGAAGACCGGAGGAAATCATCTCTGCGGCGATGGAGGGGATCATACCTCTGGTGATCCGAGCTTTCAGGAAGAACAGGAAGAGGAGCAAGTATCGGTGCCTCTCCAAGAACCCCAACCGCGCCATGCCCGCCGGCGAGTGTGAGGACGGAGGAGATCAGTACCACCACTACAACAGCCACTTCGTCTGGAGGAGCTCCTCCTCCTCCGCCGTCGCCGTCGCCGGCCGCGGCTACGAGGACTTCCCCCGTCGGTACCCACAACCGCCGCCGCCGCCGCCTCGGGGATTCGCTCCGAGCCGCAGCGTAGGGCACGGTGGCGCCGCCCTGCCGCCCGTCCTCTCCTACCCCGAAGAGTTGAGGAGGACGAAGAGCGGCAGCGTCTGGTAGGAGGAAGGGAAGAGATCTCTGCCGCCGCCTCTGTAAATTCTGACGGACTCCGCTCCTCCCTGATTCCCAGATCATCGTCCTCTCGCCGCTGCAACGGTCGGGGGCCGGCATTGGACGGCGGTGATCCGATCCGAGAGGTCTTTTAGCAGGGTGCATGTTAAAAGGAGTGATCGCCTTTTTCTCTTGTATGATATTATTTAAAGAAAGTTTCTTGGAAAAATGGTCCCCAGTTTTCTCCTTTTTTAAAAAATTATATGTAAAAATAGAAATTCAAAGAAGGGGCGCTCTATCCCAACGGCTACCGGTTGACAGCTTCCCATTCGAGCGCTTTGACCATTGACCCGCTCAACTAAAATTATTGACCCGCTAAACGCTCTGGTGTTTAGGGTGCCTTCGAAAGCCCAGGTCAAAGCACGTGCACTAGCGTTTGGAGATGTGACGTAATTTCCCGACAAAAGCAAATGCGGCGTACAGGTTGATGCGAAGAATTTTCGACCGAAATATATATAGTCACGGCCAAAAGGATCAGGATCTAGTGGGTTCCCCGGTCATCGGATCGTCCAGGAATCGGGACGATCTGAGTCAATGCGTCCGATTTCCATGCCAATCCCGGCCAAAATCCCCGGTTCGAATTTATCGACCCGGTCCGCCGATTCTGACGTGGCGAACAATGATTGGGAGGACCACGAGGAGCTACAGCGTGGAAAATCGTCCTTCACTCTCCGACAGGTCTCCGTGGCCAACGGTCGGATAACTCCCACGTGTCAACAGAGTGGAAAGAGGAATCCGCGACTGAGATTACGGCGTGATGTGACGATAAATCACCGCTACCCACTCCGAACGGACGAACCTCCTCCTCCCTTCGTCCCTTTCAGAGGTCCCCCCTCTCTCTCTCTCGCTCTCGCTCAGTCTCTCTCTAAGCGAGATCGGAGGAGATATCGCCAAGCTGGGGTGATGGCATTGGGTGGGGCATCCTCTCCAACTAGCCGCGGGCAATTCCATTTCGTTTATAGAACTGGTTGCCGAGATTCCTTCTGCCTCTTCTTCTGCCTTCGTCGCGGCTTCAATTGCGTCGGGTGTATGTGAGATATGATCGCGGCTGCCTTGGGGCTCCCGCGTCTGTGCTCCCCGTCGTGCGGGGCGCTGCGTGGCCGGGGGCGGAATCCAGGGGCGTGGGTGCCGGCGGAGTCGCCGGCCTTCGTCCGGATCGAGTCGGTGAGTGGTGGAGGAAGGGAACCAGGGACGGTGGTGAGGCCCGAGAAGTTGGGTGGTATCATGGCGGAGGGGACGTCCAAGACGGGGAAGGCCTTTGTTTACGGGGAAGAAGAGACAGCCGCCGGAGGAGGGGATCAATCTGCCAGGTTGGGGTCTGAGGTGGCTCCATTTCCTGACGAATGTGATTGCTCTATGAATAGTGTCTCGGACAATGTTGCCCAAAGTATGTGACAAAAGGAAATTCCTCAGCGAATTTCCCGCTTTCCCCTTTCTTGTATTCAATGTCGTATATTCTCCTCTCACATGCTTCGTAAATTACTGAAAAACTCTTCTCCGTTTTTCCGCAAAAAAAAAGTAGATTCTTCGCGATTCCGATGGTCAATCTCGTTCTCAGATGCGTAGCGTGCAAGGCTACAATCCTTGAATTCCTCTGCAAAAGAAATAATTCTTGTAATACTGGGGGGTTACTTAGCAAGACCGGAGTTGCATTCTGTCCACTTTATTCCTTACAATCCTTCCAAAGTCTTTAGCTGTATCTCAAGAATTCCGTCATGTAGTAACAGTGGGGAGTGCTGACATGATTGAAACCTACGGGTTAGTGGGATTCTCTGCGATGGTAACGATCACGAGATTGCAAAAACCTTCTGCCTCGTATCATGTCTGCGTGGAACTGAATGCCACGTCCCTGCGATTCTCCTTACAGCAGCCAAGGAGCGGGTGATGATCATCATCATTTTTGCTCCCAGTGCTGCAGCATGCTTGAGAAGACCATTATTTACCCTCATTTTCTTGCATGCTTATCCAGGAATGAACGGGCATGTGATTTCTACTGTTGGGAGATCGACGAACATTAAGTGGCATGAATGCCCGATTGGGAAGCTCGAAAGGCAGAGCTTACTCGGGCAAAAAGGATGTATCGTTTGGATCACTGGCCTTAGTGGTTCAGGTTTGTCGCATGAACTCAGCTATCCTGTCATCTATCCGTTGTCCGTATTTTCACTTGGAAGTTTTGAATTTTTTTTCTCCTCTGCACTACTTTGCTGTTATCTTAATGATTTCTGGTGACAGATGGGATATCTTGGAAACGGAAAATGCAGAGACATTGTTTAATTTTAAAACACTGAGCAATAGCGTCAGTTTTTCAAAAATATTTAATTTTAAGACCATTTTTTTTAATATCCATATTTTTATTTTATTTTTTGAATCTCCAGTTCAATGTTACTTTTCTGTATAAGTTTTCTGAATCATCATCTAAAAGTGGAATTGGTGCTATAGCTAGTTATTTTGGCAGTGGAGCAAACGGGCTTTGGAGTCATTCAAGAACAGATGCTAAGGAGAAATTAATTGAGCAGATGGCATGACGTGATGCTAAATAAGTTGACTCCCCAGCACTTACTTCTATAGAAATCGAGGGATTTGATGCTGGATTCCCGTGAGAGCATTTTACTCTCTCTCTCTCTCTCTCTCTCTCTCTCTCTCTCTCTCTCCCTCTCTCTCTCTCCCTCTCTCTCTCCCCCTCTCTCTCCCTCTGTTGTGGAAGGTTTCCTTTCTAGCTTTTTTTCTCTGCCTTTCAGGATCATAGGATTCGTGAACTCTCTGCTTCGAAATAAATCTTCTCGTGCTGTGAATTTACTGACGAGAATCGCAGGAAGGATTTATCTTACAGGAGATCAAGTTACTTTATCACATTATTTGGTAACATTGAGAAGTCCTGTAATTCCTTCGAGGCAAGATGATCATGTATGATGAAAGGATTGTGAATTCTTTTTTAAAAAGTTAAAATTTCTTTCATTCAATGGATAACCCTGACTTCCACGAGGTAGACTCTAGGGAGGGCAGGCCCATGCCCCATGCCTCGCCGGAGTTTAAAGTAGTTCTGAACATAATATCCATATCTTGTGGCAATTTCTGTGGAACATAATGGCAAATGTGGGTTACAAGCAGATGTAGCAAATTTTCATGCAATATTTTCTTCTGAAGAAAATTATAGAAAAATTGCATTTGTTCTTTCAGGTAAGAGCACTCTGGCATGTGCATTAAGCCGGGAACTGTACTGCAGAGGCCGTTTATCCTATGTTCTTGATGGGGATAACCTCAGGCATGGATTGAACAGTGACCTGGGCTTCAAGCAAGAAGATCGTGCAGAAAATATACGGAGAATTGGTGGGTACCGTCACTAGTTCTTCATGATACCGACTCATCTTCAACTTTCTATGGTCATTTTTATCTTCTTATTTGAGACCATTTACCTCAACAATCGACGATTCTTTGATATTAAAACCCACAACTGTTTGGCAGAATCATTCAATCGTGCTCTAGGGCATCGTGGCATAGGCCCTTTGGGATTTTATTTTTTTTCTTCTCATATCAGTCTTGATCCGGTGTGTTATCACATGGCAGGGGAGGTAGCGAAGCTCTTCGCAGATGCTGGGGTCATCTGTATTGCCAGCTTGATTTCCCCTTACAGGAGGGACCGCGATGCTTGCCGCGCCTCATTGTCTGAGGGTACTTTTATTGAGGTCATTTCTTCTCCCCATTATCAACTCTGCCAGCGTAGAATGTCTAGTCTATCGCAGAGCCATCATTCTACTCCACGCTTTGTATGATTCATCCACGCCTTGTCCTGTCAAGAAAAGCTTATATAAAATATATACTGCGGCAGGTCTTCATGGACATGCCGTTGGAACTGTGTGAAGCAAGGGACGTAAAAGGCCTGTACAAGCTTGCACGCGTGGGAAACATAAAAGGTGGGCCCCTGGCATTCAGAGCTCCCCCCATTCATCATGGAAAAAAAAACCTGATTTTTTTTTTTTCCTCGAGGTCAATATTTATGAATCTACGAAAGTTATTATAAAACCTTTTTTATTCATTATAAGTGAAATAGAATTCGAGCTGACCCAACCATGCTAGCTTAATGGTTCATTTAACCAGTGCTGGTTGTTCTTACTTGGGTATGAATAATATGGGTGTATATTTCCTAATTACCTCATAAAATTGCTTCAGGTTTCACTGGAATAGACGATCCATATGAAGCACCTTTAAACTGCGAGGTAAGGAGCTTGATTCCATATTCAATGTTCTGATCTCTGATGACGTGAAGTTCATTGGCGCATTAAATTATTGAAGAATTACAGCAGAAGATGGGGGATGAACCATGATGGAATATATTTTCTCCGATTCTATTATTTAATTTATTTTCTTACCGCATGGTGGGTAGAATTTCATTAGAAAAACTAAATCATGATTAGGGTTTTACCCCTGTTGGTAGAAAATTGCTGTAAAATTACTCATAAGTCCCTAAATGTTCTGAGATTTATCGTTTCAGATTGTAATACAGCAGAAGGATGGGGTATGCCCTTCGCCCAGCGCCATGGCCGAGCAAGTCTTGTCGTACATGGAGTCCAAGGGCTACCTTCGAGCTTAGTTTGATCCGTTGTGAGAACCTCGCTAGACGCTGAGTCCACACCTCGTGGACCTGCCGGCATAAAGAGGAAGAAAGGCTCCTGCTTTCTGCTGCTGCTGCTGCTGCAGCTGCTGCAGCTGCCGATGACGATGGAGACGATTTGATGGTGATATTATTGTTTGTTTATGTATTGATTTCTGCTGGTTAAGTTGGACGAGGATTGGGTCGAATAATGATATCTATTATCGGGTGTTGTTCTATAAATTTGGATGTATTTATTAGGGTAAAGATTTGTGTAATGCCGGTGATGTTTATACACCGTTGTGGAGTGATGGCTGTACTTTCTCTCTCTAGACCGTCTTCAACGGCTATGAGGGGAGCGATGTGCCCGTGATCCCACGTCCACTCAATAAATGAAGTGAGAGAGAGAGAGAGAGAGAGGCTCACACACACAACCACTGCTCAGGTGCGCTTGCCTCCTACCATCACCTTTTTTGTAGAAAATTTTAGAGAGAGAGCGAGAGGGAGAGAGATGGGCGGTGGGGAGGTCGACGAGATCCCATGAAAGCCGAATCCTACACTCTGAGAGAGAGAGAGAGAGAGAAGCGGGGGGATGTGGGACGTGAGACCCTCTCTCTCCCCTACCCCACCCAGCCTCTGAAAACATAGAGCTAGAGAGAGAAAGGAAGCACGATCAGCTGAATGCCACAAAAACCCATCTTGGAGAGCCACGCCTCCCCCCGCCCACCGACCTGACTCTCAGAAAACTTAGAGAGAGAGAGAGAGAGAGAGAGAGAGAGAGAGAGAGAGGAGGAACATGATGGGTCTCCTGCTCCAGTAGGGCAGAATACTACCCTCACCCCCTCTCCTCCCACGCCCCCCGGCCAACGACTGCCCAGTTGACGTAGTGGTTGACTTCTCCCTTGTGATTAAATGGATACCCTCTTCAACCCACCCTCCCTCCGGCCAGATCATCATCATCATCCTCTCCACTCCACTCCCTCCTCCGCCAGCTCCACCACCAACCACATCCCCCACCACTGCCTTCCCCACCAACTTCTTCCCCGCTCCGCCGCAGAATGCTGCACCACCGCCTCCTCCTCCACCCGCTACATGGACAGTGACGACTTCTCCGCCGCCGCCGCTGCCGCCTCTTCCACGACGCCTCCATCGCCGACCCGCGGCGGCAGCTTCGCCCTCCCCCACCTCCCGGATCTCGCCGTCGACCTTCACACGGCACCACCGGGGACCTGGGCGACGGAGCTCCTCCTCGAGTGTGCCGCCGCCGTCTCCGGCGGCGCCACCGCTAGGGCCAACGAGTTCATGTGGCTGCTCAACGAGCTCTCCTCTCCCTACGGCGACACCCACCAGCGGCTCACCGCCTACTTCCTGCGAGCTCTCCTCGCCCTCTCCTCCTCGTCGGCGGAGAGCTCCCTCCGGGCCCTCGCTGCCGCCGTAGACCGGAACCGCTCCTTCGAGTCCACCCGCCGGACGGCCCTCCGCTTCCAGGAAGTCAGTCCCTGGTGCACCTTCGGGCACGTCGCCTCCAATGGCGCCATACTGGAAGCCCTCGACGGCGAGCCCTTCCTCCACATCCTCGACCTGAGCAACACCTTCTGCACACAGTGGCCCACCTTCCTGGAAGCTCTCGCCACCCGCTCCGGCGACGCCCCACGCCTCCGCCTCACCGCCGTCTTCGGCGGCGCCGCTTTGCACCAGGTCGCGAAGGAGATCGGCGCCCGCCTGAAGAAGTTCGCCCGCCTCATGGGCATTCCCTTCGACTTCCACGCCGTCCACCACGACGGCGACCCGGCGGAGCTCGACTTCGACTCTCTCGGAGGTGGTGGCGCCGCCGCATCCGGCGGCGCCGGGCTGGCCGTGAACTGCGTCAACACGTTGCATGGGGTGCCCTCCGGCGAGCGGCGGGACGCGATGGCGGCCGCGCTCCGCCGCCTGCGGCCGAAGATCGTGACGGTGGTGGAGGAGGTGGCCGACTTGGGGCCGGAGGGCGGCGGCGACTTCGTGAGGAGCTTCGGGGAAAGCCTCCGGTTCTTCGCGGCGTATTTCAACTCGCTGGAGGAGAGCTTCCCGAAGACCAGCAACGAGAGGCTGGCGCTGGAGAGGGCGGCGGAGCGTGCCATCATGGACCTGGTGGCCGGCGATCCGGCGAGGTCGACGGAGCGGCGGGAGACCGCGGCAAGGTGGTCGCAGAGGATGAGGGCCGCCGGCTTCTCGCCGCTCCCTCTCAGCGACGACGTGGTGGACGACCTCAGTGCCCTCCTCAAGAGGTACCGCGAGGGATGGTCGATGGCGCCGCCGCCGCCGCCGCCTCCGGCGGGGACCTTTCTTCTGTGGAAGGAGCAACCGGTGGTGTGGGCCTCCGCCTGGAAGCCCACGCCGCCTCCGCACTGAGAGAGAGAGCGGGATGGCGGGACGCACGTGCGGACGCGAAGCTACATGGAGGAGGAAGATGACAACCCGACAGCAGGAAGAAGGTGGATATTTTTATTTTCTTTTTTTTTCGACAATTAAAAAATGGCGAAAATGTGAGAGGAGTGAAAGTGCTTCCGCCGCCGGCGGCACGTCCAGATTTACAAAAAAGCCCCTCGTCAACTTCTCCAAAGTCCAAGCCCTCCTGGAGCCAATGTCTTCGTAATTTCGCTCATCACACAGCATCAACTTCTCCAAAGGTGGGTCAATCGAGATCATATCATATCGCATGTCGGATCTTGGTGACTCGATGCTCCCACTAACGCTAATGACACAAGTCCACTCCTAGGATTAATTATTTTAGTACAGATTCTAAAATTGGCTGATTTCGTGGACCCACCAAGAAAGTCAACGACTTGGTCTGAAATGCTACAGAAAATAGGGATTTTGTAATTTTTGACGAATTATTCATCAAAAGTCCGGTTCTTCCTCCCTCTTCTTCCTCTTTCTCGAGCAAAGTCCTGTTCTTTCAGGCAGCGAGTGACGCTGGATGTGGTCGCTTGATGGGAAAGATGTCAAAAGCGTCGAGCCTGCCACATCGCGGCCATGGCGGAGGACCTGTAGCCCCTCCTCCGGAGGAGGAAGATGATGGGCTCGGCCAGCTCACGTCTACAGCTCTCTCTCTCTGTCTGTCTGTCTCTGTGATCCATTGAGAGAAAGGTGGAGCTTTCGGGTTGGGGAAAACGATAGTGGGAGCTGCTTTTGAGAAGGGGGGGAGGGAGGGAAAAGGGGGAGGGCTGCACCTTTCCAGCTCTCCCTCTCTAAGAGTAGTAGGTCATACGGAGGAATGATGCTCCCGATAGGGGAAGGGGGAGGGGGAGGGGGAGGGGGAGAGCCGAGGGGATGGATGACTGCACCGGCGAGGAGCTCCTGGCTCCAATCGGAGCCGACAAGAGAGAGGATTGCACCGTCGAGTAGAGACAGACGGAGCACGAAGGATCTTCCCCTCTGAGATTCGTGGCCCCGCTCTACTCTACCCCCAGTGTGGGTAAATAGATAGCTAGAGAGAGATGTCGATAGCATTATTCCCTCGCACCAAACTCCTTTCTCTCTCTCTCTATCTCTCGCTGTCTCTCTCGCCCACATTCTCCTGGCTCCTTCCCTCCGGCAAAGAGAATGAGCAAGAGGAAGTTTCCTCCGCGCTCTCTCTCTCTCTCTCTATACTTGGGGAGTAATACGGGAGGGATACTGTAGAGAGAGAAAGGCCAAAGGGCACAATGGCCGAGGAAATATGGCTTGTACTAATATTCACAATATGAACAGCAAATGAATGATTCACTGATCAAGACGAAAGAATCCACCCAGTTATTGGAGGAGCAAGACGACGACGAGGCAAGGAAGAAGGAGAAGAAGAAGATCAGTCACCGGAATCCCCGCCAGCCCTCCGGCAGCCGCCACCGGCTGTGCCAGTACACGGACACCCTCGACCACAGCGGGAACCCGAAGCTGTACTCGAGCGGCTCATCGGCGGCGCCGCCAACTCCCACCGGCAGCCACACGTACCTCGAGTCCCTCAGATCGGAGGGGTTCCACCGGTCAGCCATGAAGATGAACCACCCGGGCAATCCCCGGAGCGGCACCACGAAGCTCCCCTGCGAGAAAAAAGTCGTCGCCCTGAAGATCTTGTTGCCGCCGGCACATGGGTTCCCCATCGTCTCCCACGGGCCCATCATCGTCTCCGCCGCGTGCACCATCGCCGTGTTCGGCGCCCAGCCGGAGCAGCCGGAGGTGATCATGTAGTAGGTTCCCCGGTGCTTGAACACTGCCGGCGCCTCCCGCCGTTGACCGATGAGAATCCGGCGCATGTCGCCAGTGACGTCGAGGTAGTCGCCGGTGAGGGGCCCGACGTGGAGCTCGCTGTTGTCGTCGGAGGAGTAGATGAGGTAGGCGGTGCCGTCGTCGTCCTTGAAGACGGTCATGTCGCGACTCTCGCAGTCGTGGGGACGCTTGCTGTAGAGGTACTCGAAGGGCCCCGTGGGGGAGACGCTGACCGCCACGCCGACGGCGGCCTTGGTGTAGTTGGCGTCGTCGACGTGCATCCACATCACGTACTTCCCCGTTCGGTCATTGAAGATGACCTTGGGCCTCTCGAGGACGTTCCCTTTGTGGAGGTCGTGGGTGGTGTTTGTTTCTTCCCCGGAGAGGACGATCCCCTCGTTCGTCCAGGTCCACAGGTCCTTGGAGGAGTAGCAGTTGACCCCGATGATGTCAACCTGGTTGAGGAGGGGAGGAAGAAAAAAACGAAGTCAACGTCCGGGGTCTCGAGAGGACCTTTTTTTTTTTCAAGGATGGAGTCAACGCATCATAGTTAGTTCATGCAGCCGATGAAGAATAATATTTAGTAGAAAAATCAAGCACAACTCAATCAAAATATTCGGAGTCAAACCCCAAAAAAAGTGGCCCAAAGGCTACTCCATAGTCTGGTCACCCAAGTTGACTTCTTTTTCTCATATATATGTATATATTCCTGAATATCATATCCATTCAGATAAATATCGACCCAAATACCTACTAATTGATAAATCTGACGATAAGTCTAATAAATGCGATGTAGTTTGACCAGAATATAGTCAGCCTATAGTATCTGACACAGTAGAACGCCATATCCAATGAAAGTAAATAATGACCCATATGATTACGAGATTAAACCTCGAAGTCCCCACCATTTCTAGGGCTCCTTGAGCAATGCCCTTGACAATTTTGCTAGAACTAACAAACCCCATGTCCATCCTGCAACCTGGTTCGTCTGGAATCAATTAATTATGAACCAAATGCAGCCATCCAAATCCAGCTGGTAATCTTAAATTGACTGCTCCCAACTATCTAGTCCAGTAATCTTCAAGCTCTTTTGCATCATCTTTGCAAAAATGCTTGATCCATAGTGTGACAAGATCCAATCCTACAACTTCCTGAGCACTGCACCCAGAATGGGATATTCAAACAAATTGGTTGTTTTTCTCCTCTGCCATTTTTCGAATGGGTAGCCTGACAGATTGTGTTGTTGGTCTCCTCTTTCGGTCAAAGAAATAGATAAATTCATCTTGTGTGCTTTTTTCATTCTGTTTTAAATTATTTGTCATGGAACAAGCTAGAAAGAACCCTGAGACATGAAGATATTCAGTGACAAAGACTCAGATTCTGATTTCATTCATATTTGTAGTCAAATATTTGATTCCAATGATGAATTCTGACATCAGCATCTTATATCACCACATGTAAAATTATTATTAAATTTATATGCCAATCTGATGTGAATAAATCTTCATAAAATATTCAGCATCACACAAAGTAACAGTATGACAACACTACCACCGAGCATTTTCCAAGCTTTTATAGATGCTTTGATAGGCAGGCACCCCGTTTGATTGAATGTTCATTGAAGAGAAATCCACAAGATATATTTATACACATACATGTCATTTGCCGATATGTTCGTAGATCAATTATTGATTATCAAAATTTAACATAATCCACAATAAAAATAACATTTCTTTGGTTTATTTCCCATCTCTAATCAAAGTAGACAGAGAAACAATACCCAAAAGTGGAAGCAAACAATGAAAAGAGGCACATGAGGCACATTTTAATGGGCAATTTTTTTGGTAAAAGAACTATCAAAAGTAAACAAAGTGGGACAATTCATGACGGATATCAGAAATAAAACTGACCCGTGCAGATGCTTTTCTATGTGCTTGGTAGGTTGGGCCATCTTTGTTTTCTCCATACCAGTAGTAAGTACCTGTACTTTCAACGTACAGTAGCCCACCTCCATGGGCTTGAATTGGATTCCCTTCGGTGTCTAACCATTGCCTTCCGGGATAGAAATGCATACTATCATTCCCTTCCTTTGATGGGTCTACTGCTGTTCTCCTGTGAGGGAAGAAGAAGCTCCGCAACTCTGAGGAGTCATCCAAGAATTCATCAATTACAGTGGGTGGCTTCCTTGGCCCCCTCCTCTTAATAGCACGCGGAGATCTCCTGCTTCTGGGAGGGGGCAACTGAAAGCTCTCCTCCTCAGTCTGTCCGAGTTCTCTGGTGGCAGAAATTTGTCTTAACCGGGCTTGGCTCTTCTCAACGTCAGTTCGATGGGATACCATGTAGAAATGGATGATCATGATGCATCCCACCATGCTACAGACCATGATAGGTAAAGGGGACCTCATAGTTGCACAACAGCGCAAAGCAAATGATTTACGATGTCTGTTCTTGATCTTCATTCTCTTCCTGCTTTTATCCCCAAATCAAAGGAGAAGTCCACATAATGCAACCTGTAAACACCCAATACTAATCCAATTAATAATTTCTTGAATTACCAGATCTAAAATCTGTAATCATATAGAATTTCATAGTTTATGAATCAAAATTAATTTCAGAAGGTATTAAAATAACACAAATAATAAGGATAAGAGCAAAAGATCATATTTAATTTTACGTTGAGGTGAGATTGAGTACCAGTGCCACATCATTCTGATGCACAATGCATGAAGAAATAGCATAATCTTTATAAGCTTCTATGAATCTGCCTTTGTAGACAGCTGGTCAAAGAAATTAACTTGGCACCAAGTTCGTGCTCGTCAAGCTCAGATCTATCTGGTTTGTAAGATGTAGGCATGAGGAAAGTTTTAAAAAAAAAACAGAGTGACATGGCTACCCTTCTCCATGCATGAAACGATATCATCTCAGCATAAAATTGGAAGTGATTGATGAGGCAAAATGATTGAATTTGCCCTCGAAGATCAAAAGAAATAAGATAGTCAAATGCTCTAACCACGACGCAACATTAATGCCATCCAAAAGTCTGGCCACAAAGTTTGTTCCCCTTGATAGAAACCCCCTCAACAAAATTATCTCCATCAGCAAAAAAATTCAGCCAAAACCCATCTTGGACATCCAGCCAACAAGAATTAACCCAATCAAGATCAAACCTAGAAGAACACCTCCAAGCTCAAGATCTAAGAGACAACAATCTAAGAGACAAGAGACTGCTTCCAAGCTCAAGATCAAACCTAGTCATCAAATAACCATCACTAGACGTGGCCGCTCCTGCTCCTTGATGATCGACTTCTACAAGCACACATACCAAACTATTCACTCCCCTCATTCCGGAACTTTCAGAAACTCCACAGCCAACCTCTCCCCATCAGCCCCCTCTTTTCCCCCTCGCACAGACTAATCACCCACCTCTGAACTTCTACTCCTTAATATCTCCTCCTGATCTCCCTCCTCTCGCTGCCCCAATCCCACCACTGCCGCCACCCATCACTCTCATCTGCCTCAACATGGCAAAAACAATCCGTCACAAACTTCAAACTTCTCTTGTGACACGAAGCATCGTCACTGGTTATCTTAACTATCCTTCAAGATTCTCACAAATCAGTCCCTCGTCCCACAGTGAAATGTGGACCATGTTGTCTTTTATTGATTCTTTTTCAAATAAAACCTTTATATTCTTAAGTTCACATAACATGTAAAAATTAGATATTTAGAATAAAAGGTCACAGCTAAATGAGCACTTTCATGTCTCTCTTACTTCAATATTACTTCGATACTTCAATATAAGTTCATTAAGAGACAATTTATCTCTTTAGTAATATAGCTCACTTCAAGCTGATTAAATTGTGCAAGAAGAAAAATTAAAACTAAGTGCACGAACAAATCTTTCAAAATCTAATCTTGGCCTTTAATTTTGATGCAAGATGAGACATTTCAGAAATATATTATTTTATATTTCCCTTACTTTTATAACTGAATAAGATAAAAAAAAATTTAAGATCCTACTCGTTTTGATCTTATCATTCTAAACAAATCTTTTTTAAAATTTGTTAAGAAAAACCTTTATTGTAGTGACTTCTTCAGACAAAATGCCCCTAAAGGCTTCTAAAATAACATGCTTCATGATCATGAGACTCATGTGATTAAATCGATCTCACTTTTTTGTATTTTCCTTATCATCCTGTGAATTGATCTACCTTTAATACAAGTCCAGATCTATGACACCAAGAACTATTATAACATTATCCTTTTATATTTTAAAGTCAGTGCCATTAAACATAAGAATAGAGTTAATGCTAATAGAAATATTAAAAATAGAATTCATAACTATGCAAAAGAAACATAAAATTCACATAAGTAATTGAATTTTGAAATAATGGTACTTCTCATCACAAGATATTGAGTGCAACATTAATAATTTACCTTTGGACAATAATATCAACTGCAAGTGATATCTTAGTGTGATAAATAAATATTAACAATAAATTTATATCAAACAATGTCTTTATTTAGACTGACTTATTATTCACATAAAAATACTAAATAATTATCACATATTTATTATCACAAGTATGTGTAATTTAATACAATAGTAAAGTTTCTTTTGGGTCAATTAATATTCTCGTGAATCACATATACATCATCTTATACTTTATAGAAATTAATCTCCACAAGATGTCCTACTGTGGTAGAATGTTACTTCAATCAATAATTCTAAAATATCAAACATATACTAAAATTTGAAGCATGAAAGCCTACCCGACGTGCACCAAGTCGGCGCACTGTTTATCTCATCCTCTACCGCTCCCGACTAACCACTCGCAGCCCAAACCGCCTCCCGATGAATGCCCAATCAAAACGACCCGAAATCCAATGGGCGTTTTGCCTCCTTAGGCCCGAATGATCGGCCAGAAACGGCCGCCCTTACCCCTGGCCCAATCGGTCTGCCGTAACGGCCCATTCGAAACGGGGAACAGGGCGTACGCCCGTTCGCCTGGAAATCGTCCTTCGGCGAGGGGAAGAGGGGAAAGAGGGAAGCGGCCTGCGGAATCCGCTGCGGCCCATCGTCCTCCGGCGCCGTCTTCTGGCACCGCTCCTCCGCCGCCGTCCGGTACCTCCTCTATGCCTTCCAGATCCCCTTCCGGCGTCCAGAACCATTTCTAGATCCGGAGCTGCCGTTCGCCACTCTCCGGCCTTCCGTCCGACGACAGAAAGGGAGAAAGCGGAAAAAGGTGAGTTCCTCCTGCAGCCCCACGATTTCCAAAAGGAAATCTTCCCTCAAGGAAAGGAGAGAGAAAGAGGTGTGCGAAATTCACCACTCCTCCTCCCCACCCTGCACGGCCCACAAATCCCTCCCTAGTAAGCGCAGAACCTAATGGCTTGGCACAAGGGACGCCTGTGCGATCCATAAGCCATTTGGATGTCTGAACCCACCTCAATTCTGATGGTGGTGTTCATCCAGCTCCGAATCAATTCATCCTCACATTCATACATAAAAAATTATGCCAAGATAAATATAAAACATGTCATTCTCCAACTGAAGGATATGGTATTGAGTGAATTCAGAATGATGAATTGAAATGAGAATGAATGAAAAATCAAACCTGAATCTATGAAAGCTCAAGAATGGGGTGTGGTCTTTTGGATCAACACGAAGGAGTCGTCCAATGACTTACTCACAGAGAGATGAGATGCTCCAAGTATTCTAGATGTGTGATCTGACCATGACCCCCCTATATATAGACAAGTGATCTGACCAAGTGTCATTTATCAATTTAGTCCATTATAAAGTTGTAATAAAACCTTATATTTATACATATTTATCTTTATACCTATAGAATGTCGTAATTTTCAAATACTTAAACTTTAATAAATCATTCTAATTGAGATTAACTAAATGATAACCTCATAATATACAATACATATATATTTTTCTATATTGATATTAAATATAATTATTATTATTTTTACGTTGTGGCAATTTTCCCAAATTCTCCATCTATTGTAATTCATCTTGCCTGGAAAATGATTTGTACAATTATTATTTTTCTTAATGCAACCTCCTTTATGTCATCTGCATGCGAGCACCTTTGGAGGTTTCTTATTCTGAATGATGATTGCGTTACTCTCTAGCTCTCCTATTTTTGTTCTTGAACGGGTGAACTGTTGCATTATGCGAGCACCTGTTCTTAATAGCTCTACGTTTTTTTTCAATGATACATTTCATCTTCTTTCACGGTTGATTTCTTGTTATCTTCGGGGATAGTCACACGCTCTGAGTTCTGTGTTATTCATGGCAATTCTTTATCCTTGAGAAGGAATTATTCTTTCCTCAATCACTGATCTAATCAATTTAATGTGTTTTTAGATTTTTTTTGAATCCATTTGCTAGGTTCTGGCTCTCTCGATCTATTGCACTCTTATGCAAAGTCTATGGTTTTGTTCATTTGATTAAATATTGATTTTGAGCTTCACTTATGAATCTTACTCTTTTTTTTAAGTTGCACGCATGGTATGCTATTTTTATGTTTAGTTTGGTAGTTGTGTCTCTTTCTGGAAGTGCCCTGATTATGCTTTTTTTTTTTTCTGAGAATCTGCTTGCTTGGTAAATATTCTGAGAGTCTCGCAGGTATCCAGTTTGATTTCCTTCTATCTGGCACTTCAATTTCCCAGTATCTTGTCACTATCATTGGTTTGGTGAATTGGGCCCATTTACTCGTTTGAGGACCGGAGGATTTTATACACCAGAAGAAAAACATCTTTCATGGCAGAGAAGTTCCCAGTTTCCTGTTTTTTGGCTGACATGGATAATCCTCTCAACTCTGTTCTGTTGACTAAAATTCCCTGACACGCTCGCCTTCTCTTTAGAAGTGGAAATTATACTTTATTGGTGCGTGGCTTATCTTGAAGGCAGACATCGATCATTGGCGTTGGAATTCCCATGGTTGTAGACCAGATAATCTATTCTGACCATCAGACTATCAAACTGATGACAGGGCTTCTGACTTGTGAATGATCCTCTCCAGGATGAACTTTCTGGTTCAGAAACCTTGTGCTCCTTAATATATCTCCTATATCACGCTTGAATACCTGTTGAGTCAGAGGGGGGGTTTCGTGGTTTAGTTGTTGTGATCGTGATTGTTAAACTGGATTCATCTCCCTGTGTTCGTCTCATAAGCCAAAGTCTCATATTTCATATTATTAATTGTGTTTTTCCTTTTACGTCGTCATTTAATGCATCTCTCCCTCTCTAACAGTCTGGGGTATAGTCTGGGCAATCTCCATAATGGTAAAATAAGTCATATCCCACAGATTTATTTTGATCCATATTTTCCGTTAATAAAATTGCCGGTTTTGGAATCATATGGTGCCTCAAATATCATCTTCTGGAAGTAATGGTAGACTGTGTATATTTGACAGTGCAGGTTCTGACTAATGGAATTGAGGTGAAGCTGCTGAGAAATGCGCTTACTGTGATTGAAGCTCTAACTGGTCGCTAGGAGGATGATGAGATGGGTGTCGAGTGGAATGGCTCTGTTGTGGGTGCGTATGGTTTTGACTTTCTTTTATGCTTTTTATGGGATGTATTTTACCCGTTGCTTTTTGTCCTATGGTATGAATATACTGTCCTATACAGATTTTTTTCTCATGTTGACAATTGCTATTGGCCGAATAATTTTATTTTTTTTCTTGTGATGTCTGCTACTATATTTGGCATTTATCAAAATCCAGATAAATAATTAAATTTTACCTTCTGTAAACCTGTCTCCCAGCAATTACAGTTTGAGGGGTGGGGATATTATTTTTCCATGTAGATTATCTATTTTTTTATTCAAAGGCTCCAACTTAGTATCTATTCCATATACCTCTTTAATAAATATAATTAAAAATACTTTATAAATTTCTATACATGAACTTGCATGCTTTTTATAAAACAATCTGACCATGCCTCACTGATCTGCTCCAATCTAGTCCGACTGCCAGATTAGATATGTCACACATCCGATCAGAGTTTGTCTGGTACATTACATCTATTGGAGGGATCTTGGACAAAACTCTTGGAGCATGGACTCTTCTTTACGATGAAAAATATGAATATTATTATTGTTATGATTGTGATAATTATTACATCATCATCTCCTCATGAGATCTTTGACAATTCCTTCTCTTCTATTCAATCCCTCAGCTTCTGAGTGCACTCAGAGGTCCCCAAGACAGAAGCACAAGTCACCCAGAACCGTGAGCTCATCCAATCGGACCCTCAGCCCGTCTCATTCCTGTGGTTCTCAACCCAAGGGACCCACCACTTCATCAGACTGGCCCACCACAGTATGTAAAGCATATTCCCCTTGCTCCTCCAATCTGTTTCCTTCTAATTCTAGTATTATTTTTTCTGCATGTCTGCATTCTATTATTTTTTTCCATTAGTTCATGTTTATCTACATCTCTGCCTTCTTCGTGGGCAAAGCAAAAAATTTCCCTTTTTTGGTGCAGAGAGTTGACCTGGGCAAGCTCGAGACAACGGCACTGTGGAGATATTGGACGCATTTCAATCTCATGAGATCTCGTCGGCTCATGTCGAATGTGACTACTCTGCATCTGATCATCTTCTGACGGGTTGTCGGCAACGTTTTTTTTTCTAAGTCCCTGCACATTGACAGAGCAAGGGAGTGGTTCCTCGGCATTTCATAATTGGAGGGGGTAACACATTTGATTTCGAAAGGTGTGTGGAACCTGGGTCTGGGGACTTTGTACAAAAGGCTTCTTAAGGCATACTAAAAGCTCCGCATGTAGGCATTCTCATCCCTTTTTGACTCAACGAATTTCCTTTTTTCCCCTTTCTGGTCTTCAGTCTCGTACATGCTCCTCTCAGATGCTTTCGTAAATTACCCAGAAACTCTTCTCAGTTTTGCCGCAACCAAAGTAGATTCTTCGCTATTCTGATGGCCAATCTCGTTCTACTATCGTTCAGTTCCTCTGCAAAAAAAATAATTGGTGTAGTATTGGAGTTCCTTGGCAAGAAGGAGGCTGCATTCTGTCTGCTGGAGTCACTTCTTACACATCTTTTGCAATATCTTTTGCTGCATCTCATGAATTCCGTCGTGGAATACTAGTGGAGAACAGTACCATGAATCTTCTGCATAGTTTACTGATTTAAACCTACGAGTCAGTCGGATTCTCTGCGATGGTGAAGATCACAAGATTGCATAAACCTTCTGCCTCGTATCATGTCTGCTTGGAACTGTACGCCACCTCCCTCCTCCGATTCTCCTTACAGCAGCCAAGGAGCAGATGATCATCATCATTTCCCCGCTTTTTCTTTCGTGCTTAACCCATATTTGATTGCCTCACTTGCGTGCTTATCCAGGAATGAACGGGAATGTGATCTTTACTGTTGGGAGATCGACGAACATTAAGCGGCATGAATGCCCGATTGGGAAGCTCGAAAGGAAGAGCTTACTCGAGCAAAAAGGATGTATCGTATGGATCACTGATCTTAGTGGTTCAGGTTTGTCGCATGAACTCAGCTATCCTGTCATCTATCCGTTGTCCGTATTTTCTCTTGGAAGGTTTGAAATTGTTTTCTCCTCTGCACTACTTTGCTGTTATCTTAATGATTTCTGGTTACAGATGGGATATATTGGAAAAGGAAAATGCAGAGACATTTGTTTAACTTTAAAACACTGAGCAAATAGCGTCAGTTTTTTCAAAAATATTTAAATTTAATACCATATTTTTTTGAATAACCATGTTTTTATTTTATTCTTTGAATCTCCAGTTCAATGTTACTTTTCTGCATAAGTTTTCAGAATCATCATCTAAAAGTGGAATTGGTGCTATAGCTAGTTATTTTGGCAGAAGAGAGAAAGGGGTTTAGAACCACTAAAGAACAGATGCTAAGGGGAAATTAATCGAACAGATGGCACGCCGTAGGCTAAATAAGTCGGCTTCTCAGAGGTTACTCCTGTAGAAATCGACGGGATTTGATGCTGTGGATTCCCGGGGGAGCATTTTACTCTCTCTCTCTGCTGTGGAGGGTTTCCTTTCTAGCTTGCTTTATCTGCCTTGCATGATCATAGGATTCGTGAACACTCTGATTGGACAGAAATGTTATCATGCTGTGAATTTACAGACGAGAATCATAGGAAGGTTTATCTTGCAGAAGATTAAGATATCTTATCCCTTTATTTGGTAACATTGAGCAGTCCTGCAAGATGATCATACCATGATGAAAGGATTGTGGATTATTTTTTAAAAAGTTTAACTTTCTTTCATTCAAAGGATAACCCTGGCTTCCACGGGGTAGACTCTAGGGAAGGGAAGGCAGGCCCATGCCCCATGCCTCATCAGAGTATCAAGTGGCTCTGAACATAATATCCATTTCTTGAGGCAATTTCTGTGGAACATCAAAGAAAAATTGCATTTATTCTTTCATGTAAGAGCACTCTGGCATGTGCATTAAGCCGGGAACTGTACTGCAGAGGCCGTTTATCCTATGTTCTTGATGGGGATACCCTCAGGCATGGGTTGAACAGTGACCTGGGCGTCAAGCAAGAAGATCGTGCAGAAAATATACGGAGGATTGGTGGGTTCTGTGATGGGACGCTGGCCGAAGGTCCTGACCTTAAACCACCGCTAAACGTGTTGGCAGTTTCCCTTCTAAAGTTCATTGGCGCATTTAATTATTGAGAAATTACAGGAGAGGAGGATGAACCATGATGGAAGATTTTCTTCGATTATATTATTTAATTTATTTTCTCGCTGCATGGTGGGTAGATTTTGATTAGAAGAAATATAAAAACCCTGAAGATTCCTGACTATAGAGATTGTGATTAGGGTTTTACTGCCGTTGGAAGACGGACCCTGGAGATTGCCGTTATGGTGCTTACTTACTACCCCCTCGAAGCATTTCTAACCTTGTATATGTTTGCCCGATTATCATCAGCAGCTAACCCATTCTGGAAATGACAAAAGTACCTTTGACAAAAGAAATTTGCAATAATATCGCGCATAAGTCCCTAAATCTTCTGAGATTTATCGTTCCAGATTGTAATTCAGCAGAAGGATGGGGGTATCCCCTTCGCCCACCGCCATGGCCGAGCAAGTCTTGTCTTACCTTAGCTAGATCCGTTGTGAGAACCTCGCTAGACGCTGAGTCCAACCTCGTGGACCTGCCAGCATAAAGAGGAAGAAAGGCTCCTGCTTGCTGTGGCTACCTGCAGCTGCGGATGACGATGATGAAGATAATGATGATGATGATGCGATGACGATATTATTATTTATTTATTTCTTGATTTCTGCTGGTTAAGTTTGGCGAAGATTGGGTCGAACGATGATGTCTAAAAACGGGTATTGTTCCCAAATTTTGGATGTATTTATTAGGGTAAAAACGATGATGTTTGTCCCGTTTGTGGAGTAATGGCTGCATTTTCTCTCTTAGAATGTTGGATGTATATATATATATATGGAGAGAGAGAGAGAGAGAGGCACACGGACACGCAAGCCCTGCTCAGGTGCGCTTGCCTCCCACCAGCACCGTTCTGTGGGATCCCATGAAAGCCGAACCCCACTCTGTAAGAGAGAGAGAGAGAGAGAGATAACATGATGAGTATCCTGCTACAGTAGAGCAGAACACTACTCTCATCACCTACTCCGCCATCCGCTAAAATGGACACACTCGTCAACCCACCCTCCCTCCTCCCCCCATCTCCACCACCACCTTCACCATCACCTTCTTTCCCCCACCGCCGCAGAATGTTGCACCTCCTCCTCCACCGCCGCCCCCTTCATGGACAGGAACGAGGACTCTTTCTCCCCCTCCTCGCCGACCCACCACGACAGCTTCGCCCTCCCCCACCTCCCGGACCTCGCCGCCGATCTTCACTCGCCAGCGGAGCTCCTCCTCCAACGAGCTCACGTGGGTCCTCAATGAGTTCTCCCCCTACGGCGACGACCCCCACCAGCGGCTCGCCACCTTCTTCCTTCGAGCCCTCCTCGCCCGCTCCTCCTCCTCCTCGACGGCGAACCCACGAAGGAAGAAGGAAGAAGGCGGCGAGCCGTCGAGGAGGAGGAGCGGGCAAGGAGGGGCTCGAACGAAGAAGGCGGCGAGCCGCTGGTCGGGGTCGTCCTTAGTATCCAAGCCCACCTCGATTCTAAGGTCTTTTCGTAATTTCGATGGTCATAAAGCATCCGACAATGTGTTGGGTTAATCGAGCGGTCCTCAACCCTGATCGATATGATATCGGATCTCGGATCTTGGATCAGCTGACATAGACAGCACCACAATCTTGGAGATTAATTATTTCACTAGAATTTTAATGCGACCCGATTCTAAAGTTGGCAACTTTCACCACCCCACGAAGAAAGTCAACGACTTGGCGTAAAATGCGACAAAAACTAGGGATTTTGTAGTTTTTTGACGAATTATTTATTAATGGTCCGATTCTTCCTCTTTCTCATTGAGTGAGATGTTGGATGTGGCCGCTTGATGGGAAACATGTCGAAAGCGTTGACCCTGCCACAGCGCGCCTAGCAGGGCGGAGCACATGTAGCTTCTCCTCCGGAGGAAGATGATGGGTTCGGCCAGCTCCACGTCTACTGCTATTTCTCTCTCTCTTCTCTCTCTCTGAGAGAAAGGAGGGACTTTTGGGCTGGGAAAACGATAGTGGGAGCTGCTTTTAAGGGGGGGTTGAGGAGGAGAAAGGGAGGACTGCACGTTTTAAGCTCTCCCTCTCTTAGTGTTGTAGGTCATACGGAGGAATGATGAGTGATGAGCTCGATAGGGGGGGGCGAGAGAGTCGAGGCGAATGGATGATTGCGCTAGCGAGGAGCTCCAGGCTCAAAGGGGAGCCGGCGAGTAGAGACAGACTGAGCACGAAGGATCTTTCCCCTCTGAGATTCGTGACCCCGCTCTACTCTACTCCCAGTGAGGGTAAATAGATGGCTAGAGAGAGATGTCGATAGCATTATTCCCTCGCACCAAACCTCTTACCTTCTCTCTCTGTCTCTCTCGCCCACATTCTCTTGGCTCCTTCCACCCCTAACAAAGATAATGAGTGAGAGGAAATTTCCTCCGCTACGCCCGTGCCCATGAAGTGTACTCTCTCTCTCTCTCTCTCTCTCTCTCTCTCTCTCTCTCTCTCTCTCTCTCTCTCTCAACTTGTGGAGGAAACTAGAGACAGACAATAGAGACCGAAAGGGCCAAATGGCACACGATGGATATAGCAAATAAGGCTTGTGATAATAATATTCACAATATGAGCAGCAGACGAATGCTTCACCGATCAGAACGGACTAAAGAATCCAGCCACCCAGTCATTAGACGAACAAGACGACGACGACGAAGAAGAAGAAGAAGAACGAGAACAAGAAGACCACTTACTGGGCACCTCGCCATTCCTCCGGCAGCCGCTACCTCCTGTGCCAGCACACGGACACCCTTGACCACAGCGGGAACCCGAAGCTGTACTCACCAAATTTTAACAAGATAAAATGATTATTTATTATATGTCAATCTGGTGTAAATATTTAGAAAATATCCACTATCACATAAACCAACAATACCCCAGCACTACCACATGATTTCCTTCATGGAAAACATGTAGGCACCTTGTTTGGTTGAATGCTTGTTGAAGAGTAATTCACAAGATATATTTGTACACATCAACATCTCATTTGTCGGTATATTCATATATCATTCATTGATTATCGAAATTTAGCATCATTCACAATAAAAATATAATTTTATTTGGTTTCCATAACTTAACAAGTTATCAATAAAAGGAAATTATTGATTTGTATGTTTTCTCTCTAATCGAAGTAGATAATGAAACAACACCTATAAGTGAAAACGAACAATGAGAAGAGATGCATGAGGCACATTTTAATTTTAATGGACAGAATAATGGATAAAAATAGTTATAAAGACTAAAAAAAGTGTTACAATTCATGATGGATATTAGAAATAAAATTGACATGTCCAGTTACTTTTCTATGAGTTTGGTAGGTTGGGTCATCTTTGTTTTCTCCATACTAGTGGTAGGTACTTGTACTATCAACAGACAGTAGCCCTCCTCAATGAGCTTGAAATAAATTCCCTTTTAGTGTCTAACTATTACCTTCCAGGATAGAAGTACATATTCTAATTCCTCTCCTTTGATGGGTCTACTACTTTTCTCCTATGAAGGAAGAAGAAACTCAGTAACTTTGAGAAGTTATCCAATTATTCATCAAATATAGTGGATGGCTTCTTTAATCCTCTCCTTTTACCTCTGGGCATGGGCAAATGAAAACTCTCCTTAATTTATCTGAGTTCTTTGGTGGTAGAAACTTGTTTTAATTGCACTTGAATCTTCTAGA
Organism: Spirodela intermedia; assembly: GCA_902729315.2. NCBI lineage: Eukaryota > Viridiplantae > Streptophyta > Magnoliopsida > Alismatales > Araceae > Spirodela > Spirodela intermedia. The sequence goes on from LR746273.1 coordinate 6,337,224, forward strand.
CATCATTTTAATGGAAGATCATCTAGAAATGGATAATCATGATGCATCCCACCAAGCTACACATGATATGCAAAAGGGATATGATGCTTGCATTTTAGTACAAAATGGAAAGTTTAGATATTTGTTCTTGATCTTCATTCCCTTTCTTCTTTTATCCATAAGCTAAAGGAGAGGTAACCATAGAACAAGATGTAAACACTTAATAGCAATCCAATTAAAGATTTTTTTTTCTGAGCTACCAAATCTAAAATCTACAATCATAAGGACTTTCATAGTCTATGAATAGAAATCAATTTTAGAGGTAATTAAAATAACATAAATAAAAAACATAAGAACAAGATGTCATATTTCATTTTACATTGAGATGAGAATGAATAACAGTGCTCCATCATTCTAATACAAAATGCATGAAGAATGCACATCCTCTTTTAGTTTCTATGGATCTAGTTTCGTTGACAGCCAATCAAAAAAAAATTAGTTGAAACTAAATTCATGCTCATCTAACTCAAACCTGATTCATAAGATGTAGGCATGAGGTAAAAAGAAAAAGAACATAATGTCATGGATATCCTTATCCAAGCACGATAGAACTCACCATCGAAGAAAAGGAACTAAGATCAGCAAATTCTTGAACCACAATGTAACATTAATTGCATTCAAAATTCAAGTCATGAAGGTCATTTCCCTAGAAAGAAACCCCATTGACAAAATTATCGCCAACAATAGAAAATTTTAGTCAAAACTCGTCCCACATATTCAACCAACAATTAACAATCAATGAGGTAGAGACCGCCTGAAAGCTCAAGATCAAACCCAATCATTTGACAACCATCACCAGATGCCACTATACTTACTCCTCAACAATCAACAGCTAGAACCACATGCACTAAAGTATTCACTCCCTCACTCCCTTCATCCCAGCTACTCCCCCAACACAATTGAGCTCCCTTTGCACATACTACTAACCCACCTCCTAACTACTACTCCCCAATATCTCTTCCTAATCTCCCTCCTCCTCTCGCCATCCCAATCTCGCCCCTGCTGCCCACCACTCACATCTGCCTAAATGTGTCGACATCAATCTGTCATAAGCCTCCAAACATCTCCCATAACATGATGACATCGTCATCGGCCATCTCAACTACCCTTGTAGATCGCCACAAATTGATCCCTCATCTCATGGTGTGCGTGGACCATGTTTTACACCCCCCCCCCCCCTCCCCTAGTGATCATACCTAGTGGCAAAGTTGTCCTTTCCCAACCTTTTCCAAACAATTCTTCTTCATTTTTCAAACTTCTATAGGCATGCAAAAATTAAATAATTTAATTTATTTAAATAATTATTATGTGGAGTAAAATTATGTACCACACACCCAACATCAAACCATTAATTATGATTTAAGAAAAAAATTAGAATGGTTAATGTGTAAGTTGATGACCCCAGACGGATCCAATGGCTAGAAACTGACAATCAAGTAAACTTGTGAGATCAGACCATTAGATTCCCTATGTTTTTGGAACTTGTGGTCTCCCAAATCAGGTGCTAGAGGGACATAGAAACTGTGTTGCACCTTTCTTGGGCCGTTTAGGACTCGGGGGGACTAGTTTGGGCGATTTGACACTCCCAATGCTCTTCGGTCGGGCCCAATATTTAATCCCGTCTTAAAAAGGACAAACACATCTGACTGGGTCAGTATTTGATTGGGCTTTTGGACTAACCACGTGCCCTCTCTGGCCTGATTGATGGGATTCAGAACCTGCCCATTAACTGTAAGTACGAATAGATTATCCGGGCCCATTACCGTGTCTGCAGAAGAGTCAACTACGTCAGTCTCAGTCAGCCTATTCAAGTCAATGATATGACGTCATCCTCATCCGATGCCCCCCGAACGAGAAAGCCTACGAAAAGACGGCCGATCCTCGGGACCAGGGGGCGGTGACTCTACGGGGAGGGACAGGCAAAGGCTGCAGATTCTCAGAAAAGTCAACGGGATACAGCAGGTCCCACATGTGCCGGTTATTATGCTCAGGTTTTTTTTTTTTTTTTTTACCAGATTCAGCAATAAAAGCAATATTTGCACACGCCCCCCCCCCCCCACGAACTTGGAAAAAAATTATAAGATGATGACCCGTACTCGGCCCATCCCTGCTCTCTCTCTAACTCTCTCTCTGGTTTCAATGAGCCGGACCGGTTCGGGTCGGGTTGGTAAACCCCCGGTCTATTGGTGATTTATTAATTTCAGGTGTTTTATCGGCCCATTAACGAGGGCATTACGTATCGGCGTATTTAATTGGGCCGTGGGCTCTCTTGCTGGGAAAAGCATCCGATTCCTCGTCAGCCGGCGGCGGGGTGTTATCGTAACTTCAATGTCCGAGAGTCGCATTGTGGACAAAGCCACGACAGCCATGTGCCTCGGGGTCCTCGCGAATTGGAGAGTCAAGAAGTCAACTATGACGACACGTGCAGGAGAAGGTAAGGATATATTTATCAAACCCTGAGAAAATGTATATTAGGTAGCTCACCGTGCGGGGCCTCAATTAATAGAGAATGTCTACCAAGAAGAGTGCTTTTTGTACAAATCCAAAAGTGATATGCCCTGATCGAAATTATAATACTTTTTGTGGGATGTTGTGTAATTATTTACTTTAATGCTGGGACCGTACGCAAACGCCAAGTATATCAGAGAATCCTGCCTGTAAATCAACCGTTTTGAATCCCCTGCAACCCTATTCCCATGGCGGAAAGGGGAAAGCAACCGGTTTCCATGGCGGCGTGGGGCCAGCTGCGGGCGGTAGCTCCTAGAAGCTAGGGCGATGATAAGCCATCAGTAGCTCTTTCATTCCGCACTTTGAATTCAAACCAGTAGAAGAGAGTGCAAGAGCCTCACTGTTGCAGGTCGGACAAATCTCGGACAGGAGAAGCCGGGTAAGAACGAAGAAGACGACCGACCCATCGAGGAGGAAGAAGAAGAAGAAGAAGGCTGCTGGGTACCTCCGGGCATTGGTCGGGCTCCGTCTACGTTCTGTCTGTTTCGGGTTTCCTCGTTTACGGCGGGCGCCTTTCGTCTGCATTTTCTTCAGCCCTTTTTCGTGTATCCCCATGGCCGGGCTCTGATAAAGCTTCCAAGCTTCTGGAGATCACCCCCAGCCGGGTCGTTGTATTTGGCGAGTGGTCTTTTCTCCCGACTCGATTCCTATCCGCGTTCTGATTAGATTCCGCTGGGCTCAGAGATCGTCGAGTGTCGTCTTGTGGAAGAGAAAGAAGGGTTGGTGGTAAGGTTCCCCTTCTCCCGTCTGCTTCTTCTTCTCTATCCAACTGGGTATTTTGATTCTCTGGGTAGCTGGCGGATGTGTTCCCCCATCTGGGTTTATATTGCGGTAGATCAGGGAAATTCATCTGGATTTTGTTTCCGTTCTGTCTCCATTTGGAGTCCCTCCCTCCGTTTTGCTGTTCTTGAGCCCTTGAATCCATCTATCCATCCACTCTCTCTCTCTCTCTCTCTCTAGCTTCTTCCCCTTCCCCTCCATGCTGTAGATTCGGTGGATTCATCTGGGTTTTCCCCTGAATTTTCTCGCACCCACTCCCCATTTCGCGGCTGATTTGATTCCTGTGGCATTGTTCAGGACTTCAAAGCACTCGGTGACCACGGGCGAAGCATCTGATCTGAGCCTGAGACCCCGGAGAGAACGGCATTCTTCTCATCTCTCTCCCTCTCTCTCCGTTGACTGTTCTCTCGCGCATCAGTCATCATGCTGTGCGCTTGCTCCGGAGAGCAGTTCAGATTCGAGGAGGGGCCGCCGTCCCCGGAGTCCCTCGCCACCAGGGACTTCTCCGTGTGCGGGGTCTCCTCGAGGACCGGGGAATGGGAGTCCAGGCTCGAAGACTCGCAGGTGGAGGACGTGGAGTCAACCTTGAAGGAGACCGTCTCCTTGAACTATGAGGTCACCTTCGTCCTCAGATCCTTCCCCTTCGGTGGAAGACAATGGTGAAATCTGACGTCTCGATCTCGTTGAATTTTTATTTCCGACAGGAAGCTCGTGCGCTGCTGGGTCGGCTCGAATTCCAGAAGGGTAACCTGGACGCCGCCCTGCAAGTCTTCCGAGGGATCGACATCGCCGGCCTGAAGCCGAAGCTGACCAGGGCCATCGTCGAAAGGTCCCGACGGAGGAGGGCCCGCTCTAAAATGGAGATCCTCCATGCGAGCGTCATGTCCATGCACTCGGTCAGCCTGCTTCTAGAAGCCATTCTCCTGAAGTCAAAGGCCCTGGAGGGTCTCGGCCTGGTCGAAGGTGGGGAAAGCTCCGTTCCTCCAAACGTTGACTTGAAGAACTTCCCCGGTTTTATCGATTTCTTCGCAAATTTGCAGAGGCGGCGAGGGAATGTGGGATCATACTAGACATCGCTGAAGCTGCGTTCCCGGATGGAATGGCGGAGGGGCTCGGAGAGGACTGCAAACTTCAGGAGATGCTCCACCAGGCGCTGCTGCTGCTCCCGGGCTTGTGGAAAGTCGCCGGTTCGCACAAGGAAGCCGTTGACTCTCACCGGAGAGTCCTCTCCAGGCCCTGGAATTTACCTCCGCAGAAGCTCGCCACCGTCCAGAAGTGCCTCGCCGGACTTCTCCTGCATGGCGGCGCTGAGACGACCGAAGTGGAGGAAGCCCTGCTGCTTCTGTTCATCCTCTCCAAGAACATGGCGGAGGAGGAGATAATCTTTGACCCCGAGGTCGTCTATCATCTCTCCTTCGCGCTCTCCATATACGGGCTGCCGGAGAACCTGGCGGAGCACATCGAGCGAGCGCCGCCGGGAGGCTACTGCCGGCGGGAGAGGTGGTACCTCCTCGCTCTCTGTTACAGCGCCGCCGGCCATGACGAAGCAGGTCTGAACCTTCTGAGGAAGGCGACGGGGTCGTCGGAGAGGCGGCGCCCTCCCCATCTGCCGTCTCTCCTGCTGGCGGCGAAGCTTTGTGGGCGGCGGCGGGAGCTCGCTGGCGAGGGCGTCGGATTCTCCCGGAGGGCGGTGGAGCTCGCCGGCGGCCGGCCGGAGCTCGCCGGCGTCGCCCACCACCTGCTGGGGATCTCCTGCGGCCGCTCCGCCAGATCATCGTCCTCAGATGTTGAAAGATCGAGCTTCTACGAGCAGTCGCAGAGGGCCCTCGGAGATGCTGCCGCAGTTCATGGGGATGATCCTGAGGTGATGCTGACCCTCGGGTGGGAGTTCGCCCTCCGGCGGAGCCCGGCGGCGGCGCTGATGACCGCCGCCAAGTACTTGGACTCGGTGGCGGGAAGCTCGGTGAGAGGGTGGGAACTACTGGTTCTCGCGGCGGCGTCTGAGGGGAACTTGGAGGACGCCAAAGGGATCGTTGACTTGGCCCTGGAGGAGACAGGGGAAGGTGATCAGCTGGGCCTTTTGAGGCTGAAAGGTCTCCTCCATAGCCTCCGGGGAGAAGCAGGACAGGCAATAGAGACCTACAGGCTCCTGCTAGCCGTGATTCAGGCCAGGAATCAAAATCTTGCTGGATATCCTCACCCCAAGGTCAACCCACCTCAGAATCCAAATTGCCCTGAAAAACCCACATAAAATTACTGAATAAATGCCATTTTTTTACCTATAAATCTTTTTTTCAGGAGGCGGCGGCGGCTGTGAAAGACCTGGAGATGGACGCCTGGCTTGACCTGGCGGGCATCTACAGAGACCTCGCCTCCTGGTCTGACTCTGAGATCTGCCTCCTCAAGGCAAAGTCAATCTCCCGGTTTTCCTCCAGATGCTGGCACGAAAGAGGTGGGAAAATTGGGAAATATTTTCTCCCCTGAAAAAATATGTTCATTCCGATTTAAATGATGATGATAATGATGATAGTTTCTATTACAGGGAAGCTGCTTGAAGCGAGGGGGCTTCTTGGAGACGCCCTGTCGGCCTTCCACGTGTCCTCCACGCTGGACCCCCACCACGCGCCCAGCATGGTGGCCACGGCGGCGCTGCTGGCCGGGCTTGGCCGGAGGGCCCGGCCCGCCGCCAGGAGCCTCCTGATGAACGCTCTCCAGCTGGATCCCATGAGCCACGTGGCTTGGCTGAGCCTCGGCCGCGTGTACAAGATGGAGGGCTCCCTGCTGCAGGCCGCCGACTGCTTCCAGGCCGCCCACGACCTCATGGCCTCTTCCCCCCTCGAGGGGTTCCTCTGAGGAATCAATAAACCAGGGGGAAGATGGGGTATATAATATATTGTGAAATATTTCCTTTCTGGGTAAGACCAGGAGGCTGAAATGTACAGAATTTAGTCAACGCGATTAATACCGGCCCCAGCCCACTACGGCCCAGAATGGGGTCACTGGAAGAGAAGGGAAGATCCAATAACGGCATTATTTGGGCCTTGGCGATGTGGGCCTCTGTTAAAAATCCCACCTTTTTTGGATATTTTAACAATTATCAAATAAAATGTCGATTATTTGAGATATCGCATGTATTTGCACATTATATTTCAATATCTCCACCGTAGTCTTCAACTTCTCTTTCCGACGGGGAAACCTGAAAGAATAAGAAGCACGACCCCCGACGTGCAGTCCCCACTGTCTCGTCTCTAGAGAGAGATAGATAGATAGATAGATAGCTAGATAGATAGATAGAGAGCGAGAGAGAGAGAGAGAGAGAGAGAGAGAGATTGTGAGATCTACAGGGCTTCGAGCAGTCAGTTCAGGTGGGGAAGACGGACAAGAGATGAAGGGGGAGCCCTCTTCTTCGGAGTGCAGCACCGGGTCGGAGTCTGGTTGGACCCTGTACCTGAGACAGTCCTACGAGGGGACTGCGGAGGAAGAGGATGACCCGTCGATGGTCTCCGACGCCTCCTCCGGCCGCTGCCGCCGCCGGCGCCGCCCGCCGTGCGACGGGATCAGCGGCGTCTTCTTCTCATCTCCCCACAGTTCTTCAGTGCAGAAGAAGAGGAGAAGTGAGGAGAGAGAGAAAGAGGTAGAAAGCGAGGAAGAAGACGAAGGAGCTTCTTCCTATTTGGACGACGCCAACAGCTCTCCACCCCCCGGCTTACCCAAGGCAAGCCCTCCAAGCTTTCGCCATCACTCTCTAAGTCTCTTCTTTAATGGCGGAAATCGTTTTAATGGCGCCCTCTCCCTGCGACTCGCTCCCAACAGAGGAGCTTCGACATCTCCCATGGCGACGTCGAAGAAGGCGGCGGGAGCAGCGTTCGGAGCGACGACGGGAAGAACTCATCCTCTGCAATTCATCCTGAGGTGCGCTCCCCCCTTCCGGCCCTCCTTTCCGGCGGAGTTTCTCCGTCTTCTGTCTTCTCTCTCTAGAAAAACACCTCCCGCCGAAGAGCACGCCGGCCCTCTGCAAGATCCATTGAAAAAAAATCCCCCGGGGGGGGAGGGTGGCTCGAAATGACTCGGTTTCCAGGAACTCTGAGAGTCAGAGAGAGAGAGAGAGAGTCGTGTTTCTCTCTCTATTCACAATGTTACTGCAAATCATTGATTAAATCAAGGGCTTTCAGCTCTCAAGCAAGGTGCATTGGATAAGCTCGTTCATGGATTACTCTCTCTCTCTCTCTTTCTCTCTCTCGCTAGATATATATACGGATACATATGCATGTATACATACTCTCGCATGGAATTTATTATCAGCGGAAGCCATAAAAAGTAGAATATTGGGGTGTAATTTCTGTGACGGAATATTCTATAAAGATTCTTTCACATCGTGGGCGGAGAGAATCCTCGTGCGGCTGGAATAACTTCCGCTAACCTCGGGTTTCGAGCCACACGTGTACGCACGTGTTGCATCGTGCATTTTGCGCGCATGTAGAGGTGCCACATGTGCACCTGGACTCTGACCACGCGGGCCCACTACGACGTGGTCGTCCTGTCACGACTCACAGCTCGAGGGATGTCAACGCGGGCGGGCCGGTCCGGGTCAGCCCGGTTTGTTTAACGGGCTTTTATGGGGATCGGACTTCGAAAGGTCCAGCCCGGCCCGACCTGTTGCCAATCCTCTCTCTCTCTCTAGAAGTCCACAGACACCGGGTGGAGATTCCCACCAGAGACAGAAACCAGAGCAACCCATGAGAGGAAGCCTTCAAGTCCCCCGCGAGCTCAGCCGCCGGCGAAGAAAAAGTTACAGAGGCTCTCCTCCACAGGAACAGCCACCCCCTCGGAGTGGCATCTCTGCAATCTTCTCCTCTCCTTGCGGAAGAATTCCGCATCTGTGTTCCTCCCCGCCATCTCCAGGCCGGATATCAGCACCTCGTATGTTCCCGCTGCGACGGGGACGCCTTCCTCTCTCATCTGAGAGAAGATCTCGAGCCCCTTCTCCACCTCCATCGACTGAAGATGAGCGTGGAGCAGGGCTGTGTAGGTTAGGGTATTCCGGTCAGCTGGGGAAGAAGATGCAGAAGAAGCAGCGGAAGAGAAGAGCTCGGTGGCGATGGCGGGCTTCCCCGCTCTCCCGAGCCTCAGCGTCAGCACCGAAGCGAGGTAAGCTCCAAGACTGTGACCCTTGCTCGCCATTTCTTCGGTGATCTTGAGGGCCTCTTGGAAGCGGCTGGATCTCATGAGCGGTCCCACCAGGGAGAGGTACACGTGCCTCTCGAGCCTCTGTCCGAGTTGAACGCTGAGCTGGAATGCCAGCAGGGCGGTCGACAGGCTTTGACTCCTGCAGCTGGCCTGGATGATGGCGGCGTTGAGCTCCGCGCCAAGTTCCATCTTCAGCAGAATGATGCCCTCCAGCATGAGATTAATGGCGGCGAAGTTCCGCTTGCAGAGAAGGATGTTGATGATGCCGCGGTCTATGCAGGAGTTGACATCGTTAATGGCGAGATCGGGGGTAGATCCTCCCATTACCCCGCTGCCCACGGAGGAGAGATGGGGGTTGACTTCCCGAAGAAGACGGTCGCTCTCGCCGGCCTTCCTCAAACACTCCAATGCCTCCAGAAAGATGGGGAGACGAAGAACGAGGGAGTTCTCCCTCATGTACCTGAGAACCTCGAACATGGCCGCCGTCTCTCCAAGCTTGGAACATTTCTGGACGAGGATGTTGCAGGTCGCCTTGTCGGGTTCCACTCCGGCTTTTCGCATCCTGTTCATGACTCCAAGCGCGGCGTCGAATTTACCTGCAGAATTCCAGAAAGGAGAACGAAATCAACCCCCAGATTTCTCTCCGCTTCTGCGTCTGAGTTCCTGTCGTCCGATGCCTGTTTTTGATTCTTAGTAGCAGAAGTGGATGGAAGAAGATCAACATGCAGAAGAATCTTGCTCACGTACAGAGAAATCTCGGTTCCAGATCCAGAAGTTAGGCCTTGCGGCGGATAATCGTTCGACCGATCATAGTACCTGATCCGGCGAGGTGATTTATCAGCACAGTGTATGTGTGGCAGGTGGGGGATAATCTCGCCTCAATCATTTCCCGATATATCGCGGAAGCTTCCCTCGGCCGGCCATGATCGAAGAGGACTTTCATGAACGCCGTGTAGGAGACCACCGTGGGGTCGCACCCCGTCCTCCGCATCTCCTCCCACAGCCTGAGCGACGCTTCCAAGTCGCCGGCCTTGGCGTACCAGTGCAGCGCCGAAGTGTAGGTGGAGGCGTCGATCCTCAGCCCCTTCTCCTCCATCTCCCGGAACATGAACTCCATCGACGAGATCCTGCCGGCCTCCCCGAAGATGTCGAGCATGGTGGTGTAGGTGAAGTGATCGTGCTTGAATCCCCTCACCTGCGCTACCCAGAGGAAGAAGAGCCAGGCCTTCTCCATGGGAGGATGGCTCTTGAGGACCTGGTTCACCGTGTAGGAGTCCCACTTGATCGGCAGCCCCCGGAGCTCCCCCAGAGCTTCCTCCCACGTCGAAGACCGCAGGATCCTTGACACGCCGGCGATGGTGTTCCTCATGTACGAAGCCTTCGGGGCTTCCTTCTCTGGCTTGCCGCCATCGCCCCCGCGGTTTCTAGGGTTTCCGGCGAGGGATCTCTTCGAGACCTTGGATCCGGCGCGAGGTCGCAATTGCGGAAGGGAATGGATCCAGCTGCTGTAGATCTTCCTGGCGGCACGACCGATGGCGGCGACATCCCCGGCGAAGGCGACTGGCATCAAAGGTGCGCCTCTCCGGCGGAGGAAGCGGCGGCGGCGGGGGAGTTGCAGAGGGGAGGGCTCGCCGCCGCCGCCGATGGGAAGAGGAGGCCGCAGTGGAACGCGGCAAGGAGTGGATCCTCAAGACTGGGTATCCGGCCCAGTTGATAACAGGGCCGAGCCCATTAACGGCCCAATTTTGTAAATAAAGATAATATCGATAGAAAATATCCACTTAAATATTTTACCTCTCATTTGTGAGTATTTTCCTGGTTAAAGTATATTATCAATTTTTATTTTAAAATATTTAAACAAAAAATCGCAACAGTCCGTCTCCCAACCTACACTATCGTCAATTAGCTACTCAAATATTTATTCTATTATTATTTCTAAAATTATTACATAATCAGCGAGAGAGAGAGAGAGAGAGAGAGAGAGAGATTTAATCATGACAATTTTTCTGGCATATTTTCTAGGAAGATATTCTATTATTATGATTATTATTTTGTAAAAGCCTGACAATGCACGAAGCCGCTAAGAAAGTGGTATCCAGCTTTAGTCTCTCTCTCTCTCTCCGCCATACTTCTCTACCAAGGATCTCCTCGTCCAAGAGCAGTGATCTGCTCTGAATGTGCTACCTGGGGATTCTTCTGGGCTCAGATCAGTGGAGAGGAGGTGATGATCAGAGGGCTCCATTTCTGGTTTCTACTCTGGAAAAGCTGAGAATGGAGTCCTCCAGGTGACCGGGATCTGTCTAAGTTCATCTCTTTTTGCCTCCCATTTGAGGTTAGGGCTCGAGCACTCTCCGAGAGGCCGGCGGCGGCTATGGGGGCCTGTCTCAGCAAGAGGGCGGCGGCCCAGAACGTGGCCAACGGCGGCAATTCCGCAAGCAGAATGGAGGGCGAAGCTGGGTTGAGCTCGTATGAGGTGGCCTGCAGGCTCGATCCCGAGGTGAAGTCCTTCGATGCGACTCTCCAGCGGAGCACCAGCCGCGTAATCTCCGCCATTGCTGTAGATGTCGATGTTCGATCTCTCTCCTTCGATTCCCTCAACGAGGTGACCAGATACCTGATCGAGATGAACCAGGAGGTCGTGAAGGTCATCCTCGAGAGGAGGAGGGATATCTGGAAGAATCCGAAGCTTCTCGATCTCGTCGAAGAGCACCTCAACAACAGCCTGCTGACACTGGAGTTCTGCGCCGCCATGGAGAAGTGCCTCAAGAAAGCTCGGGAAAGCCAGGAGATGCTCCACGTCGCCCTCCAGCGCTTTGAGGAGGCCGAGCAGGGAGATGGCGAGGAGCGTTACACGAAAATGTTGGAGGAGTTGAAGGATTTTAGGGCATCTGGGGACCCCTTCTCGGCCGAGTTCTTCAAGATGTTCCAATCGGTCTATCAACGGCAAATGTCAACGCTGGAGAAATTGCTGGTTAGCAAGAGTAAGCTCGACAAGAAGCTGAAGTCTGTCCGAGCCTGGAGGAAGGTCTCCTGGATAATCTTCGCGGCAACCTTTGCAGCCGTCCTGATCTGCTCCGTGGTGGCGGCGGCGGTGGCCGCGCCTCCAGTCTTGACGGCGCTGACTACCGCCGCTTCAGTCGCTCTGGGTTCCGCCGGAAAATGGTTTCACTCTCTCTGGAAGAACTACCAGGATGAAATTCAGAACCAGAAGGAGTTGGTCAACGCCATGAACACCGGAAGCTACATTGCGATCAAGGACCTAGAAAACATCCGCGCTCTGGTCGCCCAGCTGGAGATTCAGATCGATCACCTGGTTCGTGCTGCTGGGTTTACCCTCATGGACCAGGAGGCCATGAGATTCGGCGTCGAGGAGATCAAAACGAAGCTGGGCAAGTACACTAAGAGCATTGAGGATTTGGGTGAGAAGGCTGAGAGGTCCAGCGCAGAGATCAAGAGGGTGAGGAGTCTTCTCTTGCGGAGGATCATCGCAACCAAAGAGAGATCAAAAGTCTTCCTCCTCTGCTAACCCAATGGCTGACTATGAATTGCTCCTCATCTTCCAAGTAGTTGACCCGCCCCCCCAAAAAAAAAAACCCAGTTCATCAGGATTGCCAAATCTGTATTTTCACTAATTAAGTTATAATAATCGGCACTTAGCTTTTATGATCTTCCTGGTGAACTTCCTAATCTGCTTCGAGTCTCTTCTTCTGCATTGCTGCTGCTTGATGTGACTTGCTGAGATTCTATCTCGCTTGTGATGTAATTAAACTAGATATCAGGGTTTTATTGCACTTCCTTCTTTGATCTTACGTGGCATGATTTGATTTGTGGATGTGGAGTTGCGCGTGGCACTCTGCGTTCTAGGGGCCCTGTCTTCGTGAAAAGTGCACGTGCAAGCCCATGCAGTGCCAATTCACACGCTCTCGGTACATTCCGATAAGTGAAGCTATCTCTACCGTCCGTTAATCGAGAGAATGTTGGCCGTGGATTTACTAGGCCAACATCATCTTGACCGTCGGCGTTTTCACATCGACGCGTCGGAACCCTATTGGTCAAACCTAGAAATAAAATAAAACGAGGAAATGAAGAAATTGAGAAAAATACGAGGTCGCTCTCTGAGCTTCTGTGCTGGGTTTTTCTCGGCAGCTCTATCTCTCTCTGTCTGTGCTTTTCCCAACTCCCATTATCGCCGGATTCGCGGGTTTTCTTGGTCCTCCTCGCTGTTTGAAGCAGAAAATTCCGAATCTGCTTCGATGTGTTGCATGTCCGTGGGATTCGTCCCCGAGATCTCTTTTATTTCTTCCGTTTGAAATACCTGCCGTAGAGAAGAGTAGCAGCAGGGGAGGATCGGCGATGGAGACGACGATTCGAAGGTGAAAAATGTTGGAAGCAGGGAAAAGCTCTTCGGTGAATGGCGGGAACGGCCGGGAGCAGAGCTGCTGGGACAACGGCGAGGAGGAGGTCTCCGCGCTGTCGAGGCACACCAAAGTGGTCGTGACCGGGAACAACCGGACGAAGTCGGTGCTAGTGGGTCTCCATGGAGTCGTCAAGTCCGTCGGGCTCGGCGGCTGGCATTGGCTGGTAATTTCCCTTTGACAGTTCTTTTCATACGAGGGAAAATGCGGCTTGCTGGATTGTAATTTGCATGATCCCCCGGGCTATTGCGATCTTCTCGACGTCTTTGGATAATCTAGAAACTGATCTTCGTTTGCGGGTTTCTGTCGTGATGTCGTGGAATATTTGTTTTTATGTTGCGGCAGCTATCCTGAATTCTCCATCTAGTGTAATTCACCTAGCCGGGAAAATTATCTGTGGAATTATTCTTTTTCTTATGGCAAACCTCCGTCATGTCATCTGCATGTGCCTTCCCATGGTGAGTTCTTTTCCTGTACGATGATTGGGGTACTCTCTGGCTCCCCTATTATTGTTCTTGCACGTGAATAATCGCACTAGGTCGCCATTTCTATTAAATAGCTTTAATTTTTTTTTCCCTTATCTTGTTATCTTAAATAGCTCTAATTTTTTTCCCTGATCGTGACCTTCATCTTCTTTCAATTTTGATTTCTTGTTATCTCGTCGGATAGTCTCCATATTCTGTGTTATTCACGGCAATACTTTATTCCTGAGAAGGAATTATTCTTTCGACAATCCCTGATCTAATCAATTTATTTTTTTTTATAGTTTTTTTTAAATCCATTTTTCTAGGTTCTGGTTCTCTCGATATATTGCACTCTTATGCAAAGTCTATGGCTTTTTTCGTTTGATTCGATATTGATTTTGATTTGCACTATTTTTTAATTTTCATGTTTAGTTTGGTAGTTGTGTGTGTCTCTCTCTGGAAGTGTCATAATTATGCCTTTTATTCTGAGAATCTGCTTGTTTTGGTAAATATTTTGATGTCAGACAGAATTTTATATTATTTTTGACGAAAGTCAGTCCTTGATTTGGTGAATTGGGCCCATTTACTGGTTTATATCCTTTACTTCAGGATTTACCATTAATTATGCATGAGGAGTTGCTTGTGTTATACGTTTTTAATGTCATATTTACTATTTCTTTGACGGCTGGATCATTCTTTTTCTTTATTGTACACCGAAAGATCAACATCTTTCATGGCAGAGAAGTTCCCAGTTTTCCTTCTTTTGGATGACATGGATAGCTCACCTCTCGAATCCATTCTGTTGACTTTCTCTTCAGAAATGCTGACAGAAGAGGAAACTATACTTTACTGAGTACCCGATGTGTGGCTTCTATCGATAACTGGGTTTGGAGCTCCCATGGTTGTGGACTGATGACTGGGTTTCTGGCTTGTGTACGATCCTCTCCAGGATGAGCCCTCTGAGTCAGAAACTTTGTGCTGCTTGATATATCTCCTCTAACACGCTTGAATAATACCTGTTAAGTCGGGGGGGGTTGGGGGGGGGGGGTGGTTTGGGGTTTAGTTTATGTGATCGTGGTTGTTAAACTGGATTCATCTCCCTTTGTTCGTCTCATAAGCCCAAGTCTTATATTTCATTTTATTGATTAAAGTTTTATATTTTCATATTATTGACTTTACCTTTCCTTTTATATCGTCATTTAATGTATCTTTCTCTCTCTAGTCTAGGAAATCTCTGTAATGAGAGAATAAGTCTAATCCCACAGAGTTATTTTGATCCATATTTTCCGTGATTTTTTTTTCCAGTTTTGAATCATATGATGCCTCAAATATCATTTTATGGAAGTGATGGTGGGCTGTGTATATTTGAGAATGCAGGTTCTGACCAATGGCATTGAGGTGAAGCTGCAGAGAAATGCTCTTAGTGTGATTGAAGCTCCAACTGGCCGCGAGGAGGATGATGAGATGGGTGTCGAGTGGAATGGCTCTGACGTGGGTGCGTATGGTTTTGACTTTCTTCTATGATTTTTTAATGGGATGTAGGAGTTTGGTATGTCACTCATCCAATCAGAGTTTGTCTGCTACATTACATCTGTTGGAAGGATCTTGGACAAAACTCTTGAAGCAGGGACTCTTCTTTACCATGAACAATATGAATATTATTATTGTTATGATTGTGATAGTTACTACATCATCATCTCCTCATGAGATCTTTGACAATTCCTTCTCTTCTATTCAATCCCTCAGCTTCTGAGTGCACTCAGAGGTCCCCAAGACAGAAGCACAAGTCACCCAGAACCATGGGCTCATCCAACCGGACCCTCAGCCCGTCTCATTCCTGTGGTTCTCAACCCAAGGGACCCACCACTTCATCAGACTGGCCCACCACAGTATGTAAAGCATATGCCCCTTGCTCCTCCAATCTGTTTGCTTCTAATTCTGGAATTATTTTTTCTATTTATCTGAATTTTATTTTTATTTTTTATGGGTTCATGTTTATCTTCATCTCTGACTTCTTCATGGGTAATGCGAAAGATTTCCTTTTTTGGGTGCAGAGAGTTGACCTAGGCAAGCTCAAGACGACGGCGCTGTGGAGATACTGGAGGCATTTCAATCTCGTGAGATCTCCACCGCCCATATCGAATGTGATTACTCTGCATCCGATTATCTTCTGACGGGGTGTGTGCCTCTTCTCTTTGGTCCTCGTGGCAGGTGGGCCCGGCCCCCGGTCCCACACTCTCCAAGGAGCAGCTGATCATGGCCGTCCAGAGGCATTTCACGTCGCAGGTACCATACCACACACCAGCTGGCCCTCCCCTTCCCTGCCCACTGACTGGATCAAGTCAAATCGCTGACTTTTTTCTCCAAAAAGCAATTGGATGAGCTGCAGGTGATCGCAGGGTTCATCCAAGCAGCAAGGCGGCTCAGGCGGGCCTGCACCCCGTTGACCAGCAGCTCGACCCACAGCTGACCCGGATCCACTCTGCTGGCCCACACCTTATCTTGATGATGGCTCTCTGTATCTGCTATGGCTGTGATGGGTAGAACCCTAATTAGCTACTGACTGAGTGACTTCATGAGGAGCTGCTGGGCTATCCCTTCAGCCTTTTCTCCTCTCTCTCCTCTCTCCTCTCTCCTCTCCTCGTAAAATTAGATATCAATATATAATAATTAAGATCTATGACAGCACTTGGTGGGCCGGATGTCGTCTGGAACTTGGGCTCATTTCTCTGCCCATTTCATCTTTCTCTCTCTAAATTATTTGGTATTTGTGCAAAATGTCAATACTCTGGGGACTGGGAGTTCGGCGTGAGAAATGGATTTTTGTGATAAACCCCCTCTGACAGGGTCGTCCCGCCGCGGCCGGCTCCCCTATAAAAACCGGCGGGAAATGGGAAGGGGCTTTCGAATGGAGGGAGAGGCGATGGTCGGCGAGCTTTCGTCCTTCCGGGACTGCGGGATCTACAGCCTGCCGGAGGGCTCCGGCGCCGTCTTCGTCGACCCCGTCCTCGTTCTCAGCAAGTCCTACGCTCGCCACCGGCTCCGGCGATCCTCCTACTACGCCCGATCGTTTCAGACTTCCCAGGGAGGAGCGAGAGGCGGCGCTGCGGCGGAGGAGCAGGTTGGGGATACTTCCGGTGCCTCGGGGAAGAGGAAGCGGAAGAAGAAGGGGAAGCCGCGCGATATGAATGAGCGGGAAAGAGCGGCGGAGCTGCGGCATCAGGTGTGACCTGGGGATTCGTAGACGACTTTTTTATTTTACCTTTTGTTTTTCCTCTGAATTTGGTGACGTGGATTTTGGGCTGGCGTTTCCTTCGCCAGGAAGCGAGACCTTTCTTGGTGAAAGCGCACGAATGTTTTCTTCATGCGGCCGAGCTCTTGTCAGTTCTTCCCACTGTGACCAGAGATGATGGGTCATCTCAAGTTGAAACAGAAGCTCCTCCACGTAACTTTATCGAGCTCGGTAGCGTTTGGCAAGCTTCTCACTGGGAGATTTCTTTATGCTTGCCACCTCAGGGTAAGCTGTCGGGATTGCGGGAGAAAGAAAGTTTATGTTGCTGCGTTAGGAATATAAATAATTTGACCATGGTTATTATCTCCTGCTGATAGTGTTAGTGTCTTTTTATTTGTGTTTGCGTGTGTGCGCGTGCGCACGCGCAAGAGGAATTTGTTGGCACCTGCTATTCAATCTCCTGCCGGTCGACAACCAAGTAATTCCGATTTTATTTGAACAGTTTTGTCAGGGCAATGCTGAAGAATCATCATATTTATCTTGTATAGGCTTGCAAGGTGTGTTTCAAAGGCATGTAAATGTTTCTATGGAGGGGGAGGGGTAGGGGGTTGTTCTGGTGTCTAGGTCATTTTCAGGCCACTCTACTTTTCCCATGCCTCTTCTTGACCTTTTATTTATTAATTATAAGCCTCCTCACGCCATGAGGACTAGTGAACACTTGTCCCCTTCTTTTGGGGATTCAAATTATTTTGCCTTTTCTCAGATCTTTCAGATTCTTGGGAGTTGGGATTCAGTGTTTCCTGCAGGATTGCATGGGTTATATTGTGCCCTTCCTCTGGGGATTTAAAAAATCTCATGCACTGTTCTCCGCTCTTTCAGATACTTGGGGTGTAGGGATTCACTGCTGGGTGCTGGATTGTATGTGATAGATTGTCCCTTCTTCTGCGGATTAAAAAATGTCGTGCCTTCTTCCCATCTCCACCGGATGATTGGGATTTGGAATTCACTGTTGCCTCTAGGATTATGTGCAACAATGAGCAGTGCCTTTTTTTTTTTACAATCACGACATCCAGCCTGTTTAAACTGCATTATTACCCACCTCTGAAATTTTTGATCAGTGGAATTTAGTTATGAAATTGAATCCCACTGCTGTATGTTATAAGAAAAGTTGATGCATTTCTTTGGCAGGTACTCAATCTTGTTCCAATCTATGTGCTGTGAGGACTGTGATGCCGCTGTTTGACAACCCTGTTGCTAATGAGACAGATGATGATTTAGATGCTGAATTTCTTAACAGCCGTTACATATTACCTAGTAAAAGCTGCCTTCACATGGTAGGAATCTTTGTTATTTTCCATTCTCTTTGTTTGCATCAACTAATCTTCTGAATAATATTTTATCTTTTTGGTTTCTTAAACCTTTTTCTTGTTCGCTCTTCCGTTTGTACATAGCCTTCCCTCCTTTATTCAATGAGTTTTCTCCATGATATTTTTCTAGAAAAATTAATTTTCCACGTAGGTGGAATCTAGATGCGCTGATTCCATGCATCAATGCGGAGTACCTCACACCTAGTTTTTTTTTTCAACACATGTTTGCTATGATGCGACGAAAGTCAGACTTAAGACGGATTCATGACCTTATTCCTGGTAATTCTGTAACCCAAAACCGAAGTGATTTCTTTGAGGACCATCTCACGCATAACTCCGTTACCTCTGCAGCCCACTCTGATTATGGCTTCAATCTAATAGTTATTGATCCACCATGGGAAAATGCAAGCGCCTATCAGAAATCATTGTATGTGTCTCAACAATTCTTTTTTTATCTGCATATTTCCCAGTATGTATGGATAGATAACTGTCAGAAATAATAATCGTCTTGGCTGCAGGTACCCAACTTTACCAAGTCGCTATTTTCTCTACATCCCTGTGCGGCAGCTCGCTCACACACAAGGAGCCCTTGTGGCTTTATGGGTGACCAATCGAGAAAAGCTGCGGATTTTCGTCGAGAAAGAACTTTTCCCCGCCTGGGGTGTCACTGATGTCTCCGTCTTCTACTGGTTGAAGGTGGATCCATTTTTCTGTTTTCTAGTTGGCCTGCACATGCATGAACTACTAAAGATAGTTTTTTTTTGTTTTTCAATTTTTAACTATCATGATGTTAAGAATCAGCGACAAGTGTCATAATCTCAATTTTTTTAGTGGAATGTTTAGAAAATTAACTGCACTGCCATAGGACGAACACCACAGTGTTCTCTCATCCCTACACAGACCATGGTCCTATATTCCTCTTCATTTTCTATCCCCAATCTTCAGGGGATCTTGGTTTTTTTGGTTATGATGATTAGATTGCACATTGGATATTATACAGGTGAAGGATGATGGTTCCTTGATTGGCGACCTGGACTTATTTCATCACAGACCATATGAATGCCTTGTTCTTGGCTATATTAACAGCAAGGTTATGATTCAGACTCTTGTGCCTAGTCTCAGGGCTTTAGACTCTTCAATCTTACATGTTCTACTAAACTTCGTGGGGTTAAGTACTGCTTATTACTCTTTTCCCATGTTCTTGCTCTCTTGTTTTTCATTTCCATTTCCGTTTCAGGAAATCTGCTCTGGATGTGACGTAAGTTATACACTCCCACAGAGTAATCAAGTTATCATCAGCATTCCCAGCGCCTACTCTAGAAAGCCCCCACTTGGAAGTATCCATAATTTAATATTAAATCTTGAAAATCTCCCCATGTCGAAATGTTAACTCATGGGCATGATCCCCTGTAACGTTAAATCTTGATCCGCTCTTTTGATTTTCTTTGACAACAGACCCGTGCGATTTTCCTGATTATGACCTCTTTTTTTTCCTGCAATAACTACATCTTTGACAGATAATTGCCCACGAGTTTTTGGTAATTAATATCATTCATTTCCAATAATTATAGCCTCGTCAAGCAATTACTCTAGTATTTATCGTCTGTTTTATCTTGGGGATCTCAATCCTTGACGAAGGCAAAGAATTGTTGTCCGAGTATGTGCCAGGGCCCAGACCTGGAAAGTTTGTGGAGCTCTTCGCGAGGGAGCTGCAGTCGGGGTGGACATGTTGGGGGAATGAGCCCCTTTGCTTCCAAGATGCTAGGTATTTTGTGAAAGTTCGCCAATGATGCCACTCTCTCTCTCTCTCTCTCTCTCTCTCTCTCTCTCTCTCTCTCATCTCTCTATCTGTCTTTATCTCCTCTATATATATGTGTGTGTATTTCTCTCCTCTATGTTAGCCCAATATTGTTGAAAATATTAATTATATTCTTAGGCTCAATGGCACAAATTGCAAGACGTATTATGACAACATTATGATTGTTATGTGTGTCATTGCTCTGGATCTTGGATTGATCTAATCGGATGAGTCTTGCGATCATGAAATATGTCATTCTAGAAGTTATTAAAAGTTCTTTAAAAAATTGAGAAAATTTTTGTCAAGATCATATTTGTTTCAACCTTATCATTTTTGGTAAATCTTTTCTCAATTTCTTTAATAATTTTTTCGATTGTTGTGACTTTTTCAGACATAATGCCTTTGAAGGGTTCTAAAATGACACATTCTAGGACTTGTGTGCCTAGATCGAATTGAATTATGTAATATTAATTGGTTGATCAACCCTTAACCCAAGAATTGACACACTTTCTCAAACTTTATGTCATTGAGCATAAGAATATAATTAATATTAACATAAATATCAACACCATAACTTAAAATTGTACATAGTCAATATGATAAAACCTCTCATATGTTTCAAATAGTAATGATGGTGTCATCTCTTGTAATGTTATGCCCAAATGGTTGTTCTCCCTCCCTATGCTCGATGGCCCACCCGTATAGCGAAATGGCCCAATCTATGGGGCATATGGCCTATGTTTCCCCGTCGGTTCTCAAATGAATGGGAACCACCTTCTGTTCTGCCCTTCCTTTTGACGATAGCAAAGGGGGGAAAAGGGCAGTTCCTCATGCTCACGTTGGGCCACACCAAAAGGGCCGTTTTGGTGTGCATATCAGTGTTCTCACTGTTTCACACCATTGCCCTGTTACTACACAGCTTGCACAGCCTTTGAGCTTGCTTGTGGCGGCCCTAGAGCTACACGGGTGTTAAACACCCTTGGAGTCCATCTACAACATCCCTGGAGCCACATGGCATGCCACATCAAACGCTTGTGGGACTCATGGCCCATTTGGATGCTTAGAGCCCAGTTGACTTCTTCACAGTCTGTGCATCTAACTCTTATTCCTTCACTTTTATTTTCAAATATCATATATAACTCCAAGAGACAAAATATTAATTATAGCACATTATTTTTTAAAACTCAACATAAACTTTGCTCTGATACCACTTGATGGAGATTGGGAGTCTACCATTGAGTTATGAAGAATAATAATTATAATAAATGTGAGAATAATTAAGAAACATATCTATGTCCATTACAACATCCAATTATAAGATATGATGGTGTAATTTTGTCAATAGATTGTAAATTCTACATATAATTATAAGAGTATTAAATATATTTTGTGACAACAAGACAATCGTTATGTGTTATAATAATAATAAGAGCGTGACAAAGTTCAAGTTTATAGACATCAAATTCTATTTGTTAATAAAAGGGTTCAAAATGGTCAAATATCTATAAAACATATTGAGACAAACTCCATAGTTATAAATCTATTTACTAAATAACTATCAACAAAATCTTTCATAAATATACTACTCCTATGAATATAGTTTCTTGTGAGGATGTGTAATTTCAGTTGTAATTTATATTTTTGACATTTTTATAATTGTAGATACATCATATGATTATTTTTACTATATAAGTAAAGTTTATACTTGTATGTATTTTGAACATTTTTAGTTGATCTTCTTACAAAATTAAGGAGATAAATTGAAAATGTACATATTTGAACCACATTTTCATACTATACAATCTATACTTGATCTATGTCATTTATTATATCAATATACATCATTATTGGTGGGTTTAGTTATTCAAATTTAATGAGAGTTTTTCAGTCCTATATTGAATGGACTAGATTGTTGAAAATGTCTTTTGCTAATTATATATATACTTTTGAGCTCATAAAACCATAATATATAATATCAAGAGATTATATATGTTGTCTAAGTGAAATATTGTTGGATTTGATTTATGTGTAGTCATGCATAGATATATAAATGTATATTATGAGGATAGCATGAAGACTAATTTCAATTTAAGTGACTCAAATTAATTGAAATCAAAACATCTCAAGTAAGAATGATTTTAATGTAATTATGTGTAAAAATCAAATCATATTATATTTTTTGTGATAGAAAAAATTAAAAAAGGACCTCAAAAAGACAATAAGCACCTCCTGTCTATTTATGAGGTCATAGAACTTTTACATAAGTATAGAGTCACTCTTAAAGCATCCCATCACCTCAAGAGAGGAAGTCTAGAATAAAAAACTCTTGTGTTGATTCAAAATGATAAAATGCACATTTAAATTGTAATAAACTTAGGTATATTTTCTTAATGACCCTCATTATATTATTTATCTTTATGACTCAACAATAGATCTTTAATCAAGTGATATAGTACACATTTTGTGTTATATTTTGGAGAATGACATGTTATAAATACTATTAGAGATCTAATGTGAAGGAAGGAATAAGAGTTAAATGCACACCATTTTAATGAAGTAAGGCAAAGTTCAGGTTTTCAAATGGGCCATAGGTTGTGTTGAAATCTAATTTGGCTTTAATTTTGATACATGTCTAATATTGTAGAATAATAAATTGAAGTAATATATTACCAATGTAGGCTCTTTGTTAAAAGTAATTATCTTAGAATATTAGACATCAAAATTTGAGACATGAAAGTTATTTGATAATACATTAAGTATACTCAAGACAAACATCATCATTGAGAAATCAAATAACTCCATATATCATTTCTGAAATAAACTCATGATAATGTAAATTTATAAATAACTTAAAGGACTTCATAAAAATAAATAAAAATGATGGACGGTAACATCACCAAATCAAATGTTGACATCAAAATGCTGATGCAAACACCATTCAAAGAGAACCCAGCCTAACCGTTCCTTTCACCAAATTGGCCCAAATGCTCAACCCAAGTGACTAGCCATTTGATATTTTGTGACTGAATCTCACTACAAATCTTATCAATCTCTGAAAGGTTTATATGCATCTGTCTATTTAAACCACACGTGGACTTTGACTTCAAAGTTTAGTCATTTCATAGTTAACTTATCAATTGTCATAAGTTGATACATCGTGAACATAATTTTACATGAAAATCCCATCCTTTTAAGTCTTGTCCATTAAATATGAGCATCTTGAGCTTCTCTATACCCTTCTATAATTATGTGGAGAAGTTTTAAGTTGAACATTACTCTACATGGTGTGATCTTTTTCATTCTCATGTGGGGACAACCAACAACATTTTGATGGGTGAATTATCTCCATTTAACTCTAAAATCCTTGCTTAAAATTCTTTTCCAAATTATGAATCAACTTTTTCTATTTTTATATTTTTTAATTATTTTTCTCTTAATTGAGAATAGTGACCATACGTAGTCTAACTGTGAGCCCACCTTGAGCTCCTCTTTGTTTCTCACTATTCTCCAACATTACATTAAGCTTTTTTATAAACAAAAAAGAGGAGGAAATTGTCCTCCCATTTTAAAGAGACTTCATATTATGAGGGCATGCCACACATCTTGATGTTGTAGATTATAGTGAGAAGGTGCCTTCAAATTATTCTAGTCAGAGATTTCAATGACTAGACATTTTGAAATGCCTTGAATGACATCATCTCTCCTTAGATAAATGAGTAATCTATTGTTGACAAGACAGTTTCAAAGACCTTCCAAGGGACCTTCTAAGGCCACCCCTTGAACAAGGGAAAAATTGTCCTCTTAACATGGGTAGAGCCCTCCAAGATGTTGGTAGCTAAAACTAATTGATTACACTATTCAAGAAATATCCAGATTTATTGATTTACTTGTGGGCTTTCTTCAGGTCTCTATATCCTATGGGAGCTTTCCTTCTTCAATAGATGCTGTCATCAAGTCTCTTAGTACCGTCTTACCATTTTTTATGGGTTCTTACCTTTCCCTTATCTCTCTCTCTTTGAAGGCCTTAGTTGCCAATAGAATTATGATTTTCCTTGATCAATGAAACATTTTCATGAGGCAGCTAAGAACCCCAAGATAAATTATTTGGGTTTTATGCGATGAGATTGTGCATCAATCTCTATTTCATATTCTTGAAACAAAATTCTTAGAGATTCTTGTGGGATTGAATTTGAAGTTTTTATTACCAAACACTCTTTATTAGATGAAATTTGATGTCATTTTTGATATGGGTATTCATCAACATCATCAACTTCATCTCAAGTGGATTGTGTTAGGTTGTTCAAGATGGGCAAGTGTTGATGAGAGTCAATGTACAAGTTGATGGAACCTATCCAACTGATGTGTGTGTGTGTGTGTGTGTGTGTGTGTGTGTGTGTGTGTGTGTGTGTGTGTGTGTGTGTGTGTGTGTGTGTGTGTGTGTGTGTGTGTGTGTGTGTGTGTGTGTGTGTGTGTGTGTGTGTGTGTGTGTGTGTGTGTGTGTGTGTGTGTGTGTGTGTGTGTGTGTGTGTGTGTGTGTGTGAGAGAGAGAGAGAGAGAGAGAGAGAGAGAGAGAGAGAGAGAGAGAGAGAGATAAGGAAAATATAGGAGTTGAATAGAGGAGAAAGTTAGCAAATCTTGAGAGGCCCTTGACTTTGACCTATTCAAAATAATTAGTCTCTTAACTCTCTCCACATGAAGATACAATCCTAAAAAGGGGATGTCCATAAGGCTTCCTTTCTTTTCATATTGACTCATAAATTAATGTTCATTATCATCTATTTTTGAAGTGACATTTGTCATTATGTCAATACATTATGAACTACATCTCCTATTGGTCTTCCTTTAGTTGAGAATTTACTTCAAGTGATTTTGTCTATTTTCAACATAGATGATAGAGAGTTATAAATAGTTCATAAGTACTTACTCCAAAAAGTTCACTCTGTGTAGGCCTTACTTAATAGTGATAACATTGACAAGTTAAATCGTACAAATGAGATCTTTATCTAAAATACATGGCCTACATTATTTTTGTGATGTTACTCTAATTTCATGTTTAAGGCGAGACACGTGGAATATTAAGTATATGTTTGTTTTGGGTGGTAAGATAAGATAAGATAGTATATGATTGACTCAATATAATTTAAAATCTCACATGGGCCAAAAAAAAAAGAAGACTCAAGCTTCTTGTAAGGACGATGGGCTAGAGAGTTTCAATGATATGGGCACAACAAAGGTAAATTTTATTGTCATCAGCAAACTTGATGTTGCAACATTTCTTAGCACATAATTCTTCATCTAATCCTATGCTTGAGTAAAATGGTCTTTGAGTTGATCCAATGTGATATTTCATTTATGTGATTGTCAATCCATATGATTTGACCATAGTAATTGATAGTATTGACAATTTAGAAGTAGAAACATTACTTGATCGGTCAACATTTCATTATTTTTGTTGACTATTATAACTTAGTTTTTATTGAAATAGAAAAATATTATTTCACAATACTAAAAGTGAGTCATGAAGCTAATTACTTATGACATCGAGATCAGATACAAGGCTAAGACCATGAATGCAACAACTAATGCAATCTATAAAATATCATTAAATCAATCTTAACAGTCAATAATTTCAATAACTCATTCATCTCCCCTAGATGTATAAAAAATCAGAGTAGTGGTGGTAGCCGATCCTCAATTCATACAAACATATACCAACAATTAACCTAATTACTCACAAGTTTTAGGGCTGTTGCATTATAAAAACAAGATGGTCTTGACAACCAACTTTGTACTCATTCTCAAACTGCTCGAAGAATATTATGTTAGAGTAGTAGGCAACAATTTGAGATTTTTTCATACATACAAAAGGATCACCCAATACCTCTTCTAGCTAGGTATGAAGAAATTAATTCAAGAATATGTGGCATGCTATCTAATTTTTCGGCAATATAAATTATATTTCTTAGCTCCTACATGCTTATTACGGCCCCTATCTATATTAAAATAAGTTTGAGATGAAATGAAGATAAACTTCATAAAGGCCTTATCGAAATCACATGATAAGAACTCAATATTTGTGGTGGTGGATCGACTTACTAAATACACTCATTTCATTTCCATGTGTCAACCTTTTTTTGCTTTAAATATTACTAATATTTTTGTTTAAGATATAGTTTGCTTGCACATGATTCTTATGATGTTATTGTTTTATATTGTGAAAATATATTTCTCAAAAATTTCTAGAATAAAATGCATCAATGACAAGATATGAAGCTGAAAAAGAGCATTACCTTTCACCCAAAAATTGATAGACATATAGAATGAGTAACTCACTATATGGAGATGTACTATGGGGAATGATCCACTTGGATACTATGGGTTGAATTATGATATGATATATCTTTTCATTAATCTCTTCATACAACCTCATATACTCTATGGTAGGGATCCACCCTCTATTTTTTTCTTTGAATCACAATCCTCAAGTCCTAAGGGATCAGTTTATTGAGAGAGATTATTTTGGATACACTGAAGGAACATTTTTTTAGGCTCAAGAACATATTAAGACTTAGGTTGACAAACATAGGAGGGATGTTGAATATGATGTGGGTGACATGGTTTATGTCAAACTTCAGCCATATTATATAAAGTCATTGGTGAAATGTCACAATGAGAAGTTGTCATCATGTTTTTTGTCATCCTTACAAGATCTTGGAGCACATAAGGCCTATCAACTATCTTCTACAACTCCCTCTAATGGCCAAAATCTTAGATGTGCACTATTTCAAGTGTGGCATAGAGGTGCTGGTATGGTGGAAGGATGTAGCGTCATTTGAAGGAACTTATAAAGGTTAAATTTAGAAAGCGAGAACGAAGTCGTTGTAGTATAGTGGTGAGTATTCCCGCCTGTCACGCGGGTGACCCGGGTTCGATCCCCGGCAACGGCGTTGGATGCTTTTCATTCTCAAACATTTTTCCTGGTAAAAATTCGGATTGACTACAGAGCCCCTGTTTGCTACCATAATTACATTCCAGACCCCCAGCAACGTAGGAGACTGACTTCCTTCGGTTTGTAGCCAAATAGGAGTGCAGCCAGCATATGGTTTACGATTAAGTTTATTATTAAAATTCCTTCCGTATCCTTCAGAATTGTTCCTTTAAGATTCTCCCCGTCTGAACTTTGGGATTATAAACAGACCCTTTTCCTTTAAACTTGTTCCTATATTTTCATATATTATAAATGCAACTCCTCAGGCACAGCGTATCGTCCAACAACACTGTTTACCCATTTAATGCACAGATAGTCTTACGATTAAAAAATTACCGAATATAGTAAAAAGGGGTGGTTTTCTAGATTCCGGACGACGGAAAAACCCTTTTTTTATATTATCGAGTATATTAAAAAGGTGGGTTTTTTAGATTCCGGACGACGGAAAAACCCTTTTTTTAGATTTTCCAGTGTATTAAAAAGGTGGGGTTTTTTAGATTCCAGATGACGGAAAAACCACCCTTTTTTAAGATTTTCGAGTGTATTTAAAAGGTGGGATTTTTTAGATTCCGGATGACGGAAAAACCCTTTTTTTATAGTATCGAATTTATTAAAAGGGAAGATTTTAGAGATCCTAGATGACAGAAAAACCCTTGTTTTTTCCTTGTAGTTCTCTCGACTCGTGAGACCCATCGGATTACCACGCCCTGATGACGTCACCCATCAGCCAGAGCGCTACCGCAAACCCGGGCTTCTCCGGGGTTTCAGATCTTAGTCCAGTATCGCGAGCCAGGGTGGGGGGCCCATCAAACACCTCATACTGCGGGGCCCACCGCAACCGCTGCTCGGCACTGCCGCCGGCTGCCGGATACTGTTTGGCGGCTCCTTCGGACAGCCGCTACTCTTCCCTCCCCTCTCTGCTTCCCATAGCTACGCCCACCAAGGGGGGGGGGGGGGGGGCGGCAGGCTACTGCTTACTACTACTCACTGTGCTCCTCCCCCTCCGTACTGGGTCTCTATAAATTTTCTTTCTTGATCTAATTAATTTGATTTTTCCCCACTGGAAAATGCCGGATTATTATGAAATTATATAGTTCCTTGGTCTTGCAATAAAGCCCAGTATAAAAAAGCAACCAGTTTTTTCCCCACATTTTAGGGGATATAAATATTACAAACTTGTGTTCTTTGAATGATCTAAAACGTCTTGTTTTAGTGCTATAAATGTTATGGAGGGTTTATGGAAAGGGATTTTTTTGTTGTTTCTTCGCGTTGGAGGGACTGGGTCATGAAAAGATATTTAAAAAGGGTGTTTTTACAATTAATAACGTAGCTCTGCGCTGTCCTGTTCCTCTCCGCCGTCCCGAAGAGAGATCGCAGAGAGGTGTCCCCGAGCATCAGAAAATGTGGGGAAAGACCAAAACAGCCCCCGCGGGCATGGGCGAGGTATCCTCCTCTCTTTCTCTCTCTGGATCTCCGGTTTTCCCGTCAAAAGAGGTGAACGGAGAGGAAGTGAGGGTTCTTCTGCCTCTGCCACCAGAGAGTCGGTCGAATCTGCTGGTAGTGATGGAGAAAAGGGTTCTCTCCTCGTGAGCGTGCTTCGGCCCCTTCTCTCCTCCCTTCTCCGTTTCCGGGTTAGAGGGAGAGAGAAAGCGAGAGAGAGAGGGAGAGAGAGAGGGGAGGACTGCGGATTGGAGAGGGAAGGGAGGGGGACGGGGACGGGGATGACGTCGGGGGGGAGGATTCCGACGTGGAAGGAGAGGGAGAACAACAAGAGGAGGGAGAGGCGACGGCGGGCAATAGCGGCGAAGATATTCTCGGGGCTGAGGGCCCTCGGCAACTACAAACTCCCCAAGCACTGCGACAACAATGAGGTCCTCAAGGCCCTCTGCTCTGAGGCCGGCTGGATCGTCGAGGACGACGGCACCACCTACCGCAAGGTAAACCCCTCTCCTCTCTTCCTCTCCCTCTCTCTCTCTCTCCCTACCTCCCTCCCTCCTTCTCTCTCTCTCTCCCTCCCTCCCTCTCTCCCTCTCTCTCTCTCTCTCTCTACTCTTTCCCTGGCTTTCCAGCGACGAGAGAATGTGGGTTTGACGCAGCGTTCCCTTACTCGAACTGGGTTCTGAACGGAAAGGGCCTTGCCCCTGCAATCCTCACAGCTCTCTCTCTCCTGTGTCCAGCTACGAGAGGAATGTGGGTTTGTCTCAGCGTTCCCTTTCTCGAACTGAGTTCTAAACAGAAGGGGTCTTGCCCCCTGTAATCCTCATACAGCTCTCTCCTTTACTCTTTCTCTGGTTTCCAGCGATGAGAGGAATGTGAGTTTGCCTCAGTGTTCCCTTTCTCTCACTGGGTTCTAAACGGAAGGGGTCTCTCTCTCTCTCTACTGTTTCCAGCGACGAGAGGCATGTGGGTTTGCCTCAGCGTTCCATTTCTCTCACTGGGTTCTAAACGAAAGGGATCTTTCTCTAACTGGGTCTCTCTCTCTCTCTACTTTTTCCCTGGTTTCCAGCGACGAGAGGCATGTGGGTTTACCGCAAGCCCCTGATCCCTATCTCCATTTCTCTTCCACCAGCAACCTCCCCCTTCCCGAGCTGGACTTTCTCTATCTAGGAGGTTCCACATCTCTGGGAACGTGGACGAACAGACTGTCCGAATCTAATTAACTTCGCTCTCTTCTCTCAGGGATGCAGACCACCGCCGCCGCCGCCGGAGATGGCCGCCGTGGGCGGCGCGTCGAGGAACGTGAGCCCCTGGTCGTCGCCCTACCAGCAGCTGAGCCCTCTCTCCTCCTCCTTCACCAGCCCCGCCCCTTCCTACCTCCCCAGCCCTTCTTCCTCCTCCTTCCCCAGCCCCTCCAGAGAAAACCCAAATGTGGACCCTTCCTTTCTCCTCCCTTTCCTCCGCAACCTCCCCTCCCTCCCTCCCCTCCGCATCTCCAGCAGCGCCCCCGTCACGCCGCCGCCTGCTTCGCCCACCGCGACGGCGCCGTCCTCCGATTTCGCCGCCGGCCCCGTCGCCTTCCTCCGGCCACCTCTGTCGGCGCCGGCGAGCCCATCCCGGGGCAGATGCGACGAGTCCGACGCGTCCACCGTCGACTCCGGCCGTTGGGGGAGCTTCCACTCGCCGGCCCCGCCGTCCCCCACCTTCAACCTCGTCGTCCCCGCCGCCGCCCGCGGGGGCAGCGTGGCGGCCGCAGGTGGCGGGCCGCCGGAGTTCGAGTTCGAGAGTGGGAGGGTGAAGCCGTGGCAAGGGGAGAGGATCCACGAACTGGCGGTCGATGATCTCGAGCTCTCTCTCAGCAGCGGAAAGCATCACGGGTAGATGGAAAGATCCGACCTTTCTTCTTCATCCTACTTAGGGAGAAGCTTAGCGAAACAACTCCAAGTTTTTTTCTCTGGTGACCTGAAAATTGGGAGAAGCTTAGCGCTAGTCTTCTAATCTACTTAGGGAAACAACTCATCACCCAGATTTGATCTCCTCGGCTGCCGCCAAAATCGGCAAGAAATGTACGGCGGCATCGAGCTCTGTTCATCTGATTTCATCAAGAAAGCGGCCGCTTCCAGCAAGATTCAAAAGTATGGTGGCTTTCTGAGAAGAAATACCGAGTAAAATCGCCCGTTCCATCAACGCTACTTCTGGATGAACTTAATAACATAAACACCCTCAGCTGTTGGGATGAAAAGTCAACCCGGATCCTCCCTCTTCATCTTAGTCCCAATGCAGAATAAAAAGCTAGAAGTTTCTCTGGGAAGATCACATCACCGTGTAAACACCCTCAGCCGTTGAGATCAAAAGTCAATCCGGATTCTCTCTCTTCATCTAAGTCCAAAAGCAGAATAAAAAGCTAGAAGTTTCTCTGGGAAGATCACATCACCGTGTAAACACCCTCAGCCGTTGAGATCAAAAGTCAATCCGGATTCTCTCTCTTCATCTAAGTCCAAAAGCAGAATAAAAAGCTAGAATTTTCTCTGGGAAGATCACATCACCGTGTAGACACCCTCAGCCGTTGAGATCAAAAGTCAATCCGGATTCTCTCTCTTCATCTAAGTCCAAAAGCAGAATAAAAAGCTAGAATTTTCTCTGGGAAGATCACATCACCGTGTAAACACCCTCTGCCGTTGAGATCAAAAGTCAATCCGGATTCTCTCTCTTCATCTAAGTTCAAAAGCAGAATAAAAAGCTAGAAGTTTCTCTGGGAAGATCACATCACCATCTAAGCACCAGTAATGACGACGACATCATTGACCAAGGGAGGCAGTAAAATTATCGTGGAGCCATTTGCACATCACATTAAGCAAGCGATGTAACTACACTAAGTCAACCGGGATTCTCCCTCTTCCCCTGGTCCAGATGAAAAGCTAGAACCAATAAAGACTAGAATTTTCCGTGGGAAGATCACACCATCATCTAAGAACCAATAAAGACGACGGTATTACCGACCAAGGGAAGTAGCAATATAATCATGGAGCCATTTGCACATCAGATTAAGCAGGCAACGAATCTACACCGAGGTCAACGCCATGGAACAGTGAAGCGATTGGAGATGAAGGATGACTCTCTTATTCATGGGGTAGGCAGTCTCTTGGCGACGGAAATAGAGATAGTTGCACCGATGCCATGATGCTGAAGGCGAGAAATCCCATGAAAGCAGCGGCATGAATGCAGCAGGATAAGCAGCACTAAGAGAAAGAGTTCAGGCACTTATCGGCTCAGTCGCTCTTTTGAGCCACCCGATCTCCTCCTTGTTGAGATGAGGGGCCAGGATCTCTCTGCAGGTGGAATGGTACTCGTCCACCCACCGGATCTCCTCAGGAGTCAGCGCCGCCAGGTCAATCATCTTCTTCTGGAAAGGCACCTAGAGAGATCGAGCATACTTTTCTTCGTAAATAAATGAAAGCAGATCATAGGAGAACGGCACGCCGTAACCACGATTTCAGTCAAATAAGAAGGGATTATTTCCACACATAGAAGGAAACCTACCCATGTTATGTGCTCAAACGACAAGTATCCTCTGTCGCCAAAGTCAAACTCTGTGGTGGCTTCCTTTACTATAAGAACGTTCTCCAGTCTTATGCCGAAGTTTCCATCCTCGTAGTACCCAGGTTCTGAAAAGGATGTCTCCATGTTAGAACATGAATGAATATCGGAGCATCAATAAACAAAATACAGAAATACCCTCCCCCCCCCTAGTCAAAACTTAGCTTTTACTCATGAAAAATACGTGGAGAAAGACATCCTGTGGGCTGATGATTGACATTCTAGGATGCTAAAGATTTATCAAGTAAGGTCGTCAGAGCAGAGGAGATGAGTGAAAGATAGATTTAATGAGTAGAATCTTTTTATATTGAAAAAAATAATTAATACTAAGTTCACATAATATCAGCCTAAAAAAAATGTTAGCTGGATCAGGTGTCTGATAAAATCTGATTTACTTGTTAGGATGCACGAAAATCGATTGAAAAAGTGAAACATTCCCACTTTGGAAAAAATTATCAGTAGTACCTAGTTCACAAAATATCAGCTTAAAGAACAGTCCTGAGTAAGAAAGATAGATTGAAAGAGTAGAACAGTACCACATTGGGAAAGAAAATAATCAGAAGTAATGAGTTTTCGCAACATATATCAGCCCAAAGAAAAAAAAAAAACACGCAGGTCAGAGCTCATACTAACCATCTGTAACAGTCATGGATGCCTGCAGCGCCACATTTCCGGCATAAGGTCTGAAGCTAATAAGATGAGGGCCTGCTCAACATGACGCAGTGTCACATGGTATAAAAACGAGTGGGCAGCTAAAAAGGCATACACTTGGATGGGTTCTTCACTGAACCTTCATGAACCAGCAGGTACGATCCAACTCCATGGCCAGTGCCATGCCGATAATCAAGACCAAGCTTCCACAGAGGGGTTCGAGCAAGAATATCCAAAGCGTGTCCTGTCACAAAGAGCAATTTCATGTAAGACAGAAAAAAGGCGTGCGGTTTCAAATTATGCAGATGAGCCAGTTAATACCAGTTGTCCCGTTGGGAAATGTGGCAATGTCCAAAGCAATATGGCCTTTGAGAACCTGAAGAACTTACATAACTGTTATGGATAGCCATTCTATCAAGCATAGTAACTAAACTGATGAGATGGAATTTCAAATTAAAAAACCTGACAGTGGGATTCAACTATGTATCCTAAAATGATAATTTATTGGCACAATTTAATGACCGTCAATCTGGTTTGTGCCAGTCAACTTGATCTTTGGTGTTTCTGTTTCTCAAGCTAAAGTTGTGACGATTTCATATGAATTGATCATCTCTGTCCCAGACAATATGAATCAGTCTAAGATCTTGGGTTGCTAATTTTATATCCATATGTTCCAGATGATTTTTCTGATTGACTTGGTTCATAACTTTTTTTCTGTGCGCAATTTTTTTTTTTTGAACGTATTCGCAAATTTATAGAATAAATGAAAAACAATGGGTTTTCGTCTGCTTTGCAAAAGAGATTTCTTTTCTCCTATTTACTCGTGAGATATTTTCAGAGATATATTTCTAATTTCATATCCTTTCATCAATATATATTTTTCCTATTACTCAGGATTGTTAGATATTTTTCAGGATGGTCTGTTTTTCCGTTGCCATTTTTTCTGGGCAGGTTTAATTTCAGGACTTCCAAAGGTTACGTTCTTCAGTTAAACTGTGAGGAATAACAAGTTCTTTCTTTATGGTATCAGAGCCATGGCGGCGACCTGAACACTGAAACTTCTAACCCTAATCTTCTTCGTTACCTATCATCTCCATAAGCCTCCATTACTACCCTCCTCTTCTTTCCTCCAACATTTCCCGGTTCCAGTGCCATCTGTTTTTTTCATTTATTTTTTATTATTCTTAATGAATATGCTTCACACTTCTGAGAACAATGCGCCTACCTCTGAAGTTGTCCTGGATCTCCGATAAATGAGAACATTCTTAAAGGAAAAAGGGAAAACTAGCCACTATTGTAGGACAGATTCAAGTGAGAGCGATCCTACGTTCCAAGCATGGGATGAAGAGCACTCAAGGATCGTGCCAACAGTGCGAGACATTTGGTAACGCTTCAAAAGACATACTCAATGAAGTAAACTGCTAACATGATTTATGAATTAAAAACTAAAGTAATGTCAGTAATTCAAGGTTCTCCGTCTTTTACCAAATTCTACAGCTAGTTAATTGGTCTGTGGCTTGAAATCGATCATTATCAATATATAAGATGAACTGTAAGCAATATACCAAAGCTCTACTAAAGTTTGTGAATCTGAAATTAAAGAGTTGGGAAATTTTAAAAAAAATATTGGGATTGAATTTCCCAAACTTCAAACAAGGAATCTAGTTTTAGATTTACAAAAGGACACAGGAAAACTTGGAGCAAATCAACAAAAAACTTATATCAAAAACCATAAGTTGGGCAAAGAAGAAACGAGTAATGCTATCGATAAAGTAAGCTATTAAAGCCTGATCGGGAAATTTATTTACCTATCACACACGAGGCCAAAGATAACCACCTATGCTGTCAGTGTAATAGGTTGAATCACATATGATCCTACTGAAGAGTACTTGCAAGCAATGCATGAATACTTTAGTACCTCAAACGCACACCTGGGAGCGGTTTTTTATTACCAAAAAATTGAAAGCTTTTGTTTTTGTTAGAGATATTTTAGGAAGTTTTGTTTTTCTAATACTCTATTTTTGCTTTTGTTTTCTTGTCAGCCTCTCCAAGTTGCACTTAGTTTTAGAACTTTTCAAGAGAGTAAGGGAGAAACATTCCAAGCCCTATGTATTTTAAAGGTTACACTCATTTAATTTAATCTGTGGAGAGCAATAAGTTAATTCTTTAAGTTCAAATCTTGTCCGGAAAAAAACAGGTTTATCAATTGACATGCAATACCAGCCTTTTGACCTTAGCTGTATCAATTGACATGCAATACTCTGCATAATTTCAAGAGCCAATTAAGGGTAAATGCTTCTTTTGCTTCGAATTTAGCTTCCATTTTTTTACTGTGTAAATTCATCAAGAAAAAATCACATCCAACGTCTCATTTATCAACTTCTTCGGTGAAAAAGAATAACTTCACGTGCATCTTTTTATCTTGTCTTCGGGCTCAGTCACATCCACCATGGAAACCTCAGTTTCTTCTCCGACATCTTGATGTCAAAGTCAAAACTCTGTTTCACAAATCTACCCAGTGTCAGAACAGAGTATTAGAAATTCATGAGTCATCCAAGGTATGTCGATGATAAATAAAAATAAACATGTTTAAAAAGGACTAAAATGGATGATTTTAATAAAAACAGTGCAAGGTAATAAAGGCATTGATGGATCATTAACGAGAGGCATCATACTGCAGTGTAGCATGCTTTCTCATGAGCTGAAGGTTTGCCAAAGTGAACAGTTCTTGTTATATCTGTTGTTCCATCTTGATACTGAGAAAAAAATTTCAATCAGTAATACTATTCAATAAATTTTTTTAATAAAGAAACTTTATGAGACTATCTGGACAAACCTGAGCCCCTGAATCAAATAGATATATACTGTCAGCATCAAGTTCAGAACAAGTCTCTAACTGAGGTTTATAGTGTATGATTGCCGCATTCGGACCAACTGAAGAAATAGTTGGAAAACTCAAACCTTTAAAGAGCTGCAGCATAACAGAAAAGTAGCAACACTCAAGTCAGACCTTTGCACATATAATATAGGTGAAACCAGGTTCAGGCGGCTATTTTTTCTGGCAAGCAAACATTTTGAAAGGGCTAGAAGAAAGGGGAAAGATGACTCGTATAGAACAAAGCACTAAAACACCGAGATAGAGCATGATTGCATGAGATGCTCCTCACGAAAGAGTAACGCCAAATATTATTTTCTCAGATATGCAAAACAGCACCCTTGTATACAGTCTGTAAACTCACCCTTCCACTCGATGGCACAATAAAGAATGCCCTTGCAGATAAATAAAGGGTAAATATTCCATCAACTTGAGGTGCAGTCATTGCAAGCAACAGAGATACAAACCAGACAAGTTTTGTGCAAGAGTCATGATTCACAAGGTTCAGGAGTCATGGCAACCACATACGAGTTGAGTGCAACTAGGCAGAAGCTTACTTACCATAAAGAGGAAACCAAATATCTGATCTTCAACAGTAAAGGTGGTGAATCCCCTTCAACCAGATGACCTTTCATAATGATTTTAGCAATAAATATGGTTATTACTCAAAAGTATACATCGCATCCTTTAATAGCATCCTCCTTGTAATATAAAAAACTGTTGAATACTGTATTGTCCCATCCAAGTCATGGCCGTAATGGCCCATATGGGCCCTATCGGCCCAACTAGGTCCCGTGAGACTCTGGTATAAATACCAGAGTCTCTCAATTAGGGTTTGATGGAAGCCTTCTCTCTCTCTCTCTCTCGCTGGCTTTCCCCTTCGGGAACTCTCTGTTTCTTTCATATACATTTTAAATATATCATGACACTAATGATTTAATACTAGACGCACTAAACATACAATTCTACCCAAAAACTTAAGTACAAAATAACAAAGCGATAATTTTCTAGAAAATCCGTGAAAATTATCATTGAATTCGCATATAGCATCAAACATAGCAGGGAACACAGGCTTCACATGTCATGGGTGATGGCTTTCATCGTCAGATAGGCATGGAGAGCTGCATTTACCTCTTTTTTAGAGCGGAACTCCTCTAACTTATCACTTACTGATACTTCTGTCAGCTTCACTCTATCACATCCATGAACAAACAAAGAAGCAGTGATTCAATTATAAATATATTTGCATAAAAATAAATATAAAAAATGATAAAACGAAAGAATAGATATAATTTGTAAACACAACATCAACAAAACACAAAAGCATACATTTAAAGAAAGATACTTCTGGAATTAAAATAGTGAGAAAGAAGTTCTCTGCACACGAAAGTGAGTGAGTGAGAGAAAGAGAGAGAGAGAGAGAGAGAGAGAGAGAGTATTCAAATGCTCGAAAGTTTTGGGTCCGGAGACCTTAACTGGTCTAATTTTTTGATGTTACACATAATATCTTAGGGGTAGGCTGAGCATGTTCAGATGACTGTGGGGTCTTGAGAATGCAATGCTTAATCTCTTAAGATGGAATAATGCAATAGGGAATCTCTGAAAAGTCTCTAATTAAAAACTAACAACAAAAAGAACATTAGCATGATTCCTGTTCATAGATGACATGAATGAATCAAAAACAGCAGAATGGACTTTTTCGAGCTGATTTTTTTGGTGAAGATACACAGTAGTACATTTCTGTGGGGAACTAAACCGAAATTTATGCCCAAAGCGACAGTGCAATAGAGTTCTTGAAGAGTGTCTCTATTCAATTTCTTAAGTGGAAATTTTCTATTTAGTTCCAAAACCGAAATTTATGCCCAAAGCGACAGTGCAATAGAGTTCTTGAAGAGTGTCTCTATTCAATTTCTTAAGTGGAAATTTTCTATTTAGTTCCAAAAAAAGTGTACAAATACATATCTTTTACCTAAACAATATATGCTAAAAGGGGAAATGTGGAGCAAAGTCATAAGCTCTTTGAGATCCAACTAATGGATTCCCCAATTATAAAGGCCAGCACAATTGTGTCAGAATAACTGAAAAAAAATAAAAATAGTACGTAAAGAGATCATATTCTAGGTTCATTTGATTAATCAGTAAACTTAAAGGGAACGTTTCACAGAAATCGAAGAAAATTTCCATCTGTTAAAAGATGACCCGCTTGAAAATGTGATTATAGAGTAGAAACAGCACCGGAATATCAGCATCACACAAAATTCATCAATGCCTAGAATGGAAAAAATACATGGCCATGGTCTTCATTGGAAGGCACGTTACTTCATTACTTTCATGTGTTCACAAATAATATACATCTCATAATCAGCTGAAAATATATTGCACAAGTACGTGACAGAAGTCATACAAGTTACTTCTCTTTTTTGTTCCCACTGACTCAAGAAAGTAGCCGGATGCTCCATAAATCTGTTGCATCTGCAAAAGTATTAAGAAAAGTACAATATTAGAAGTCATCGTTTCAGGAACAAGAAGTGTTTCGCACAATGACAGACCTGGTCGTCCAGCCAAGCAAGGTACTGCACAACAGCTGCACCATCCCGCACATGAGCTTTTCTTAAGCCATCAAGCTCAACATGGTTCTAGAGTAGAAAGACATAGGAATATATGTGAAATTTCTTAAGTGAAAAAGCGAAGTTAACACTAAAAGAGAACACAGCAGGTCCTAAATTTTTTACTTCTTCTGTGTTTTTTTTTTTCTAGGAGACCATTCCAAATTCGATCACCATAAATTAGAAGAAATGAATTAAAGTCAGGTTCTATGAACCATATGCATAGAGACAACATCCAAATTAGAAAAACATGTCAATAGCTTTTCAAACAGTGATTAATTAAATTTAGTTTAAGATTTGAAAAAGAAAACAACCAAATGATCTCAAGGTGAGCTAACTTTTTGGTTTATAATATTTGAAGCGCCAATCCAAACCGTAGTATCAAGCCAAGGTGTCCATGTGGACAATGGCAACTCGCACAGACAACAATGTCTTCCGGATCAAAAATGAGTGAAAAATGCATCAATGTTAACTTTTTTCTAGAAACATCCAGTGAATGTCTAATAACAACTGAAAACTTTAGTATTCTATGAAAGCAATAGTAAGCATCTATATGACATAAGAGAATCACATAGAAGAGTAACTTAGATTTTAGCGATTTTCTCATTACCTTGAGAGCCTTTGCCAGAGCCAATGGTGATGGCTGAAGGAGAACCTTACCCGAAGGCAACTTTGAATACAGAACAAAACAGCATGAACTTGGGTCTATCCATGTGATAAGATGCTTTCCTTTTTCATCTTCATTCCCAATCTGACTAGTGGTATCAACATTGCCTTGCTCATTTCCTCCGGTGGTATTAGATTCATATTTGCTATCTTGTAATAGTTGCCCAGACGCAAGCAGACTTACATCAGAGATAACTTGACTATATTCCCGAATCAAAATTCCATTTTCAGTCAAGTGATGAATTACCTAGAATCGATAATTGAAGTTACGACGTCAGCATACCAAAACACGGATTTAGTTGACAAATAGCATAAAAATGCAACTGGCTTGCGTCTCCAAACCATAGTTCAAAAATTTTATGCAACAATTGTTCTTGATGATAAAGAAACCTTCAATCAAATACCTTCTTCAAATCATGGCCACTGATTCTCAATATAACACAGCATTTTCAGAAACAAGACGGACCAACAGGAATTTTGGTCATAATTGGATCCAATTACAAAAATTAAGATGTATGATCGGTGGATTGTATGTTGATGAAGTGACGTAAGCTACCTAACACGAATGGGATCCAACTTTGTTTTGGAGTAAAACAACACATTGCAAGAAAAAAAAACACAGAAGTTCCTTTAGAACTCTTTTGGGATTGTGGCAACGTGACTGATACCATAAAAAATCCTATCTCTGCATATCATCACCACGAATAACAGAATAACAAGGACATCGGACAGAATGGATGTGAAATTTTCATATTAGCGTTTCGAATCAAATAACAGAAAATAATGACCTGGCGTTTCGTATGAATTCATCCAAAACTCTTAAAAATTAATTCCTTTACCACAATAATACCGATACATTCTTTACTAACTTGATGAAGATGTGTGAATAGTTTCATTCTCAACAATGCAATCAGGGAAAGAGATAGCTAAGGGGTAGTGACCGACCTCAGTAGATAGCTTTCTCTTGTCCACATAGAGGAAAGCAGACTCAACTGTTATTATAGCATATGCATGAACAACGGGGCAGTAAGCTACATCATTTCCTCTGATATTACAAAGCCACGCAACCTGGTTTCAAACAACAGGGCAATCCAAAGTTAGCAACAATATCCCAGACCAGATACTCTAGAAAACTGTTCTTCAGGGTACGAACCTCGTCAAGTGCAGTGATAACTATGCCGTACGCTTTCTCCTGAGTAAGTTTCCCTCTTAGATCCTTCAGCTTTTCTGATACAGAGAGACCAGAGAATTCCAGTTGTTGAATGCTCACAGGAAGTATTTCCTCTGCTGGGCGATCTTTCCAGACCTCGTCCACCAAATCATTGGCCAGCTGAACAAGATTTTGATTTTTCTTGGAGAAAGCTGTTTCCCATCTACGTGCAGTGTCTACAGAAATGCACCAAGGGTTTACTCCTATCGCAGCATCGTGTGGCAGATTCTGAAAAATTAAAGGTGAGAAGTACAGTGAAAAATAGGAATCACGAGAAAATGACTCATTGACACCGAGACGACAACATAAACAGTGATAATTTCCAGTTAGATGAAACGGACAGAAAAATGGTCGGCTGAAACACTGGGGTCTGGAATAAAAAGAGACGACGAGGCTCACATCTGATATCCAACTCTCCACGGTTGGGTCTTCACCTATTCGCATGAGCTTCCAACGATCAGACAGCTGCTGAGTCGCTTGCAAGAAATATCTGCCATCGGTCCACAGCAACGCCTCGTCCAATGTGATAAGCGCCAGACCTAATTTACGCACCACAAAATTAGCAAACAAACGGGGAGAGGGAGAGGATCTTTCCTTAATAGTATAAATTAACACAACAAGGCGCACCAGCGCTGCCGGTGAAACCAGAAACAAATGCGCGTCTCTGATCCCTCGCAGACACGTACTCGCTCTGGCATAAAAACGTTTCACTACCGTAAAAAAAAGGAAAAAATGTTGCACAAATAAACACATCGTATCTCAGTAATAAAAAAACATTGGAAATCCATATCATCGACTGCGTAGTCCTTGCTACACGATCTCCGTGGCCCACGCATTGTTACATCCTTGGCAGCTGTTACGCAAGAAAAATCTAGCGAGCTGGAAGGAGGAGGAGGAGGGAGGGCCGGGATGAAGAAGCAGGGATCACCTGATGGTTGTCCTCGGAAGGCACAACCAGTGCGCGGAGAGGAGGGGAGTGGGAAGCTAGAAGAGACCTCAGAGCATCCAACGGGTCCCCCATCTTCTCTTCTCTCTCAATCCAGCTCGATCGATCGCCTGCTCCACCCCCGTCAGGCCTGGCCTCGCAGAGGACCCGAGAGGATCTATCTGCGTGAAGGAAGGTAGCTGTAGGTGGGGGTGGGGCTCTGAAATAATACATATCCTGAAAAAAAAAAAAAAAAACAGTTTCATATCATAATTGTTTTTTCGGGCTCCTTTTTGTTGTTTTCGGGCTCGAAAGCTCGAAAGCGCATGATCCTCCGGCCCGACATTTCGGCTATCCGATGGTCCCCACCACACTTTCCTCCCTGTCCGAAGCGAAGCAGAATAGCCAGCAAGTACGCCCAGTCACAGACGGCCACGTCAAAGAAAGCGACAAAATCATTGACGGTACGGAATGTTTCCCGCCGACGTCATGCGTCGGTGAGATCGTTAGCCTGCTTTATAAGTTTGCATTCTGAATATAAATTATGTAAATCAATTTACTTTTTATATCCAATGCTGATATTTAAAAATGGGAAAAAAAGAAATCAACGATAAAATATCAAAGGACAAAAAGGTCTTTTCATATTCGAAGAGATCATCACCTCCGCTAGTCCTCTGGTCTTCTTCACACGTGCGTCGTTGGGAAAGTATTCATTTAATTAATCAATTTACGTCTTATATACGATGCTGATATTTTTAAATAGGAGAGAAAAGGTAAATCAATAATAAAATATCAGAGGACAAAAAGGTCTTTTCAGATCCTGAGAGATCATCACGTACGCTAGTTCTCTGCTTCACTCGTGTGCCGTTGTTGAAGTACGTGTAAAGAACCGTATCCGGGTGATCGTCTCTTCTGGAGAGCTTGATTGGATGCGGTCCTCTCGGAATTATCCCCCGAGGAATCCCCGGTCGCCGCCGGCGCTGGTTCTCCGTCGGCTGCTGGCTGCTTCTCCGGGAAGAAACTGCCGGAGGTGATGCAATCGCACGTCGGAATGCGATTCTTCTGGAACTAGGGATCGCGGAGGGATCTTCTGCGATGGAGTGCGAGCTGAATGATTTCGGAGGGAAGAGCGAATCTGTCGTGCCGTGCGAGGAGTCGCCGCGGCGAGGTGGCGGATCGGAGAGGGACGAGCGGCCTCTGCTCAAGGCGGATTCATCCGTCTCCGCCGGATCCTCTGGGGTCCCCACGTGTTCAGAGAGTGTGGAGGAGCTCGAGAGGAAGTATGCGCCGTACGTGCGGAGGGACGCGTATGGGGTGATGGGGAGAGGGGAGCTGCCGCTGCGGGAGAAGTTGCTTCTCTTGCTTGCACTCGTGACTCTCGTCCCGATCCGGTTCATCGCTGGGACGGCCATTTTGGTGATTTATTACCTGATCTGCCGAGTGTGCACGCTTTTCAAGGATCCCAATCGGGAGGATGAGCAGGAGGACTATGCTCACATGGTTGGCTGGAGGAGGGAGGTGGTGGTGCGGTCTGGACGGTTCTGTTCCAGGGCAATGCTGTTCGTTTTCGGGTTCTATTGGATTAAGGAGTCATTATTGGA
The DNA here is from genome assembly GCA_902729315.2 of Spirodela intermedia. Taxonomy (NCBI): domain Eukaryota; kingdom Viridiplantae; phylum Streptophyta; class Magnoliopsida; order Alismatales; family Araceae; genus Spirodela; species Spirodela intermedia. Next base: position 6,379,570 of record LR746273.1, read on the forward strand.
GGTAATGCTCAAGTACTATGTTGTTGATTATTTTGTTACCTTGTCACTTGTTGGTCATTCAGTTAGCTTGCTATCTTTTTTAGTTAAATAAAAATGTTTGGTGGACGTGGACTGATCACCTCACAAGCAACAATGTTTTTCCATCATAAGACATTGAATAAGAATGACACCGGGTGCCTTCTCTTCTTCTCGTCTTTGGTCGCTCACTTCTCCTCATGAAATTGTAGATTCTTCTCCCCACTTTCTGATCTATCTTTCGTCCTAACTCACACCACACGAATGGAACAACTTATCAACTTCGGGGAATTATTCTGGTGCGCTGTGTCAAACCACTATTCATGGTCAATACGTCTTTCAAATTTTACTCGTGAGAATAATGTAGGTCCCTGCAGAAGAGAAGCTTCCCTCCCACATATTGTTTCACATGAAAATGTTTTTCTTCTTTTGTTTCAAAGTATTTCTATTCTTTTGGAACGTCCAACCTTAACCTGTGGAGATGTTCATGACTCACTTAGTCCAACTGGTCAAGTAACTTCGTTTAGTATAAAAGTCATCGACGTGTTCCACTTTGTACGTGAGCTACATGGAGATTTGTTCCACTTTCTTGGTTTACTATTCTCTACCCATTGGTCACACGCCGACTCTTATTTGTTAACCACCTATCGAAGACCCCTCATCCCATTTTCTTGTTTTGATCTATGGTTTCAGTTCTCATGAATATTTTGTTCATGTACTTGTGACAAGTTTGCACACAGTGCTAAAAAAAAAGTTGAATTGTACTTGTCTTATGATATTGTTGCGTTTCCATTTTCAACAATTAAATCTCACGTTATTAGTATGTATGTGATAATTGAAACTCATATCAGATGCATCTCCTTCTAACTATGTAGATTGCTTGCCATCTCACCATCTGAAGTAAATGCTGTTTTTGAATAGTTTGACGTGTCTTTTTGTATCCGAATTTGGGAAGTTCAATGTCTCGTTTGTAGATGGTAGAGTTGGATTAAGACTGAAACAGGACTGCTGGCGTGCCTGTAAGTCAATATTAATTGTCTTCTAGGAGAATATCTTTTCAGTATGAATAGGATTTTTTTGAAAACTTGCGACTTTTTTCCCGCTATAATTCGTTTCCAAGCATTGGAGTGCACGATCTGAAAACTCAGTGTTTTGCTGTGATTTGATTGTTTAGCTGAATCTCCTGGGAGATTACCTCTGAAAATTAGGCATTCTGATACCAAATCTATCTTCCGTGATTTATTTATTGCAAAAGCAACTTGGTTTCTTATTGCAAGTGTAAATCTTCCAAATTTGGGAAATTTCTTCCTTGCATATATCCACTTTAAATGTACAAAGATCACTTGTCTTTACATGAATAAACTCCGCTCCTCTTGTTTTTCTTTTTTCTGGAAAATATGCCTGACCAGACGTGTTCATTTGGTATCTCAGGGAGAACATTTCAACAATTTATACCTTTAATTTTCTTTATCTTCTGTTGAACTCATAATTTATAATTTTCTTTCAAATATTTCATCTTCTATCTTGTTCAGAATACGTCTGTGGTACAGTCTGATGAACGTGGGAGACCAGCGGCAATTGTATCCAACCATGTGTCTTATCTAGATATCTTGTATCATATGTCGTCTTCCTTCCCCAGTTTTGTGGCAAAGGTAGGTACTTTATAGGATCAACTTCTCTGGCACATGTTGTTAACTTGCAGTTTCATGAGACTTAATTGGATTTTTCGCTGCCTACTGACATCTTCTCTTTTGTCTCATCAATTTTTCTACTGTATTTTGTTGCTGAAGAGATCAGTTGCTAAGCTCCCCTTAGTTGGTCTTATCAGGTTCGTCCTTACACTTATTTGCTTGATATATGTTATTCACATTTACTCTTACTCTTATTCACATTTTCGTTCAATAGAAGATTATTTGCTATTTTGTCAAGGCATTTACCCGAATGAGCTTCGGATGTTAGTTTTATTTTTAAGTATGGGCTATTCTGATCCTCAGAGCACATTTCCTTTAAGATGTTTGGGTTGCCCAGTTGTTGGCATTCCTTGTATGATGGGTTTCCCTTCAACTTATCAAAAAGAGAGAGATTGGAGAAATTGAGCATCTATTTTCAGTTTTCTTTTTTTTCAATCGTGAAAAACAACCTTGGTTTCCTGCTTTTACCTCATGATTTCTTGAGAAGAATATGTTGAGAATGTCTATTTAAATGGCTGGTGTCTCTTTTTCCTCATTAAGTTGATGCAGTTTTTGGTTTGATATAAGAAATGGCAAGTGGGAGGGGTTTTTGTGTACAGTTTGTTTGACAATCATCCCGTTTTCCAAGTATCACAGTTTTACTAAGATTCATTTGGGCTCTGCACATGCAATATGGGTGAAGGATTAAAAAAAATTCTTGTATCGAATAAAAATTTTCCCCCAAGATTTTTCTGTCATCCTGGGTACAGTCAGTTTAGACCCTTTTCTAACTTGTCATATTTATGCTTCACCAATAATCCAAATTGTTTTGGGTAATGATTTTTTGATGTTCTTCGTTTGCAGCAAGTGCCTGGGTTGTGTCTATGTCCAAAGGGAGTCAAAATCATCCGACTCTCAGGGTGTCTCAGGTAATGCACCCGAAATCCATCAGTCTTTAGTCTTGGAAAACTAAGAGCCGATAATTTCTTTTTGTTACAGGAACTAGGACCAGTCTTCTCTTTAGTTGGATCTCTTATGCGTAAAAATTGAGGAAGGAATACTTTTACTCCCAATACCCTCATCCCCAAGTTTTCATCCACAATGGTGGCTCCTATAAGGACGCTTGCCATTTGTATCTTTGTCTGTCTTTTATCTTGAATTGGGTTGATCTTGAATCCGTAGGACAGAGTACCTTTCACTGAGTTCTACCAATTCCAATGGATGTCCTTTATGGGGGGGAGCCTTTATTTTTGGGCCGTATGTTTTGGGTTACTGACAGCATAAAGGACACGTGCTTCGTGGCACATGTTTAAAACCGCCAGTGGAACTCAACTTCGTAGATATTACTTATCTGGGAGAAGTTGTGGACTTCAATCGCAGATTGTTCGAAAAACACCTCGATCTTCGTGCTTATGTAGCACAAAATATTTGGAATCAACTGACGTTTTTACAAAATATGTGGATCTTTCCAACATTCACTTCTGGTTCAAATGGTGATAAACATAACACTTGGATTTCCTCTTCAAGGCTAGGTTCCCATTCACTAATTAAGTTTTATGACATGCCAATGCCCTCAGAGTGGCATCTTTGGAGTGAATCCCATTTGGCTATTGACTTTGAGCTCATTTTTTACAGGTGTTATCATGGAAAGGGTTTTAGAAGCTCACGAAAATGATTTCTCACCGATGATGTTGCTTTTCCCAGGTGAGTACACGTTTTAGTGGTATATTGAGTACATACTGTGCTTTACAGGTTATTTATCTTAGCAATAAATCTTATCTTTATTGCTAAGTTATCAATTGATTCTGTTTATTACTTATTTTTAGGTTTGTGCATTGATTCTTCGTTTTGAAGGTAAATATATGCTATTGAGATGCAACATCACATTGGATCAGCATTAACTTAAAAAAGGAAATAAATCTTGACAATTTCAGGGATGTAAAACGGGATTCACTTTGGTAACACGAGGAAATTCATTTTTTTTAGTCACAAAAAGTTTAAAAAATTAATGAAATCCTGATAAATGGAAGAGTTTCGCAAAAAAATGACTCTTGAGTAATCCATACACCCTCCTATGACTCTTGAGTTATGCAGTGCCCTATAAATATTTTCAAGTAAAAAATTTATTTATTTGGAAGATTGGAAGCAAAATGGATTCCAACATTTTATGGCCTTGCAGGAAAATTCCTGTGAAATGCGTTCTTTGTGCATAACTCTCGTTAGAGCTAAGACTCTTGTTTATTATCTATAAACGGCTAAAGAAGATTAGATGGTTCTTTGATCTGAATTCTTATGATTCTCACTTATGGATCTTGTCGTGATTTTTATCCCTTTCACAGGTCTTTGACGCTCAGATAGTACTTTTATATTTAGTTTTTTTTTCTTTCTCTGAAAATTTCTGTATCTTTCCATGACACTGCCCGTGATACCAAAGCTTCCTTTATGTGGCCTGTCCCTATGGCTTTCTTTCGTCGAACTTATCTGCATTCTCCCTTGACACTTCGATCATAACAAAGTCTCTCTTGTCTAGTCCCCTCCAGAGCATGCATTACTAAGGAATTTTATTCACCCTCTTTGATGACTCTAATGGTTGATTCCCTGCACATTTGTTCGAACCATACAGGGCAATATTTAATATATTTTCCATTTGTTTCCACTTCCAGAGGGCACAACCACGAATGGAGATTTCCTCCTCCCGTTCAAGACTGGTGCGTTCCTGGCAAAAGTTCCTGTGCTCCCAGTGGTTCTGCGGTACCCTTACGGGAGATTCAGCCCAGCTTGGGACAGTATCTCCGGGGTGAGTCTTCCTCTTTGTTCTATCCCTCTGGTTGCTCTGTCTGGTTGATTGATGCCCGCCATGAGCCTCTAACCAGTCTGGCAAAGAAGTGATTACCTTCTGTTCTAAATGCAAGATATTTCAAAGTTTCAGTTTAAGTCCTTGATTTGTTCTTTCGGCGTTGTATGTTCCTATTATTGCGGGGAGTGGAGACTCTCTCGAGAAATCTTTCTATCTTTTCGATTTTCTTCGTACGTCTCTATAGTGAAGAGTTGTGGGTCTTATTTTCCCAGTGAGGTCCCCTTCATCTTTCTCATGCTCACTTGCAGGTACGCCATGTTATCTTCCTTCTTTGCCAGTTCGTGAATCACATCGAAGTTCTTCATTTTCCTGTGTACTACCCATCCCAGCAAGAGATGGAGGATCCGAAATTCTATGCCAACAGTGTTCGCAAATTAATGGCTACAGAGGTACCCAACTATCATGAGATATTACCTTCGATTATTTTCTCAACATCTCCGGAAAACAATGCCAACGTCTAGATTTTTCTCAAGAAAAAAAAAACTCTTTAAGAAGTAATTGATATTCAATTAATATTAAATCTAGAACATGAATTTTCATCTGTTGGGTCATTTACCATAGTGAAACTCTTCGATTCTTAGTCAAAATTTTCATCGTCAGAGAATGAAGCATCAATCGAACAAGACAGCCGATTTGCTTATTTGTTCTTCTTTGTGTCATCGAGATCATGCTGTTTAGCTCCATTGTTCTTTATTTTCTTTTAATTTAGCATTATCAGAGCTCCTCATGATTATATTCTCCAATCCCGTTATTCTATTTTTTATTAAATGACCTCTCGTCTGACTTATGTCCTTTCAATATTATGTTATCTATCTCAGGGATGCATTAACATTATTAGCATAAACATATATGCATACACGCATGCATATTTATATCATATGTCCGTGTTCCATTAACATATCTGCATCTTGACGCCCACCGAGGAAATTTCATCTAATCTCCGATGGGTTTCAGGGGAATATGACGCTATCAGACATCGGACTGGCAGAGAAGCGAGTCTACCACACTGCTTTGAACGGTAATGACCCTCCTCGTGTTTCATCGCATCAGAAAGAAGACTGAACTCTCCTTGATCCTCCCTCTTTCCCCACATTACCTCTAACCACCTGACCCCTCCTCTTCATTTGCTCCCTCTCTCTCTCTCTCTCTCTCTCTCTCTCTCGCTTAGAGTACTGTGTGTAATATCTTGGTGGGCATTAAGGCGACAAGTCCCTGCGTCTGCCCACCCACCCGCCGATGTTGATCTTTTTCTTGCTGAATGGCTTCTTCACTTGCACTGTAGAACAGTTAATGATCATCCATCTGTTTGGTGTTCCTGCAGGATTGTTTTCTCAACGCTAATTTGGATTTGGCATCTGTAAATCCATACACCCCACACATCCCCCCTCCTGGTCCCCAAATCTTAGGGTTCTCCAAGCCTCCTAAGAGTAGCCTCTACACCTCACCCACTTGCTTATATTCTCTCCCTTGCACTCGCCCCTTTCTTTGGGGAACGTGGTATCTATTCACGGCTGTTTATAGTCTCTCTCTCTCTCTCTCTCTCTCTCTCTCTCTCTATCTCTATCTCTATGTCTATCTATCTCTTTCTCTCTGTTTGGAGGAGGGGGGGGCACTGGGGTCTGCGGTCTTTAACATTCATAGATGCTTGTCGTTATACGGCCAATGATGGACTGGATAAGACGAACAACCCGGCCGGCTTCCTCCAGGTGAATATGACAAGCTAGGCATCAGTCCAAACCAGCTGGCCTGGCCCACGCCAGGGTTTTTATTAGCTCCCACTCAGCCCCCATCTTCTTGGGAGAGACGGGGTGCCCCCCCCTGCCTCTCTCTCTCTCTCTCTCTCTCTCTTCTTCCTCTCTCTAAGAGGAAGCAAGGGAAAGGGGGAAGCATCTAGTCGAACCCCTCTCTCACGTAGGAACTAGGTCCTCTGTTCTCCTTCATCCCCTTCGTCGGTGGTAGTAATACAATTATACTCTCGTACTACCATCTTCTCCCATGGCGGCCAGAGAACCCTGCCCGTTGTCCCCCCCGGCGGTCCCGACCTTCACCGACGACCCAGAAAGACATAAACGGATAGATAGATAGATAGATAGATAGAGAGAGAGTGAGGGAATGGGGGTTGGAGCGGGTCTTTACATGCAGCCCCATGCATGATGACTCTGCCTGCGCACTGGGCGGGTTCGCCAGCCTTCAGGATCGTCCTTGCGCCTTATCCCCGCCAGCACTGCCCAAGGCTTTGTCCTCTCTTCGGTGGGTGGAGGAGAGAGGGAAGGTGGGGGAGGGGGACGGAGATGAGGTCGATGGTGGCTCAAGATGCCCACTTAGAGAGAGAGAGAGAGAGAGAGAGTCTCCTGCGATGTGGGCTTGGACGCCTTGAAGCACTTTCGGTGAGGCAGCCAGCGAGCCCACGTGCTCTTCCTGAGAGACCCAGAACCAGTAGATTAATAATCTTGATGACGAGGACGAAGCCTCCTCGTTGGGAGAGGACTGAGGGAGGGAGGGGGGAAGACGACCGAGGCTTTAATGCTATCTGCGGTTTGTCAAATCTGGTCTCTAGATTTTTCAGGTTTGGACGTCTTCTTAAAGCAACCCTCTCTCAGTATGAATGAGGGTCTCTCTCTCTCTCTCTCTCTCTCTCTCTCTCTCTTTGTTCATCGGCAGATATTCTTCTTGTCCATGGAGATGGAGCCTCCCTCCCACGCCTCCCCCGCCAACCCACTTACCAGTAAGAGGACAAGAGAGCACTGCCAACGCAGCACTCTGTCTTCTTATTTCCTAGTCTAACATGTGGGGAAACTTATGATCTCTTTGCCCTCCCGTGATCTCCCAACTACTCTCTCTCTCTCTCTCTCTTGCCCCATGCAGCCCTTTGAAAGTACAAGCTTTGAGCCATACACAATAAAGCGATTTCTTATTTGTTTTTGGTTTTATATCCTTCCATACTCCAACAATGACAGATAACTCCCTCCATTTGTTTCTTTACTTGCTCTTACCCCCCTAATAATCATTTACTTCTGAACCTACTCCCCATTTGGTAGTAAGCGATTAAGTTCTAGAGCCCGTCAGATCTGCCCCATTAAATCTCCCACGTGAGCACCCCCATACTTACTCCCTTTCACCCACCCCCGCCCCAGGGGTCATATTTATACGATAAATATTTTGAAATAATTTTTATGCAATGTGGGAGTAAAAACTTAATTATTAATCTTTATTATTAGCTGGGCCATCAAGATTCGGAAATATAACGACGTGGATATTAAAATACATGGCTTATAAAGTTTTGCCAAATTAGAGCTAACACAACCATCAAATCAAGGCGTGGGAGATAAAAAGCTGCGGCCCCAACCAGCTGAAAGGCGCTTCGATCCCCCACAAAAAGACGGCTCCTTTCGCCGGCACAGTTCCCATGGGGAGTGATGACGCGGACAACGACTTTTGACCTTGGGATGCTTCGAACTGCGTGCTAAAATCTGACTCCCCCATTGGTCCAGTTGCGGCCCCACATCCCCGGAGATATCAACGGCGAAGGGTAGCGACAAAGACGGCTGACGTCACCGAAAGTTAGGTCAGTTTTAGCGACTGGCGACGTGGGGTGCTGGTGTGTTGGACGATTCGGCTACGTGGCAGGCTGGAATCCAACCAGTTCTGTTGACCAGAGATCAATCCTCTTGGTACCAAACTCTGGCGATGCAATAAAATTGCACCGAAAAAATTGAAGGATGAGGCTTTTATTGCCATTCTGATGAAGTATCTTCAATTTTCTAATTATTTTTAATTTAAAAACTATATATATATATATATATATATATATATATCTCCGACGGTACAGGGAAGGAGGCTAATCAATGGGAGTAATCACCGATCTCTCTCTTCGAAAGTACATGGACACCAAAAATTCAGGTAAATCGAGGCATATTTCGCTGTGTGTACCGGTGACCAGGACAGTCGATGAGGGGTTGAATATCATGTCATCTTCCCTACTCTCCTTCCCTCTCTTCTCTCTCTCACTCTATCTATCTCTCTGACTGTACAGACAACAAAAGGAAACCAGACAATGGGGTTGAACCATCGCATCTCTCTCTCTCTCTCTCTCTCTCTCTCTCTCTCTCTCTCGCTATCTATCTATCTACCTATCTCGCTCTCTGCCAGTGTGGGACTCTCTTTCTCTCCCCCTGGGGGTTGGAACATGGCATCTTGACGTGAAGTCGAGAAACGGGGCCCCTGGGTGTCCAGGACGAGCTACCCCGCAGCAGTAAGCTTTTTAAGAGACCAAACACCCCTCCCCCATCACCACCAACCCCACCACGACTTGAGCCGCATGTGGGGGAAGTAGTAGAGTTCGTGGATGAGATCCTCGTCCTCACAAAAGAACAAAGTGATCACCATTTTTGCGGCTCCCCCCCTCCGCTCTGCGGAGCCCATCAGTGTGAACTTTCTCTCTCTGTCTCCGTCATAGCCTTACGAAAGAGAGAGAGGGGGGCGGGGGGGGCGGGGGGGAGAGGTAGACAGAAAATGCACTCTGACGAAGTTCTGTGGATTGAAGAGTGGCAGGAGGTCTCACTTACCTTCAATTTCAATGCACAGAAAGAAGGGAGGGGGCAGTGAGTAATTCATCAGTTATATTCTCTCTCTCTCTCTCTCTCTCTCTCTCTCTCTCTCTCTCTCTCTCTCTCTCTCTCTCTCTCTCTCTCTCCCTCTCTCTCTCTCTCTCCCTCCCTCCCTCCCTCCCTCACTCACTCACTCACTCACTCACTCACTCTCCCTCTATCCTGGTTATGATGGTGGATGGCAATAGGATCTCACCCACTTCCAAGTTCAATGTATGGAGAAGAGGATGGGCAACACTTTATCACTCTACTGTTTCTCTTTCTTCCTCATCTCTCTGTCTCTTTATCTCTCTTCTGGTTAAGAGGGGATGAAGAGGGAGATCGTGAGGACCAGACAAGGCCAGATCATTTATGACTGCTCTACCCAGCCTTTCAGAGGAAAGGTCGAGGGGACCTGCTTTACACTCATGGGGACGAAGAGCAAACTACCTCGCCGAGCTGACGGAGGATGCGTGACGACACCTGATGCGTGGCGAGTGCCGGTTCGCCAGTGGCCATGCACGTAGGGGGTTCCTCTGGCCGCCACTTGTAACCTAGCAGCTCCTCCACGTGGATATCTAGCCGGGTTCCCCCATCCCCGAAGAGGTCCTGGATCCCAGCAGCTTTCCCAATATAGATCGATCCTCGTGTCCGGGTTCCGACGATCTCACGGCCTCAGCTTAGATTCCGCTGTCTGAATCCTGCCGCCTTACTCTTTTAGGTAGTTACATCGACCCTCACTTGGTCTTCCCGCTCGCCGTGCCAGGTGCAACGACGAATTTTGCCGAGAATGGAAGATGACGAACGAATAAATCGCTTCTAATATGGCTGATATCTCTCCTCATACAAACAGTAAAACTGTCAAGACCCCAATTATCTCCGAATGAAGGATATTTTCATTTTATTTTATAACCATTTTCAGGGGATGTCTCGATTACTATCCGAAAACGAAAAATGTCTAATAATTTGACATTGACACGTGAATATTCAAAATTATGTGTTTTATTTTTAAATATTTTAATAAATGCGTACTCAATGGGTGTTTCCTAGTTTCTCTTATTTTCCCACGCGAAGTACCCAATTAATAAAAGTTAAAACAGTTAAACTAGATTATGTTATGCACTGCTCATAAAAATTGGAATCCAAAACAGGTTGACCAGGTTGACCGATCAACTGTACAGCTAAATTGACTATGATCATATACCCTCGTACTGGCTGATGAGGCCATTAAATTAGGACAATTTTTTTTGTATGGCCAAATTCAAATTATCATACCTAACTATGATCATACTAAGAGACACAATGGCATTGGCCTGTTATGCATCCATCACGTTTTGTTGTTGGATTTGAAGCCAGTTTATATCATGAGTAAAGTGCAAGGGTCTACAAAAGTGAGATGCATTGTTTTGATAGTTTATCTCTAAAGGATATGATAAATTTCAGGAAAACTTTCTCGTTATATTTTTTAAAGCTTAAGCAAAAAAAAACAAAAAAATTCAAACTTTTGCATATATGATGTGAAAAAAAAAATATTATTTATTTTCGTGGTGATCATTTGGTACTTCACTTGAAAATGATCATTAAAATCGCAGCATACATTGATACCAAAATATTTCCAATGTATTGGTCGTTGAAATTCCATGATTTTCTTTTTCTACATTTGGAATTTACTATGTAACACGGAATCATGTCGTCACCGTTTTTGGACTCCATTCATTTCATGTTTCACTATATAAAATATTTTTTTATTACTTTAGATGGGAATTTGTTACGCCTTTAAGTTAATGACATATATACCAGACAAATTTGTCCTTCTTAGACTAATCGATCTAGACGTGAGTTAACTTGCAAAAATTAGAAAAAAAATGTCACATATGTAAAGCTTATAAACTATAAGTTTGATGTTAATATTATTAGAGTATATGCTCTGATTTCATTCGCACCATATAAACTATAAGTTTGATGGGAAAATTCATTAACATGTAAAGCTTTTAAGTTGAAAATGGAACCCGCAATGAAAAATGATCCAGATCACATTGACGAATATTTAAGGATATAATGATAAATTATGTGATACTTCTTCGGAATCTTAATTGGAAGAGTACAGAATCTAGGGTAGTCACACGTGGGGGTTTGTATGCAGTGTCCTGGGGGATCATAGTGCACATGAGACCCCAAAAAATCTCATCGCGTCACGTCGTACTCTCCACACATCCCGAAGACTGTGATCATACGGCTGAGATAAAACACGAAAATTTCCTATACTGGGAAAGAATTTTGGGGAGGCTATCGAACGACATCATTGGTCGAAGAGTTTTGATATATAGTGATCGTTGGACAGATTTGACTTTGGAAAGTACTCTCCTTCTCTCTCTCCCTTCCTGTTGAAGGCTCTGTAGGTGTGGGGGATCCTTGGAGGGGACGAAAGCCAGAGAAGTCACAACCCCACGAGGACGCACAGCGAAAGCTTTACGTCCGTACGTCGTCGTTTTAAGGAGAAAGAGAGAGAGAGAGGGAGAGACAGAGAGAGAGAGAGTGAGTGATTGAGTGAGTGAGTAGTGGTGGGTATTCTTTCTCCCGTCCGGGCCTATAACAGCGTTTGCTGGACCAAACACGATGATGGGGGAGGAGAGAAATGCCTGAGGCGGTGGAGGAAGAAGGTAGACGTTTTGGGTTGATTCTGTGGGCAAGGATCCTTTCTCTCTCTCTCTCTCCCCTCCTCTCTCTCTCTATATACTAGAAACCTCTCTCGGACTTCGTGATGTTCCTAAACGGTCGTTGATCCTTCAGTTAGAGGGTCGAACACGACACTTCTTGCGGCGTGCACTGAAGTTTGGTGGAGGCGGTGACTTATTTTATTCCTTCTCATAAGCACGAGCATGTATAAAAAATTTAGTTTTGTTCAGAGTCAGGGTTTCTGTTGAATTTCTATTACATAATGTCGTACATTCATGGCATCTTATTCACGAGTCAGAGATGTGTGGGGCATCACCCATAACGGAAGTACGCCGAAAAATGGCTCCTGGTTGGGCCCGGCCCTCCATCTTCACCTATCCACAAGAGAGAGAGAGAGAGAGAGAGAGAGAGAGAGAGAGAGAGAGAGAGAGAGAGAGAGAGAGGCATTGTTCCATGTGCACAATTGTAGTGTAGCCATATGGCAAGGACCATAGAGTCTGAACTTTAGGTCAAACTCTACAGAGCTTTTCGGTTTACTTCGTAGGTTTTTACTCTGATCGCGGTACTTTGCTAAATTTTAACATGTAAATCTTGATGACTTGGTCCATCTTATCTTCATCTTTAGGCTTCAGACATCGAGTCATTGTTAACGACCCGATTTCAGACAGGATTAACATCGTCATCAACAGTCTGAATCATGAAGCCGCGTTGACCTAACTAGTTGACAAACGACTCTTATGATCGGCTTGGTAGTATACATGACGGTCTGATCTAGTCCTACCTTTTAGCCAAGAAGTACACTAGTTTGGAGCCGGGCTAACTCTGTCTTCCACAACAATGCCGCTCTCCTTCTTCCCCAAACGCCCAAACGTAGGAAAAAACTCTCTCCGGCGACAGACGGCGGGGTCTTGCCCTTCTCGCCGCCGTGGATGGCGGCACTCGTGTGGGCCCCCGAGATGGGGGATGCATACGGAAGCTTTGAGTTGTCTCGGAGCGGTGCTCCGGGCATTCTTGCCCTGTATGAGGGGTATTATGGGAACCCATCCCCATATAAGGCCCTCTGGTCCTTCGCCCCTTGATCGTCGTCCGAGAAGGCAACAAGGGGAGGTAGAAGGCCTACCGTGGAGGAGCGCAGGAGAGAGAGAGAGAGTGGGGGGAGAGGAGGAAGAGCGAGAAGGGCGGGTTTCGTTACTTATAATAAGTAGAGTATAGAGAGCTGGATCGGGAGAGCGAGCGGATATGAGCAATAACCAAGCGGAGGAACCGATGGTGGTCTCCTCTCTCATGAGTTCCTGCGTGAATAACGAGCTGCCCCAAGGTCCGTTTCTCCTCTAGATTCAGTGGCCTCTCTCTCTCGATCGCTCGCTCGCTCTTTATAGTTGGAAAACAATGCTGATATATAGGATTAAATTGCAAAATTAATGAGCGGAAAATATAAAGTGTTGAGAAATTGAATCTATGGAAAAAGCACATCGTTCAGTTGTCGCTGAACTCTCTACCTCTCTCTCTCTTTCTCTGAATGAGGGATTTCGATGTGAGCAGGGGAGATGAACAGAAGAACGAGGAGGCGGAGGAAGAAGGCGAAGGCGGGGGAGGAGGCGAAGAAGAGGCGGTTGAGCGAGGAGCAGGTGAAGTTCCTGGAGATGAACTTCGATAGAGAGAGGAAGCTGGAGTCGGGGAGGAAGGCGAGGCTGGCAGCGGAACTAGGGCTCGACCCCAAGCAGGTGGCTGTGTGGTTCCAGAACCGGCGAGCGAGGTGGAAGAGCAAGCAGATTGAGGAGGAGTACGTACGGCTCCAGTACATGCACGATGCCGTCCTCGTCGACAAGAGCCAACTTGAAGCCGAGGTCTCTCTCTCTCTCTCCCTTCCTCCTCCTTCCCTCCCTCACTCCCTCCTCACATTCTCTCTTTATCTCTCATCGACTGCAAGATACCACAAGACAATTGATCTGAGAGTGAGACGAACTGATTATCTGAGAAGGAAAAAAATGATTCCAAAGGAAACAGACGAAAGCAGGATTTCTTCTCCATCGCCTCTCCTACTGTGAAATCTCTCTCTCTCTCTCTCTCTCTCCTTTTCTTCTTTCTCTCTTCTCTCCCTCCCCCTCTCAGAGATTTGGAAACTACACGTACGATAGACGTACTCAATACCGTTTGATTCCAGGTCGTGTCTCCTGACTTTCTTAGTTCAAAACTGAAGGAAATGAAAACAAGATATACAACTCATCCAGATGACCCTCGCCTCCTCTCGTCTGGTCCTCCGGTGGTTCCTCCTCTCTCTCTCTCTCGTTCTCTCTCTTTGTGAACTTCTCCCGTTAAATAGGCTTACTTCGGCCGCTATCAGTTGATTTTGGGTTGATCTGCCTGATTTTCCAACTCCGGGAAGGGAAAACAAGCAAATAGGTCATTGCGATACTCCTATTCATCTTTCTCTCTCTCTCTCTCTAGATGTGTATCTTTCTATCTATGTATTTTCCACTTGTACTCTCTTACACCCAAATCTCGGACCGAACACTATCCCCCGCATCCATTTTCATCTCGATCCCTTCGGAAAAACTACCATCCCTCCTCCATTTATCCATCTATTCTCTCTTACATCAATGAAGAATTCGCAGCGGATGGTTCTGATCATATTACATCCGCAGGTGGTGAAGCTGAAGGAGCAGCTCTCGGAGGCGGAGAAGGAGATAGCCAAGCTCTCAGCCTCTTGCAGCGAGAGGTGCAGCGGCAGCCCCATCTCGTCCTCATCCATGGAAGCCCACAAGCCCCTCCTCGGGGAGCCCGGCGCCGCTGCCGTCCCCTCGGCAGCGGCGGCTGCGGCGGCGGCGGAAGAGGACCTCGTCTTGTACATGCACGAAGACTACGGCAGTTATGTTGACATGATGGATTGGGTGGAGCTCCATGGGATGTGACCTCCATGTGATCATTATTTTGGTGTAAATTACTCCCCGTTAACCATCCATTAGCGGCCGCCTACTTCTCCTCCTTCCTCTCCTTCCTCCTGTCTGCCGTGAACATGTAAATTTTTATCATATTAACCTAGGGGTTGTTCGTGTGGATTTGGTAGATTTATCTGTAATACTTGCTTAATAAGAAGTAAAGTTTATTTCTCTGACTCGAGGACTGAGGAGCTCATATTTTTCAAATCCTACGCATCGGAGGAGCAGGAGTTTCTGAAGAAGATGATATTAGAAGAGGATGACTCTTGAACGAATCTGGCGCACCAGAGACCAAGCTGCAGAGTGATCATCAGGGGAAGAAGGGACGGAACCATTTGGTTCCTACTGGAATGGGAGGAAAGCTCGCAGTCTTGCTGCCCATCTTGACTGATCTTGAAGAGGAAAAGGAAGAAGATGGGGGTACACGAAACCGCAACCGGTTGAAGTCTCAAAACCCTAATTCTTTTACAGAAAAGGAAGAATTGTCATCTGGCGAGAGGGAGAGAGAGAGAGAGAGAGATGACCCATCGATCTCTGTTAGAATTAGAAGAGGCCCAACTGCACTTCGATCAATCCGAACTTTTTTTTTTTCAACAAGCATTTTAAGAAAAAGGTCTCTAGAATGACATAATTGGTCAAATATCCTACATAGAAAATCTGAACCAATATTTCTCATGCCAGAAAACTAACTAGAGGTCTAATCTAATTGCCTAACTTTGAGTGTTCTGGGATATTTTTGCTAAATCAGGACCAAATTACGTGCGAATTTGAAATAGGGTCCCTATTCATATATAACGTCAGGGTGAGCCGAGATCTTGACCAATTTTTCCGGTGCATCCCAATTTTACCTCAAAACTAAGCCAACAGGTAATCTTCACATCCGGGACTTCAGTTCAAGCCCACCCACCCATTTTCCGGGCCTGGCCCGACCGAGTAATCTTGCAAGAACTTCCGGGCCCGGCCCGTTGACGATTATACTACTAGAATCCCAGTTAAAGTTACAAACACAAAGAAATACATACATATATTAGTGGCAACCGAAGTGGTCCGATTCGGACAAAAAAAAGAGAAAAAGCAGTAAGAAAAGGCAAACTCTGCAAACTTCCCGTACGGAGAGCCGGAAGATTTGACCGGAGAGAAAGCCGTCGCAGTGGGAATCCTTGGATCCTTACGGAGCCCCCCACGGCGGCGGCTGTCGGAAACCCACGCCCTTCCCCCTCTCCGCTCGCCGGAGTTCCCTTTTCCTCGTCATCTCCACATCCGCATGACCGGGAACTATCCGACCACCGGAGCCGGCGAGGAATACGCCGAACTTGCAGCTCCTCCGACGCCCCTTCCCACAACCAGGGGTCTTCTCGTTCTCCCCCATCATATATATAGATAAATAGATAGATATATAGATATATAGATAGAAAGAGAGAGAGAGAGAGAGAAGTGGTATCTGTAGGGGATTCGCCGAACCCTCAACACGTTCCCCGAGATGGAACAGTTGGGAAATAAATGGGTCTGAAGTGGCTGGTAAAATAGGCCCATTTGGGGAGCATAGTGGGCCGTCCGAACCCCCCGAACTCAGCTTGGGTGTTTGGTCTGAGCCACGGGGAAAAGGGAGTGGCCCAACACAGGCCCATAGAGCCCAATAGCACCATCTCTTAGAAATAATGGTACTTCAAAGGGTATACTTATATTACAAGTATAATGGGGCAGTTCGAACAAAGATTAAAAATAGTTGAAGAATTGTGTGTTTAGACATATTGTTATGACTGATATGCATCATGGACTTCTCTGAATCTCAAAATTGGTACTGTGGAAACTCTCAAAGAGTATAGGTTATAATAGGGCTGTTCTAATTATCAAGAATAATTAAACGACACCATTTGGTGAATATAGATAGACCTTGTAGGCATATAGGGTTATAACATGATTGCTCCAAATATCAATACATGTATGCTCAAAACTACTTGTTATTCCACAAGAAGACCATCTAAACAGCTGAAACTACTTTCTATGGTCGTAACAAGTTAGAATTGTATTGAAAAGTAAAAGACTCATGAGTCATTAAATCTAAGCCCAAAAGTCAATAATCCTAATTCAGAACATGAGATCAGGTGAACTAAAAAAATATGTCATAGCCATTAATTATCATGACCTCAAAATTAGAATAATATGCTTTTATCTTTCTATATTAATGGATATTTGGTAAAACCTACATCAAACATACTCTAGACCAATGACAAGACTCAAGTATATGAATTGAAATTAAAAATGATGAATTTGAAGTAATGAAAAAAATCAATGACAAAATACACTAATGAATTGATGATCCTATGAAAAGAATTTGAGTAATGTCAAAATATTTATTTAAAAGATCTAACTACTAGAGTAATATATAGAGAAAATAATCAATGATATAATTTGAATGTATGAGTATTTACTAGGTCTAAACTTAGAACTCGACCAGCTCTAAATTCAAGTTCTTAGTGAAAAAATGGGACCACAATTGAATGAAATAACATTTCATTTGATTAGGGTAGAAGAGAGAGTAGAAAAAACTTAGAGTTAAATTCATTCGGTAATAGTTAAAAAAAAAATCATTCCTAGAATGATTGATTGATTTAAATAATAAATCCTATTTCATTTTTTTTGAATTCTTGAATTTTTGACTCAATAGCACATAACAAACTCATCCCTATTATTTTTTACTTATGTTTGATGTCTTAACAATTGATGTTTGACACTATTAATGATTGTCAGAGCTTCTCTTATCTTGGATAAGGGCACAGTTGTTAGAACAAACAAGAGAGCCACTAGAGTGAGAGAGAAAGAAAAAGACTTTGTTCTTTTAGGATTAGGGTTTGTGATCCTTTAATACATCATCACTAGCTATCAAATGATCTTTTGGGTGTAAGTGACCTGATATGATAGCCCTAAGGTAATTGGACTGATTATTCACATTAATAGACATGATAATCATATCTCAACATACGTGGACTAATATAAGTATTCTAACACTCTCTCTCAAGTTAGAGAATGAATATCTTTTATTCCCATCTTGCCTAACAATCTTCTCATTGTAGGTTTATTAGAGTACCTTGGTGAAAATGTATGCACATCACTCTTCAAACTTGACATGTTGGATAATGAGAATCTCATTTTCTATCTTTTCCTTGATGAAATGGCAATCCACCTCTACGTGCTTGGTTTGATCGTGATGTATAAGATTGTGAAGGATATTTATAGTTGACTTATTGTTGTCGATGAGCATCGTGAGTGAATCATATTGGATCTTGAGATCTTCCAAAATCCTTTTAATCCATAATGTTTCACACACACCTTGCACCACGGCTTTAAATTCAAACTCCCCGTTGAATCTTGACACTGCCCACTACTTGTTGTGCCACATGGTGAGGTTCCTTCTAAGAAACAAATAATACCTTGAAGTAAATCATCTATCTACAATAGAACCTACATAATCAATGTTAGTAAATATTTCCACATTAGTATGCCCATATGATTAAAATAAGAGCCCATAATTGAGTGTACCCTTTAGATAGAGAAGTATTTATCTCGTTGTAACATTATGTACTTCTCAAGGGTCATGCATAAATTAGCTCAACAATCTTACCGTGTAAGTAATATATAGTGAAGTGTGAGATAGATAGATCAATTTAATAATCAATATTTGATGTGTTCCTCTATCGATTGATGGGTTATCTTCACCTTGACCTAATTTTTCATCATGGTCAATAGGAGTGGTTGTTGGTTTAGTACCACTAGTTTTAGTTTCTTTAAGTAAATTTAAGATATATTTCCATTGAGATAAGAAAATAACATCTAGAATATGTAATTTCTACACCAAGAAAATATTTTTATTTTTTTAATTTCAAAGCACACAAATAATTTATCATTCAATACTTCTATTTCTAATCAATTGTCACTAGTAAGTATCATATTATCAACATAAATTAATAAAATATAAATTATATTTTAGTTGTGTTTAAAGAAAAAAAGTATGATCATCATTACTTTGGTGATAATTCATCTCATGCATATTGATCGAGAGCTTGCCAAACCATGTCCTCAAAGATTGTTTAAGTTTATATAAAAACTTCTTTAATTATACATCATGTGTTGATTTTTCTCTTTCCTAGAACGTAGAGGTATATTTATGTACATCTTCTCATTCAGGAGTCATGCAGAAATATGTTCTTCACA
Source organism: Spirodela intermedia (assembly GCA_902729315.2). NCBI lineage: Eukaryota > Viridiplantae > Streptophyta > Magnoliopsida > Alismatales > Araceae > Spirodela > Spirodela intermedia. The sequence continues at coordinate 6,398,525 of LR746273.1, forward strand.
TCTAATTGGTGAAGTTGTCATCCCATCATCACTACATGGAGATTAAAATCCTCATGGTGTTTAATTTTACTACAGGGGTAAAAGTTTCATCATAATCAATCCTTGATTTTTGGATATATCATTTTGTTATTAATCTAGTCTTATATTTATCTACCATTCTATCAAGCTTATATTTAATAGTAAATACATATTTACGCCCAACGAGTCTCTTATCACATGAGAGCTTAACTAGTTCTCAAGTATTATTCTTAATCAAAGTATTCATTTCTACTTTCATAGTTTTTTTTTATTTTGCATTATTTACAATTTCATTAAGTGTTGTGGAATGAGAATGGAGCCTATTTTCATAAGAAATTAAGAGTGGGATATAGATAATCAATGCAAAGAAAAATAATTATGTAATGGATAAGTAATATTCTTATTGATGTCATAGCATACCTACAAGTTTACTATATTTTCTTATAGTTTTGATGCAGGATTTAATTTAGTCTCATGAGTTAGATTATTTATTAAAGTAATATGTGAGATTTGTTTGCCCTTCTTTCTCGTGTAGGTATGTCTAAATCTTTTTTCTACACTTAATTTTTATGATTGTGACTCCTCATCACAAGGAAGTAGATAAGTTTATTGAGATGTAGTGGAATCACCTATCCTCTCTTCTCTATAGATGAAGACTTAAAATCCTCATTAGTTGTAGAATGATTTTCACTTTCATTAAAGTCGAAATCACGAGTGATATAGAATTTTCTTAATTTGTGGGTCATAACATTTATAACATTTTAAAGTTAGTGAGTAGTTCAAGAATACACACTTAAGTGTCCTTTGGTCTAATTTCTTGGTATGATATAGGTGAACATATGACACAGATTCAATGAGGTTGGTTTTGAGTTTTACCCTTAGAATATGAGACTCTAGGGCCTTAATAGGACTTTTCTTGTTTGAAATCTTTGATGGTCATCTATTGATTAGGTGAGTGGCCATAAGTAATGCTTTTTCCACAAGTATTTTATGATATTTCTTTAAATAAGGAATGATTTAGTCACTTCTAATAAGTGATGATTCTTTCTTTCCACAATTCTATTTTGTTGAAGATTATTTACACAAGATGTCTCATGAACCACTATATTTGTAAAAAGAATTGAATTAAATCCTTATTGATGTAGTCATTTGTATTATTAGTTCTAAACATTTAATTGTGATACTAAATTATCATTTCACCATTTGAAAAATACTTTCAACTTTTTTGTCACTTTTAATTTATGACTCATCAATCATACCCATGTCATACGGATGCAATCATCAATAAAGGTGATCAACCAATGACGGTCACAAATAGTGGACATTGGTGTTGGTCCTCATACATCACTATGACTGAGGACAAAGGATTTAAGGAATCTTGAGTTAGAGAGAAGATAAATTAATTATTTATGCTTAACTAATTGGCATGTGTCACATAAGAAATTATTTTCATCAAGTTATTTACATAACTATGAGAATAAATGTCTAATAATCATGATAGAGGGATGTCTTAGGTAATGATGAAGTAATAAAAGTTGTTCAGTAGACATGTGACTTCCCCTTGATGCTACTCTTGGGGTTGTCTCCTCCACCTATGCCACTTGTGGATACTCTCATTGTGTTCTGATAATGCCTCTTATGTAATATAAATATTCTTTCTCCTTAGTAAGTATAATCTTTTGTCCCGTGTCTTTATCATATAAAACACATGTTAAAAGTAATTAAAAGGTCATGAGTGATGGATTGTCTAAGTTTACTAAGGGAAATTAAGTTGGTCGATAATAGAGGCACATGAAAAATATGATGAATCTTTCATATTCTTAGAAGTTCTATAGAATCTATGCCAACTATAGGAATAAGCTTTTGATCTACAATTAGGACTTATCTACTCTTGAAACATGTTTCATAGGTTTAAAAACATATGACGGTAGCCTTTGAGTCAAAGATTTATGTATTTATATCTTTCAAATACATGGTTGTATGACATAGAGAATAAAAATTCAATGAGGGAAGTGTAGGAGATTAAAAAATTACTCAGGGAAGTTAATGATGATGCTATGGAACTTGAGGTGATAAGTTGCCAAAACCTCTTAATCTCTTCCTTTAGTCTTTCAATTTCTTCATTCTTGAAATTTATTGGTTGAGAGATAGGTGTCAAGCTCACCTCTCCTTTGGTAGAGCTGTTAAGGTCGGTTTCTTACCAATGAATAAGAGAAAGAGATACACTCATATACCCATGTCCCACTCTTGGAGGCTTACGATATAATTTCTAATATTCTCATAAGTATATCTCATTTTTCAGAAAAATATGCACCATATACTTGCCTTTAAATTTACCACTTGCTCAGAGTTTTGGCCTTGTTTGTTTTTATTGAAATGTGAAGAGTTTGCTTCTTTTCCTAACCACAACTAGTGTTGAGAGATGATTCCACCATATTTTTTGCTGTCAATGTTGAGTTATCAGCTTGCTAATTTTCTTAACATTGTGAACCTATTCTTGTTCCTCTTAACAATCATCACATCTTCTTCAAAATCAAAAACTCTTTCATAGTTCAACAATTGACTAGTTAATTGTATTAATGATGAATTTAAGCAAGATAAGAATAAGTACAAGTGATCCTTCAATATGTAAGTTCATTCAACAATATTTGAATTAGTGATCAATTTATAATGATTGATCTCCATCCATGTGATTTCTAGTTCATTTACATACTCTATCACCGTTCTATTCCCTTGAGTAAGTTTTATAGCTTTAGTGGTTAAGTGTGAGATTTCCTATCATCATTCTGCTTTGTGTGTATATGATGAGTTTTCTCTCATGTCTTTTATAGTTGGAATTCTGAATAAGTGATTGTTGATAGATGGTGATATATTTTCTAACAACCACCCTTTGATGATGACATATGTCTCTCGCCATAAAATATGTTGTGGATATGTTGGGTTACAACGATTACCACTTTTGAGGTGATTTAATTTCTTCCAATCAAGTAAAATTATTTTCGCATATGCCTCTCATTGTAACAAGTTCAATTTATTAAACCTTATTTGTCAATAATTTTAGGAAACTCAAACTATTTAGGATATTCCTCTAACGAACTCATTTGCACTAGAGATAGACTAGGGGCATCAATGATGAGTTAAAGCTCTCAATCTTAACCAAAGGCGAACCTTCAAACCCTAGCTACAAAGAAAGAGAATGCTCATGATCTCAACGCAAGTAGACCCTCAATGTAGGGAGCTCAAACAACTCAAATAGAGGGTTGAAAAGTATCCACTTGAGGCTTTGATATCATGTCAGAGCTTCTCCCAACTTGGGTTAGGGCATAGTCACCAAAACAAGCAAGAGAGCCATCAGAGTGAGAGAGAAAGAAAAAGACTTTATTTTTTTAGGGTTAGGTTTCATGACCCATTAATACGCCATCACTTGATAATAGATCATATGTCAAGTATAAGTGGCTAGGTCTAAAAACCTTAGGTAATTAGATTGACTACTCATATTAGTAGCCCCAATAATCATATCCCAACATGTGGCCCAATATTAGTTTTCTAGCAATGCTTAAGTATATTACATAATAAATATTCATCTCACTCTTTTATTTGTAATGCATAATGCCCTCTATGTCTTCAACTTGATCATAAATTTGATTTGTGTTATTAAGTTTACCTTAATTCATACTGTGATGCCTCATTTAGTGTTAGTTTGTATTCAATCTATGATATAAGTACTAAAGAAGATGATTGTAGATACTAGAGAATGTGATAGACTTCATTTTTTTTAGAGTATCTATTCAATCTCATATTATAATTGAAGTAACACAATCTTTTATTGATTCTTGATAAGTCTTCATTATTATGAGTTAATAATTAATTAATAATATAGTTTTAGTCTTAATTCATGATAAATAGACTTATATTTATGTTAAATTAAGAAAAGTAATTTTTAGTTAGTTAATGTGAAATTTTAGTTAATTATGTGTTTTTATATAAATTTATATAATTTTTATAATCTTATTTTTGATATTACAAAAAAGATAGAAAAAGGGGAGGACCCATCAATCAATCGGCCCGCAAGCAAGTCAAAAGTACAGTCGGGCGGAGCCGCGAGCAGTGGCTCGAGAAACTAAGGATGGACTGATAGGGACACGTGTGCGTCAATCCCCTTCCACATCACTAGTGGCCAGCCAAGCATGGGACAAAGAGTGGTCATACCCATGCGAGAAAGGAACTCATTACTTACTAAATCTTGTGTTACTATATATTCGTCTCAAAAATTGGCATATAACTGATGTGGGAATAATCCTGATTACACCTCCTCCATAATATTTTAATAATTTTTGTACCTTAAATACCTTTTATTTATCAAAAAGAGGTACCTTGATGACATCACTTTATAAGAATATTCACAGGTGGGCGACCGATGAAGGTTCGAATTTTTCTAGAGCCAAAATTCATATTTTTATCTAATTAAAGTATGATTTTCTTATAGATTACTAATGAATGATTATGCTGCTATAATCACTCAATCATCAGTGAAAATCTTGTCAACATAATTCATAGAACATCGTTACTAAAATTATTAAATAATTTTAGATAAAAAAGATCACGAATTTATCAAGTAAATTATCTTTAATTGATTGACAAATAAGACGTCGTCGAGAAGAAGACGATCTATCAATAGACAAGTCACCACCTTCTTGTGTGGAACTAAAGATGAAGCTTCCTAACATGCACCCCCACCTGTATCTAGAATTTTAAAATCATCATTTATTCACTCCGTCGGGTAACAGCCACTAGACACGATTCGATGACCTTCTTCATTAATTTCTAGACTTCACAAAAAGATTTTAAAAAGTACTCACATCGTCCTTCTCTAATGAAAGCCTTTGAGATTGTGGACATTACATGACAATCCTCTCAAACACTTAGGATTATGATGCATTGTTAACACATCGCTGTCACGACATTAGAACTCTATTTTATAATTTTTTAACTAGTTTAACTTCCATTACTATTTTTTAAACTTCGAAAGGAGATCTAGAAAATTACCACATTGTCTATGTCTAAGGAGAGTCTTTGAAGCCGTAGACATCGTTCGATGATCCTCATGAACACACAATTTTGACAATTGTTGTTGCAAGGCTAGAACTCTAACTTTCCTACTTTTAACTTAATTACTTAATTTAATGACACTTTATGTGATTCAAATTTCAAAAATCTTTTTCATTCAATTATAATTTTTTTGACTTTTACAGATCTTAACTTGACCTAATAAATCATCTATAATCACTTATATAAGAATCATCAAGTTGAACTTTATTTCTACCTAAATCACGTTCCTCAGGGCGCTGACATCATCTTGACACCCACACCCTTATTTTTATTTTTCGTGAATTTTAAATATATTTGATTTTTATTTTTTAGTTTAAAATTTATAAAAAGTTATATTCTTTGCAAAAAAATTCTGAAATATTACTTGATATTATATTACATTCATGTGATCGACTTGGAAATTCTTCACTATTTTTAAAAACTTTTATTAAATTATAATTTATTTATTCATTTTAAAATATTTCTAAAAATCTAAATGTTGATATTTTTAGTTTATAAATTTTAAATATGCCTGATTTATTATACAACGACTAAGTCCACATCAAAATCCTCATTAATCAAATTTATAGAAGATTTAGCTTTATCAAATACTTTGCCCCTACTTTCTTGTAACTATTCAAATAATTTTTTCATCTTTGTTTGACAAAGTGGATACCTTATTGTAATATTTATAAATTTTTAAAATACAATGTACTAATTTTTATAAAAATGATACACTGAGTCATAGGCTTTGGAAATAATTATGTCAATATTTAATAGGTATTATTACTAAAACATGAATATGATATTGATATCATTTTTCATAAATTATTTTCCATGATCAAGATGTAAATCAAAACTATTATTAAAAAATTAGTCACAAAAATATATACTCAAACATATAGACTTGACTATCATGAGTCATTTACTATTTTAGTGAAAATGAATATAATTAGAACCATGTTATCATTAAAAATAATCTTAGTCATAATATATAATAATTTAATGTCAAGAATGAGTTCTTACATGGAGATATAGAGGAAAAAAATTACTGTCAATTCTACATAACTATCAGTATGATTTAGACACTGGATATGATATGGGTTGAATCCATTTTAATTCGTTTGAAGATTTTAGAAAGAGAATCTACTTTCAAAATAGAAGATGTTAGAATTCAAATAAGAGAAAAATTATGTTCACTTTAGAATCATGTAAGTGTCTATTATTTATAACAAATCCATTGGAAAAGTTTTAGACATACAAACCTTACACTACAAGCCACACTAAGAGATGCACATATTTCACCAAAGTAAAACACATGATCTAACTAAAAAAAGAGTTCAAATCATTACTCAACTATTCTCTAGCATCATCAAATCTGAATCTCTTTATAGATATATCAAATTAGGTTTAAATCATTGCACAAAAATATTTTACCATTGAAATATTAGTTATGTTTAAGAAAGAAATACCCACATGCAGTGAGTATCATCAATAAAGGTAACTAATCATTTATTTTCTAAGATATCAACATTAAGACATAAACCCCATATATCACTATGAATATGAAAAAATATAACTTCAGTTCATGCAAATTTTATTTGAAAAGATGCGTGAATGTGATTGAAAAGTTCACATACATCACACTTAAGAGTTTCTACAAATATTTTTTGAAACAAGAAGTGAAAAGAAATCTTCAGTCCTAAAGTAACAATAACCTAAAGGAGCCAAATATGATAAAGGTCTTTATGATGCTCTAGAGATGAATTCATTTCTACAAGTGCTCTAATCATCTAAGTTATAAGTCTCACATCATCTCTATCAGATCTAAGATGTAGAGTCCTCCACATTCTGTAGCAACTCCAACTCTCCATCCCTAAATCTTATTAAATATCACACAAATATCCTCATCAAAAAAGATATGATAAGTTGCATTCTTAACTAGCTTTTTAACAAAATGAGATTAGTGAAAATTTTAAGAATATGGAAGACTTTAGTAAGGAATCCAAGAAGGTTAAGATTAAAGTTGTTAATGCCAGCAACTATGAATAGTATATCATCAACAATTGACACTTTTTAGCCATTTGATCATGGGCTATAGGTGAGAAAATGATAAGAATAGTTTTTCATATGATCCATTGCTCTTGATATAATACCCATCATCTAGGTATGTCTCTAGATGGAGCTTAAATTCTAGGAGAATAATAGAACTCACTTGCTGACAAATTTGTCAAGGGTGAAGATTGTTGTGCTATCGTCACCTTCAATTCCTCTAGTTCAAGGTGAAGTCTCTTTATTTCTCCTAATAGAGTTGAGTTTATATTTTTATAATTGATTGTGGAGTTGACATGATCAGAAGTTTGAGTAGATGATGAATCAGTTGTTGGATGCACTTGATTTACACGATTCTCAAAGTTAGAATTTAATATTTTATTATAGAGTTTATAACATTGATGTTTTATATGACATGATTTTTTATAATTTTTGCACTATAAATATCTCTATAATCACTTTTTTGAGATTTTCCTTATATAATAAATGATTGATAAAATAAATATGTAATTTATTTTTAAGTTTTCTATTGTACTGTAGCTATAGGTTTAACCATAAATGTTGCATTCTCATATCTTGTGTAGACAACATCATTTTTTGATGACTCTTTTTATTTAAAATGATGTAGATCACCTCATCAAGATTTAGTTTCATATCATGTTTCAAAATTTATAGTATGATATTGTCAAATGTTAGATTCATTCTAACAAGAATTTAAAGACATGCCATCTTGTTATAAAGTTTCACACAATAGTAAGTTCTATAGGTTTTCTTTTGTCCCAAGATTAAGATATTAATCAAATTTCTACCACAAGTTTTTTAATTCTCTCACATAAATCATTACTGACTTGGATCCTTAAATAATAGAAAGAGATTGTGTCTAATTCATATATGTGTAACTTATTATTTTTCATCAAGTATTTCATATGAACTATCTCCTACAAATCTTTTGAAGTCTTTAGGAAGAAGAAATCTCTATGGATTTGCATAATCATAGTTACCTAAATCTAAGTCTTTATCAATGCATCCTCTTCTCACCATCTTCAAAATTGACATGATATAGGATCTAGTTTCAGATCCTCCAAGTGATTAAGCATCCCTCACCTAGTAAGAAAGCCCTTAATATATGTCGACCACTGAATTAAAATATAATTAATCAATTTGAGTTCTGTGGACATAACAAGAAGTTCTATCATCGATCTCGACATTACAAGATTAGAGTCCATCACATAGATTGGTAGTAGAGATGTTGCATATTGAGGTGTCACCTCCTTCTCACATAGAGTCAAGAAATAAAAAATTCTCACAGAAAAAATAAGTTCCATCTCCTAAGTCATCAAGAAAAAATCACAAATCAAATGTCCTTAAGAAGAAAATTACATAAATGAAAAAAAATCTCCTAAGTCCTCAAGAAGAGGCTCATAGAAATGAAGTAAATCTATTACATGGAGAAAGAATAGAAAAGGAGAAATCGCACCTAGATTGGCTATGATATCATGTTGAATTTGCTTCAATCTCTTTGAATTTTTGAGAGAGAATTTACTCATTCAAAATGAAAGAGACTTGAATTTGAATAAGAGAGATTTTTTTTTCACTTTACAATCATGATATTAGGGTATGTTATTTATAACAATCGATAAGAAAAGTTCTAGACATACGAACTGTGCACTACAAAATACACTAAGATAAGCATGTGTTTCATTAAAGAGAAACACTAGATACACTAACACACAATATTTCAACAGTATGTAAATTGCATAAGTCATTGTATGGATGTAGTAATTATTTCAGGCTTGGTTTAATTGATTCACTAAGGTTATGATAGTGATGAGATATAAGCAATGTCTAGGAGATTATACACTATTTATCAAACATTCATTTTAAGGGAGAGTTATAATATTATTAATGTACGTTGTTGATATTATTTTGATTGAAAAAGAAGTAAAAAAAAGAATATATAACTTAATATTTACCTAATGAATTTGAAATCTAAATATTAAGAAGGTTAAATAAAATATTTTCATAGGTTAACATAAATATATTATGACTTTTAGTAAAAAAATTGATAAAAGTGATTGTAAACCAGTAAATACATAGATGAATCAAAATCTTAAATTTAGTGAAGATGAAAAGGATGAAGAAATAGTGAGTGAAGTGTATCAAAGACAGGTTGGGATACTCATTTATTTATCTCATACATGTCTTGATATTACTTATATAGTGAGTATGGTTAGTCAATTTATGTATAATATGAAACAAGCCCATCTAGATCCAGCTCATCAAATACTACATTACCTCAAAAGGTACCCTAGAAAAAGACATTTTATTCAAGTGAGGTGTGGGGGATTATCTCTAGAAGTCTACACTTATGAAGGTTAGAATTGATCAATTGTTGATAGAAGATCAATTGCATTTGGAGGAAATTTTATTACATAGAGGAACAAGAAATAAAATGTTGTGGCTAGTTCAAGTGTAGAAGTAAAATTTTAAGCTATACCTCAAGGAATATATGAAATACTGTGAGTGAAGATTATTCTCAAATATTTGAAGATTGAATTAAATGGCTAAATAAACCTCTATTATGAAAAAAAAAACAATAACTATTACACACAATTCAGTTCAATCTGATAAAACCAAAGATATCAAGATTTATCAGCTTATGAGTTATGTAAAATTATGTAAATATGATTTTTACATCATGAATATCAACAAAGTTGTGGAAGTCTTCATCAAAGGTTTAAGGTGTAACGATTTGTATCATCTAATATCTTGGTTGAGAATATATGATATACATTCACTAATTTGAGGGGGAGTTTCAAGAATCATGTATCATACTTTTTTATTATTATAATGGTAGTTTCTTTGTCTCAAGTTAGTCCGGTCCATTTTATTAGGCTCATGTTATCCTCGTTAGTAATACACTAGACCAATTCAAGCTCATATGACTTATAACGGGAGAAGAATAAAGCTTGGATCCAATCCTTCTTTGAGAAAGACTAGAAACTAGGGCTTCAATCATTCTCTCACTTTCTCTCTTTGGTAGCTCCATCGCTCCATCGCTCAATATCTTGATCATAGAATTTCTGAAGGTTGGAGGAGAGCATCTGTGATTATCCAACATACAAGTTTTCACATCTCAATATCTCTCCAAATTAATTAAATGGCATCAGAATCGAGGAATGCAACACTTTCAGAGCATATTAGTCATGACAGGCCGTTCCATATCTAAAAAGGAGTAGATAGTACCGGTCAAGGAACATAGATGCTGATTCAGAGTAGAGACCTAAAAGGCTGCTCCAACCCTGCTATATAGAACACCTTTTCAGACCCTTAAAGTAGTACCGATTGAGGAATATAGACATTTTTTCAGACTCTGAGGCAGACCCTCTGTGTCCGCCCAATCAAGCAAGGCCCAGAGATTGGGAGCGGCAGTGGCAAGTGCCCCCCCCCCCAGGCTCAGTGGCCAGGGACCCGATGGGAACTGCCACCATTGACACATACTTGGATTAAGAGAGAGAAGTTGTCAAAGTGAACTCAGTGAGGTGAAGTGGGTCCAGGCATCCTGCAGTAAGAGAGAACAACCTCAAGGACAGGCCTTTCTCAAAGGAAAAATAAACCCGTCTGCTCAATAAATTATGTAAATATAATGCAAAATTGGAGATTCAACAAGCTGGGTAAGCCCAAAATCGGTCGAGTCAGAGTCCAAAGCCTGTTCTCTCTCTCTCTCTCTCTCTCTCTCTCTCTCTCTCGCTGTCCTGTACTTTTATGGGGCTTTTTCTCTAGGCCGGGGTCTTGAAAAGATGCCTGAACTTGGATTGGCCTGGCAAGCCCCGGGCTCAGCCTGTTGACACCACTACTTACGAAGAAAATAATCCGCAGTATTTTCAACCCAAGTATTATTTTTATTAATGAATAAATTAAAACCAAAATTATTAGCGAGCTTTGCAAGGCCTTCAGTGTAAAATCCCGCAAAGATTCAGAGAGGCGTATTGCTAAAAAAATCCAACGTGCAGAGGTGCCAACGGGCCGGGCCGGGCCGAGCCAGGACCATTTCAGACCCAGCCCAGCCTAAGGCCATTGGTCTTCTACAAGGCCCTGACTTATTCTGCCTCTGATAAAAGTCCCATAAAATGAGCTCCGGGCACTTAATAAAAGCATATCAAAACTTGGAGGATCATATAAGCTTATCAAAGTGAAGCTCAAAATACCTGCAAAATATCGAAGACCTTCTCCGCCACATATTTATGGTGCATCTCGGTGCCCTTCTGCTGAAGCTTATCAGGGTGCAGACACAACAGAGCCTTCTGATATGCTCTCCTTACAGCTGCCGCTTCAATAATATCAACGAGTGGGACTGTCTTCCATCCACTTCCAGGCCAAAGAACCTACGGAAATAATATAAATAATCACCAACAAGAATTTTAAATGGTAATATGCGATATATATATACACACACACATATGAATTGGCCGGCTTGGTCTAAGTTCGGCCCATTTTTTTTCTGAGCTGGGTCTAGGCTTCGAAAATGTCTGGCCCGGAAACTAGGAGAGAGTATCTTCCATACGACATGGCAATCCAATGACTTCCCACCTGGCAATCCGCCTCTCCCATGCGTCATTCACAGGAGTCCAGCTCAGAGCATGGCCCGACTGCTGCTTATCTCTCTCTCTCTCTCTCTCTCTCTCTCTCTGTATATGCATGTGGGTACATTTATGTATATTTGACATGCCTAACGTTGGGAAAAATAAATACTGATTTCGTGTCAAAATATTATTTTTTTATATTTTCTGATCACACAGATAACTCACATATTGTAATGTTGAGAGCAACGATCTGATGTTCCCTTCCTTCCCTTTGGACCACTCTCGTATCTTAGCATCTGATGCCTGAAGCACACAAGTGGGTCAGTTTTCAACCATTTCAAGGGTGCGAAATTTATGCAATATTATTTAGTATTTTTCCCCTGGAATTATTCAATATTGATCATATTTACTTGAATTTTTTCTCGATATACATCGGCCTCTGATACTTTATTCTGGTTTTGAGATAACTCCTCGACCTGAAAACCATCAGAAATAAATCACTGGCTTGAATATATTTGTTATTGCCGACAGTAAATATGCTCTCTGAATCAGCATTAAGCATACAAGAGAATCATAAATATTTTATGGTAATAAAAAATTTCAAATATTTTTGAAAATATTTTAAAATTACGCTCATAAATTACGCTCCTTCGCTTTTTATGGTGATAAAAATTTTCAAATATTTTTGGACACGAAACACCGCAGAGTATAAAGTTGACTGGGTCAAAATAGGATAGCCATTTCCAGGGGATCTAGAAATAGGAAAGCCCAGAATAATGAAGAGAATATTAGATACCAGGCATCCATCGATATTCTCAAGATATTCCTCGTCAATATTGCAAAACGATACATCAAGAGCATCTGAAGACAAACAAAGAGAAAAAGGAGGGATTAAAACATGTACGAGTACATATGATGAAGAAAAAGGGCCAGTCATTAACTCCACAGGTGGCAAATATTAGACCGTTATATTTTATCATGAGTGAACTCAATATGGATACTTGATTTGTTTTTCTACAGCCTGAGAAACAAAGTATGCCTCATTGTTATAATACACATGAAATGGAAAGAGATAATATACTTCTTTGCCTATATGCAAGCATCTATCCCCTCGTTAATGATCTTATTTTGAATTAGATGGACTAATAATTTAATTTGCGATAAAATGTCTGCTTCAAAGACAAATACAGTCTAATTCCACAGTCCATTTGACCAAGTCTAAAATTCAACTTGTGAATATGACTTTTAGAATAGTCTCACACCGAAAGGAATAAATAAAGATTTGTAGTTACAGAGATTAACTAAATAAACTCGTGATCAACTCATTTTGTATTACATGTCCTAAAATTTTATAACAATTGTAATGCACGATAAGTAAGGATACTCAATTTGCAAATACATTAATCTACCATATGTGTCAAATCATTCTTTTGGAAGAATATCAATTCTTCTCATGTCAAGTCAAAATTGATGGAGACCGATGGTCATCCTAATAGATTATTCTATTTGACAGGAAACACAATGTATGATTATAAATCTAAGTGTGCAGACTAATTCTCATCTACTAATGTTAACTGAGTGAAATTTTATGTCGAGGATATGTAATATAATAATCACACAAGCATAAGAACGCAAAAAAGAAAAACACAGATGCCAGCTATCTTGGTCCACGAAGAACAAGATAAAGGTCAGGCACAAAAAACCAGAAAGCAAGGCAGGGGAAATACGGTGCTGGAATCGGTTTCCCTGGTCTGATAATAGGAGTCAGGACCGGAAGCACACAAAACCAATGGGAAGCTAACAAAAATTTCTTTGTAACTAGGGAAAGTACGATCTGCGGATATACCTACTACAATGCTCACCAAAAACCTCCAGAAACATTTACCTTGAATTTGACAAGGACTAGTTTTTCGATATCACAATGAATTCCATACGGGTTTTTTCATTAGCAGCCACTGAAAGTATCAAAACTCTAATCAGTTTTATTACTTAAGTTTGAGATTTCCAATTGTATGGAAACCTTTCAGTTCAGATGCTTTAAAGATTTAACCCGATCTGATCATTGACCTCATTGTCACAAAATTTCAGGTTTCTCCAAGAAAATCCTCAAATGACCCTTTTCACCCTTCTCCATCTTTGCAACAGGGACACACCTCCCTGCTCACGTCAGGAAATGACAATAAGAGATGCCCTAGAAGCTGAATAGAAAAAAGGCACCATTAACAAAGATACAGTTCAAAGACGCAAATGTTCTCTAAATAAACCTCACAGAAAAAAAATTCAAATTCTTTTAAGCTATCCTTCTTTACGAGGGGTATCAAGAATGAAAAAGAAAAGTGGATTTTGCACCGTGATCCCCTCCTCAAAGTTGAAATAACTGAAAGAGAAGATTCCGAAAGCATAGATTTAAATGGACTAACCAGATAACAATACCGGGGAGGGATCTACTTCGGAAGTAGAATCATCTTTCGTTTGAAAAGTCGCAATGTTATCAGAGACTGGTTTCACTGTCTTCCCTGGACGTTGATGCACCTACGTACTCAGGATAAGCAGGACAATTAGCATGAGAAAGAATTTCTGTTGTAAAATAAAAGACAAATACATTTTTTATGGTCCATTTTCTAATAGAGAGCACGTTCTAATGGCCTTGTATTTTGTTCTTCGAAAAGAAAGAAAAGGCTTAAACGATTTTTTCTCAGGGACATACCGCCATAGGAGTTGACCATCTTTCATCAACCACTTTCTCTTCCACTTCAACTGTATTGGCGACATTACCACCTGTATGGTCCTTCAGTCGCCCCTTGTCTTCATTTCTAGTCCTCAACTTTTGAGTTTGGCTTTCAAACTTTGCAGTTGGTCTTTGGCTAGCCTCGTTATTGAAAATTTTGATGAAATCTTTGACGTTATTGGCTAGCCCGGATCCTTGGCCTTCCAGAGTCACATGAGCTAAATGCTTTGTTTGTCCACCCTTTTCAGCATGATATGACATTGTATTTTCTTTGGTTGTATGCCCGATATTCAGAGTATCTTTCAGCTTTCCTGTGTAGTTGTAAATGAAGCTTTTTCTCTTTCTTGCCTGAGTTCCTGTCTCTTCAACTCCTATTAGAAATGAGATCAGAATAGTAGTCGAAGATATAATAGAAATGACGACGATTTGGATTCTTATTGTCTATCTTGGAAATATGTTTTACCTTCCTTATCCTTGACTTGGTGATGAAGATCTTGTAAGACAGGATTCAACGATTCCACAGAAAATTTGCTTCCGCCATACTTGCCATGGGTTGCTATCTCATCTAAAGCGGATATGGGAGGGTTCGGTTTTGTTTCTGCGTTCCCATGACCCAGAAAGTTGTTCATCGCACAACAAAAATCGGGGGTGAATAAGAGAAATGGGCACAAGTAGCAGCTGATGGAGATTTACCTGATTTATCGTGGACATCATTTATGTCAGATTTTGCAGCAGATGATGCGGGAAGAACTTTCTTTGCATCCTTCTTCAATCTCATATCTAAATCTCCGGCTGCAGAAAGACCATTAAATTGGCTCACAGATTCTTTGCTTAGAGTGTGGGAGGTCCTGCCTTCTTGTGACGCAGTTTGACTGTCAACGAGAGGAGTTGCTCCCTGCAGATTCTTGGCAGATCCTCCACATACTCTGCTTGCACTTTTGTTCCTGTTTTTCAAATTGTGCGGCATAACTAGCGCTATTTCTGTGCTTGCCCATTTGTATATGGAGAAGTGGAAATGGCCTCCACCACTGTATGATGATCGGCCAGAGTCTTCTTTGTATCCCTGTTCGGTCTCATTAGCCCCACTTCTATCAAGTTTAATGGCTTCCAATGGCGTTTGTGGACTATTGAGGCGCTGGAGGTGTGGAGGAATCTTGTAGATGGAAGGGCGGTTGACACTTCTTGGGTAGTTCTTTGTTCTCGCTGATCGACGGGCATTAGCAGGCGCATGAAGGCTAGATAAATCCTGAACACTTTTCTCGGTCTTATCTCCAATGTCTTTATTAGGAGAGATAAATCCTGCATGATCTGAGCCTTGGACCGAGCTTTTGGGAAAGTTGAAAACATACACACGAAAAAAGTATTCACATCAGTGTCAATGAAACAATTAGCTAACTGCAATTTCTCAAAGCGCCTTCGAATTCGTGAAAAATATCAAAATAAGGTACTGAGAAACACATTCATCGCCTATATAGGAACCCAGGGGTAAAATAATTGCTGTAGACATGGCCGTGTAAACTTCCTTGCAGCGGATTTGTTCTATGGAGTTGACTATGAAATGAGCGCAAAATGGACTCCAATTCACTGTCGCGGTGAGTCAATATGGTATGATCACATTCTTCGAGATTCTATGATGATGAAACAACAGAAACTATTGATTCCCCATATCGAGGCAAAGCCGGAGGACCACCTTCTACCAAATTCACAGGGACGTGACATAAACCAATGCAGAAGAATGGACGACAATGGAAACCTGGTTTCCGCGGCAAGAGATGAGCCTCCACTGAGGCCGTCGATTGTGGGCGGCGGAGGATGGGAGGGACTGAGCGCCGCCGCACTCGAGGCCGAAGAGGCGGAAGGCCCGTCCGTCCTCGGGGAGGAGCTCATCGATTCGTTGCCTTTGAAAACGTCGCCGAAAAATTCATTCGTCAAATGTTTACGGTGACCTGGACTACCAGTTCCCCCGGAGGCGGGATTCTCGACGTGAGAGGTAGACCTTGGCCGGCGAGGCACCGCGACTTCCTCCCCGCCTTCTACTCCGTCACCTCTCACCCGGGACAGGTACCCGTCGATGGATTCGCTGAAGCCATGGCGCCCCTCGAATCCGGACGAGGTCCTCGGGGGGCCTCCGAACACGTCGCTGAAGTCGACATCCGTGCTTCTACGCGAGACGTCGCCCTCCTCCTCGCTCGACAACCTGAATAGAGAAGCGTGTCCGAACAGAATGTGATCCCGACTTCGCAGCATCCTCTCCATCCCCCAATCGGAAGCCAAACTTCCCCAAATCAGACTCCGCAGATGGCGTCGGCAACCTCTGAAACCCCCACCATTCCCTCCCTCCCTTCGAGCACAGGACCCTCCGGCGCCCTTATCCGACTGCACACACCAACAATACTGTGTCTGTGTGTGTGTGAGAGAGAGAGAGGAGCTCCGTCTGGTTCAGTGAGCGTCCACCAACTTCCACAGGGAGAGGAAGACGGAGATGCGGGGGCGGGGTCTCGTTATTCTGGCGCCGGAAATTCGGAGAAACCAGTGAACGTACGACGACGAGACATTCCCTGGGCCAGGAGACGGCACGCAGTTATCCGGGCCCACACGTCCGGCCGCGACTCAACCCGAGAATATTATCGCCATGTCACTGTCTCACCCTCACCGTTGACTAAAAGAGTCGTCAACTGTCACTGCGCGCCAGTTAGTTCCAAAGCGCGAGGGATTTTCTCAAAGCTCATAGTTGACCCCCTAGCGTTGACCACGTAAGTCACCGGTAATTACCAAAAGGAAGTTGTCTTCTATACAAACCACGTAGTGATTAAGTCACAAACGGGTCTTAAGAAGGAATTAAAGCGGTCAATATCGAACATTTATGGCACCATTTGTCTTTTATTTTCCAATATGTAGTAATTTTTTCAATATTATGATTTTTTTTGTTTTTTTATGATGGAAAGCTCCAGCTAGAAGGGTTTTTACCATATATATCTTTTTCACATTTTCTAAAATATATTAATGTATAATATGTGGGCCCCAGTACTAAATGTGTGGACCCAAGCTAGTGCGGGGGAGTTGACTGAGTAGAGCTTCTGAATGTCGGGGTGAGTGTTACTACTTACGTTTAAAAGAAAATGAATTGAATTATATAATTATTTCTGCACGAAGAATTATTATAATAATTCCCCTTTTTTCTATTTTTAATGAAAATTATTATATTAATTCATGGTTCTTGTATTTTCTCTGGGAAAATGTTTTTATTTTAGGGGTTTATACTCCGCCGTCCACGTCACCTTATCTCAGATAAGATTTTATTGACCGTCAGATTTCTATCACGTCATCTCAGTCGTGGATCTGCTGTCGCCTTTGCGGATGAGGCCCCCTTGCTTCTCTCTGTCTCTCGCGCGCGCCATAACCTGCCCGGGAATTCCTCCGCCGTCTCTTGTTTGTTTTCTGGAAGAGAGAAGGTTCAAGAGAACTCCCCAGGGTGGAAAGGAGAGCTCCTTCTTCCTCAACCCCTTGCCCTATTTTGTTTCTTCTGGCCCACTGCATCTCTCTTGCGTCTCTCTCTCTCTCTCTCTACAGATATATCTACATTTATCTTCTATGGTTCTCCTGGCAACTTGAGGCTTTTTGTGGGTTTCAAGAAATCGCAGAGGAAGAGGAGTAAACAGCAGGGGCGAATTTTGTCGAACGTTTGTGACGTCTCTCCGTCGTCGAGAAGATTTGAGTTCCAAGCGTTCTTCTTCGCCGTTCTTCCGCGAAGGAAAATCTCACGCACCCATCTGATTCCGGTCTCCTGGTGGGAGTACAATGGAGCCGGGAGGAGACGGCGGGGTGGCTACTAAGCCGCCGGCCCCTGCTAATCCCGCGCAGAGGACGTCGGCGGATTCTCAGACCACCTCTCCCACTTACCCGGACTGGGCGTCAGCCATGCAAGTTGGTTGATCTGGAGAACTCTTGCCAGTTTTCGGCAATTTTTCTTTCCACATTTGGAACCTGTGCAAGCAATCTTCCCTGTTCTCTGCAACGCAGGTGTTCTACGCGGGCGGACCTGCTGCCTCTGGGACTCCCCAAGTCTTCTATTCCCCTCCTCCCTCCCTCCCTCCTTTTGTCTGGGGAACCCAGGTTAAGGTTTCACCTCTCTCTACCCTCTTCCCTTTCTCCTCCATCCTCTCTCCCTGAATTTCGTCGGGTGCCTTTCAGCCACTGACATACGAGACTCCAATTCCGCATGGTTCCATGTTCCCTCACGGAGGCGCGTGCGCTCATCCGGCTGCACTCACGGTAACCTTCCTTCCTGTTAGTATGCGATTTTTATTTATTGCGAATTCTCCCAGAGAAGACCGAGACTTCATCGTCATGAGCATCCTTCCCGAACCCAATGAACAGAGTGAAACGGTGGCCAATGGAGAGAAAGAAGCGAAGCCGCCAGAAGGAACCGATTCAGGCCCAACGAAGGCGTCTGATCGTGGTCCGGATAATGGCGGCATGGGGGGTGGGAGCTCAGCTGATGTCGAGAAAGGGACTTCTGGTTCCGACACGTGGTATGCCTTCAGTTGTAGTCAAACGATAGATTTCATCAGGGGAAGCAGCTACCAGCTGACCAGTCAGGAACTATGCAGAACAGCATACGATTCTTTTCTTCATTATTTTTTTTTCCCCATTCTATGCATAATCCTTCGTCTGTTCTTTCTAAAAATGTCCAGCAACGAAAGTGGAGGTGAAGAGTCCTCTAAAACCAGTAGAGAGGATGTGAGTAGTTCTTTTTTTTTTGTTCGAAAATATACAATTCAGATTTTTATTGTATGCTTGTTGAACATTGTGGAAACAGGGAATAATATACTTGAATATTTAGTCTAATCAATAGAAATCTTGGGTTTTTATCATGTGATTATAATTTATCGAACCGACGTAACTATTATTGACTTAATTTCTGCAAGAATATTTGCCAAGCAGAACTGTTCTTCCTTGTATTTATGATGAAGAGGGAACAATACTCATAAATATTTGCTATAATTAATTGGAATCTATGGCTTTTGGCCTGTGGATAGAAGTCGATAAAAAAGCTATTATTTCCGTAAATACAGAGCTCATGGCCATCTAATGCATTAAATACAGACTATTTAGCCTGAATGACAAGCTTTTTACCCGATATTAATCGATCTCTTCCCCTCTTCAGGATTTATCAGCATCTGCGAAGGGAGGTTATGATCAGATCTTCCCAGGTGCTGTAATATATCAAAATCCAGACATTTTTCTCGCTTATTTAATACCCAATTCAGTCTTTAATTCTTCCATGAATACTTATCTTCGAATCTTCTTTCTATAGTTGACTGATCTCTCTGCTTCATCTCCAGTAAGCTTGGCACTGAGTTTCCCTGCTGCCAGCTCGCATGATGGGGTCCACCCGTGGAGCTCCTTTTGTGCTGGAATTGGAAACATGGAGAAGCAGGGGATCTTACTGAACCCTGCGACTGCCATGAACGGACAGAAGAAGCCAGTTCCTGACGACTTCAAAGGGATGCAGGTGAGGGGGCGGCCCATTTGGTCATTCTTTATCTTCCTATCTCATCCCCTCTGTAGAATCTTCTAGTGAAGTATGATATTTCTCTGAAGGAAGGTGGGGCTTTACTCAGCGGCTTTGTATCTTCTTTCTTCTGTGATCTTGGTAGGATGAACACGAAGAGAAGAGACAGAAGAGGAAGCAGTCCAACAGAGAGTCGGCTAGGAGATCAAGAGAACGAAGACAGGTATTCCAAAAATTGACCAACTTTTATTGATTATTTCTTATTTTTTTCGTACTAAATTAATGGTCAATTTATTGGGTTCTTGAATCTTGGTGGGCAGTCCCCAAAGTTCTCGACGACCCTGATTATGTTGCTCTAAATTAGGACAGATTATACAGAACTGATGTAGAATATTATTGAGATAATATTTTCAACAGGATGAGGTTAGACTTTATTCATAAAATCATATCATCATCTTTAATACAAGGCTATAAATGCATATGTATCATCTTCCCTATTTGACTTTAATTAAAAACTATACCATGATGGCTAACTATATATAAAAATATGAAGAAATAATATGGTTCTTCTTAGGATCCCACTCGGATTCTTTCCACACATCTCATTCTCTCTCTCTCTCTCTCTCTCTCTCTCTCTCTCTCTCTCTCTCTCTCTCTCTCTCTCTCCCTTCGTTCTATCAGAAAGAATGTGAAGGGTTAGCGAGGCAGGTAGCCGCGCTGAACACCCACAACGCTGACCTGAGAAGTGAGATTGACCAGCTTTACGCAGAATGCAAGCGCATAGGAGCTGAAAACGCATCAATAACGGTTGGCCTCTCCCTCACACTCCGAAGAAAGAAAATTTCTTGGCTCTTTCCTATTTTCGTCTTTGACTTTTTGATGCCCTTTGCCCTTAAGCTGTCAGATGTTGACTCGCCATTAATGGGAAGATGCTTTATATTGGCAGGAAGAACTGAAGGCGTTATATGGGCCCAATGTGTTGGTTGCCTTGGGAGATTAGACTGGTCTGCCAGCTATTCTCTGGTTCCAAATGCTAATGACCACAAGAAACATGGGTCATCAGCATCCAGGAGCAAGCTCAAAGGCAACTTATAAGCTCTGAAATTGTGGAAAACACAGGAATTCAATTTTTTAATTATTTCAGTGTTCATTCATCGCTTTAGACAAGCATTGAAGAACAGCTCCATTATGGTGTATGCATGCTAGTCAACCTTTTTTTTTTTTTTGGTCAAGATCTCTTTATATTATGGTGTATATATATATATATATATATATATATATAAAATTTCATGACGGGTTAATGTTTCAGAACATCAGCGACTAAAATAGAAATGAACGGTGATTGAGGAATTTGTGTGGCAAAAATGGACGAACGACCTTTTTCTGAAAGCAGATGACTAAATCGGTAGGGAAACCAGCCGAACTTATGTTATTCAAACCACAACAGCCAGGAGGAAGTGAAAGGCGAGGAATACGAAACATCCCAGAAAGCTATTCCCATCTCAACTCAAGAGTCACAGATTCGACCCCTCTCTTCGATACAACATGAAAACCACACAACTACTATCCAGTGGGTCCAAAATGGGCTGGCATTCATTTCGCGAGAAATTCAAAGCCCAAGAGTTCGCCGCTTCTGTCAGGGATAGATTCACAGAGAGAGAGAGAGAGCTACCAGTCAGAACCATCAGGGAACGGCTTCAGAGCATCTTTGTTCCCATTGACGTAGTACTCCACAAGGGCCTTCATTCTTGGGAGCTTGTCTGGGTGGTAGTTGACGTGAACAATAACAGGCTTTATCTTGCTGAGGTCCTCGTCCTTCCTCACGCGCTTGAACAGGACTTTGCTGTTCATGAAGAGATATATGTCCATAGTCCTCTTGGAGGCGTGGAGCCCATCGTATCCCGGGTGGGAGGGGAAGAACAGCTCCTCATTGAAAACTGCCTGGTCCCAGGACTTAAGCTCTTTTGCAAGCCTGTCAGCCACCCGATCAAGGAGCTCAATTGAAGGAATAGTGGGTCGGATGTAGAAAAAGCCAGAATTGAAGACCCATATCCTCATCGTGTGGGCGTATCTGGCCCATCCCATGGAAGGCTCATCAAAGACGTCGTTGAATCCATAGGCCGTCATGTTGCTGTGCCCATCGCTCATGGACTCCACGTCCGAGTCTCTGTAGAGATGATCAAAAGGATTCTGCAGGTAAACTATGTCAACATCTGAGAGGAGGATGCTGTAACCCAGCTGCAGGAACTCTCTCAGGATGCGAAACTTCAGCCCAGAGACGGCGTGGTTGCCGCCAGTCTTCGCAATCGAGTCGACGCCCTCGTCAGGATTTCTCCGATACACAGGAACATTGTTCGTCTTGCAGAATTCTTCGATGTTGTCATCCAATGCCACAACCAGGTAATTTTTTATGCCCACCTTCTTGATGTTCTCGAACCACACCCCCAACATATCTTTTACGTTGGTGTTCGCCAGACAGACTATCAGCTCCTTCTTCACGGCCACTTCTTCAAGCAGCTTTGCGAGCCTTGGATTGACAGATTCATCGGGAGCGACCAGTGGGTTCGTCCGCAGGGCCTTGACGGTACCAAAGGGACCAGCTTTGTGGGTATCCCCAAGAACCATGACCTGCTTTTCTAGCTGATCTTTCCCTTGCTCGGCCTGTTTAAGTGTCGTGGAGAGTTCTCTGACTTGGGTCTTCAGCTTTGCGTTCTCCTCCAAGGCCACGGCCAGTTCAAACTTTAGCACGTCGATCTTCTCGGAGGAGTCGCAAGAAGAACTGACCTGGGAACAGATAGAAGAGGAAGCAAGTGAAGGGTAGTCATGACATACAATTCAATGGCACCGAAAGAGGAATGAAACTGATCTTTATATACAGAAAAATTTGGAAAGTGTGATCCCTTCCTATTCCCTACTTATTATAGAAGCCTGCAGTTGACCCCTACCAGGTATCAAAAGGAACTTCCAAAGGGATAGATGAGAGAGGCTAATCAATGAGCAAGATCAACCCACATGTTTCTAATATTTTTGACGAGTACATTGTTTGGCAGAGGAATTATCATGGATTCCTCAGGCTCTGACCTTGGTGCACGGAAGAGACGACCCATGAGAATGAGGATGTATACCTTCTCTTTTATTCTTTTTCTTGTTTGGTGGCAGATCTAGACGCTACACTTCTAATTAGCCGTGATACCACCTTTCTGTGAAGTGACAAAGAAGGAAAAGCAGAGATTTCTAAATGTGAACCAGATTTTCTGTGACCAATATGAGGGAATTAACGGTCAAACTCTGGGGAAAGATGGAGTCAAATCTCCTGATTTCGATGTAAGATAGTGGAAAAAGTAGGTTCCTCGTTTATCAATTTTGACAGAGAGATCAGATCCTCGTCTCCTTCTCGAATTCAATTAATTGGGCTTGTAAAATTCCAAGAAATGGAAAGTTCGGGCCGATGTTCTGCGCTTCAATCGAACAGTTTCAATCAACAATTATACTATAAAAGATAGTTTATCAGAAGTTTCCACATGCAATGTCATTTCCTCTTCTTCATAAGGAGCGTAGTACCAGCAGTAGTAGTATTCGCAGTATTAATAGTAGAGAGAGAGAGAGAGAGAGAGAGAGAGAGAGAGAGAGAATCCGACCTTGTTTGACTCAATGTTCCGGCGACCCTGCAGATGAGCGGGATTGCTGGGGAAGATGCCATCGGGGTAGAGGAAGGCGAACACACATCCCACCAAAACTCCGATCCCAATCGCGACCGCGATCCGTGATCCGCGTGACCAGGGAGCGGACGAGCCGCTTCCCCTCATCAAAGGCGCCCCTCTGCTGGCCATCGTCGCACCTCCTCTAGATCAGTAATGGAGGAGCGACAGACCGAACAGATCAAAACCTAACCACAAAATACAAGAAGAGGGAGACGAGTAAAAGACCCAGCCTCAGGAACCCTAGAGATCTTCCTCTCCCCCGCGATGAAATCTGACCGGAGAAGATCAAGAGCGGCGTAGGTGGGAGGTCGGCCGGAGAGAGAGAGAAGGATAGAGAAAGACAGATGGAAAACGACCCCGGGACAAGTTGAAGACAGAATTCGAAGGTGGATGGACAGTCTAAGATCATGCCATTTATGATGCTTAATGGTCCATAGCATCAGTCGAAACGTAACAATCCCTACTCTCCGGTCATCACTCGGTGCGTATCCATTTGTATCGACAATCCATACGTCGATGAGAGAGGCCGTCTCTATACTGGTACACAACAAATTAAATATAAATAATAAATATATACCACCTGTCTACGTCTACAATCGTCGTCTCATCTCTCCCTCTCTGCTGGATGACAGTTTATTTATTGTATCTCGCCGTCCGTGTGCGAAACGTCAACACGTGACGCACTAATTTGAATCTCTCTCTCTCTCTCTCTCTCTCTCTCTCTCTCTCTCACTACAGTTCACCCGCTACGGGGTTAGCTGTAGAGGGCCGCCCCACTTCATATCGGCCCATACTCGTTGTAGTTATTTAGCCCAAGGAAGATAAGCCCACTCTGCACTTGTCGGCCCATTAACATGGCCCGCCCGTGAATCGGATGATGCTACAGGAGCCCACAAAAGATGTTTTGGTGTTTGAATTGCGGCCCACTTCTGCTCGCCTGTTCCCGACGTTGAACAAAAGGATCCAGGCAAAATACAAGCGGCCCAAACACAGAGAGAGACGGAGAGAGAGAGAGAAAGAAAGAGAGAGAGGGAGAAGACCCATTAAACAAGCTACAGTCTTTAACAGAGGATGTGTAAGTTTGACTCACTGGTCAAATGAGGTGACGAAGGAGACGACGACGGTGATATCGTCGAGCTTACCGCCGGTGTACCAGTAGCCGGCCTCCTGGGCCGCCGTCGAGAAGGGGGTCTGACCGTTGCGGTCGAGGGCCCGCCGGCGGGCGAGGGCGGCGATCTCCTCCGCCGCCGCGTTAGGCCCCAACCCGTCTCGCACCGCCCGTGCCACCACCGCCGTCACCTCCTTCCCGAAGAGATTGTCGAAGAGCCCGTCCGTCCCCGCCACGATCGCATCCCCCGCCGCCACCGGCACAGTGAAGACCTGCCCCAGAGAGCGAGAGAGAGAGAGAGAGAGATTTGTTTCAGTCAACAAATCTAGTAGCAGCAGTACAAGTAGTATTCGCAGTAGTAACAGGGGAGAGAGAGAGAGAGAGAGAGAGAGGGGGGGGTTGACCAGCTGACCTGGGCAGAACTGGGGGGGTCGCTGAGGTTGCCGCTCTCGAGCTGGTAGGGGAAGTTGAAGTCGTGCTGCTGGGGCGGGGACTGGAAGACGACGGAGCCGTCTCTGACGAGCATGAACCCGCTGTCCCCGAGGTTGATGGCGTTGATGCCCTGAATCAGGAAGGCGAGTGGAGGCATCAAAAACAAGGGATCCACAGGGGGGGGGGGAGGAGACGGAAGATCATCGCTGACTTTCTCAGGAGACATCGAAGCCTGCAACTCCTTTACAGATAAAGTCAAGGTTTATAAGAAACATAAGAAAGATTTGGGCGAACCTGGTCAGTGAGAGCGATGATACAGGCCGTTGATGAACCCCTGGCCTTGGTGCTTGAGTGAGCCCTCTCGAGAACCCTCACTGGATCGATGGACCCCTTGGGCTCTTCCTGGATTGCCGAAACAGAATGAGACATGAGCTCACGAGCGTACAGCCCTGAGTCAACGCCCAGGTCTGCCCATCCGCCGACACCATCTGCCACACCGATGGCCTGCTCGGCAACGCATATGAAATGGGCATCCTCTCCTCCGGTTTCCTCCTTAGCTGGGTGCGGCAGATAACAAGACCCCGATGATAGCCTTAGTTTTCGTTCCCCAACCACTCTCCTGTACGCAAAAATAAATCAAATCAATCTCGAGATATGGAATCGTTTCGCAGATTGCTGCCACATTCTTCAAACAAAAACCACGGCGTCAAATGAAACAGCCGGAATAATTTTTTTCTCTGTGGGGATAGATCCTTTCACGGGTATTATTCATCATCTTTATAGCATATCGTTCAACTCAACTCCTTTCTTTAAGTAGATACTTGGAGATTCAGACCAACTATTAGGGGAAATAAGACTCAACAAATAGTAATATTTTGGCTGAATTTATAATTTTCAGCACTGGTAAAAAAAGAAGAAGAGAGAACTGAATCCAAAAACAGAAGAAATTCATGTCCTCAAAAGCCACGTAAAAACCATTGCTTGTATTGTGCCCCAAAAGAGAAGATAATTCTTTCAATAATATTGTCTATAGTTTCGTCAGATTTAATTGAATATTAAAAGAGGTTATGGAAGCGGGGCTTGCTTTTTCTCATAGATACTAGGCTCCAGAATCACAGAATGGAAACTTTCATCTCTGCTAAACACGATACACATTAACGCAATAAACAATTTTGAAACGTCCTAGTTTTTGAAAATCCTGTCGGAGAAGCTTAGGGTTAATGTGCCGTTATTTGGAAAAATGTCTTGGAAACAGGATATTGCAGTTCGTCCTGTTAAAATTCTCTTCTTCGTATGAGTTATTACAGCAGAATATCTGATATCACGAATAAACACATAAAATCGGATCGGGGTACCGCAATTATAATCTGGATTAGTCATATTTTTTGAATACGAAGAAAGAAATTTTCATTTCACCGCATTAAATTTTAAATTTTCAATCGCATATGTGGGAGTTAAAAATGCAAAACTCCTAAATCTTAAGATAGACTACGCGTTTCTCAGAACAGACAAATTATACGCACAGACACATATATCTGTTTGGCAGCTGATGGCCTAAAGGAAATTGTGAACATTGGGAACCAATTTTGCCAATGCTTCGCATTGAAGCAGCTTTATTAGGCAACCTACACGTTGCATTGCTCCACATTAAAAATAATAATATAGATTAATATAATTATAAGACTTTGTCAGACATAAATCTTCATGCACTGCTGAAATGAATGATCGAGATTCTCAAAATTTTACCAATGTGCAAGAAAACCAAAAATAGTACAATAAATTGCCATGCATGCTTTTCATTGAAAATAACTAAGAGCATAACACGAATAAATGTTAAAAATCAAAGAAAACATACTGATCAGGTGATACCGCAGGATTATCAAGTTGATCTTGCTTTGCAGATCCATCAAAGGTCACATCTGAGGCAGCACGGGTAGAGTACGACGAAGCAGGAGATGCATCGAAACGCTTGGCTCCGGCCTCCAGTAAAGGACTACTGCTCCAACTTTTGCCTTGTATATTTGACCAAAAGCATCTATAACTCATATTTTTGCCACGAGGCTCTCGACTTTTGAGGTTCTTCACACCTCTGTAGCAGCCTATCTGTCTACCAGGGTCGGCACTTCTGTAGCAATCAATCTGTCTACTACGATCAGGAACATCTACCCAAGTCATGAATTTCATCATCCGCCTATTTCTACTCAGGCTGTCCAAGTTTCGAACAGAGAGCTCGACCCTGCCCAATAGAGAACCACACGCCGCCATTTATCTCCTTTTGTCTCGGACAATAGGGATACAGCTCCGTCAGCTCCTAAAACCAGTATCTCATCACCATGGAAGTGCAGGAAATATCTGACTGATCAACCCTAGAAACTCCCGACGTCCAGAAGCAAACGCTTTCCGGCGGCCAGACACCGGCTGTCCTCTCTCACAATCCACTCACCACAACCCTACTCAGGAAATGCAGAATCACCACCTCCCAGAATTATGGAAGTCGAGGATAAAGATAAGCAGGATATGCGAGGCAAGGAACTCTCCCAGATTCTTTGAATACAACAATATTCAGCCAATTTCGACGAAAAGAGAGGTAGATGGCATCTTCCCACTATCGCACAGCAAGCATCCTGCAGCACAGAAAGTTGCTGAAAATCACTTCAATCGTGATAGGTCAATGACCTAACGTCGGTAGTCGATTTCAACTGCAAATCCAAACCAGAAGAGAATCAACTAATACCGTCCGGGAGGTTCCGAATTTGGTTCTCTACACAAAATCCAAAACCCAACAAACAGATACGGGCGGAATCAAGAAACCACGGCAAAAAAACCTAACCTACTATCCTCGCATAGCAGAGAGAAAACCTAACCTACAATCCTTCCATTGTAGAAGCACGAAGACATTGGAATTGCTTTGCGGGAGAAGAAAGCAAACCCTTGACCGGGATAGGCATATGAACGGAAGACGCGCGACGCTACTCAGAATTCAAATGCGAGGAGGGGCCTGAGCGCGGGGAACATATCCGAGATTTCTCCACCTCACGGCGCAAGGAAACGCCAGCCGGAATCTATCAGGAGATCTTACCTCCACAAGCCGTGAGTCGAGCGAAGACCTCCCATTCATCGGGGGCCTCGTCTCACCAGAAGAAGCAGCGGCCGTCCGGCGGGCGACGTTGAGCTGTGGATATGGTTCTGGTGGAGAGCAGGAACAGACCACCTCCCTTGTCACGTGCCTCGTTCAAAATTTTGCAGTAGTAGGCACGTGCGGATCACGACAGAGCGACGAACCTCGAGGATTCCTTAAAAGTCATAAAAAATAGAAAGAAATATGCAATTTAAACTATTTACAAAAATTCGACAAATTTTTATTACTTCAAAAATAATTAACAGCATAAAAAATATATCCGTTTATATTACTATTTTTAAAATTTTTAAACACTACATTTCCGCTTTTCTTCTGGGCCTGGGACTCACAGAAAAAAGCCCATAAAGAATATTAAATTCCCAAAAATTATCTGACCCTCCGTCCTTCTCTCTCTCTCTCTCTCTCTCTCTCTCTCTCTCTCTCTCTCACACACACACACACACACACACACACACACTGAGGTTTGTGGCGAAAGTTGGCAGCCCAGCCCAGTAAAGCTCAAGCACACGAAGAAGAAGAAGCAGAAGAAGGGCCCAGGCTCATTAATCATCAGGGCCAGACCGAGCCTAAAAAGCCTAATGGGCCCCACAAATTTGGGGTGGCACGCTCTACGATCCGCCGCCCCAGACTATCCGGGCAGGCTAGGGTAGGGGACAACGGAAAGCGGAATTAAGACCGGGTTCCTCGGTGGGGCCCCACTCAGTCCGGTGGGACATAGAACAACAGGACAAAGAAAATATTCAAATAATGAAATTAAAGCGGTGATATATATAGGCTACAGTAATCTAGAGAGAGAAAGCTAGAGAGAGAGAGAGAGAGAAAAGTCTACAGAAATGGAGAGCTGCCAGAAGCCCGACGATGATGATGATGATCAGTGCCCTCCCATGCTTTCGCAGGAGTGGTGGCAAGCCCGAAGGAGGTGATCAGAGCAGAGAGGCCACCGCCGGGGGGGCCGCCGCCCAGGCCCAAGAGATCCAGCGTAGCAGGCTTTGTCGCGAAGAAAGACGGCGGCGGCATCAACAGGTTGGGCAGAGCGGCAGAGCCAGCGCCGGCAGCAGCGGCGGGGGAGTCCTGCTCGTGGAGACCAAAGCTTCTGAGGAGGGAGGCCCCGGAGGCGGTGGGGCCCATCTGGGCGGCCTTCTGGAGGAGCGCCGTCGCGGATAGGTGGGGCGACGGCGGGGAGGCGGCGAAGGGGCGGCGGTCGAGGGAGGAGGAGAAGAAGGTGGAGGTGCCGCGGGAGAGGGAGAGGGAGATGGGCTCCAGGGGAGTGAAGTCCGGTAGCGTGGGGCTCCGGGAGACTGAAGCTGCTGCAGAGGAGAACAAGCTGGCAAATATGCTCGTGGCAGCGCTGCCGCCGGCGGCGGCGGTGTTGCTGCCGCTGTTGTCGCCGACTTGGTGCTGCGCCGGTGGGGGCGGAGCCTGGTGCAGGACTGTGGCGGCGGGCTCCGGCTCCGGCTCCGGCTCCTCCACCTCTGAAAGAAAGGAAAATGTTACGATCGTGAGAGGAAAGAATTAGGGCTTTTTATAGTCTTTTAGATTTGTGTAAAAGGTAGAGAAAAAGAGGATAGTGATGACTAGAGCGTCAGTTTTTCTCCATTCTCGACAAAGTTTTCCGCAGCTGATACGCGTCGAGATGGCGATCTAAATCTCCTCAGAACAAGAACCAATGGGTCCTGAGTCTGAGTACGAAACCCTAAAATGTGGGTAGTTTCTGCAAGATCATGAGAAGGAAGAGAAGAAAACCCAAAGTCTTCCTTCCCTCCCCTCTCTGTAGTTTAAAACTGGACTCCGGATGGAAGAACAGATCAGACAAAGAAGCGTAGATTCAGGAAGCTTCGCTCCGGAAGAGAAGAAGAGACGAGATTTTGTCGTCGGAAGAAGACACAGATTTTCCACCGTGGGAAGAATACGGACCTTGTTTTGGCCGCTCTGCCGCCGTCGGCATCTGCGGAGGCGGCGCGGGGTTGACCACTGCCGAAGAGGGGGAGGACGATGATGACGCCACAGCCGCTGTGCCCCCCTCCTCGTCTCCCACTACAGTGGACGCCGCCACGGCGTCCTCCGTGGCAGTGGTCAGCCCCTTGGCGTTCTCCTCCGCCAGCGCCTCGCAAAAGGCCCTGTGGGTCATAAAGCTGTCCTTCCTGCGAATTCATGGCCAACGTTTAAACGGAATTCAAAACCCTAAATTGCGCACATCGCGCGGGGAGGAGGCGGGGAGGTACCTGGAGAAGAGGGTGCCACAGTCGCAGCGGTACTCTCGAGTGCCACAAGTCTTCGCGTGAGCCTTCCAATCCGACTGAACGGCGTATTTTTTCGAGCACTTCTCGCACTCGAACTTCTTCTCGCCATGCTTCCGGCAGAAGTGCTTCTTGATGCCGGTGAGGTCACCAAGAGCTCGAGAAGGGTCGTGGTGGACGCAAGAGGGTTCGGGACAGACATAAACACGTTTCCGCACCTCCTTCCCTGACCGCTGACGCAGTTTCCAGGGAAGGTTGTGGCCTCGCAGGTGGAGTTGCAGGTTCTGGTCCCTCTGAAACCCCTTGTTGCAGATTTCGCACACGAATCTGTTCGTCGTCATCAGAGTCTTCGGCGACAGAGCAATGACCTCGGCGTTCGGATCTGATAATTGGAACAAAAATCGATCAGACACCAGATAGCGCCGAAGAATAACAGTATCATCCAAGCGACGACATGGCTGTATCCTATATTCACTGTTATGTTCTTCCCAACCAATAATTACCTGGCATCCCCGGAAGATTGCGCCTCTTCTTCGCAGTAGTCGGCAGCGGATCCACCCGCTGGTCGCCGGCGGAGACACTGGTCTCGTCAGAAGCAGAGTTCGACGCCATCACAGATTCTAATCAACGAGCTATGCCACAAGCTACAATTATCCCACGAATCAAATCCAGGCGCCAACTGGAACACAGGCTACAAAAACTCGACCGCCAGCGCGACAAAAAGAAGTCCGGAGATCAAATCCACAACCAAAGTTACCAAAATCCCGGCGTCTGAACAATCACCGAGCGGCTCTCCAGCTTCTCCCCCACGCTAACCTCGATCGATTCTCCCCGCCGATCGACCTCAAATGCGCCGCCAGGCAATCATTCACGACGGAGCTGTAGATAATCGGCCACAGACAGTCTCCCACCTTGCAGACGCCATCATCGAGAACGGGGGGGCGGATGGAGACGACGAGCACCTCTGGAGATCGCACTCGCCTGCCTTTGGAAGCGGAAAGGGGGAACGACAAAGACTTAATGGAGAGATA
The DNA here is from genome assembly GCA_902729315.2 of Spirodela intermedia. Classification (NCBI taxonomy): domain Eukaryota; kingdom Viridiplantae; phylum Streptophyta; class Magnoliopsida; order Alismatales; family Araceae; genus Spirodela; species Spirodela intermedia. The sequence continues at coordinate 6,430,157 of LR746273.1, forward strand.
GAGATAGAGATAGATAGAGATAGAGATAGATAGAGAGAGAGAAGAGAGAGAGAGAGAGAGAGGAGTGAGGACTTCAAAAGTGGGCGGGCCAAAGGTAATTAAAGTAGGGCCAGGTGGGCTGGACCTGGGGGTCGGCTTTAACCCCGGTTGGGGATGGGGTCTATTCTCTGAGCATCCACGTGTCCATCGTGTGGGTGAGCAGACCCTCCTTTGTCGTCTAGCTCCCGGACTCGTAACCACTTATCCTATCCGTGGCGTGCACTGTACAGTAGTCCACCTTCCTGTTTGAGATACCCTTGCGCAACACCTTTAGTCGCTGGAACATCGTCGAAGAAGAGTACGTGACCCGATGGAGTTTTTGTCGTTGGGGAGTATTTGGCACAACCCTTATCCTGTTCCGTGAGGAACCGGATTAATATACCGTCTATCGCGGACAGCAGGACATCGCACGGTCAAGAGGATCTACGAACAGCGACAGATGGATCTAGCGTACGGTCCTCCCCTGTGACGTATTGGAGCAATCTTTTCGAAACATTACGTAAAATACCCCTATTCGAGAACCAAATAAATGGACTACAAAGGGCTCTTACGACATTTCACTGAAATTCACGGACTGACGCCAGGCCGATGACCGTGTAGAGTCCGGGCCCGATAATCAGTGGGAAGTTGAAATTTTTCTGTAGTATGTTTGGGTAGGCGTCGTCGGAAATCGGATTCCACTGAAGGTAATTCCAAAAATACCCATGTACAAGGGGTCAACGATCCCGTCAACGCCTTTTCAAAACACAACCAATAATTAATAGCTAACTGGAAGTCGAGAGGGCAAGAAAAAATAAAAATCAGAGCTGTCATGCAAATCGCGTCTTACACACGAAGCGCGCCTCCGCGGCCGCCACGGATGAGGAAGACGAGAGCAATCCCTCCGGACAGACCTGCGGGGGGCTACGACGTGTGGGCACGAAGAACAGAAGAAGGCAGATGAAAGATGAGAGAGAGATAGAGAGAGAGAGAGAGAGAGGAGTACTTCAGGATCTACAGCATCGGTAGATCTCAGCCCTCATGGAGTCGATGGGCGAGTGGTCGAGGGTGTAACGTTCGGGGCCGAGATAGACACCCGTCTTCTCGAGCAGCGCCAGGCCTTCCTCCCGTCCGTACTTCTCAGAGTACAGTCTCAGGTACTCGATATCCTAAGAAGAAGAAGTTCAAACTGAGCCGTCCGATCCGATCGAACTCGGAAGGGGAGAAGGAAGAGAGAGAGAGAGAGAGAGAGAGAGAAAACCTGTAAGCCGCTGAGGATGCGCTCTAAGCGGAGAGAAGCGACCGGCTGGCTCGACGAGAAGGCTTCGCCGGGGTAGAACAAGACGCCGTCGCCCGGCGGGAGGCCGCGGCGGAATCTTATCTGCACGCAGTACGGCGCCGTCATAATCTGAAGCTCTAGACCCTTCTAGAAGCATACATAAGAAGCTTCCAATACCTCGGCGCTGGGGACCGTCGCCTTGTCGTAGCAGTTGGCGCCCCAGTAGAGAAATCCGGTGCCGCCTTCCTTCCACACTCTCCACATGACGGCGCGGTGCTGGGTCCCACGCATCCCCAGATGCCAGTTTGGATGTGGGTCGGTGGGCCCCATGCACACGTAAGTCCACCATTCCTGAACCAAGCATAATTCTGGTCAACGCAGATCAGATTCTGAACGGGGAAGTCCACGCCTTTCTGGGCACCACTGGGCTGGTTGAGGCAGGCGCCCTGGACAGAAGGGCAAAGGCAGAAGAAGATGCTATACCTCGCCATCTTCAGGCTGCAGCTCGGAGAGTATGTCCTTGACCAGATCCTCTCGATTGCCCAAGACCCACTCGCTGCAAATGCATGAGAGGAAAGCGTTGGATCCTGGAAGGCTGAGGTTCATCTGATATGATTCCCTTCTCATGAAGACACACAGATTGCCACTCGGATTCATCCCGGAAGTTCATAGATTCCTGTCTAGAAATCAGGCAACACGGGAAAAAAAAAGAAAAAAAAAACAAATCGAGAGCAAGTCCACTCAGTCAAGGCGGATCAAAACCATGGTTTCCTTCATTCTCATTGTGGAATTTGAATCTGCCCCTCTCTCTCTCTCTCTCTCTCTCGTATATATATATATATATATATATATATATATATATATATATATATCAAATGAGGCCAACCGGAAAAATAAAGAGAAAATAATAAAGTTTTCATATGAATAGGAGGCATGATGAAGAATATTAGAGATATCAAGCACGAGAAGAAAGCTATCTGTACCTCGTGCAAAATATTTGAGTGTGAGGACGAAGATAAGTTGGAACCTTAACGAAGGCCTCAAATGAATTGCCAGAAACAGGCGCATCGCTGGGCCCTGTAAACGAAGATTGACACCAATAAATAAATAAATAAACATAGACTCTGGGTACAAGCGAAGAGCATCGGAGTCATAAAAGAATGATCTTGGGGGCGGTAAACATGAGCCCAGAGAGAGGTCACAAATCATGTTTGTTCCCATTTTCATGGAAAGAAATGACTCGTATCAAATGAGAACTAGTAAAGAATGAGGAAATTAAGATACCACCAGCAGTCTTTCTTCTATAAAAAGCTGGAGGCACTCATGCCATGAGCAGTCTCTCATGGCATGTTATAGAGCATTTATAGGAAATTTGACGTGTAAGTTCATCACTCTGAACACCAAAGTTTTTTCTAAAAATATTATTCCATGATTGAAGCGAATCCAACTGGAACACTTAAGCGTAATGTTACAAGAATATAATGTTAAAAGAATTCATTTCCTGTAATGTTACAAGAATTTAATGTTAGGAGAAATGAATTCAATGTTCCAAGAATATAATGTTAGGAGAAAGTAATTCAATTTTACAAGAATATAATTTTACAAGAATTCATTTCTCCTTGCTTTCCAGAGTCTCTTTTATTATTTCTCCCCTGTAATTTCCTTGGGTTATGCATTTCTTACTTTGAATCTACGGTGAGAGGCCAGTCCACGCTCAACAGGGACTTGTGAGAAAAGTGGGTGTCTGTTGGGACATTCTTCAGGCTTAAGACAACCATTCCTTGCCACTAGGTTGTGAGGTTGAGAGAAGACATTGGTAGGCTAGCGCATAACGAGAAAGCGTCCTCAATGTCTTTGGACTCCAAACATGATTATATCTGGTAAACGAGCAAGGGATATATATTCAATGCATGCGGATAGAAGCAACGAAGAAGAATGCATCAAAACCAAGCTTTTTACCGCAATAATAAGTGGTTAGAACACGTGCATCAGGTGCATAGGATCGTATGTCAGCAGACATATCGCGGATAGAATTGTACTGCTCCAAATTAAGTGGCTGGACAGAAAAGGAAAAATTAGCAGGCCAATAAAATAATAAATAACAATGAGGGTGCATTTTATATCTATCGAATTTTTTTTAAAAAAGTCAAAAAAGGAAAAAAATGAGTAGCTGCATCAAGAATCTCCCTACCTCATCCCACAAGTAGAAGTAGGCTTTCTGCCAATGGGGTTTTGATTTTAAAATCTCAACCTCCTTCCTCAGAGTGTCTTTGGCAGCATCGTTACTGTTTTACATTAGTGAGCGACTCGACTTGTCAGACTAAACGAAAGAGGTCAAGGGAAAGTAGATTTGACAAAGTACATATTCAGCCGCCCACCAAGATAGAATAGGAACATATGGCACAGCATATGCTGCTAATCTCGGATTCGAATAATATTTATCTGAGTTTGGATGATCAGCTGCAGAAGAAAAGGGAGAAAAAAAAAATCACTTAGCTGGTGAAAGACGTATTAATGAATTAATAAAAAATACCCAAGATACAGGCAATTAACAGAGCAGTCTCGATGATAATATTTACACATCAATCCTTCACCTAATCGTTTCTAGGTCTGAAAGTGGTACCGTTGAATAACATGAATGAAAAGTTTCAAGCCAATAACTGGACTGAAACTTTAACCAAAATCGTATGGTACGAGTAGGTGAGAGATTTTATTCAATTTACTGCCAATAACTGATTGGTCGAATTACCTGGCCAAGGGCAGGTGTATGCTAAAACCCGCATGCTCTCTCCCCACCGGCAGAAGAACGGACTAATTCTATACTGCAGAAGCCACTCGAAGTGTTGATCCAACGCATTGTACCATTCATCAGTCCCATGCTTCACACCAAAGCGGTCCTCAATGACAGTCTCAGAAACCTAAGTGAAGTTAAAGAAGTTTGTAGGGGCGAGAGCATTTTATCAAATAACTTGTTTCCCCGCTGCCAACGTTTCTTCACTAGAATTTCTATAGCAGTGGTATAAAATAATGTATTTCATCAGAGTAATTAAGGGTTCAACAATTTATGTAATTATTATCTCCGAACAACTGAGAAAAAACGAAGCGATAGGGAGTGTAAATTCGCAGACAAAAAGGGAGTATTGGCATTAAGAGTGTAAATTAGCAAGCGCAAATGAATGGATAATATAAGAAAGCCAAAGAAAAAGAAAACAGACTGATGACTGGATCTAGGTGTGAGCACTGTGTGACAGATGGGCCATCAATTGTTGAATTGCAGGACAATATGAAAATTAATGGCACAGATGGATAGACGGGACCAGGTTAGGCAAAAAATTGTTGACCCTCATTAGAGTGGAGTTGGCTTTAACAGATTATAAGGAAATAACTAAAGAGGCTCCTATTTATCCATTCATTTCTCCCAGAAAGTAAATTGCTTACCCATCTGGGCCAGAAGGGATTCTCGAAATGGAGAAAGTAAATTGTCCATGAACACAAGCATGGATGATACTAGAGGCAAAAAACTAGCAGAGTAATAAATGGATGTAGAACCAGCAAGACAGTATGACAGAGAAACACTGAGGTACAAGAAAGAGCGAAAGTCTGATCACACAATTGTAGACAACTTATATGTACCTGGCTTCTCATACGAATTTAAAAGAAAATACCGTAAAAAAATCGTCTATTGTGGCTTTCGTAGAAGATTTGAAAATTTTATAACCATGTTAAGAAAAGGGAATATTAAGCTACACATGAAAGAAGAAATACTCGTAACTGGAATGGACAGGGCATAACTGATGAAAATGATGGCTCCTTGCATGAAAACGGCTATGTATGGCAATGTCACAACCGAGGTAAAACATATTCGTGAATGGAATGGACAGGCATAACTGATAAAAATGGCGGTTCCTTGCATGAAAGTGGCTATGCACGGCAATGTTCAAACAAATTTTCCTTGTCTTTGTGTGTACTTTATTTTCTTTTTGAATTTGTGACTCGTCATGATCCCAATATTGATGAAATCCAGAAGCATTAGCGTCAGACTGCCTGTGATTCAATTCTCCACTTCTCGAAGTTCTAGTCTGAAGCACCCAGTACTTGAAACAATGACGAGAATAATCTAAGTTAAACCTTAATCTTGTAAGTGCCTCCCAAACATTAGTCCTCCAATAATCACTTTCCACCAAAAGTTGTATCAAACACAATAATGACAAAGTTTAACCAATCAATCCGGGGAATACTAGAATAGAGAAACCAAAAAAGGATTTGACAAGGATAGCGACCAACTGTCAATCCAATGTGACGCTCACTTAGCCTAGTAAATACTTAACAGATAGATGCAGAGGATAAAAGATACTGCTGAACAACGAATGTCAAGTTTTTATTGATGGATTATAAATCACAACTGCTTCAGGAAAACAAGAACCGCAGGGCAAAGAGATAAGCTTGACATATAAAACTAATGACCAAAATCATGTGGCAGAAAAATGTAGAAGGATACACCAAATACAGCTGGAAGAGACGGTGTCAAAGGCAGAGTGAACTCCCAAACTGTCACACATAGTTTCAACCGGACTGAAAGATTAGTTACAACGTCCTCTTCCATCACATCACTATACCCTGGAGAAAATTCACTAAAACTTGGCGACATCAGAACTCTCCTTAAAGTTGAAGTTGCAGATTTGACTCTCTCTACCTACAGGAGAAATACTAATGAGCATGAAATGTCAGTGCCTGTAACAAGAAACTTCAATGAAGTGTTCTATGCCCCAGTAGCTACCATTTCCTCAAATGGACTTCCATCTATGGGATCAACTATCTCAAGACAGTTTTTCAGTTCCTGGTACAGCTGACTCTTCTCATTTTTAGCCAGAGATTGGTTTGCAGACCTGTACGAGCACAAGATAGATAACACAAAAAATACAGTATCCAGTAAGCGCCCGAAAAAAAATCAGGATTGAAAAAATTAAATGAATAGGAAACAGATCAAGTGGAGATTTTAACAAAATGTACTCTGCATCAGCTGTAAGGGCTGTTATAAGAAGTTGCCCTTCATATTGGCCGGGTGGTTGTCCGCAGGGAACATCTAGTGATACCCAAATTGATGTTGTCTCTCTGGGGAGAAGAACATAGGATCATTTACTAACCATTAAGTGTACGCCCATAATACTGGAATCAGAAAGGAGGTTATGAGGAAAGATCACTGTTATTTCAAGGGACAGTACCCGTGGAAAAGGTTGATTTGACTAACTGGTAAATCAAGCGGCACAAGAGCATCAGGGACACCTAAGATAGGCACCACTCGTCGCAGAGATAATGACTGTCCGACAAGCAACCTACCACAAAATTAAAGATTGAATATCACACGATAAGAGCAAAAAATCGAAAATGTTAATGATAGACTAGAATCTCTAAAGGGTGGAGATGTGCCCAACCTGTCGCCAGAGGGAGAACATAGATCAGAACAGTGAATCTGTACTGCACCAGCGGTACCCGGCCCACCCCATGAAACTTTAGGGCGCAAAGCTATTTGAACACTTTCCCTCTCATTTCTCGCAGCAAGAAGAGATATCTTCAATAGAAATTTCATAGTTAGGAACAGTTTTTAAAGGGGCCGATTATAATTATGAAACAAAAGTTTTGGATTAATGACAACGAAAATCATATGGAGAAATGTCTTACAGGTTCCAATGGTCGAGGTATTTCTTGTTGGCCAACGTTTGCTGTGTTTGGCATGCACCATACATGTAAGAACTCTGCCGTGGGAACCTTTGTCGGATCAATTACCCGAGGGGATGAACACGAATTGTCAAAGCCACCGTCATTCCAACCATATCCAGTCCCCCCCCCTGCGACTCCTTCCACTGGGGGCACAGTTATGTACACTGGGTCTCCACCTGAATAGACGAGCATTTGAATAAGATCGTCTAGCATATATGGTCCTAGCATATGCATTTTCCTTGACAGTTGTGCAACATGCAAGGTACTACCCGCTAATATACACTAAAACAAGATAAAGTGGATAACATCAATTAATATAGGCCAAATGCAGGTAATGGAGAAACTGGAAAGACACAGAGTTCAATTTTAATACTTGAAGTGAAAACATCTTTGCAGGTAATTCCAGGATTTCCATATCATTGTTCACCATCCACCTTAATAGACCATGGAATTTAAGTTATTCAACATGTGTATCCTAGCCGGTATCCATGCATGTAAAGCTAAAGCATGAATCTCAGCATGGGAAATGTAGGGCTTCATCATAGGAGTCTGGAAAAAGATAAAACCCATCTTTGCTTCGCCATATCAGAGAGATAATGAAAATGATAAGTGAATCTGATTAATGAATGTCATAAACCTGTATAGTCATAAATATGTCGATAAATTGAGAAATTACATAATTAGCATGATCTTATTTATATAAAGATGTAACTAAATGGCGACAATAGGAATAAGAACGACCTTGAAGGGGTCTGGCCCAGTATGCAAATCAGTATGCATAAATATATCAAAATAGGTCAAGGCAAAAGCCAAATCATGAAAATTTTGATCACATGTGAAATTGACACCAACTTCATGAGGTTAAGCGGAGCAAGTTAGACATCCCTGAGGATCAAGATAAAAGAATGTGACGGGCATAAAACATGTGGGAAGGAAATGAGAATTTTCACACACTAAATGCGTCCTGTTCTACTACTTTCCAGCATCTACGACATTAGATATTCTTATCTTCCTATCTTTTTTTAATCAACAAAAATATGTTGGAGCCCAGATGAATGGTTCTCCCCTTCTAGATGGCTGAATTTAAATTTTCCTGGAAAAGACCTTGCTTGATGATAATAGAAGGCACCATGATGTATCTTATTTTTTAAATATCTCAACTTGAAGAAAATAACCTTACACACTATAATCCCTACAAAATATTATACAATTTTTCACAACGAGAAAATCAACTCGTCTAAAATTAAAAGGCCATGCGTTTTGCAATAAATTTCCTTTGAAGGCCAATTCAGAGTTACTTCAAATCCACAAAATGCTCCAATAATTCTGATGGCATAATGACTCAGAAAGAGTTGAAAATAAAGATAACGATGTGATCTACATAATTATCTATAAAAATTTAATCATAACACCCTCTAAATTATCCTTTCTTCTCGTTCAAGATATGACTTGATTCTGCTAGAGCTGTTTTACAGGGGCGGGGAGGGGGGAGTGGTTTTGCGCATTGATAAGATCATACTAATGGTACCTAACGTAGGATCAAGTGCTCCAGCTTTCGAATTTCTGAAAAGTTTAACGCATGTGATGTATATTGAGTGCTAAAAAAGTATAGGTTCTCCTTTTCTAAAAGGCCTGGATGACACATCCTGAAAAGACACGAGCCTTGTAATACTCGTTTTATAAGCTGAACGCGAGTCTTTATTTTGTTGTGCCACTGTTCATGGGATCAGTGAACGTGATAAGATAGCAAGGGGAGTATAATTTGATGAAGATCAACAGAGGAGGATTATCCGACGAAGAAAACAAAGCCTGTGAAATCTTAGGCACACTAAGCCAAAGTTTTGACAAATTCAAGGCAGGATAATGAATTCACATACGAGTATGACGGTCCCAATGCCGTAAATAAATCAATTGAGGCCAGAAACTTCCAGAATCCACAGAATTAAGGCACGATGATTGGCATATATCCTTCCATGCACGATCGAATTTCCCACCAAAGTCACTGGCCGTCGGGTTGATGAAACAGAACGACTACGAAAAGAAACAGAAGTGGGGAAACCAAGAACATGGAGGAGAAATCCAGGGGAAGAGAGACCCTCTCCGTACCTCCCGCATTGTCCATTTTCTACTGCTCCCCACGTCACTCCCACTCTTCTGCCGCCCGATCTGAGGATCGCAGGAACCTAGTAACACCTGCTGCTCCGGGATTTCATCACACCTGCAAAGGTCTCACCACAAGGTCGCATCAAAGGAGGAAGATATTCCTCCTTCCGCCTCCTTCCACCTCCTCCTGGATACACCTCTGTGGCAATCTATCTGCAGCTATCCGTCGATGGCGAGGAACCGTTCGACCGAACGACCCGAGAGGGCCTCCAAAACTTATAACTTACCAGGTTTCTTTTGATTTATTAAATATCCAAAAAATAATTTACCCATTAATGAGGGAGCCATAAACTTTCTAGTCATATTTTTCCTCCATAATTTAAAGATATGAGTATCATATATTATTTCATATAGCCGTATTTTCCCGTGAATTAAACTCGTTTACTCATAAATATATAGATAAATTTGAGAAATAAAATAATTAATATGAAATTATTGATACAAAAATGTAATTAAATGGCGATGATAGGAATAAGAACGATCCTAGATGGGGACTGACCCAGTATGCAAATCGGCCCAGTCTGGGAACAAAGTTCCCCCTTGCCACGTGCCAGTCAGGTGGACACCCTTCCGACAGCAAGCCGGGCCCGGGCTTGCGCTGGGCCGTGCTCGGGCTTAACAGATGTCAGACCCAGGGCCCCTTCCACGAGGATAAATAAAAAATTCCACGTCACATTTATGATAATGAAAAAGAATATCCAAGGAAGGCGACTTGAAAGACACGTGACTAGAAATGCGACTTCAAACGTGCGCCGGAATCCTTGGATTCCGTCGCGTCAGCTAGGATCACCATCCAAACACCCCGATTCCGATTCCGATTCCCATTCCAATCAAGTGCAAACAGTGAACTCGTCCCCCGCCAAGAAGCTTGACCTTAAATGACCGAGGGAGAGCCAGATGGGTCAGAATTATGGTGATAGAGAGAGAGAGAGAGAGAGAGAGAGAGAGAAATCGGTCAGAAACCGATCGCACTGGTGATTCCAAAAACGGGAGGGAAGAGAAGCGGCGAGGGGGGGATCGTCCATCGCTGCTGAACTTATCGGAACCGTCGAATAAGAACAAAAATTCGTCAATGGGATTCATAGAAAAAAGCAGTGAATGAGGATTTGACCCGCAATCATCCGAGAGTTTTCCCAATAAAAAGAAAGAATATATGACTCCTAGCAATTAACTCACACCGGGATTCCCCCCGCGTTGACTTTCGCCTATGTTCTACTCTGAGCTCGATCGATCCATCGACACATCCAACCGAAAACGGCTAGCATTGACCTTGCAGCCAACTATTTTGAGGTAATTCATATAAGTCAAATCGAAAAATTAATTCAAAATAATTTTAATCGTCCAGAGATGATAACTTAAATAACCACGTAAATAAGCTAAGAAGTTTTGGCCCCGTGCTCACCAAAAGGCCCACTCCTCTTTTCCGTGCACCCGGGCCGGGGCTTCATAACGGCCCGGGAAACTCAGCTGGCAAGTAGGTACATATTCATACCTAGATAAATAAATATATATTCATCTATAGTTAGAAGCATCGGTGGGCCGGAAAGCCCAGAGCCCATTTCCAAAGCCCAGCCCGTTGATACCTCGGGTTGAAAAACTCTACAGGACTTTAAAATAATAATAACAATAATAAAGGCGGAGGGACTCGATAGTATCATAACCCATAAAAAAGGAAATAAAATTTCTAAGAAATCGACTAAAAATGGACATCTGACCCTGATTCTTCGCAGGTCCCGATTATATTATATGCTAATGAGCAGATTACAGGCTAATAATAGGAATTCTATTTTTCAAGCGAGAGTAAGAACAGGGGCGCTCGAACCTCAGCCATCGTAGTCTCCCTGGGAAAACTTGGTCTCCGGGTAGTACACTGCGGAGACCTGGTTCCCGCCGAATTTCCTCCCGTTCAGGCCCATCCGACCTCTGGAGGAGCCGTCCACGTCAGCGTACTCCAAGAACACCTGCCAGCGCCGCCGGAGCAGGTCAAGTCTCAGGAAACCTCGGTAGATCACGGAGGGCAACATTCATGAGGAAGCAGCTAAATCTTTTCAGGATTAATTAGGGACGGGGAATTCGGAAATAAACCCTCCTTGCCATTGATGGCAATATGGAGAGAGAGAGAGAGAGAGAGAGAGAGAGAGAGAGAGAGAGAGAGAGCTGGTGAATCTCTGTGATTTTTACCTTTCCAACTCCAGGAACGGTGTCACCGTCGGGACGTGGCCGGGGAATGACCACGTTCAGCAGCGTCCCTGCGTCCCAAGTCGTTTAGAAAGCCGTTCAGAGAAAAATTTCTCAAGCACTCAGAGATCCTTCCTCTTGCCCTCCCAGGATATATATATATATAATTTATGGAAACATTAAGCATGAAAGAATATTTTTTTGAGTACCGTATTTCGCTCCTTCGGTCTTCATGTCTTCGAGGATGTCTTCATACTCCTCGTCATCCCTCAGCTCGTCGGCAGAAACCACCTGGGTCAGACACAAGACCTTGGTGGGGAGAGCCCCCGGGTTGAACATGAGCTGCTTCTGCAAAGACCGCGTTTTCCCAATATTAGAAACTGAAAGAAGTCGAACAAAAATAAAAAAATTGAGTTTTTTTCCCCCCGGAAAAATCTCTCCTTTTTTTTTCTTTGGAGTCACCTGCAGAGCGACCTGCTGCTGGGCATGGAGCAAAATGCTTTCCTGCTCGGGCCGGGGCTGGGCGGCGCCCTGGATGGCCCGCCTGACGGTCAGCGTCTTGTCTCCCATCTTGATGCCATTCAACGCGGCGCAGGCGATGTCGGTCACCGCAGGGTCCTGGTAAACGCAGAAGGCGTAACCCTTGGAGTTTCCCGTCTCCCTGTCCTTGACCAGATTGAACCCCCTGAGGGGACCAAAGGATTCGAGCAGCTCTCTGATCTGTGATTCGGTGAAGTAGTAGGGGAGACCACCCACGAAGATGCGGTCGGGCCCTTCGAGGGCGCCGGCGGCGCCCAGGCTGAGCCCCACAGCGGCCAGGTTCAGCTCCGGGTTCGGCTGGCTGGGTCCAAGCGCCGCCGCCAGGGAGGGGTTGTAATCACTGGGCCGCCTCACCTTCACCGGAGCTCCCTGTTAAATAGACAAGGAAATTGAAAAAAAAAAAAAAAAAAACCCTCTGCGGAATCGTGAAAACAAGTGAATACATACATACTGGAAAATGTTAAATCTATCTATATATATATTTATATATATATATAGTTTTTTGGTATGGTCACAGACCTCGAAGATTATGCCGTCCAATGCCATGGCATTGCTGGCCTCTTCAACCGACCTCATTTCCACAAAGGCGAACTTCTTATCGTGGTTTATATACACGTTGACGACAGCATCGCCTGGCCAGAGTAAATAATCAGGCTTTTCGGTAAGGATTGTGATAAAAGTATGCATTCAATTAGTATATGAATAACGTTAATTAAATGAAGGCAGGGATTTAAGCACGAACCAGGGCCAGCTGTGTTCCCTCCTATAACAGCCATTACCTGGTTGAAGAAGGTTGCCACTGACTGCACCAAATATTGCCCGCAAAAAGGGTAAGATCCAGGCAGTAAAATGCCAAGCATTACAGAAGGAGTAGATATTCAGATGTAGATGAAAAATCTCACAAAAATGGGCAAATAAAGAGTGATGAATTCAGCTTGACGGAATGGAAGTTGGAACTGATAAGAGAAGAGAGAATCCGCTTCGCACGGACTGGGTCAGGTTTAGGACGACGGGAATAGAACGCTCAAGGATTGAAAGAAAAATGGAAAAAGAGCAGGTGGCGATAAATAAATAAGTTTCCATTGTGAAAACCTGTTCATTGGCAGTAGGTGAAAGGCCGCCAACATATACCCGCCGCGCATGTCGAGTTGCCTACAAAAAAAAAGAAAGAAAAAGAAAAAAAAAAAGCCGCACTTTGTGATCAATGATCGTGATCAGACAGAAGCCACGATGTTGCCATGTATCGTCAAACATACCTGTTGGGTCATTGCTTGGACAGGCACGACAGGGATGGCTGGGAACTGAAGAGGCACATAAACGCTTATGAGTGATGAAAGAAGTGATGACAGAGAATTAAAGAAAGAAACTCCAGAGATCATCTGAAAGCACCTACCTGCCCAGGCAACATGAGGTTTGCGAACATTCCAGGAATAGTAGGTGCGATCGCTGGCACCTGACCTGTGGAAATGAGACACATTAATGAAGATACCAAATGGAATGTAGAGGGTTGGGGAGAAGCAAAGGAAAAGAGAGCATGATCATCTTCATCGGTTTGCCCTCGCATGCAGAGGGGCACACCCTCGTCTCTTGTGGAGGAATTTATCAAAGTGAAAATGGCAGATTATTATCAAGTACTGGAGGAAATATTTGTAAGACTACCAAAAAGACATTAGTTGCCGGCTGAAGACGAACAAGATCCATCAAACTGGTGCACTGATTCCTCCTTCTACATAAAAGCTACAGTAGTCGGCTCAGGCCCATTGGCAGCACAGTGGGACAAGTGGCCCAAGATTGCCTTTTTCAACAACATAAAGACACAAAGAAGACAAACAAACAACCAAAAACAAGAAAACAACCAAAAGTGGCTCTCAGTTTCAGAATAATTGTTAAATAAAAGTATAAAAAAGAAAAAGTAATTGAGGACGTCCAAACCATTTTTATCAAGATAGACAGCACGTAATTTTCATTAGAAGAATGGATGGCGTTGCTTACCAAAAAAACCCTACGCAATTCATATGAACCTTCGTCTAGCTACAAGAAATGAAGATCTTCAGACAAAAAATAGGATGCGCAGTATGGGGAACATGTACCTGTGGGGGTAACAGCAGCTACCATCGCAGTTGCAGGAGGAGCCATGTCAAATCCACTGATCCGTTTACTGTTTACAAAGAAAAAAAGTTGAGAAAATATTGAACATAAAAAAGAAAATATAAGACAACTCACACCCTTAAATCGGAAAGAAATGTAATGAATTCCAAAAAGTATTTCTGAAGTATGTCTACTAAAATTAAGAATACAACTATTTAATTGGATTTTACTATTCGAATGTGGCCTAAGAAATTAACAAATCAAGACGCTAAATCTTCGTACACATTGGTACACTCTCAAAGCTCTCACTCACTGAGGAACGTAAATATTGCTTAATGGTTTTCTAGTATCACTTGCTACTATCATCCCCTCAACCATTCAAACTACGTAATGAGCGTTCCACCTTGGCCAAACCCTGAAATGGAGCGCTCTAAGTAAACACCAAGTTTAAGTCGCACATCAACCTCCATAACTTTTCAAAAATTCTGAAGCAGGAAGCATTGTTCGCCACCACCCGAGAAGCAAAAGATTCGAGAGTCAAGGCGGAAAATGCATTCCTAGATAGTGGTCTAATGACAAGGGCCGACGACATAAGCTTTTTAAGAAAACCATAGCCTAATCACCCACTACACTGTTTATTTCATAAATTACAAGCAGGTCATTAAAACTTTGACCTAGTTGATTTTCCAATGACTTAAATACTCATAAACACCAATCACATTTTACCCAAGAGCTTTAATGTTTTAAATCATTGACTATTCCATAACCAGCCCAAATGCCCAAGGCACTTCATGAAATCCTACTGCGTTGTTTCCTAGATGAAGAATCTGGAAGAAAATAATTACTCGAAAAAAATGACCACCAGAAAACAGAAGAGATTCACTTTTTTTCGCAATAGCTACCTATGAAAAAAACGGAGCTGGCTTAGATATTTTAACAATTGTCCACCCGGATCTAGGACATCAACGTTTGTTTGAAAAGATGACAATATATTTGTGGAAGCATGAAAGGTGACCTGACCATTATTCGACAACGGAAGGGAGTCGAATGATACGCTCTGTATTTCAGTTAGTTTATTATTCTTTCGACAAATTGAGCCACTGACAATAACATGTTGCATTCGACTAAGAAAAATGAAAAAAGGTATACATAGAAAACTAAGGGGTCAAAAGGCATCATCTCGAAGTAAAAAGAGAAGAATAGATTTCTGAAACGTCACTTTGAAAACCCAGCGTAAGAGAAAACCTTTTTACGGCAGAATTCAGGGTTAACAGGGGTGGCATCAAACCTTTTGTACCACAGAGTAAGATGGTTTTAGATATCTTTCAATAAGATCACGGAAGGCTATCACAAAAGTTTCGCATGTGAGACATAATTTATGAAAACATTGCAACAGACCTTTTAGACGTTGAACGAGAACGAGAACGAGATCTTGATCTGCGGTCAGATTTACTCCTTGAACGGGAATGAGATCTATGCCTATGTCGTTCCCTTTCTGTCCCATCATCTCTATGTCTGTAAGAAAAAACATTAGGTGCAGAATATAATGATGACATGTAACAATATAGGAATTTTAAACACATGAGAGGCAAAGGCCAAGCCATAGAACTTTATCGTTCTAACTACGGATCCACGGTAACCATAAATACATCTTTTAGAATATCAAGGACATACGGTGACTTCGTCATGTACTAGGATAGAAATAGATTCATTCATCTTTCGTGTGAAGTCATAAGAAAATCCCACGTACACTCTGAAATTCTATGCGAATCCGCTAAATTTACACAACCTCCAGCCAATCCTAACTGTCTGTACTTACTCTGCACTTGAAAATTCTACACATGCAAAGAAAACGGATGACATATGAAGAAAAACTCTGAGTGCAAGTTTTTCTACAGAAAATTTAAAGGAAGTATAAAAAAAACCGGTAAATAATAGTGACTCATTATCAAGTCAAATATTGAACAACAATTAGCGAACACATGTCTGAGATGCAACCTTGACGCGATTCCATCAAATCAAACACAATTAGGATGGCTCGCTTTAACACATTCATGAGCAGAAAAAAGAAGAAACATAATGTCTCAGAAGATTATATTATTCTCACAAATGTAAACTAAAATTGCACAGCAAGTTCAAGGGATCAAAATCTAATTAAACAATAAGCTGGAGATATTTAAGACATCCAAATCGTAAATCGGACACCTCTCACGGTCACGGCTGTGGCGAGGTTCATTGTCTTCTGATTTGTGTCTACTATGCTCTTTTCTATCACTTCTGTCTGGGCGATCCCTGTGAGTACGCTCCCGTTCCCTGTCTCTGTCCCTTTCCCTATATTTGTCCCTGTCCCTTTCACGCACTCTATCACGTTCCTTATCACGAGACCTACCACGATCTCTTTCGCGTTCCTTGTCATGATCCCTTGATCGCGCCCGGTCTTTCTCCCTCTCCTTTTCCTTGTCTCTGCTCCTAGAGGACTCGTGAGAGTCATACTGCAAATGCCAGGTGAAGTCAGAGCCCTCACATATAGTCTCGAGGGGAAGCCTAATTCTTGAAGATCGAAAAAGAAGGCCAGTGCACACACAAAGGTCCGCCTACAATAAACCCTACGCAGCAGTTTAAAGTGATATGATTATGAAGAAATATAAGCAAAATCTTCTAGAAAAGTCCCTGAGACGATCAGATATAACTTCGGCATAAACGTATTCAATCGATAATCGCGAAAAAAACGCAACCATTGGACACAGATTCAAGAGAAGAAAAAAATAGGAATAGGGCATCACAATGAAGAGAACACCTTCGTTCAAATTGAACACCGTACAACTTCACATTCTTCTCAACTCCGAGAGAGCAAGTTCACATGCCAACATCACTCTCCACCTGAGCCCATCGTTCATACTTCACAAGGAAAAGCTCCAGAGTGCAGAAAACGTACCTGGGATTTGCCGTCGACACCTCCGTCGGCTCCCGCCGTTTGCCGCTGGAGAGGCGGGGAGGAGGCTCCTCCGAAGTTCTCCCGATAACCCTCTCCGTTCCCCTCG
This sequence comes from Spirodela intermedia, assembly GCA_902729315.2. Lineage (NCBI taxonomy): Eukaryota > Viridiplantae > Streptophyta > Magnoliopsida > Alismatales > Araceae > Spirodela > Spirodela intermedia. Next base: position 6,447,182 of record LR746273.1, read on the forward strand.
TACTCCCCCATTTCTCTCCCCTTCCTCAATCGTCTTCAACAGCCCCCTTCTAGGTCTCACACCATCTCTCACTAGCCCTCTTCCGTATTTATTTCTACTATAGGGCGACGGAGAGATGGGAGTAAGCGGTACGGAACTAATCGGGTATCGGATACCGGTACAATCCGAGTACGATTCACTATCCGTTTTTCTCGCACTCCTGGGAAACGGGCCAGGCCGGGATGGGCCAAGCGGACCCGTAAAGGCCACGCGAAGCCCATATCTATAAATCCTTCATATATTTTTCCGAAGTCATGTTTATTATTCCAACATGTGTTTTTCAAGTATACCAAAAACTTTAAAATGATATAAATATTATTTAAAAATACATAATTAATCAGTAATTTACAGCCACGGGTCCCGCTAGTTTGGTAAGACAACCGCGTTGGGCCACCTCAAAATCAAAATCATTTTTAAATTAACTGCTACATTTTAACGAAATAAAATAAAATAAATAAATAATCGAACCTCTTTACATAACTTAACAGGTTAGAAGTACTATGGAGCGGGGTCAGACAGAAGGCATTTCTTCTAGCTCTGACTTTGTAAAACGTGGCTGCAGTTGGCGAATGCCTACATATGCATACAATTTTTGAATAAAATTGATGATCAAATTCTAGGGTCATACTCGGGTACCAAGTCCAGTGATAGAGAGAGAGAGTAGATACCTAACAACAGATAGGGACCAGATTGATCTATTTGGCTACAGAGTTCATCCGGCATATCTACACCATTTGATTTGAAGATAAGAAGCATCATTGGACAAGGTTATGTACATAAATTGTTGTATTTACAGACTGAAAAGTTTGGACTGTACATTTCTATCCTTTCTGAAGAAGACGAGGTATCCCCCATCTCCTGGGCGTGTGGTTGTAGTATTTACATCGTGTAAGATAAATAAAAGCAACTTTGGTTTTTGAATTGGTGGTGTCAAAGATGCTCAACCCACATGTGTGTGAGAGAGAGATAGAGAGAGAGAGAGAGAGAGAGGCGTTCGAGGGTGTTATAAGACCTCGCACTTGAGCCCACAAGTGTGTGTGTGTGTGTGTGTGTGAGAGAGAGAGAGAGAGAGAGAGGCTAAGGTTGAGAACTTGGACCTTTCAATGGGGACGAAGATTTTGGTAATCTTCCACTCTGCAAGAGGACGTCGTAGTTCATGGAGGCAAGTTGGGAAAGATTCTGCAAGACAACCTTGAGTCAGCGGTTGAAAGGTGAAGCATTCATCATCGCATGGCACGGATCAATGTCAACCAGTTCTTTGGGACTAATCTACGACCAATTCGGACTGATCCAGCCGGGTTCTTGAGATAACCATGGCCGATTAAATCTGGTCAGCTGATCAGATTCCAGACTTATTTGGCAAAAAAGTATGCAGAAGTCGACAGCTAAAAAGTAGGTTCAAGAATATTCACCTTAAAAGAGAAGTTGATCCCGGAGAGGTCAACGCGAGGAGAAGAGGACAAGTCCCTCCATTCACATGATTGGTCCACCTGGAGTGTGGAAAGCACGAAGGTTATGATGGTCTGAGTTTTAAATATGGATGATTTTCAAGATATGGATACACAATAAAAACTTTAATCGAGAAAAAAAACCAGACATTTTCTGTCGATCACCAAAAGAGGCACAGAATGGGGGGACGTCAACGGGCTGGCTGGGGGTCAGACCTGGCCTCCCATATATTCATATCCATGCACGAAGGGGAGAGAGAGAGAGTAACACAAAACCGGACTCACGAGTTTGAATGCCCAGTTCCCTAGATCATCTCAGAGGGATCACCCAAATTAGATTCCATACTCTATATGGTCAAACCCCTAATTGTATCCCACATTTGACGCATTTACACATGAATAATCTATAAATGTATGTCAAGATAAATATAAATGTCCCTGAAAACATGTTAAATTCGATCTTGTTATTTCCTAATCAGGGCCTCTTAGCAAATATGGTGACATAAATAGATGAAGCTGCACCCAAGTTTGGCAAGGCGCGCAAGAATAGGAATAATGCGATGAAAATATATGAATGAAAGTATGAGGGTGAAAGAGCATACGTCGATGACCTCGTAATGTGAGCTCGAATCAGTTGCCTCGGAGGGGCAGTCACTGGAATTCGGGTCTTCTGGAGTCTGCAAGGAGGTTGACGAATACCGCGACAAGAAGTAGCTCGTGTCGTCGGCGCTGTCGGGATTTGGGATGAAAGCAGCCTGCAATCAAATCATGTGGGTGTAGAATCGGAGGATATTGAAATGAGCCCGCTAAGAGTAGGTTACAATATCGAAGCGATCTGGGCAAGATCCGGGCATGAGAACGAGGATTCAGGGAAATGTAGACAGACAAAAGTCAACGACTGGTGGCAGCCGCAGTTTTTATTTATTTATTTTATTAAAAAAATACGTTGCCCATTTAATGCTCCATGAATATAATTTACTGGTCAAATATTTTTCCAAAGTATATTCGTGTGAGGATTTGAAGCATATTAAAACCTAACTGAGGATGAACGGAAAAGAGAAACGATGGTATGACCCGCCAAACTACCTTCTGCAAGGCGAGGTTGCCCCAGTCCACTGTCCTGAAGAAAGGGTGCGCTTTCACCTGAAAATGAATAAATAAATAAATAAATAAACTAACGCTAAAAAAAATAAAATGAGAGTCGTGTTGACACCCATTTTCAGCGGTTCGATTCAACAAGATGATGAAGCATATGAACAGAGACGCATTGTTAAGGATGACGACCTCTGAGGCACCATTTGCACCAAGGCGCAGGTCAGGGTCTTGAATAAGAAGCCTGCGGAGAGAGAATAGGAGAAGAGGGTCAGAGGACATAGCTTAGGTAAAGAAATACTCATGAGAATGCCAGTGTGAAACTCGCAATGGCGCCAGAGCCCAGTCAGATATCTGCGGCACAGAGGGATCTCCCACATAAGAAGACTAATGAACTTCTGCCTAGGGTTGACTTTCTCCTAGATCATGCAAATCGAGCCTAATCTTAACGGCCAGGTATGGTACAGGTACTCATAAAATTGCAAGTCAACGGCCAGAGAGTCCTCCATTGTTAGGGTCTCTCCTGAAGTCTAAACTAGGTTCGTCCGCTCTAACTCCTAAAGAAGAATAAAATCCTCTTCTTCACGTCCAAAAAATTACAGCAGCAGTGAGAAAGAATGGAAGACTACACGAAATCAATTGAGAATGGTGGAAAATAAGTCAACAAACCTCTCGATCAAGTCTTTGGCCTCCAAAGACATCTCTGATGGAATGTCGGGCCAAGGAATTTTCCTGTTCAGGATGTTCTCGAAGATTCTCTGTTCGGAAATAACCAGAGGAAATTTTTTTATTGAAATCAACATCCATATACGAAGATATAGATCTAAAAGTAGAAGTTAAGAAAAAAAAACCCGCTATATACAGAAACATCGCCGTGGTATCCTCAGAGTTATTCAGTTTAACCAATAAAATGAAACGCATATATATCATTCAAATATCATCACCAAGAATTGTTCAGGCTGAAAGCTTTCCATCACAGGACCATCAATTCTACTCACATAGCGTGTCTCTTCTCCTGTTTTCCTAACTGGCATGTGACTAAGAATACAACCATAGTTACAGTGTACTGGAAGAGCTGGATGAAGAAAAAATTTAAAATAGAAAAGTAATATACATGTCGAATCTAAAAAAAATAAAAATTGATTGATTGCTAAAAAAATTTCCAAACAGTGCTTCTCGTTCATTGAGCTCAACTGTTAGGTTAAAAGTTGTTTGAGGTCTCATAAAAGATTGCAGCAAAGACTGAATGTTTATTGAAAAATGATTCTATTTACCTTAAAATTACAATTAGAGAATTGAAATTTTCAGGTTAGAAACCACAAAAATTAAAAATGAATAATTGTCTGAATTGAAGTGCAAGTGCAGGCAAAGAACTTCAAGCAGGTTATGAAGAAAAGACCAATTGAAGTATAGGAACCTCAGGAAGCTCGGCTGTGAAAGGTGGAATCCCAGTTAAGAACTCAAACAAGATAATCCCTACTGACCACCAGTCTGCAGCATTACCTGCAGGATTGAGAAATGGAAGAGTGAGACATCTATTTTTGGCAGTGTCGCATGAAAATGAGAAAAACGATGCACAGATGATGTTTCAAACCATGCTCAGCTCCGAGAAGAATTTCAGGAGCCAAATAATCTGGTGTTCCTACTGCAGAATGCCTACTTCCCTTCTGTTCTTTGCAAGCATCCTCAGTAGAATCATGCACATCCTGAGGGTCTAAAAGCATGGAGTTACTTTTCCCAGAACCAGACAAGTCAACTGCTGTGTTGATCAGTCCGATTTGTGACAAGCCAAAATCTGTAAGCTGGTGAGGAGAAAAGTTTTCAACATTATTTCAAAACAAGACAACATAATAATAACATAAATATTAGTGACCAGATATGGCTGGATATTTGCAGACAGTGCACCAGCTCATAAAATAATGGCACAAGTGTGGTAATTTGGCATCTTTAGAAGATTCCTTGAAGTTAAACATTCTAACTTATTAAAAAAGAAGGGAAAGTTATTATAAACTTGTTATCAACCCACCTTAATATGTCCATCTCGTGCAATCAGAATATTATCTGGCTTCAAATCACGATGCACAATTCCCAGTGAATGGAGATATTCTAAAGCAAGAACCTAATACAATAAGATTTTGACGGGAACAGATGAGAAAAAAAAGCTTTCAAAGAACTTTCATAACAGAAGAATACACAGTTTCCCACAAACCAGCTCAGCGATATAAACACGAGCAATGTCTTCCTCCAAACATCCAACTTTTCTAAGCAATGAATATAAATCACCTCCGTTGAGATATTCCATAACCAGATAAAGGTTATCTCTACAGGTGAATGAATAAAAGAACCGCACCTGAAGGAAGAGATAGAAAAAAATAGATTACTTTTAAATATAGAAAAGTACCATCAAACAGTATAAATAGCAAATCCTACATGTTTTCCATGTGTCAAAGTTTTCACTGAACGCGTCTGAACATTATAGAGGACCACCAAGAAGAATCGAGCAGCAAAATCATTCCTCGGTTATTACTATTTAAATTAGAAATAAAGCTCCGATGTCAGCTGTCTTGGAGTGATAGGAGAGGTCCTTTCACATTTGGACAACGAGATTTTGAAAGATTCAGAGAATAGCAAATGAGTTGGAAATCAGTTTGACTCCTAATCAATAAGCACGAAAATTAGAGTGGCAGAGGTTCATTCCTGTCGAAACCAGAAGCACCTAGATGGTTAGACAAGGTACTCACCACAAATGGATTCCGGACAGTAATCAATATGTTGCGCTCCGCTAGTATACGTTCAATGTCATTTTTTCGTATCATGTGCAGTTTTTTAAGTACCTGTCAGGACGTGAAAAGCCGAGCACTTAAGTTTTTTTCCAAATATCAATGACAAAAAAGGGAAGAGTAGATAGGTAGATCGCCAATATCAGAGTCAACTGAGTCCAGTTGTGGTCAAGGAAACTTAAGAGCAAAAAGGAGGTCACAACCTATGGATAAATGTGGAGTTTCGACGAAAGTATTTGGAGATATAATAATTATTCAAATTGCTGCAGTTTTGCAAGGAACCAAGGGCATTGATACAGAATTCGTATGAATGTATGACACGTTAGATTGAAATTAAAATTGACAGCACTAAAGCACTTCGTGAAGGTAACACTGTCTCATATAAACCTCATGAACAGCACCTTGATTGCAAATAGATCGCCAGTGGTCCGTTTTCGTGCAAGAAACACCTCACCAAAGGCACCTCTGCTTATTGGTTTGATGACGTCAAAGTCATCAATGCTTGTCCGCTCTTTATGTGATAAATATGATGGAGTTGAGGTGGTAGACTGGAAAGAATGGTCAGTGGAACATCCTCCACCTTCTTCGAGTTGTCTTGCTTCATCAGAACCTTTATGATCTGCATGTTCCATGGCCAGACGATATTTTCCCCTGATTTTCAGCATCACGATCAGCCACAATTTCTTCTATTCAGTATTTCAAGCATAAATTACAAAGAAAGTTCTTCAAGTCCAATAACTTACTCCAACAGGTTCTTTAGGCGACTTCCGAATGTGTCCACTACAAGGCCTTTTTTCTTATTATGATACAAAACGTTACACACATTGTGAATGCACGTTTTCAAATGCTCCAACCCCCCTCCCATTTTAAGATCAATATTTTCAACCTTTCGAGCGATTTGAGCAAGTTTATTAATCTGCAAAAACACAATTCATTCATTTTTTAAAAAAAATCAAAAAGTAGTCAAAAAAACGTGTAAGACCAAGAAAAAAGAAATATTCCCTCTTCAGAACAAGTAGTGATTATACTTACAAAAAGACAGTGAAATAGCTTGAGTGCTTGTACAATTCAATATTTATAAACGTGAAAAATTGAGAAGAAATAGCCCACCTGATTTGCATCCTCCAAATGAGAGGGATTACCGTGCTCTAGCCAAAACAAGTCGAAGTGATTTGCTCTTGGAGTTGATGTTGAGGAAGCCGGGGTCATGCTTTCATTTGAAGAAAATGCGACAGAAGATCCAAGTTTCATGCTCAAGCAGCCTTTCAAATTATTAAAATTTGAAGACTGAGAGTCATCTAAGAATGCCGTGTCCATTTCATGAAGGTCTTCAAACATTCCTTCAAGACCTTTATTGTGCCACTCGACCACTTTTGGGGACTGATTATTGGATCCATTTACTGAGCTGACATTCTGTATTCTTGATGTCTCAGGGCTGCTGCAAGATGGATTGATGTTTTGAGCATGAGACTCGCATATTTGCTCCAGTAGTTCTGACATTTTTGCCAAACGATCATCCACATCCAACCCTTCCAAATCACACTTGTCAGCATACGCACATATATAGGAATGTGACTCTAAGTTTGCTGTAGGAACATACACTTCACATATCCTACATATGACTTCATCCAACTCCTCTGAAGACTCCTCTTGTTCATGAAGCGACTCCAAATTGTGTCTCATGGAACCTTCTCCAGGAAGACTGTCCTCGTGAGGCTGTGGAGGGAAAGACTTCATGCCGTCCATACCATAATTTTTTGTTGGATCGGACGCAATCTGAGGGAAGTAGGATAATGATGAAATTTAACGAAACTGAAATAGTAAAACAAATCTGGGCGTCCATGCATTACTCCTGCAAGGGTAAAAATATTACCTCCGGGAGCTTTGGATATTGATTTGGGCGCGTATTGATCTGGCTGGGAGTTTCAGTCCAACCAGCAGCAGGCTTGCCAGGCTTCTGTGACCAACCCATTTCAATGACCGGAATGCTTTCCAGACACTCCCTGAACTTGTGAAGAGAATCCTCACTGATAACCCCACCATCTTTCTGAAACTGCAACAGTCTTGTGTAACGAGTCACAATAAAGAGCATACGTGTAAAAAGCTGCTTCAAGACTTCTGCTTGACAATGTAGTCTCCGCTCAGCAAGTTCCTGGACAATGCCTTCACATATTTCACGAAACTCATTGCAAGACATCTCAATGCAATTCTGTGCAAGAAGCAAGAGGTCCTTAGTAGGACCCTTAGTCTCTGAAAGCAAGTCTTCCTCAAGGATCTCAGCAACGTCACTTGCGAAAGCAGCAAGCTCCACATTCACCACTTCTTTAGCAGCATGACACTTCGAATGCAATGATCCTAAAAGCTCCTGAATCATCGTTCGAAACAGCTCTCAAATGAGGAATATGAACTACCATACCTAAATGAAAAAAAAACAACGAATAATTTTACGCTGATGGTTACCCCTGATTCAGCATCTTGCAAAATACAGAAGAACTGCATTCTCATTGTGTTGCATGGAAACTTGAATCTTTTTATTCTTTTTAGGGAATCAGGGGAAACAGGGAGGAACTATGCTATTAGCAAACAAAAACAGTACTAACAGAAGTAATACCTTCAGATCACTGTAGCTACGAGCTCGGGGTTGAGAAGGACGAATGCCGCCCCTTGGACCTAATTCATGGGAAAAACTTTTCTTTCCCTCTGGCATCTTTTTCATGAAATTACTTCCATACATCGATCGTTTTCTGGTCACGTCCTCCAAATCGACTGACTGTTTGCTACCCACTAGACCCTTACGTGGCATCTTTACTTCTGGTTTTTTGGTCTGTGGAACGAAAATTATGCAAAAAAATAACTGGAAATTTTAAAAATGGAAAATGAATATACATGCTAACTTACTGGTCGAACTCAGTTCCTCCATACTTCTTAACAAGGATTTACCTCAAGTTCAGGAGAATTCCCAGAAATTTTATTGGAGTTGTTGACAGTGAGATATGATGAGAGCCAACGAGCAATCTTCTTCCCTTTGCGAAATCCTGAGAAGTAAAAGAAGACATTCCCCCAGTTAAGGAAAATGGCTTGCTTCGCAGACAAATAGTATGAAATAATGTCAAGACCATGGTCACACCTTGAATGATGCACTAAAACTTATAGAAGACAACTTCCAATTGCCAGTGATGTACAATTCAGATAAACTGATAAATGGGACCATTGAGAATGAGAAAAAGTACACAGAAAGGAAAGAGTCTGTTCAAGAAGCACACATCATTATACTTTTTGGACGGAGAGGTTTCTGCTGGACTTATCGACGGATCCATTGCCATCATACTAACCATCAAAGGTGAAGTTCTAATCAGTATCACTTTCTTCCTGACTAGAATAGCAAGCACAACCTGACCATAGGTCCTTTTCCATCGGTTCTCGTCTAGTTCTAGCTACCAATGGCAACAGTGGATATCAAACATGACTGAAGCCTCATCCTGGCTTATTGCATGCATCCAAAATCAACTTAAGCACGAATCAACACCCCGATATCTCGGCCACGCGAAACCTAACTCAACTTCACTCGTGATCAGGACCAAACCACACAGATAACGATCAGACTTCGTTAATTTTCCAGAAACGTAAAACAGAACGGAGGCATACCTCCAATTCAAAAAGATCACCGCAAAATTAGACAGAGATACAAACGAATTCAATTAACCTTTAGCGTCGCCAGACCTCCGGCTCCCCGTCGAGTCGTCCGAAGTCCTCGGGCCTCTGGCGCCCGAAGCAGCTCTCTCATCCAACCGCGCAACGGGACGTGCGGGGGAATCATCGCCGCCGGAGCTGTCCTCCAGAGGGACGCGCCGGGTCTTGATCCTGTTCAAACCGGACGGAATATCACCTCGATCCATCTCCACCATCCCCACCCGGAGCAGCAAGTAGAAAAAAAACGGTCCCTAGAACCAAAAGCTTCCCTCCCGCCCCTCCCCTCGCAGGAAAGTTCCCGGTGACAAGGGCGGCGCCAGGACACCCGCCGGCCACCGCATTTGGATCCTCACCCCTTCAGAACGACCTTTTCCCATCTCTCTCTCTCTTCTTCTCTCTTCGCGAGACGACTTCGCAGTCAATAATTTGGGTAAATCTTATGACCTAACTTCTTTTAGAGAGAGAGAGAGGTCCACTCCCAAGTGGCTGACCGTATAGAGGGTAGTTGGTACTTGGTTGAGCTGACCGGGATAATGGAACGATTTCCGATAATGCGCGTGCTGCACGTGATTGGCGTGAAAAATCCAATCCATTGCGAGCGGCTAAGGCGGCTTCCGGCCAAAGCGATTGACGAAGACGGGCAAGTGGGCTGAGTGTGGGCCCAGCCCACTCACGGCTGGGGAGGATCCATTATAATATATACACATACATTTGTAAACTGCCCAACAAGGGCGGCGGCCGTTCGGCATAACCTGGTCGGGCCCATTCTTCATGAAGGCTGGCGGGCTGGGCCCGATAAAAAAACCCACTCCGAAATAAAACGTAGAGGAAAACAAATCAAGGGATAAAGATAAAATAAGAGAGTCGGGGGGGGGGGGAGTGACCAGCTGTTACGTCTTCTTGGTCAGGCGGAAAGCAGAGAACTGACGGGCGGTTTGGGAGGCTGAAATGGGATCCCCAGTCAACGCCGAAGAAGACAACGAGCCCCGGTCAACGCGATGGCAGGACGTGCGCCGCAGGATGTCGAAGAGGGAAGCGCTGGATGCGCCGTCCGATGATGTCCGCTTGAGGACATTTGACTGGGCCTGCGAGGCGCTGACCCTCCCCGGCCCCTTGTTAGTCTTCGGTGGCAGGTCGCCAGGCTTCATAAGAACATCAGAACATGATTAATAAAGAACATATATTTATTTAATGAAGAAACTAACTGACTTCAAAAAATCACGCCTAATAAGAAAATTGTACATAGTTTGCCCAGCGGAACCTCTCTCTCTCTCTCTCTCTCTCTCTCTCTCTCTCTCTCTCTCTCTCTCATTCTGTAACAATGACAGTGGGGCTTCATAAGAATCCACTCCAAGGTAATCAGAACCGGTTATGAATCTTACCGCATCAGGAATAATTTCCGATGAGCGGTCAGAGCCCCGACTGTTGCTGTCGTCGCGACCAAACACAAATGATCTGGACACGGACATGCCTTGTCTGAGAGATGACGTCAGCGGGTTGACCGTTGTTCGCCCCAGAAATGAAGGCTGTAATGTAAGAAGAAACCTTGAGAGAATATCCAGTGTAAGTGGATAATTATAATTATACGGATATATATATACAACCACAGAAACTAATACAGTCAAACGTGTGGGCTAAATGGGGGCCTCAAGGGATGGAGAAAGCTGAGAGCCAAGTCAACGAGGCCCATTTTTTCGTAAGTATAACTGCGAAATCAGGTCTGTGGATACAGAAGTCAACGTGGGGCCCAGTTGGCTAACAACTGAAGTTCCGTTATTCACTGCATCTGATCTACAGAAAAAAGATCTTAGAGTAGAAGTCAACCCTACCTTGAAGGAGCTTCCGTTTCCTCCTACAGCCAGAGTATCAAAATTTGCTGAAAGAAGGGAGGTCAGAGAGTGAATAAAAAATATAAATAAATAAATAACCAGAAGTGGGAGATATTACCTGGTAATGAACTGGGTCTCCTTCTGGTATCAGGAACGGTGTTTAGCTTTCTGATGAGGCTGAAGACCTCTCTTGAAGTCTCATCCTCCTCAGCGGGAGACAAGACCGAGGATCTCTCTACCTGGGAGGTGGTATCAGAGACTGTGGAGCTTAGAAACAGACATCAGAGAGATGTCAACAGCCAAAAAGATAGTTGACTTACGGTTTGGTGAAGAACGAGGTTACCACGGAGCAGCCGCTGCTCTGTTTCCTCGTCATCTGAGATATAGGCGTCTTCTGAGTCGGTAAACATCTGGGCCATCTTCTCCTTGGCCTGTCGGGCATTTTGACGAGCAGCATTCACCGGGGGTGGATCGCTAAGGGGCTCGGAATCGTCTTCCTCGGGCTCTTCCTCATCTGCTTCGTTCTCAACGATATATGGACCTTTCTGCTTTGTGTGGGAATTGAGCCTCTGCAACAGATTATCAGTCGCAGCAGCATCTTGATGCTGGAGCCACCTCTGATGGAGCTCGTTCCTTTTCTCGGCATCTAATGGTTTCTCCTTGTAACCAGATGCGATCAGACCATTGAAGACCTCAGCTTCATCACTATCATCGTCCTCATCTTCATTTTCGTCATCTTGAAATCTCATTAGATCGTGGTCACTGTCGTCTTCTTCCTCAGCTTCCTCATCCACAAAACCCTTTATAAGGTCATTTTTCCTGCACAGGTTGACAGGTACTGGTTCGTCTGGGCAAGGATTGATGTTTTCTTTGTCATAGTCTTCTTCTTCTGATGAACTGGCCAACAAAGAAGGAACCACATTATTGAGAGTAGATTTGAAACAATGATTCCCCAGCTACAGTAACCAGGGCATCAGATAATCAGACTGCTACGGTAGAAAAGACTAAATAAGGTATGTGTTCTCATGCGATGAAAACACTTCTGAGATGGCTCATACACTCCGAATAGGACGGGCTGCTTATTGGGAGGAGTTGGTATGAACGGGATTGAAGCTCGATTCAAGCCACAGTCATTTAAAAACGCAGATCATTATAGAAGAGTAAAGGTGGAAAAGCAATTGCAAACTTCACAGCAACAACCTGTCATCTGAAGCGTCAGAATTGTGACCTAGATCAACACCGAGCAATGAAGGCACCCCATTATCATCATGAATTTCGTTGATACAATCGACAGACTTGTCATCTTCGTTGTTGCAATGTTGAAAATCGTCGGCTGATTCCTGAAGCAGTAAAAAGATTCAGACAATAACTATCCAAATAAAACTTTCAGAAATTAAAACAATCGGAATTACATCTCAAAAAATTCATACACAAAATAGGAAACCATACCTGTACGCCACTGCCCGGGGTGTCCTCTTCACTTCTTGAAATCTCACCCAGGTCCTGCACATTACGGGTTAATTTAGAAAGTTGATCCTAGATGGACAATAGTGTCACGCAACTGAAAAAGATAGTAATAGTCTTCCAAGTTATTTCCCATGGGACATTCTTGGATTTGACGATTATCCCAGCAGGTGAGCTCCGATTTTGGTTTTCTGACAATATTAAAAAACGTGATTGAATGTAAAAAGAAAAAACTTTGGCGAGATGATGGATTAATGTTGAACATGATCAGGATTACTTTGGCATTTTCGTTACATCAAATTAACAGAATGTAGCCACCTGCATGCGGCAAGTGTTTGCAAAAACATCACAGGCTGAAGTATGTATGTTCATCAAACACGAAAGGAGTCGGATACGTCAAAAAGGTTCAGTTAAATATTCGACCGTCCCAAGTTTTAGCAGGAAGATTTTATCCAACGTGGATACATGCTAAAGATTCTTGGCAACTAGGCAACTTACAGAACTAAAAATGCTGAATGGATGCACAGGTGCATACGTGTGTGTGCATACACACATATTTATATATGTACAGGTACATTATATGTGTATATATGAACACAGAGGCGCACACACATACAGTGTCGAGTACGCTAGCATGAAATTCGCGGACCAAAAACCTAGTTATTTACGTACTCCAGCTTTAGACATTCAGCAATAACAGTGTTTAAGACTGGACAATCAACTTCAGCAAGCTGATCAGAATCATACCTTTTCATTTTCATCGTGCGATCGCAGGTCTTTAGCATCAGAAGTGACTAAGATTGGACCATGAACTTGAGGAAGCCGATCTGCATCATTTGTCACAGTAGATCTGCAGACAAAGGATTGAACAAATGCAAATTTGAAAAAGAGAGTCCCCTGGTGCATTGATTTTGTTGTAACTGACAATAAAGACATTTGGAAAATCAGCTCTACCTCTTCAATAGCTCAAACTTCCTTCGCCGAATCTTTTCCAAAACAGAAGATATCGGTTTATCCGCGATTATCACTGGCTTAAAAAACGCATCTCTCGTTTCTGAGCCAGAAATGACATTTATCACTTAGATTTCACAGCAATGGTAAATTGATTTCACAAGGTTACGAGATTGTGAATTTATTTTTTCCATCTGATTCACCTCGCAGCAGTTTCTGAGATTCAGCGTGGAGATGTTCCAGGTACACCTTCCTTTCCTGTTAGCACAGAACAATGATGGAAGTGAAGGACACATTCATACAATTATAAAGAAATAACTTCAAAGCAAGAAATATCTTCCTGTCTTCACGACCTTCTCGAGCTTCCTCTTTTCGCGAGCAGATTCCAAGAGTTTACCGTCCTTACTTAGGCGCTTCCCTGAAGCTACCTTTTTCCTTTTGGAATCCTCTTGACCTTCTTCCATGCTGAGCCTCTTCTTTGCAGATATCTTCTTCCCCGGCTCATCCACTCTTTCCCCAGTCCAACCGTCTGCATCATCCAGTCCCCCCACTTCCTCAGACACTTTCATTTCCGTTTCACTGTCAAAAGATTCAACTCTCGACTCTTCTAGACGACATTGAACCCCGAACAATGGATCCAATCCATCGTCGAAATCCGTCTCCTCGTTTTGACTCCCAGATCTCGCCCCATCCGGGGACTCACCATCCTCAGACGCATCATCTTGAGATCTGGAGAACTCTGGCCATGGGCGGCTCGCAGGAGAATGGCGCATCGGTAAATCAGCGACCTCGGATGCCTTCTTCAGCCGTTTGAGCATTCGGCGGTGATTCTGGGGGGAAGCACCCTCCGGGAGCAGCAACGTCCCCTCCTCCTCCACGCCCTCCATTCCTTACCAGCACCGGACAGCAGCTCGAGAGGAGGAACTCGCCGTTCAGAGGTACCGGCGCGGGGGGGAATTGGCTATCGAATCGCCGGCCAAGCGGGAGGCAAAAGGAGCACTGAACCCTTTTTCCCGCCAAAACTTCGACACTGGTGTCATCGATCCGCTCCACGTGTCTCATCTGGGGGGCATCTAAGAATGAATGGGAAGTGGGTCCCATTGCCACGTATGCGAATAAAGTAATATTTCCGAACTATTATTGTATTCGTAGGTCATCGGTCTTCGTGACGGCTAATTATTATTGTAGGCCCATTAATTATGGCCCAGGCTCATATTCGCTGCCTGAGGAACCTCGTCTGTGTTTCCTCTCAATGTGTGAGAAACGGATACCTTGAAGCCCATTTTGACAGACTGCACCGGCCTACTTTTCATAGGCCCATTAAATGTATCGTACAGGCCCACTTTCCTTTATGGCCCAGGCCCAAATTTATGTCTGGGCCATGTCTGGTTTTCTGTTTGGCCCAGGCTCATTTTCCTTGCATTATATAAATTTCAAGACTGCTCACGTTGAGTCGAATGCGACCTGGAGAAAACCCTACCAAGCAAGTGTGGTCTCTGAGAACCCCGGCGGGCTCTTCCCCTGCGGCCGCCCTCTGGCGTCCTCTTATTCCGATTAAATGAGTTTTTCTTGTAGGTTTGTTCGATTTTCTTCGCCTCCCAGTTTTTTCTCTGTAGATCGGTTCATCTCGGGCTCCAGATCTACGTCCTGTGGTTGGAGATCTTGTGGACATGGAAGCCGTTGCTCGCTGCCATCGACCTCGGAGATCGGCTAATCCTCCCCGCCTTTCACCATTTTCATGATACCTGCTCTATATCGGTCGAACGGATTTCTCCTCTCGCCATAGATCGATTTGCGCTTTGTTTTACGTCACTGGCGTCTGCCGATGAAGGAGCTCCTAGTGAGGAAGAACAAGCAGACGGGCGGTCTGAATCTGATGCCGTGTTGAATGTCTGCACTCGTATCCCATCCGATCGGATGGCTTACAACCTGAAGGATCCCCGAATCTCCATCTACACGAATCCCATCAACCTAGTCATATTCACCGATTTTCTCTTCCGATCTTACCAAGATTTTCTTCTTCCCTCAACTGCTATGATGACGATGCATCCAACTATGTCCGGACGTCTGAGACATATCTATGATCGATTTATGCAACGTATCTGAGCAACCTACCAAGTTTTTCCTATTCTTAGCAATGGTTCCAAACGATATCGATCTCTCAATTTTCGTCTAACCAGTGGATTGCATCTCTTTACCCTCTTCTCAATCGTATGCTAGACAACAATATTGAGAGGAGAAATTTTGGTGCAGAGATCGAGGTGTTTGGCTTACCAGCACACTGCTGAATCTTCTGATCTGCATCTGTGTCAAATGGTCCAATCCACACTCTCTTCCTGGTCACTCTTCAGTTTTTTATCACGAGAGATTTTCACCACGACGGCAGATGATGCATGCTCTTATTGTACACTCTGAGATCCAATGAGGACGCAACTCCGCTTATTATCTGATGCCATGTATGTATATATCTGATTTTTTTTATTTTTTCAATCCGAGAATGATGATGATTATCACCTGTTCTTTCTTTCGCCAACAGCTATAACCTGTACGCATTCCTTCTGGACTGGATCCCGCTTGAAAAGGCCTGAAATCAAATCTGCTGATCGTGATTGGATTATGTTGATTGAAATGTTCTTCGTTTTAATCCACTCCATTAGTGGACGTAATCAATATTCTAATATTAAAAAAAAGAGAATTCGTAGATTGGAATGTGCTTCTCCTCAACTAGCTAACGGAGGAACCATCAGGACTGATGGATTGAATACGCTATGAACAGTTTGCTTAAGTATAATTTTATGGGCCGTTCTTGAAATATTTGAAAGGCCCAGTAGAGGATCACACAAGGGTCCACCCGACACGTGGAAGACGCCGACTATGGGCTCCAGGAAGCGGGGTCAAAGGGGGAGGTCAGCGAAAATATTGAACCATGCGGGGGTAAGACCGTCAAAAATATCATTGAATAAATGAATGCTACGATTTTCCCGGGCTTTTTCCATTCTTCTGTATGCTTGTCGTCTGTTCTGTAAATGGGCGAGAAAGAGAGAGAGAGAGAGAGAGAGAGAGAGAGAGGGCTGGGCGGGGCGGGGGTGGTCGGATCTCACCCACATACACATCTAACTGCCATTTGAAAGAGAGTACTAACGGCTACATTAGGAGGGCTCAGAGGAGGGAGCCCCCCAACGGCCGTTTGAAACGTACATACGAGGGGATCAGCGGCGCTTGGGCGGCGGCCGCGAGTCGTCGACGAGATCCTCCTCTTCCTCTTCTTCGTCATCTTCGTCCTCCTCCGGCGGCGGGTGGGCGACGCCGCCCCTTCTCCTCTTGTTGAGGGCGGAGGAAGAGGAGGGAGGGGCGGCGGCGCCGCCCACTCTCTGCTCGTCGTCGTCCACCTCGTCCTCCTCGCTGACGTCCTCATCGTTGCCGCCGTCTACGTCGCTGAGCCCCCCGTCGATTTCCGTCGGGCCGATTGGCTGCACGAGGAACTCCGCCACGTCCTCCTCCTGCAACTCCCCCAACGGATAGGTTATCTATCAGTTCAGCTCCCGGGTTGTTTTTTCCTTTTTTAGGGTGCCAAGATCACGGAAGAAATAATCCTCCAAATGGCTAGAGAGAGAAAGAGAGAAAAACCATGGCTAGAGAGAGAGAGAGAACGAAAAGAAACATGCGGAGGTGAACGAAGCATGGAGGGAGTTCATCTGATGTGAGTGAACAAAAGATTTTTAGGCCAAGAGGAGTTATAAACTGATGAACAAACCCATGGAGGGAGACCGTGTTGAATGAATTACCCAATTCGAACATGACCCAACAAGAACTAGTAGTGTTAAAAAAAAACCCAAAAAAAATGATGACTTTCCTTCGATTACAATTAACAAAAATAAAAAATCTTGAAGGAGATCCACTTTGAAGTGTGAATTACTTACCGGATGAACTAACCCAAAGTTTTGGAAGGTGATAAATAAATCATTAAAAAAATATATATATATATAACTCCCAGAGGATGATCGCAACAAACCCAGATAAAAGGAGAATATAATAATATGCTAATCCATCGCAGTCTGGTCCCATCAGACATAATAAGGAAGAAAGATATGATTAAATTCGGGAAGAACAATCCAGCAACAGGAGTGCATGAGATGTCATTCTAGGAGTACAATGAATACCAAGGAACCCTTGAGAAAAATGTCAACAGTGATTCAAGTACGGGAAGGTATGGATAAGAAACGGTGATTATAGATTGATATATATATATATAGTTCAGCAAATAATGGGAACGGAAATTGGATCAGAAAAATCACCTCGTCTTCGGCATCGTCGTCGTCGTCATCGGATTCATGGCCCTCATCAACCTCTGGTTCGTCGTACTCTCCAATCTCTCCATTCTCATCCTCTTCTGCTAGTTCATCGCCATCGATCTCCCCCTCCAGGCTTGCCAACCTCCCACTACTTCCAGCTCTTCGACTGTCGTCGTCTTCGTCATCCTCGTCGTCGTCTTCATCATCTTCCTCGTCGTCCTCCTCCTCAACCCCATCTTCTTCCTCACTGTGCACCTCCAGCACGTCCTCATCCACCTCTTCTTGATTGATCTCTCCTCCCAGGTCCTCTTCTTCGTCGTAGTCCTCCACGTACTCTTCTTCGTCGAGTTCTTCAGACTCTTCATCCTCCTCGTGCCCCGAGCCTGATGTAGCCACATGGAATCCATTGGACAGGTCTCGAGCGTATCCATTTGTTTTCGGTCTCCCACCAATCTCCGGCTCCTCGTCGGCATCACTCTCGTCGTCTTCATCGACATCCAAAACTCCGCCCCTCTCCGAACTGGAGGCGCCACCATTAACCGCCTTCCTAGCTCGATCCTCACCTTCGATCTCCCCGCTGCCAGGATCGTCCTCGTCCTCGTCTTCGTCGTCCTCCTCCTCTTCGTCCGACTCCGGCCGCTCGTTCTCATCCGCATCCATCTTGTCGAGGTACTTCAAGGACCTGATCAATCCGAAGACTCTGGATCTGTAATCCTTGATCCTCGTGACCGGACACTCGTAGAGGTCGAGGGAGACCAGCCGGAGCCGCGCGAGCGGGGCGAGATCTTCGAGGAACTGGATCCGGTTGTTCGACAGGTCGAGATCCCGCAGTGAATCCAATCCCGCCTCCACAAGGAACTCCAGGCCGCCGGCGATGCGGTTGTCGGAGAGGATCAGCCGCTGCAGATTCCGCAGCCGCGGGAACTTCTCCAGCGACGAGACCCCCACGTTCGCGATCGACAGGTGCTGGAGGCTCTGGAATCTCTCAAGCAGGGCCGGCGGGGGGAGCCGCCCGTGCAGGCACTTCACGGCGCCGTCCAAGGTGAGGACCCTCGGCGTGGCGGAGGATTCCGGTTGGCCCTCCAGCGCCGCCTCCACGGCTCTCTCCCAGACCTCGTCCATCCGTGGTGGTTCACGGGTTCTCGCCCTGTATCTGCAGAAGAAACCAGGAGGAGCAGAGGTTCCGCACAGAACAGATTGACAGCAAGAAGACTAGCACCGACTATCGATCGGCCGGCCGGCCGGCCACCGCAACCTCCTCCGCGTATATCGCGTCGCGTCCTCCGGCGAATGGCGAGCCAAAACCTAAATCCGCCTCCCACTACACGGAGACGACGAGGGGGAGACGGAAACCCTAGCGACGAGATTAAAAGGCCTCTTCCCAGTTTTTAATTGACTCTGCTAATTTTCCCATGTTTCCCTCTCCCTCTCCCTCCCCCATCTCTCTCTCTCTCTTTCTCTCTCTCTCTCGCTCTCTCACGGCTCCTGAAGGGAAAAGAGAGCGGAGCACAGAGTTCTCAACGAGGAGAGTGAGGGAACCGCCCTCTACACGCCCTTACGTCAGCATCCCAATCCAGTCATTGGGCGGTGTGCTCACCGGTGTTGCCCGCTACCCCTCTTCTTGTTAGGTGACGATGCCCACGAGCCGTCTGTGTTTCTAGGGGCGCGTTGGAGGGGAGCTACAATGACCGTCAGATCGTCAGCCGCGGATCGATGACGTGGTCGATTGGGCCGTTGCGATCGCTCTCCATGTGTTTGTTCCCACTTCTAGGGTTTAGAACGGAAGGAACATCCCCCCCCCAAAGAAGAACTATCTACGGATATGCCATCCGCGTTCGATGTTCCCCGGTCGCAATAGAACAACGCCTCATCGGGGGAAAGTTCTAACTGACGACGTGGGCACATTTTTGCCGTAAAATCCGTGAGCCCATCGAAACGATGCTGGAGGATCCGCCGCATCCTGGCACAGCATATCCAGCGCTCCTGATAATTGAGGAAATCGACTTTAGTCCCATATCGAAAGTTTGAATCACAGTTTTTTGTTGAAATATAGAGCAATCCTTGTCTGATTGCCGAGCCCGGTAGCGTGGGCTTGTGACCCAAGTGGGGGCGTGCGGGTGGCTGATGGGTTGGATCTCGGGTTGCTGGGCGGGTCCGCCGGGCTCATACCCGGCTCGCCCGTTCCAAGTCGGCGAGTGTTCCACGCGGCCCGAGCGAAGGCTCGTCGGCCGAATGGATCCTAGAGTGGAGGGCACAGCGCCAGGCTGGTTTCACAGAGCAGCGATAACCTCCCGCTCTCGACGGTGGAAGGATAACGGGCCGGTGCTTGCCGGATCCAAATAGCCCACGATCCGGATCACTATTCTACAACCACCTTTTTTAGCCGAACGGGTCAGCCCTTTTTCGCAGAGCACCATACGCTTCGCTTCACTTGACTTTGACGAGGCTATCGATGCTGTCAGTGGTTCTTTACTGAGTACAGCTGGGCAGCCCACAGAGTTGTCGGAGGATATCATCGGCGCTGTCCACAACCCACAATGAGTACTGGGAGAAAAAATATGTAAAGATGACCACTTCAAGTCTTGGTTATTCGGGTCATGTAGATTCCTGTTACTGACATAATATTGGATAACGTAGGGCAAAGTCAACCCACCTTCAGTGGACGTTTTACGAAGAACCGCCAAACGAAAGTCAACCTGTTGTGTTCTAAAAGGGCTGACCCGTTCGGCTAAAAAAGGTGGTTGTAGAATAGTGATCCGGATCGTGGGCTATTTGGATCCGGCAAGCACCGGCCCGTTATCCTTCCACCGTCGAGAGCGGGAGGTTATCGCTGCTCTGTGAAACCAGCCTGGCGCTGTGCCCTCCACTCTAGGATCCATTCGGCCGACGAGCCTTCGCTCGGGCCGCGTGGAACACTCGCCGACTTGGAACGGGCGAGCCGGGTATGAGCCCGGCGGACCCGCCCAGCAACCCGAGATCCAACCCATCAGCCACCCGCATGCCCCCACATGGGTCACAAGCCCACGCTACTGGGCTCGGCAATCAGACAAGGATTGCTCTATATTTCAACAAAAAACTGTGATTCAAACTTTCGATATGGGACTAAGGGTGGTCACCCCATATCCCGGTCTCCACGGCGGCCAGCCCCTCCACTCCAACTCCGGCAACTCCGCAAACAGCACCGCCACCGCTACCCCGCGTCACCATTACCTCCTCGCTATGCCGTACGATAGCTCCGCCCTGCACCAGCCTATCCCCGTCCCCGGCCTTGTGTCGACGAAGCCGAGGGGTCTCTCGTGGAGGCAGATGGCTCTGTACCATCCAGCAATCTCCTTTCCGTCGTCCAGCGCCATCTCCCAGCCTGTTGGTCTCCATCAAGCTCCGCTCCGCCGGGTGACAGTTCACCGGAGACCCATCTTCGCCGAATTTCCGCTCCGCCGGGTGACAGTCGCCGGAGACCCATCTTCGCCGAACTTCCGCTCCGCCGGGTGACAGCCGCCGGCGCCTACCTTCGCCCTCTGGACTTCGCACGGGAATCCGGAGAGTGCCCTTCGAGGTCGTGGACACCCCTCGGAACCCTCCGAACACCCAGAATTCCGACGATCGCCGTCGCGACGCCTGTGTTCCTGGTTTTAAACTTATTTAATCTTCAAATTAATGATATTCTTCTTGAATTTCAGTTTTCGAAAAACTTCTTCACTTCATTACGATCCACTGGGCGTTTACAGATCTCGATTTAATTAATCAATCGAATCGCCTATAATCGCTTACGCAACAATAGCTGGGCGGAACTCTGTTTCTACCCGAATCACTGTTCTTCGGGGAGCTGACATTCGACTGACGTCAGCACCCGAAATTCCCATTTTCCCTAATTTTTGGGGATCTTTCTATTCCATATATTTTTTTTCTATTTTCCTCTATTTATGATTTAATCATCTCATCATTAAAATCCTCTTTCTTTGTTATCTGGAGCTGACGAGAGAATTAAATTTATGAAATTAATTACGGAAAGAGGTCGAGATTCTTTAATTTATTTTCATTATTGTTGATTATAAGTGAGAGCAAAGTCCTAGCCCTCCAATGGTTGACCTTTCTGAAAATTTCGTTATCTCCCATTCTATTACTACCACACTTAACTGTTCTTGATCTACTTTTTTCATTGGGCACTATGTCAATGAAATGACTTTGGTCAACCCTTTGACGTGGCCTTTACTAGCTGCTCGCAATTACAAATGGGAGCAAAGTCTTTTTGAGCCAGCTCCTTTTGAGCACGGTCTCAATCTCACAGTGCGCTGAATTCGGGACGACAACAGGCTTTGACGCGAGGAGCCGTTTAAGTCAGCATGTTGACGTTGGTCAGTACAAGGAGCGCTATACAGCCATTTTTTCTCTGAGTTCGGGTCGGTACCACCCAATGCCTACTACGCCCAGAATTAAAAATTTCCTCCCCTAAGTCAAAAGGCCCCTCTATGGTTGACCTTCCAAAAAGTCCATTCCTCAGTCTCTAGACACGGTGGAAGGATCAAAACGCTCTTTTCATGGAGGATGGGGGGAAGGTGGGAGTTGAGAGAGAGAGAGAGAGAGAGATGGGTATAAAAAAAGAAAAGAAAAGACCCATTTCCGACGGCCTCAAACTCCATTTGCCGCAGCTCTCTCTCTCTCTCTCTCTCTCTCTCTCTTCCTCTCTCACTCTGTCTCACTCTCTCTCACTCTCAAACAAACAAACAAAAAAGCCAGTAGAAAGCAGGAGCAGGACTTGAAGGAGTACACGCAAAGAGGACGGATTGCGTGGTAGAAGAAGGAACCCAAGCGAGCGCCAAATTACCCGCCGGAATGGGAGACGGGGGACGTGGTGAACTGGCCGTCTTTGAAGGCATGGACGAACTGCTGAGGCAGCGAATGCTCCACCTGGGAAAGGGATCGAATCGAAAAAATGATAAATAATAAATAAAAAAATATGGGAATTTAGGGTACCACCAGGTGATCGATCATATCTGCAAGCTCTCGGGAGGGGTTGACCTTGATCCATTAAGTGGGCTTTAAATAATAAATAATAAAATACTTTCGACAAGGGGGTGGACGCATACCCAGTCATCTTCGGAACTCGCACCCGGCACCATTACGTTGACTTCACTAGACTTTGCCGTGGTGATCGATGCTCCCAGGGCTTCTTTACCGAGGTACAGCTGGCAGCCCGCAGAGTTGTCCACGGATATTGTCGGCGCTGACCCCTAGATGTGTCCACAACCCACGATGAGTACTGGGGTAAAAATATCCAAAACTAAACACTTCAAGTCCGGTAATTCGGGTCATGAAGGATTTTCCTTCACGAGATTACCGTTTCTGACATAAGTGTTGGATAAGGTAAGAAAAAGTCAACCCAACTTCAGTTGGTACGTTTTATGAAGAACCGCCGCGGGAAAGTCAACCTGTTGTTTTCCTAGGGATACCTACTCAAATCTTACTCTCTCGTCTTCCCCATGTAGCTTCCATGTCTAATCCATTTCTCTATGTTCTCCTGGTTATGCAGGAAAATAGACAGAGTGCAGAGAAGGAAAATGCATGGGGTAAATAGAGAGATAGGAGCGCAGAGATCCCTTCTACTTCCAAAGCGATCCAGTGGGATGGAAACTGGAGACTATGTTGAGAGAAAAATATATAAAATAAAATAAAATAGGGAGCTGCGATTTTCTATAATAGCAATATTCGAACAAATGCTCTCATATAATACCTGACACTGAACCTCAACACCACTGCAGTTGACGACCTCACAAGCAGCTACAACATCCTGATTCAATAACATAATTAGAAAAGAAGCCATTATAAGTAATTTTAGCATCCAAAAGATGCAGATGTAGAAATCAGTATCTGCTGCTCACAGTGAAAACAATCCCCATCTTCGTACACTTGTCAACGGTTATATTGTTCACTTTCCCTGTAAATTATGGAAGGAAAAAGAATCCAATTAACTTTGCATAAAAATAAAAACAAGAGATAGAAATAAAAATGTGAATACAGAACGGCGTTGTGGAGAAACACACAGATTCGTGCTATCACCTTTAACATGCAGAACAGAGTCTCTACATCCATATACGTATACAGACTGTTTTGTGTCACAATCATCAACGACCAGATTCCTCTTTCCGATCTGGTTTTCCACAGCCCATCTGCCGAATGAAGCCATGATGAAATAAATCGGGCGTGAAGTATCTTCTTGAGAAATCAAAACATTAATTTCATGCATTCATCCAAGTTTTCTCACTTGCGACCCATCTGAAGCTCCAATCTTGGCGGCCCTGTTTTAGAGAACGACAATGGACTGGTTCGTAATTCCTTTTCACTTGATGTAACGACTCCACCTCTGTCACTCCGATTTTTGGACTTCATGTCATCGGTTACCTTTCTCAGGCCTGCAAGAAATATTTCCATAAAAAACGGAGCCTAAAAGATGTCAATTCGAAATGTTGTTTTCCACAAAGAGACATCATACCAGCTGTTACAGACTTGGTCGAGCTAATCTCCTGAAATACAGCAGACATCCCTCCTTTCGGTTGTGATGGTGCAGCTTCGGAGCTAAAAAGTGGTCCAGATGGAGGAGGAGGAGGTGGCGGAGGATCATTTGTCTGGATGGGTTTCGCTGCCGAAGCAGAAATAGAACCGGAAGCTAGAGCCTTGCCCGCAGCACCCCACTCAGGACCCAGCGGATAAAAAGACTTCACAAAATCCCGTAAACTGGGCAGGTAAAGCTCTTTCAGGGATTTTGCCCATTCCACATGGTTTGCATCCTTATTTCTGTACTCCACAAGGATCTGCAAAATAAAATGCAAACTAAAAAATCCACTACCCCAAAATCGTTTCGTTCTTTCAGAATATGCAGGCATCGTAGTAAGCAGCGAACATTTTCTGGACGATGTCTAACTTCCTATGTTTGCAACTCAGAGAAAATTAGTGGCGTAAAAATCAAAATAAGCCCAATAATTCATTTTATCAATGTGCCCCCGGGCATCACACAAAAAGAAAAGCTACGTTTTCCATTAGATAATATTAAAATATCATAGGGAAATTTTTTATGCACAGTAAAAAGAAAAGAAAAATTACAAATATGTTGCGATGTTAAGGGTAAAGCTACGTTTTCCCTTAGATAATATTAAAAAGTATTATTTTCATTTAGCAATCAGTAAAACCAAAGTAATTGTAATTGACATGTTCATAGGGAAGGGATAGAAACAAGGAAAATGTACGAGCATTTGGTCTCTAGTGAACTCGGCGAGACTGATATATATACATAGACGAGCTGTTGTATAACCCTCGAGTTATTTACTTAAAAACTAAGACGCAAAGGTTTCCAAGGTGATCGCAGGCTGATTGTCTGGCAATCCTCATACCTGATTCCAGTGAAAAACCAACAAGCCGATTTTGAATAGGAACAAAATCGTACACTACCATGAATTGGGCAACAGATTCTTTTTATATGTTTATAAATAGTTTATTGCGAGAATTTTAGGTAATCAGTCGGCTAAAGCTGTTATACATAGTTGATAATGCACCATTAAAGCAAAAATTAGCACGTTAAGCATGCAGTATGGGCGAAACAATGAAAGAAAATGTTGCACACCTTGTTATTGTAGAATTCAGCCATCTGCCAACTCTCTTCAACGTGTGCAATTGGAAGACTCATGCCTTAGAATGAAAAAATAAAGGATGGAAGAAAATATAAGCATAAATAATGCGTCATGTTCGACAGAAGGAACACAAGGAAAGATCTACGCAAGAAGACAAGGTATAACCTTCACTCACCACAGTCTTTGCCAGAGTAGGCAATCCATGCCAGAGCTGTAAGACTGTCGGCAGCACTCTTCAAGTGGTTGAAGACCTCAGAACGCCTTCCTTCCGTCAGCGCATTTGCTTTCCCGATGACTTCATTTAGTGGCTTCAGAAATTCTATCAACCCTGGGGTATCAGGTTTCTGCATCATTGGTTTAACGACAACGTCAGACTCAAGGAAAGTGCCCACTAGATTTTAACAGAGACTGATTTGAATAGTAAAGGATTGCAAAGTGATAAAGCCAGATCACGAAGGAAGCATTTCACTCTGAGACAAAAACGATCAGAAGAGAAGAGAAGCGGAAGCAGATCAAATAAAATTTCAGCAATCCAGAGCCTTAGCTACAACCGAATGCACGAGATCAGCGCAATGACCACCGAAACCTAAGAACTAAACAACGAGATGGAGGTCCTCTGGGGAGAATAATGGCATTACAGCCAACGAGCACCGACCTTGCTCTGCTTGACCTTAACAAGGAGGTCCCTCTGCACGGAGAAAGCCTCCTCCAGTATCTTCGTCGCCTCGAGAACCTTCCCCCCGATCTTCTCTCCCGCTGCCGATAACCTGCCGAGGGACCTCTCCCTCAGCTCATCGAATGCCTTCACCGCCGGATCAACAGGTTGCTGCTCATCCGCCTCGATCGACAGCTGCGATCCAGCTGAAAGCGCTTCAAGGCGAGCCACCGCCACTTCCAGCCGCTCCACCAGCGCCTTCTCCATTGTTTCCCTGCACAATCCGGGCGGGCCACTCCCCCTTGCGCCGCTTAAAGCTCTCCTGAGCTGGCCTCCCTCTCCGCCTTTCTTCCAGCGGAAGAATTTGTGGTCGCGAGATGGGGTCGGGAAGGCACCGAAAGCCGGTAGAATCGACCCCCCCAGAGGCCGCAGCGTCCGAATTATTCCTCCGAATTTATTTTTTTTTTCACAGATTAACCCGATCAATGAATCTGGGCCACGTGGGACACAAATTTGAGTAATATCCATATATTTAAAAATATTAATAAAATGGGTCCAGCCCATTTTTTTATATTTTCTGCAATATTATGAAAGAGGACCATTATCTTTTAAATTTTAAACTTATATTAATGATGGAAAACTGGGTCATCCATGGATCGGTTGGCCCGTCCGAGTTCTTCACTCGGACCGCCGATTCCGTGTGCCCTGAAACAAACCAGGGCAAGAGTGGACGTCGGAGACCACCGCGTCTCCTACATTTGACAGTTTTAGGTCGGGATCGTGCGGAAGGCTGGAGACTCTCCTGGTTGCTCGAGAGTTGTGACGGGGTGAAGACGGCCGACGGTCCGGGAGGGAAGATCTGGAAACGGAAGCTGGGAAGGCAAGGCGGCAAAGGCGTGCGACAGACCAGATCGAGCGCGGGATTGTGAACTTCCCGGTGTCGATTTCCTACCGAGAGTTTTGGTTTTCTCTGAGATCTCTCCATTCCCTCAGATTTGTCTGGAGATAGTCGGGGGAGAAGAGATCTCTTGATCCGAGAGATGATCACGCGCTCTAAGCTTGCAGAGCAGCTCAGAGATTACCAGATCCGGTCCCAGCACAAGTGGGCTCTCCTCACCATCTTTTCCCCCAAACCTCAGATCAACAGCCGGTTTGTGACAGATCTATTCACCTCTAGTTCTTCATATTTTCAAGCTCCTTTGTTCTTTCTTGTTTCTAACCGTATTTTATGGCTTTGGGAAATTTTACTTTATGGTTCTTCGGCCGTTAAATTTTCGCTAGATTTCGGAGTTTTCTATTTTATTTTAAATCAATGATACGATTTTCATTGTTTGCTTGCTGCAATTTTTCAAATGTTAGAGATATGATTTTTACATCAACCGTATGTGGTCGTCTTTTGGAGCTCGAGTTGAAGGACGGAGCGAATCTTTTTCTTCGGGGATATTACGGTTCACCTGCTGCGCATCTTCTCCAGATGCCCAAGATACTTTTGGTCTATTACTCCGTTTCGTCCTTGCACGATGTAACTTTTATGTTCAACTTGACATGTCTTCGTCTTACAACAGCCACTAGTAATTCAGAACAATAGGGATAATACGTGATAATCCAAGTTCCTGCTGTTCCTTGATATAGCTTCCTAATGCCTAGCAAAGGTGGAACGTCCGAGCGAAGGGTCTCAAGTCTATGACCGAAAATTGCTCATCTTCTATCCCATTTTGGTTTTTGATTGATTTTCTATGATCCCATTCATCAAGTAGTCTGACCTGCTGAACCTGCCAGTTTCACTTAAAATAAATCTTTTCTACGAGAACAGGCCCTGACCCAATACAATATATTGTCATGTGCTACATTAACTAGTCTCGAGGATGAGAACAAAGAGGGAAGTGTTTAGGTTAACAAGCAGTGAACAATGCCAATTTAAAGGGTAGTGTCTATGATTAGTGCTGGGGGGCATCAATTGAAAACATCATCTTCAGCCAGTACCTGGGCTAGAAACAAAATATCGAAGAAATGGCGAGTAAAAAATATTCATATTCAGAATCTGTCGTTTTCTTACCATTTGGCTTCACGGGGAACAACTCTTGAGATTGATGTACATAATGCTTTGAATCGCCTCCAGGTTACTTTCGAACTGAGGTCTTAATTTGGCTTCCAAGAAATACAGACAGGTTCTATTCTTTGTTCAATTATATAGTAAATCGATAGTCTTTACTAGTTGACCAGGAATATGAAACTAGTTGGAAAGATCATAATAACTACAACGTCCTTTGTGAGCAGGGAGAATGTTTGTGCTTGCATTTTTCATAAATTGTACTCGGGCTTTTTTATCCGGAGGTTTAATTGCCGTTTTTAAGTTTATTTGCTTGAGATTGTTTTGGAGTTTGGATATTTTCGGAATGTTCTGCACTGTTATCTTTGCCAAATTTTGATGAGCGAGTCATACTTTGTGACTTTACAAACAAGCTCAGACCATATTTCACTGACATGGAATATTGTTAAGAGGCAGATTCAAATCAGTTCCTTATTCGATTGCTTATCTTCTACAGTAGCCGGTAATGTTTAGAATTAAATCTTCTGAGATTAAGTGTTATTCGATTGCTTATCTTTAATTTATTGGTCATACATCATATAACCGGTGCATGTTTTCTGAATATATTGCTTCAATATCGTGAATGGTCAATGTTTATTCGATTAGAGTGACTTCAAGCTGTGATCATAAAAAAAAGTGCTTTGATTGTGACATACGTGCCATTTTTGCAGGGCTGATGTCATCGAAGCTCTATCGTGCGCCTTCCTCCTCTGTTTACTGGTAGTATTTTCGTATGTAACACTTAATCTCAGACACTTTTGGCTTTCGAGTTGCATTTTATTTCTTGGAATCCTCCTACCCATATGCCTGGCAATTTCTAGGCATAGAAAAGTTGCGAAGAAAAGGGAAAGAAGATTGCTACTGCCATTGTCCATGTGAGTGTCACATGCAGAATTCTTAATCTCTTTTGTTGACCAGAAAGAGTTTTATTCCTTGGAGAGCTCCTGTAACGTATGAAATCGTTCAGTAGCATCAAAGGCTGATGCTACTTATCAACAGCCTGTGCAAATCATCCTTGGGTTCCCTGTCGTTTGTTGCGTTTTGCTTTCAGCTTTTGTGATTGTGAAATATTCATTTTTCGTTACTTGTTATTTGAAAATGGATCTACTTTCTCGTACATTACTTCTTCTATGGATCCTTCTATTTTTCTCAACTCCCAGCAGTGATCTCAATGAGTAAAGTTGGATCATATTATTTCAGTTTTTAGATTTTCTTCTGTGAATGAACATTCTCCCATATTGCTTGGTGCCCCGTTCTGAACGTAGTACAGGGACTCTTGATTCTCTTGCCCTCCTCACGCACGTGATTCTCAACTGGCTGGTCAACCGGAGCAGATCCTCATTTCCAGTCCGCTATATTATTTATTTTTTGCATTAATGTTATCTCTTCTGTCATATTATTAATATATTTTTATTTTTCTCTGACCATGGTCTCGGATGATCTTCCTCTTGCATATATATCCTGTATTTATGAACATATTATTATTATTATTATTATTATTCTCATTTAATGAGCATAGCTTGTGGCAGATTATGAAGGATTCTTGCTTGGTATATATTAAAACTGCCTGGCCCACTGTCCTTCATGGTTCTCCTCGCGTATGTTCTTGAAGGTTTATGTGATTTTGCCCAGTTATGGAGGCTTGAAATTTACGTTTGTGCCAAGGTTTGACCAAATAAAGTCTCGATTCATATCCTCGTGACGTTTGAATGCTCAGTTTCTTGGTCCCTCCCTGACGGCCCTTCGGGGGTAGACCAGAAATTACAGGGTTCAAAGAAGAGACGTGTCAGGATTAGCTTGTGACGACCAGGTCAAAGGTCAGCGCCGCCCCACCAGCCAGGGTTGCGACCTGGCCCATCCCTGTTACTCTGAATCTTGTTGCCCGATTCTCCAGGTTTGGTTGGGGTCGGGCCCGGAAGCCCACGCCCATTTTCTCTGGTGACTTGGCTGTCTGTGGCAGGTGGCTATTGCTTGGTCAGCGCACCAGCACTTCGTAGTCAGATACTAATTATCTTCCTGTCTTACGCCCACTTTTTTAATATACAAATATGGGCTTTTTTGTGCGCTCAATAATTCGTAAAATGAGAATATTAAATATGAAAATGGATTATTTTATTTTTCAAGTCGCCGCTTCTGAATTAAGTTAATAACATTTTATTATAGAACATTAATTCTTAGAGGCTACGTGCGACCCACGCTAGAGTTAAGGCGGTGCGGAGCGAATATTCCACGCAGAAACTGCCGCCTTGCAAATTACGTAAGCGCTGACGTCAATTCGATAGCGTTACCCCAGCGTACACCGTCCGTTCTTTCCCAACAACCGCTTCATCCGGGCCGTTCGTGCTTTCCCAGCTCTGCTATAAAAACATTGTTAGACGAGGGAGTTATAGATCTATTCTTTTGAGGCGCCGCGTGGCGTCCTCATTCAGCGAGGCCAGATCCGCCCGGGATGCCACCGATCTCTTCGTTCAATCCGCTCCCCCTCTCCTTCCTGTCATCGATTCCTTCTCGTTTTGCGTTTTTCTTGGTTTTCGTTTTTGGTTTTTGGGTTTCAGGATGGAGCAGAGCGAGCTCGTCAGGTACGTGATGGCGTTGTTTATGCCCTGGGCGTGCTGTTCTTCCAGAGATGGATATATTTCTTAGATGTGAAGAAACACGGAGGTCTGTCGGAATCAGACGGTGTTTCATGCTTTCACCGGGCGGGCAGATCTGACGTTCACGTCATCGAACCTTCGGTCTCGTGCAGGAAGAGTCGCGGTGGTGGAGAGGTACTCGTAGCCAGATCATTTCGTTTTGTAGAAAATGATGGAAGGGAAGGAAAAAATGTTCTGGAGTGGCGCCGAGAGTTATCGGGGGTTGATATGTCGTGAGATGTATCAACAGGCCTTTGCCATGTTGGGTGCGCTCGCATGGCAGGTCACCGAACCCTAATAAAAGGTCTATTTCGCCGGTGTCTGT
Organism: Spirodela intermedia; assembly: GCA_902729315.2. NCBI lineage: Eukaryota > Viridiplantae > Streptophyta > Magnoliopsida > Alismatales > Araceae > Spirodela > Spirodela intermedia. Next base: position 6,478,091 of record LR746273.1, read on the forward strand.
GGGAGGGGGGATCGCACGGGCCATTCGTTTTTGTCTGCCCGGGGTCTCCGCCTTCAACCTCTGCTCCCGCCTGCCTTTGGTCCTCCGGACGTCCTGTCTGGATCATCACCGTCCTCGCATGATGCTCTGTCCAAATACGTATAGCCGAGCGAAATATCTGCATCAACAATCCTATCTCAGTGGTCGTCCATACAGACGGTCCCTCGTATGCGGATGAGGTATATCGTTTATTTCTTGTGATATTAGCTTTTATTTTCTCGAGCGGATACCAAAAAGTTCGGTTCCCACACCGCTAACATTTATTTCGACGCTTCATTCCCTTGCGTGCAATATTCGGAAATATTATTATCTTTTTTTTATGCTTATGTTACTCAATTTAAACGCCTTTGGGATGTGCCAAGGCTCTTCTGATTGAACTGTGATGAAAGTTGTAAGGTCATTTTCGATCCACCGTTCCCTTAACTACCTCTGCTTGTGAAAAGATGACATGTAATATAGTTGTACCTGCATCTGTCGACCCTTAGGGTGGATATTCTCTGTTGTACTAGCGAGCGGAGGGAAGAAATGAAGCAGTTAACGAAGGTCAAGACTCTTTGGACCGATGCGAGATCTGCTTGAGGAAACTGTTGACGGGGGTTGTGATATTCAACGCCAGGAAAGCTCGAAGGGTGCGTTCGCGGCTGTGGAAGGGAGGAGGGCGGTGCATGCTTGCCCAGACGTCGATGTAGTGATATTCAACATGTGTTCTTTCGTACGACATGGATCATTTTTTCATAATAAGCTACCGCAGATAATTCTGATCTGCGCGAGCTTGATTGGTCACATGATTATTCTGCAAAATTAACTAGATTACTTCAGTTTGGTTCCGGGGTTCCTCGAATTTCGCGATTTATTTATATCGACAGTTCATACGACTGACATTTATTCACCGTAACTCGTCAAAATTTTCCAACTTATTTTTTCTAAACTTATTCTTGCAATATGCACCGTCGATATCATCTCCTGCGAATTCGGCCGGCGTTGGCGATTTTGACGGCGAGATTCTGCCATAGTCGTGCTTTTTCTCCCGCGATCCCCCTCAATCCTTCGTAATTTTTTATTTTTTTTTCCTCCCCGGAGGTTCTTCAACCCGAGTTATTTTTCTGGCAAATAATCATTATCAGCGTTGATTTAGACTGATCGTGTTTTTCGAAAAATCGTGTTCAATGCCCCGGTGCGGTGGTTCCTCGCTATCTTTCCTTTTTATTAACAGCGATTCGTAGTTCTTATGTTTGGGGATCACTGAGTCGTCCTCGTTGACAAATCCCCAGGGCATGGTCGGTGGTAGTACTCGGCGCCGGCTTGAAGCGTCTCGTGATATCCTCTAATTCCGCCATTGGCTTCCAATGCCGGTCCCAAGCCCGGATTAAGGAAGAGGGGAGGATATCACTGTCCCTGCATCGCTTTCTTCTCGTCTCCGGAGGTGCGCACCGGAGCTTCTGAGGAGGGAGAGGTGCGCACCGGAATCTCTTATATGGCGAATTCTCTGGATATATATTTCTGGCTGGTTCTCACACGTGTCAACAGAACGAGTATAGAAAATTTCCGCCACACCCTTGGAATCTAACCTAAAAGGTATATATACAATTACAGAGTCTTAAGCGTCACATGAGCCATAAGTTACGCATCCATCAGGGCCCTCTCTCCATTACCCTTTGTCTTCCCCCCACTTCCCGACAAAAAGACAACTGAGATGATAGAAAGAAAAATGAGCCGATAAGATTTTGTCACTATCTTTCCGATAAAATATGAAGATGCACGGTGAGTTTTTCAACAGGTCCCAAAATCACATGGGACATTGAGGGCATAGAGAGAGAAACTGGACTAGAATTTTATTTATCAAGGAATCATATTTTAAATGTATTATTTTAGAGAGAGAGAGAGAGAGAGAGAGAGAACTTGATTTTTATTTACCAGAGAATGTTTATTTAAATAAATTACTTTAGAGGGAGAGAGAAAGAGATCACTTTAATTTTATGTGTAGAGGAATCCTAATTTATTTTATTTATTTTAGGGAGAAAGAACCCTTGTTTGTTGTTTATCGATGAATGCTAATTTAAATAAATTATTTGTGTTGTGATAGAGAGGGACCCTTTAATTTTATTTATCAATGAATGTTGCTTTAAATAACTTATTCCAGAGAAAGAGAGACCTTGATTTTTATTTATCAAATTGATGCTAATTAAACAACTTATTTTAGAGAGAGAGAGAGACATTTATTTTTGTTTATTAAGGAATACTAATTGAAATAAATTATTTTCGAGAGAGAGAGAGAGACCTTGATTTTTCTTTATCAAAAGGAATGCTTATTTTATTTACTTTTTTTTGTTTGTGATTATATTGATATAGTTTCAGTAAATTATTCCGAATCCGGTGACGTGGGCACGAGTGCCTGTCCACGGTCAAAGTCCGTGAGAGCCACCGCCAGGTGCCGGTTGAGTTCACCTGCCCCAAGTCGAGCAATCCACGTGAACCCCCCCCCCCTCCCCCTCTCTATCTCTCTCTCTCTTTCTCTCTCTTTCGCGTCGGGAGAAAATCGTCGCCAGGTGTTCAGTAACGACTCTCTTCCACCCAATGAAACGGGGGCAGTGGGGGGTGGGGAGGAATATTTCTATCCCTTTCGCCAAGGGCAAGGGAAAGACGGTCCCCTGGCAGTGTCGAGGTCCCTGCCTTCTACACCAAGGCTCTTGGAGGTATGTACATTCATTATTCGGCGATTTTCTCCCCCCCCCCCCCTCCTTTTTTCTTTTTGATTAGCTCTCAGTGGAGTGATGCGAGAATTTATCGTGTCGACTGCTGCTTCGTCGGCTGTCGCCGGTGATCTTTGAATGGACTCGCTGGCTGCCGTAGGCCGACTTTCTCATTCTTCGTTGCTCTAGATTTGGATCTGGGATTTGGGGCCTTGCATCTGCGAGCGTTTTTGTGTAATTAGAAGCGACGCGCCTTTGCGGAACATTTCGTTGCCTCCAAGTTGGACCTGATCAGGCTAAGTATCGTTCTCCGATCGTATTCCGGACACAAAATCCTCGCTAGGTTCGGGAATGCTAAGCACCCTCAGATTAATAATTATAATATCATAGAAGGCATCTGGAGCTAATTATGACCCAATCCAGTCCAATTGCTTGCTCAATATCGTCGCGAAATCTCTGTTCTTCTTGTCTGGTATCGGACAGATCGAAGACTCTGCTCATCTATAGCTGATACTCATAACTTCAAGCCCACAGTGATTCTTCAAAGCATCGAATCTCTGAGTCTGAACCATTATTTATAGTTCTTTCAAAGACTGTCATCTCAGCATCTTTTTACTCCTTCAAGCCTCCTCGGCTTCTTTTTTCTCGAGTCGATCTACTCATCGGTGTGGTTCAGGATCTCATTTTCTGCTTCGTACGTTTATCAAAACTGCCAAATGAAATAAACTCTAATTGAAAACTATCAAGAAGAAAATATCAATTGTGGACAAACTAAGTTCTTGCTCCTTTTTACATGGATCATTGGTTTTAAGCAGTTTCTCAGTTCACTTGTCTATCATGTGTACAAAGACTTGCTCGAGCTTGGTCCTTAAGCTATGGGTGGTTCTCCTCATTTTTTGCTTTTTATTTATATCGACTCTTAGTGAAATATTTTTGATTTTTTGCATTATTGATTTAAAATACTGCCTAATTGCTGCTTCAGGTTGTGTTTGGCTGCAAATCAAGGAGACAGCCACTATGATGCGCAAAAGCCACCACCATCATGACAGCCACAATGATGAACATGTGAACCAAGAAAAAAAGGTAACCGTGGTGGATGGATCCTGAGATGTTTTAGTAGATGGAGCATGGGATTCCACTGAAGAAATTCATGTTTGCCCACTAACTCTCCCGAAAACTCTCTAGAAGTGCAACCATCTATATATGGTATGCTGTTGGCTTTCCTTACACTTGAGTAATTTCGTCCTCGCCATAAGATGAAAATGCGTAATCCGAGATTTTAATCAGTGTTTGGTCGACCCTCTTCAACTTTCAGCTACCTATCCCTTCACGTTGTGATTTTTATTCCTTGTTTGGCTGACAATTCTTATATATATATATATATATATATATATATATCAAAGTTTGCCTCTATCTTCTTTCCCTCTGCTCTTCTAGTTTCTTTCAAGTGCCTTCTTGAGTGCTTGAGAATGATGCATGTGATTGACTGAGCGACAAATATGGAAGTTCTTTCCCTGCTCATTGGTCTCGTGATTGCTGAGAGGCCATTTTTTGCGCTCACTGGGCCAACACCTGGTTCCATCTTGCAGAGAAATGACAGTGCACAGGCCAATCTGCCGGAAATTCACTACCGTTTTAAATTTTTTATTAGATCACTCTGCCATTAGGTCAACGCTCAATGTGACGGTGGTGATATTCTAGCTCACATCATTGACTAGCCCAATTATGATCAAACCTTCATGTGGCTGCGAAATATGATCGCCCTATTTCACACCTCATTTTTCCGTTGCTTCGTATGCTGTGAAAGATTTATTTTCTCCCTTTCACATAGAATATTGTTGCCCAGTTGCATCACTACCGTCTTCTATTGGGGTTTGACGCTCCCTTCCTTGAAGCAGGTCAGCGAGTTGAGAGCGGCGATCGGTCCCATCTCGGGGCGCAGCCTCCAGTACTGCACCGACGCATGCCTGAGGAGATACCTCGAAGCTCGGAACTGGAGCGTTGACAAATCGAAGAAGATGCTGGAAGAGACGTTGAGATGGAGAGCAGCATACAGGCCGGAGGAAATCCGCTGGGTGAGCCGGCCCAGATCCATACAGACTGCTCACTAGCTGGAAACTTGATTCTAAGAGGGCCCCACCTCTGCTGTTTCCTGTTTCCAGCACGAAATAGCCGGAGAAGGGGAGACGGGAAAAGTCTACAAAGCGGACTTCCATGACCTCGAGGGGAGAACCGTCCTCGTTCTCAAGCCGGGCAAACAGGTCAGTTCATCTCTGTAGACCTACCTTCCATATATGGATAGATATATGGGTAATAATGAGGGTACGTGTCCGCTGTGGAAACAGAACACGTCGTCTCACGACAACCAGATGCGCCATCTGGTTTACCTCATAGAGAATGCGATTCTCAACCTTCCAAAGGGCCAGGAGCAGATGGTCTGGCTGATTGACTTCACAGGGTGGTCGCTGACCAAGGCCGTGTCCATGAAGACGACCAAGGAGACCGCTCACATCCTGCAGAGCCACTACCCCGAGAGGCTCTTCTCCGCCTACCTCTACAGCCCCCCGAGGATCTTCGAAGCCTTCTGGAAGGTCAGCCCCTCTCGCTCGTTATCCTCAAATTGGGGGATTTTTTAAATTTTATTTTATTTTTTCTCTCTCTAGATCGTCAAGTACTTCCTGGACCCAAAGACGTTCCAGAAGGTGAGGTTCATCTACCCGAAGAACGAGGAGAGCATGGAGCTCATGCGGAGGAGCTTCGACGCCGCGACGCTCCCTGCAGAGTTCGGGGGCGAGAGCACCTCGCAGTACGACCACGAGGAGTTCTCCAGGCTCATGGCGAAGGACGACATCAGATCGACCGATTTCTGGGGGGCGGCGGATGCCGAGCAGGAGAAGCACGCCTGCAACGGGTACTCCTCGTCGGAGGTCGCACCGGAGCCGGCCGCCGCCGCCGGCCACGGGAGCTGAGGCGGGTGAAGCAGGTGATCGGAGAATTCTAATGGTGCAACAATTGCCTCAGTTACTTTAAAGCTTGGACTTAGTACCATCGCGTTTAGTATTTTCATCTGTAGCTTAATCGATTTGGGGTCTCTTCTTCTGTCCTCTTCCCTCCAACCCTGTTTTATACGACAGCACTCAAAAAAGACTGCTCTCCTCTTGCTCTCTCCTCCACTCGTCTCCGCAGGAGAGAGAAACAGTCAGAGGAGAGAGAGAGAGAGAGAGGGGGTGATCAAAGGATTCGCCTTTTGAAGTTCCTGGCGGTGGCCTGGTAGGTGCGGGCGAGAAGGCCGACCCCGATTCCGACGCCGAGGCAGATGCCGAGTCCGATTCCGACGCCCACCCTCACCCCGGCGTTGAACAAGGAGAGCTCCCCCCCTTCTCCGTCGAGATACTCATCCCTCGAGCAGAAGCTTCTGCAGTCTTCGTCTGCGGCATATTCCGGCTGACCGCCTCCGCCACCGCCGTAAAACTCGGCCCCCTGAATCAGTCAAAAGGATATTTTGAATCATCGGAAGAAGTAATAGAAGTAGTAGAAGAAGTAGAAGTAGAAGAAGAAGAAGAAGAAGAAGGATGAAGGTTTATTTATTTATTTACCAGAGAGCTCCTGAAGTCTTTGGGTTCGTACTCTGGAATCGAATCCAGCGTCGTCTTCCTCTGGTTCTTCTTCGGGAGACCTAGCTGAAGAGTCTCGGTGAGGATGATGGGAGAACCAGAGAAGCAGCCGGTGAGGTACACCTCAGCGGCCGGTATCTGGGCTTCCGCCTGCTGCCTCCCCTTTAGAAATCCGCCGTTGCCCGCCGTCGCGGCCGCCGGTGGCCAACACCTGATGCTCCAGGTCTTCCCTCGACTCTTTCCTTCCACGGCGGCGCCGCCATCGCCGCTGGTGAGCTCCAAGGCTCCGGAGAGCACCAGATCGTCCTTGTCGTAGACCTCGAACCTCATGCTGCCTGTCAACCTTATGCTGTCGGTTCCCACGAAGGTTGTCTCCTCCGTCTCCCTGTCGACCCTGTCCCTTCTGAGCGACGAAGACACGATCTCGGAGTAGATGCTGCTCCTCCTGCCGTTGACCTCGATGATGGTGTTGGGGGAGAGGGGGATGTGCGTGAGCGTTAGATGCTCGGGGGTCGAATCTTTGACCTCGAAGCCGGTGAATCTCACGTAGAAGACCCTCAGATCGAACCATGGGGACGATCTCTGCTGGTAGAGAGGATGCCTGATGATCTTCCAGTCGGGATGGGATTCTTCAACCCCGGTTGGTGATGATTCTTTGAGGAAATCCATCGTCTCAAGGTTGGGTAGATCCTAATGGCGACGGTCTCATTAGGACGGGGCACCGGAAGAAGTGGCCGCAGGATCGCCGTCCTCAACAATCTGCCAACGAAGACGACGGTACAGAGTTAGGGTTCTGCAGGGAAGAGGAGCAGGATTTGCAGTTAAGAGTATTAGGGGATGAAAAAAACCCACTTGGGTTGATAAACATGTGGCAATCAAATCGAAGGAAAAAGAAAACGTGAAAATAAATAAGAACATCAAATCTCTGTTCTAGGTTATGTTTACGCCAGAATATCGAGGAGATTAAAAGATTAATCGTCATAAATTCTTCTGCAAGTTGCATGATTCGAGCCGCAGGAAAAACATGATGAAGGAGGGCGGACGGACGAACTACTAGAAGAAATGATCCCACAATCGTCATCCCGCCATGAAAACCGACGACGGCATCAGCCCTGCGCCTTCTCTGCCCTCCCTCCCCCAACCCGCCTATCAGAGCTCCTCCACTCCGACCACAATCCACAGATCTGTCCACAGTTTTTTTCGAATTCTCACGCCAGCTCTGCGGAGAAAAGCACGGAGAAAGGGAGACTCCCAAGCGAGGAGATGGCATCCATACGTGACACGGGAAGCACAAACACAAGATCTTCCTCTCTACGAAGAAAATTTTCAGGAAGAAGTCAACAGCGAGAGGGGGAGGGAGGTACCGTCATCTCGATTACAGGGATCTGACGGCGGATTGGGGAACTGGCCGCCCGCACCTTCCTCCTCCTCCGATCTCTCGTCCCCTTTCTTCGACCGCCACCTCCGCGGGAGTTCTGCGCAGGACGAAGGACGATGGAGGACGAGTCTCTGATAAGTTACTCTTCCACCATCACGCGGTTATAAAATTTTTTTGGACGGCGGCGGTCCCTGCCGTCGGTTTGACCCCTCCTGCAGATCAGAGCGACGAAAAATAAACGACGATTAAGAAGAAAATGAGAAGAAGACGATGACGAGTCTGAAAGGGATCAGTCATCCCTATCAATCCTCGTCCCCACGATTTTGACGATCGTCTAAAAATACACTGATCTCTGACCTAGATGATCGGAGAACCATATAAAACCGAGAAGGGAATTGCCTCCGCGGTTGTCCACCAGAGGCCGAGAATTTCCACACAACTCGGGGTGCTGTTTCCTGCAGAGAGCGCCGATCGGTTTCCTGTTCTCCTCCGGCGATCTCAGGCCGGTAGGCCCCGCTGTCGTCATCCACCTCCACCGCTCTTCTTCATCCCTCTGGCGATGATCTTATCCGCTGGTACTCCGTCCCGCCACCGGCGAAAGCGACCTGCAAGCGGACTCTCTACTCCTCCCCGAGTTCTGTGAGGGAGACCGCTTTCAGCCTAAATCCTCCTTTCTAAAATCAATATTTTTTGTATTTAATTAAAATAAACTAGTTTAATCTATTTACGCCGAAAATTACTTATCAGATATTATTATTATTTTTTCCTTAAATTGGGATGAGTCGTGGGGGAGACGTTGGGCGGGGCCTGGTCTTGGGATGGCCCCCCCACCCTCCCCGCTTTGACTAACCACCTCGAGCGTCTCAAGTGCTTTGAGAAATTTGAGCCGGGGATAACTAGTCAACATAGATCATTGACTTTTGCAGAAACAATGGAGACACGAAGACCGCGTGATATCGCGATGTTACGGCGTTGATATCCCGTTCAGAGACGAGTTTTCAAAGCCAAAATATGACGACGGCGAATTAGTTAAGTGGGCCCGGAATTCAACAGCTTCACAGTTTCAAAGCCCATTTAGGTACTTTGAGATGGGCCTCTTTGACTTCTCTAGTTGAAAATGGAAGTTAATAGGCTAATGGGCTGATCCGGATGAAATCATGTACAGCCCAAAAATCGCCTGGTCCGGTTCTACTTTCATTAATGGGCTATATTTTTGAGGTTTATGGGCCAGGCTTGATTGCAGCCCGGACCCGGACAAGATGTTTAATGGGCTGGGTCTAATCTCATCAGGAGCTATATTTTTTTGTCCCATGACCCATGGGCAACCCGACCTAGGATTTTTTCACTTGTGTCCTTCTCTTTATCGTCAATTTTGCGAAATGTCGTTGTTAGATAAATATAATGTTTGAGGCGAATTTATGATGATGGAGATTTTAAAAATGACTGTCACCTCACATAAATTGAAGAAAAATGAAGATTGTACAAATAAAAGGTTTATTTTATTTTATTTTATTATTTATTATTATGATTACGCCCTCTTTTCGTACCGCAGTTTTTGAGTAATTTTTGGAGGGGTTTTACCTCCCCGTAATACCACGAACTAGGGAGGAATAACATTACCGCCCCCGTCTAGTTTGATATTAAGCACAAGTTCCTTAAAACTCTCGGCCGCGTCCTCGTGAACTTATCGATAAGGGTTTATATACAATATTAAATAAGTTTTTTGTATACATTATTCATTTTATGTGCTTTTATTAGAAATAGGAGCGCCCCCCCGGGTCCTGGCCCTGCCGATCTGTATGAAGCCCTAGTCCACACCATCTCTGTAGAACGTACGCACCTGCTTCTTTCTCTTCCGCCATTGTTCTTGTTTCTTCCTCTCCCAGTTCTCACCCACGAGGGCTTCTCCCATCGGACCACGCTCTTTAGTGTCGGAGCATCCTCTGCCGCCTCAATTCGCTTGTTGCTGATCTTTACCAGCAGACGCAGCGTCACGGTCACACTGCGAGGTTGGGTAATCCTCTTGCCTCCTTTCCTCATTGTTCTTCTAGTAGATTGTGCATCCCACGGAAATGAGCAACCCTTATATCTGAAGCCGCTTGATGATGTGACTGTTATGCTCTTGCGCCCGATCGTGGAAATGCAGCACACGCGGCAGTGATGGGGAACCACTGAAGCCATTGAACTGTTGGTTGATATGCCAATTGTCTGTTTGCACGCTTTCCGGTTTCTCTTCATGGGAAAAAGATTACCATTGAGATCACTCTCTGTAGCAATGTTTTCCCTCATTCAAACGCTTTGTGGCTTTCTTTGCATCCTGAAAGGTAGAAAAATTATGGTCATTCGGCATGTCAGTAGCATCATGTTAGTATTGTAGATGAGCAACCCCCTACCATCTGTATACAGGGAGAGCACAATGACGGGGAAATTCACATATTACATGGTCATAGTATGAGGAATTTTGTGGAAGAATGGATCGTAAGAAGTTTTTTGTTGAATAGGCTATACTTTTCGCTGAACCAATGCTTATATCGAGATTAAATTGTGACTAATCATTGCGTTCGATTTTCTTCGATAAAAGTCACCGGAACTGCTTTGGTTTTCTCTGTCATTCCATGTCTTGCGTAATAAAAATGTGTTTTAAAGATGAATAAGTGATTATGTAGGATTTACTAGGAAGAAGGAGATGGTAATCATAAGAAATCCCACTTGGATGCCTTCTTGCAGAGGTTTATTCGTGAAAAGTCTTTCTGATCTAGAAAACTTGAAATTGAAGATATATCATTAAAAAAAAGATGATCTATCACTGAAGGCAAGAGTATAAAGAGAAAAAAATGTAGCCGTCGCTGTTTTGAAACATAAAATTCTAAGAAACAAGTTTGCATTACAAACTCTGTTTAGAAATTTTTTTTTGATGACCCTTTTAGTGAGAAAAAATGGAACGAAACAACTCCTGCCTTCTTCTAAGCAAACAGCCCAGAAAGAAACGAGAAATAGATGGAGGAATGTATCATCACGTAAATGAATCTCTTGAAGTTATGGTAGATTTATCTAATTTTTATGAATAGTAGTTGTTGATGTGAGCTAGTACTCCTGCCATTGCGACTGCCCCTTATTGCTTCTGCTTCTGGAAAAAAAAATGGCCGTAATCAGTAGCCGCCATTCATTGATTGTCTATCCCTTCCGTCTCATGTTCTTTAGAAACAGTCTTTCACAGCAATAGCCACATTTGAGCAGGATTCCTTACCACAATTAGAAGCATCACTAGCAGAAGTATCAATCGGCATCATCGACTACCCTTCCCACTATCAGTCATACATTTTTTTTATAATTTTTTTTTTTTGTGTTTCCAACTTACGCACATTACGACCCTTTCTTCCATTCATGTCTTACCTTCTGGAAGAGAGATTATATGAGGAAAATAAGTAAACGAGAGGCCGACAAGGCTTTTGGAGCCATTACATATTTAGTTTATTATATATTTTCCAATGTTTACCCTCTGCATTGGTCGTAAGTTTTCCAATGTCCACATGCATGGATGACTTCTCGTTCAAACTTTTGATGTTCTTGAATATAAACATGTTGCACGTGTTTCTTGGAAGAAACATATGGTGAGGTATTTATTGTACTCTTGCATCTCGAGACTGTCGAAGATTCAATACAATTCTGACTCTTCAGACTAATTGATGCAAATATTCGAGGGATTATCAGTTTTTCTTGCTAGATAAATTTAATGACTCACTTCCTGTTTTGAAGGACTTTATTTTAGAAAAGAGATTATTATATTCCATTTCATTTTTGGCTGTCTATTAGTTGAAGTCTGTTCAAACGGGTTCCTTGGGACAAAAATTGATTCTCATATTTTGTACAAGGGAACTACATACTCTTCGAATTATTAAGAGTGGAAACTATGGGAAATATTTCATCTACCCTCTTGATTATGTTTGGTCCGTTATTACCCAAACTATTCAATCTCAAGCGTTTCTTCCTTCCTGCATATTTCCACACAGATCAGGAAGTGTTGTGATGAATCTCTCGGCCATATGCCGGCGGGTAGGTCTAAAAGAAGTAATTTCTAGCTCTCCTGCATACAGTGGTTCCACCGGTGGGTACCCTCCTCCATTGCCTGTTCTTCTTCCTCCTCCATTGCCTGTTCTTCTTCCTCCTCCATTGCCTGTTCTTCCTCCCTAATGACTGAAAGCCTGGTTTTCAGATGCCACCGGAGGGCTAAGCCTGATCTTCATGCGGTGGGCCACGAAGAAGACAGCAGGGTCCACGAAGAACGGCCGGGACTCCAATCCCAAGTTTCTGGGAGTGAAGAAATTCGGCGGCGAGGTGGAGCTACATCCCATGATATTCGATTGAATATTCTCAATTACCAAAGTCTCTCTCTCCATTTTTTGCTAAATTTGGCCGACTCTGCAGAGGGTGATACCCGGGAACATCATCGTCCGCCAGAGGGGGACCCGATTCCACCCGGGGGACTACGTTGGTATGGGGAAGGATCACACTCTCTATGCCCTCAAGGAAGGCCAGGTGAGATTTGAGCGGCACAAGCTCAGCGGCCGGAAGTGGGTCCACGTTGACCCCAAGGATGGCCATGTTCTTCACCCTGTCTATGTCAACACCTCTGCAAGTGCTGAGTGAAGGTTCCTCTCTCTCTCTCTCTCTCTCTCTCTCTCTCTCTCTCTCTCATGGGTTGACATTTAGTATCCGTTTGGTTTTCTGTGCTCTGTGGGCTCGCAAACCCTATAGTTTCATGTTCTATGGAGACTGGACAGAGGGAATGCCTAGGATTTGGGGGTTTGACCAATAAGGTGCGATATATTCTAATGCCAGAGCTATGGCGAATGCATTTATCGTCATTGATGCATAAATAAAGATACCAATCAGTGGCGACCTCCAATAGATTAGGTCGTAATTCCACTCAATATTTCAGTTTATAATTGCCGAGGCCAAGCAGAAGGATCTCGCCAATGGTGATTGTCTTCAAGAGCTTCGTCTCCCTCTTCCTCCCTCTCCAGATCGTGGTTTCTCAAGAACTTGGGTTTCTTCTGTTTTCTGTGCATAATATCTGGTTATTACTCTCGTGGGTTCATGCCACCTTCATCTCTCACTCTCGCGATCTCTTATCCATCTATCTCAACATATTTATACACAAGTACATAATATCCCCCTCCCTCTCTCATTTCAAACCAATATTTTAGATGGCATTCGTATCACTCCTCTCCTCTGTCGTTTAGGAAACTTAGGGATAGAAGAGTACCATCTGCTTCAGAGGTTCATTCAATGCTGAAGTAGAAGAGAACCAGAGAGATTTCGCCATGGAGAATACCGCCTGTGGATGGGTTGTGTCTCATCTAAGGAGAAGGCATACCCGAATGCTAAGTTGCGTTGAAAAATATATAATATGGAACGTATGACGTTTTCGCATCCAGACCAAGCTGAACTACAACTGGCTCGGATTCCAAAGAAGCGCCCAGAAAACAGTATCCGTGGTCAACTCCTATGAAGCCCAGACTAGGACTGTATGGACCAGCCCTATTATGTACTTGGCGGCATGAACCCACGACCATAGAAATGAAGGTGGCACAATATACCTAAAGTCTAATTCCTCCGAGAATTTCATCGAGTCTGACCAGCCAGCTAGGGCTGTACCATCCCTCTTATTTTCGACAAGAAAGCCTCTTGTCCACAAGGTAACATATCATAAGAGGGATCGGAAGGGTCATCACAGTTACCAGATGGTTAAAAATGAGGAAGAAGAAGAAGAAGAAGAAGAAGAAGAAGAAGAAGAAGAGAAGTAAAGGTGAAAAGAGAGCATTGTTTCTCCAATCGCTGATCAAAATCGAACAGGATTTGAGGATTATAGACGAAGAAGACAGAAACTTGACAGTGGCAAATAAATGAATCCAGGGACCAAATACCTAAAGTCGAAGCATTTCAATTTTGAAACTTCCTTGAATGCACTGATTACTACAAATAAATATAAAACATCGATAAACAGATACACACTATTTTTATATCTCAAGCTTAAGCAGGGTGACCATCCTAGACATATTCAATGCAGGTCGATTCTCTCTGGATTGCAGGAAATAATTTTTTGAAAAGTTAGGCACTCAGCAAATTATTGAAAGTTCTGCGTGTCGCATGCATTTTATTTATTTATTTTCGATGCATCTTAATTACTTTCATATTAAATAATTATCCCTATCTGATGTCACTATGTCTTCAAAATATACACAGACGGAGGAAGCAGCGTGGTTGGATAATGCGATCAATGCAGAGCAGTTAGGAGGGGAAGAACGTGAAGGACTAGGGTCAAGGAGTAATGAATACATGGTCCTCCACATTTGTAACTTGAGTTCTTTCTTGAAGAAGTGAGAGATGAGCTTACAGTGATTTTGCAGGTCAAGTCAATAAGATTGAAGGACCTAGGTAGAATGCGTACAGATTGTGTTCTCAAAGGTGATTGGGTCCAGAGAAGGGGAGAGCAAGCTTAAGAAACTGAGCACAGCGAGGGAAAGATCAACATATTTTATAGGGAGTCAATCCCAGATGTCTCCTACCAAGGTCTCCTAGATTTGTTTTACATATATATTTCAATGACTAGAGCTTGCTCACTTCACCAGATTGTTCTACTTCCTCACCAGTTACACATCCACGTTGATTCACAACATCGGTTACAACCTTGGCCCTCGTGAATTTCGGCACCAGTTGATAGTTTTACAGACCCTCACAGCATTCCACAGAGATCTATCTCATTTCTTTGTTCTAGAGTGATGCTCGGTGGCTACTGCGGATCTTAAGATCCAAAAGGTCAGGGTTTCGACATACACTCATCCCCACCCCCACTCCCCAACCTAAAACTCGGGAGTTGATACAACAGGCACTCAAAAAGCCTACCTCGTACTTCAATTCTTTATACCATAATTTCAGAGCCCTTAATATGCTCATGCTTTTAAGAATTCAGTAGGAAGCCATGAGAACATATGAGTAATTCCTCTCTTGCTCAGAGGCTGAATGAAGTCGGCATATCCTGATACTCTTATGGAAAAAACTAGGTAAAAGCCATTGAGATTTCTAGAAGAGTTTTCAAGATGAAACCAGATCTTCAGGATCGAGTCCCTTTCGCAGCCATCTGTCTATAACAAAAGAATGGTGCGGAAAGGAAAAAGGGCGGTTGAAAGCTGCAGCATATTCGAATTTAGATAATTATAGTAATTCTGGAGGCAAAATACTTCAATATTCTCCACAAAAACTAATCACTAATACATTACGCTGAAGGAAAACCTTTATGTCGATGCATTAATAATTAATAGAAACCCCACTTCGCTACATGTTTTTTTATCATAATACAGCTGAAGAAAACCCCGAATTTCTTCGAGGAGAAGAGCATACATACATGGAAAGGCCGGGGCTTTATAGCCAAAAATTACAAGGGTCAAGAAGAAAAAAAAAAAGAAGAAAAAAAAAAGAGGAAATTTCACCTTGCAAATAGCGAGGCTCTATCCTATTCGTTCTGCTAAATTAGAACAAATAAATGCAATAGATGATAGTACACTCTGCTTACCTCTATAGTAGGCCATGGAGAAAATCCAGACGTCAAGACTATGTACATGGATATACAAATTGGCCTTTAATAATTTCCCACAGCTTGATTCCAGAGGAGCAATAGAGTGGCAAAGAGATTGCAGGCGCACCCATCGATCATCCTCTCAGATCTTCCCACCGACCGATCTCAGCCGCATCTCGACCAACCGGTCGTTGAATTCACCATCGCTGACCTTGAGCATGTTGGCAAGAGACATATCCTCGAACCCATTCTCCACCAGAAGCCGGTGGCGCGGCTTAATCTTTCCCTCGAGACTGAATGAGAAGTATTGGGGGAAATCCTTGAGCTCTGAGAGGTCGCGCCCCATTTCCTCAACCAGGTACGCCACTTTTGGGCGGAAATTCTTTTCGATGCTGAATGTGAACAGGCCCGGCGACCTCAGTACCATCTTGATAGCCTCCCTCCGGGAGAACCCAAGGTTCTGTATGTACTCCAGCTTGGGAATGAGAGTACCCTCGACGCTGGACACCAGCAACAGGGTGGTCCTGCAAGTAATCCGGTGGACTCCCACGAACCCTAGACGCCGGAGGAAGTACAGCGCCGGCAGGAGCTGGTCTTCCACGCTGGTCACGAGGAGGCGAGGGCAACGCAGGACAGCAGTGGGGACGTCCCTGGGAGGGATGCCCGCGGGGCCGAGAAGGAAGCGGAAGACAGGGAGGAGGTCGGCGACGGGGTCGCAGGTGAGGAGCTGGGGGTGCATGGACAGAATGCGACCGGCACCTGCTGGGTTTGGGGGGAGCCCCATGGAGGAGAGGAAGGCGGCGAGTTCCCGCAGAGACGAGAGGGAAGCGGAGCGCAGGTGGGGGTTGCGGGAGAGGGCCTGTGCGGGGTCGATGCCCAGGTTTCGCTCGAGGTACAGGAGCTTTCGGCGGAAGAGGAGACCCGCGTCGGACGGAGAGGACGAGGTGGGGATGGGGATGGGGGGGGTTGAGCTGCTGTACGCGGTGGTGGAGCTCCGGCAAGGACGAGTGGAAGGATAGCCGATGGGTATGGAATTCGGGGTTTGGGGGGGATTGGGGAGAAGGGAGATGGTGTGGGGTGGGAGGAGCCGGGGGCGGATCATGGCCATTATCGTCTCCGGCTCGCTGCGGGGGCGCGCTGAGGCTGTACTCTGGGAGAAATATGAACGGCTATGGTGAGCATAATATATACGCTTTTATATCTATACAAATATACGACAAGATATTTCTTTTGTAGACTAATATCTCTCATCGTCTTCTGCATACTCTCACAATCTCAAGGATATGCCTAGAGAGAGAAAGAGCGGATAAATCGTGTCTATTATCAATTATTTACCATTACACACGCATTCTAACGGGTATGCTTCGTGTGGTATTTATCGATTCCTCCGCGTAACTGGTCGATATCCATTTTTTAAATCATTTTTTCCATAATTATTTATGTCGATGTAATTAACTATTTCCTCATCTCAATCTGAGCACAAAATAATAATAATAATAATAATAATAATATGCCACTCCAAACCGTTGACCGACTCATATGATTAAGAATAATGAATGGAGAGTTTATACCTCACGATCAATCTCTCTTGATCTAGCTTTCCAGTTATGGGTCTTTGGTTTTTTTAATGAGCTACCTCGAGCTACAACTGGTTGTACTCAAAAGCTCAATCACGATCAAAACCGGGATTCTGAAGATCCTCGATCGGAGATTCTGATCCTGCCATATTTGGGTTTTTCTTAATTTCCATGTTTCTGGGAGAGATTAAGCGGCATTAAAGATCCTCGATCGGAGATTAAGAGAAACAATGCGGGGACGATAGTCGGGAGAGATGGAGGCGATCAGGTGGAGAAACCCAGGAGAAAAACATGGAATTGTACGAAAATAGTGTTACAACGAATCTCCTTCTGCCCGCCGTCGGCCGCCTTCTCCATCTGCTCTCCCCTCCCTCCGCTCACCTACCAAACGAATCTCCTCGTTCACCCAGAGGGTGGAGAGAGAGAGAGAGAGAGAGACTTGGTGGTGTTTACTACAGTGGGGAGCCATGGCGGCGTGATGAAGCAATCAAGCTGGACTAGCCCTTAAGGGTCTGGATGATGGTGTTGTGCCATGGGTCGGCCAGGTTCTGCGCCAGGTTCTCGAAGGGGCCCTTCCCTGTTACGTTGTGCTGGATAACAAACCCTAGGAACGGCAGCATCGCCAGTCTCCCTGCAACGAGTTGCAGAAAACAGAAGAAACCCAAGTTCTTGAGAAACCACGATCTGGAGAGGGAGGAAGAGGGAGACGAAGCTCTCGAAGACAGTCACCATTGGTGAGCTCCTGCTCATTTCATATGAAATGACTAATATACCCTTATGACTAACCATAATTCACAGTAGGTGCCATCTCAAAGGGACAATCATTCAGCCCATTACTGCGGTGGGGGTGGGCCCAAACTCAGCTGCTGTCTTCGATCTTGGGCCCTATCTAATGGGCCCATCGGCGTCGACCGATTGAGGTTCTCACGTAATCGGACACCCATTGGCATTTAGGTAATTTTAGAAATAAACAAGGATTTTTACAAATGTGGGCCATACCTATCAATTTCCGGGCCGCCGTCGCCACACGCGTCCCTTCGATTGGCGGGCTTTCGTCTTCGGACCATCCTCTTAATCTTCTACGGACGACGTTTTGGGCCATTGTTTAGTCAAACAAAAGTGGGCCATGGAGAGATTTCACGGCCCAATGTCCCCATCACATGCGTGTCTTGACAGTCGTGCTTTCCTCGTAGCTGACTGACCTGAATTGGACAACCCAATAATTTTAGAGCCAGCCAACTTATGAGCCTATTCCCACTAACGTATGTAGAGAGAGAGAGAGAGAGAGAGAGAGAGAGAGAGAGAGAGAGAGAGAGAGAGAGAGAGAGGCATGTCATCAGATAAGGTAGTTGTTAGCTGAATACAGAAAGGGTATCCACTAAAACTGACGGCTTACAACCCGTCCATTATTTTATTGAAAGGGCTCCTGAATTCTGGGCGGCCCATGTCCTTGTCAAACCTCTCGGAGAGAGAGATGGAGGAGAGAAAAGGGGGCACGAGAGATTGCGAGGCTGCCACGTCGCAAGACAATGGGGCCCACTAGGATAATTCCCAAAAAGAAATAAAAGGATGGGCCTAGTTCTGAGCTGTTCGAGAAAAATAACGCTATGATTCGACCTCTATCACTTGCCATGATAACATAAACAACACATCCCATGATTGAAAACTGCATTTAATTAAAATAAGGTTAATTAAAATATTTTACATTCTTATTGAATAATATGATCTCAATTTCTAACATTATCTTACATGTTGGCTCCCGACATCTTCCAACATATTCTAGAAATAGTCTTAAAAAAATGGCTAGCACCGTGGGTGAGCCGTACTCTATTATTTAAATAAATAAATAAAAACGAAATAACGACTTGAGAAGTGATGGCGTCTCCATAATTTTATTTAATTCAGCTGAATTCTATCTTAAATGCTATGGGCGGCAGTGAGAGGGAGAGAGATAGAGACGGCTCTGTCAATGTGACTGGGTTCCGAGAACAGCGTTGTCTTTCTTTATGAATTACGTCTCTAAAAGTGAATGGGATCCAGATCAACGTTGCTTTTGTTTACTAATTATATCCGGGAGGGGGGGGGAGAGAGAGAGAGAGAGGAGAAGGGGAGAGGGGTGGAGGGATTCGGAATCAGGTCGGCGTTAGACTATATGCTTCTTGCCGACATAACTCTCCTGAGGGCCTGAAGGTGATCCGGTGGCACTTCGCAATCTTAGAGGGAAGTGATACGCGCTCTGAAGGAGCGCCGTGAGCTCACCTCGTCCGTCACACCACGCGCGCGAGAGAGAGAGAGGGAGAGAGAGTGGGTGTTATAAGACCTCTCACTTGGGCCCTTGGAGGCGGCTAAGTGCCCTCTTCTCCGACAAAAGTGAGCCTTATCCCGTCTTCGCGGCGGAAAACCCACCCAAAGCCCAGATGGGCTTCTGTCTTCCTTCCATCGGTTTCGTTTCCGAGTCACTTCACTCGTCGGGCATGGAGCTACCATCGGTCCCATGGCAGTTCGATCAGGTATGCTCAAAAACATCAGCAAGTCTCAGAAAAGAATCGTTTCTCCTTAGAACAGAGATTGATCGAAACGTTCTTTTCCAGGGGTTCGACGATCCGGGCTTCGTCGACCAATGTGACCAGATGCCCCCGCTTGGGGAGTTCATCTCGGAGGAGCAAATGGCCGCCGCGCTGGGGAACGACTTCCGGAACTCTCTCTCACCCGAGAGCCGAACTTCGTACTCCACCCTCGCCCCTGCGGAGAGGCCCTCAAAGTTCCTGAAAACCGGCGGCTGGAGCTCCTCCGACGCCTCTCGCAGGAGGGTCCTCTCCTTCGCCGCCGGCGAGGTGAAGCCGGAGGATGAAGTGATGGGGTTTTCTGTCTCCGTGGGTTCGGACAGCAGCTACGAGTCCGTGAAGGGGGAGAGATCGAACTCCGGAAGGAGATCGCCGTCTCGCTCAAAGGATCATTCGATCGCCGAGCGGCGGCGGAGGGAGAAGCTCAGCCAGCGGTTCATAGCTCTCTCCGCCATGGTTCCCGGTCTCAAGAAGGTACTTACTTCCTCGTATCCATGGTTTCATCGGACGCTCGGTTAGGACATTCACGCCAATGAAAGATTAATGGCCATGAAAAATCTGCTGTAATAATCGTCAATACATATTTCCTGGTGTACGCAGTAAAAATCGAAACTTCTGAGATAGAGGTCGATCGACGATGTGGGTTTTAGATTTGAGCTTAAGATTTTTTCAAGGCGGGACGAGTTCCAAGCTTTAGACACAACTTCTGCTTCCCCAACAGATGGACAAGGCTTCCGTGCTGGGGGATGCTGTCAGCTACGTGAAGAAGCTTCAAGAGCGAGTGAAGACGCTGGAGGACCAAGCGGTCATGAAGACGGTCGAATCGGCGGTCCCCCCCAAGAAGTCCCAGCCGGCGGTGGACGGCAACAGATCCTCCGACGACGGGAACTTCGACAGTCCGGCGACGGCGGGGGGCCTCCCGGAGATCGACGCCGCCGTCTCCGAGCGGAGGGTCCTGGTGAGGATACACTGCGAGAGGAGGAGAGGCGCCCTGCTGAAGGTTCTGGGGGAGATGGAGAAGCTTCAGCTCTCCGTCCTCAACGCCAGCGTCATACCCTTCGCCGGCTCCTCCTTCTACATCACCATCATGGCCCAGGCAAGCCTTCTGTATCCTCTTCTTCTCTGTTTAGCGAGAGAGAGAGAGAGAGTTCGAAGACTGAAACGAGAGCCTATATGGGTTCTTGCAGATAGAGGAGGACTGCTCCATGACTGCGAACGAGCTCGTGAAGCATCTCAACTCGGCGTACAGGCAGCTCATTAGCTCTAAATCAGGGCGCTCAAGCGTCCAACCGTGAACAAAGGGACGATGGATGGGCGCCTCCACGTCGTCTGGTTAATCCTCCATCGAATTAGGCCCCGGTGATGCTTCATTCATTTGGAGTCTCCTCTCCTCGTTCTTCTTCGCGAAGGGGACAAAGGATGAAGTGGCTTTTTGCCCTTTACCCCCCGCGGGCTCTTTTCCCTAACTCTCTTATCCTTTTTTCTGTGGTCAACTCGTGGACCAGGCTCCAGTAGGCGTGGGATTTCTATGTATTTCTCTCTTGTGGGTGGCCTGTCGTTTTGACTTTTCTTTCTCCTCGTTGTTCGGTCGTACTGGCACTTACGTTTAGGCCCCCTCATCTTGTATATTTTGTGAAAAAGTCTAGTTTTATTTATTTATACTAAGACACCCCTGTAACATAAGTTATTTCAAATAAGTACATCATAGCAACGCTGTTCGGGCCCAGCCATCTAGCGTACCTCGGTGGTATGATCACCTAAGGGGTAAGTGACCTTTTGTGACGGATCTAAAGCATTTGTCCAACTGCCATAACGGTCGGAGAGAGAGAGAGAGAGAGAGAGAGAGAGAGAGAGAGAGAGAGAGAGAGAGAGAGAGAGAGAGAGAGAGAGAGAGTGAGAGCAGTGGGGGGTTTCGGCAAGGGGGAGGGATAACAAAAAGAAAGATCACCTCCTAAGTCATAAGGAGCCGCTTTGTAATGGGAGAAGGTGTGCACCACAATGGGGAGGTTATTTCTTTGATCTATCTCCTTGACTAACTCCTTTTAAGATAGCTTCTTTCATCTTCTATATGCTGAATCAAATCTTATGTAATTATTGAATACTAAATGATTTCTCTGATTTTTGAGTTTCATATCAATGTAGATATACATATATGAGATTATCATTAAATTTAATCTATCTTAAAATAATTCATTAAAAATAAGTATTTATGATTAAGATATCTCCAATAAGTATGTGTTAGTTGTAATTATGTCTAGAGATTAATTATTAATTTTAATTGTACGATGAGGAAAATAAAAAAAAGATACTAGGAGACAACAAGCACATCTTGTCTATTTAAGGGGTAGTAGTCTTTGGATTATACACATCTAGAGTCACTTTTGAAGCATCTTATCACTCTAAGAGAGAAAGTCAAAGTGTATATAACTCAATTGTCTTAACTTTTAAAGCCTAGAACCTTATTTGAGTCACAATGGGCTTAAGTGTGTTGCTCTTTCTCTCTTTGTCATCATTCTTCATGAATCAATACTAGATCTAAAACTTCTATCACTAATTTCTTTATTTTTACTAATTGCTACATGAATATGTTCTAATTCAACTTTAATTTGTTACTAGATTTTTCTTTAATGTTCTTCCAACATCTCAATCAATGTCTATTAAAAAAAATAGATATGAAATAGTACTTTATGCAGATCAGATCTAATTCACATTAACGTACACATGATGATCATAATGTACTTATTAGAAGGAAGAAGGCCTATATTGAAGGGAAAGTTTGAAGTACCAGTAGAACCTAACTTAGATGGAGATAAATCAGATATAGGATGATGAAATTCTTTATTTGTCCCCAATATTGATGACTTTGGGCATTATTGATGTCATTGTAGTAAAATTAATGGAGCAGTTCTTAGAGGAGTGTTGTGATAGATAATTAGATGTGTCTAAAATAATTTGATATATATATCCTTGATGGTATTTTCATCATCAAGGATAAAGTTCATGTAATACATCAAGTTTTTTCATTTGTTTCAATCACCTTGTCACATCACCTTGCCATCTCATTACTTTATCTTACTATCTTGTCATGCCTCGCCGACTAATCTCCTCATCTTGTTGTCTTTATTGATCTGTCTTATCATCTTATTTTATAACATGATATTATAGCATAGTCTATCTCATCTTGGTTGATCTTGTCTCTACCTCAAAACAAGTACTATCAAGTTGACAAAGGGCAATCTAAAGCTATAAATTATGTGAGAATATTTATTGAGTCACTTGTCATTTATTTTATAAATATTAAACATCTTAGTCAATAAGTTTGTAATCTAGTATCTTCTAAAAATATCAATTACCGAAATATTAAAATTTATCACAGTTATTTGATGTTGTTACAATCATATTCTTCATTTGATCGATCAGTTATGAAATATTTGACATATGATTTACTTTACATACTTTATTTAGTTGATTAAACACTTTGCAATGGAATAGACCAATTACATATAAGGAGAAATAATAGTGATAAAAACAAGATTGATAAATATCTCATCATTATATATTTTTGTGGAAAATCCCACCAATAATTCTCATGTAAGTAAAATGACTAACTCTTTGATAGAAACAAATTTATGAATTACCTCCACAAAATTGGTGCAATATAGTTATTTTACATAGGCTGCTACTGCAAACTTATATCTTAGAGTTCAAGATAAAATCAAAGACATACTTTTTTTGGCTACATAACCAAATGTTGTAAACCTATAACATAAGTTCTACGTTTGTGAAAATAGCTTAATTATGTCATAGATCTTAAACTATGTTAGCTCAAAATTATAACAAATGATCATAGACAAATAAAATACTAGTGATATGTAGAAAATGTTAGAGGAAATGTTCAGTCATCACAAATGCACAATTATGTGTTATCAATTGACTTTTAATATCCACTAATTTAAATGAGGATCATTATATATTAAAAATTATTTAATAATTTTGCAGAGATTGTGGGATGAGTTGGAATCATTGTATTTCAGTGATTGACCTTATATAGAAGTTTAAAAAGACATATGAGACATCTTCTAGAAGATTGTGTTTACGTTTCATATTGACTTGAATAATGAATATGATCCATTGAGGAGTTAGATATTAAACTTGTATCTTATTCTCACATATGAACAAGCTTACTATAAAGTGTTCAATGAAGAAGGGAGAAGACAACCGATAAATCGCACTCTTAAATTTGTCTAGTTTGAAGTGTGAGAACACTCAATTTTAGTTAGTATATAGAATATTTTTGGTTCTTACATCTTGAAAAAAAATTGACATAATATATAATATTAAATAAATTAGATATATGACACATGAGAATGTTTCATACTCAGATTTTTCTATAATTTCTATTCATGAGTTGATTGTTTTTGACATTGTAAAATTTCAAAGACTCATTACAACAACTATAAATAAGCAATCGGCCATCAATGAACATGATCAAGTTAACATGAAGTGAAAAATCTCACCCATCATATAATTTTGAGGTTGTTAGCTCTAAAACTTTCAATAACATGATTGATATTCTAACTCACTTCACTTTATATGAACTTGAGTAGAGAAAGTGATTGTAACTAATGGTAATCAAGCCACAATTCTTGGCAAAGACTTTGTTAAGCTAAATGATCACTTAACTTTACCTTTAACACTTTATGCTCCCTTACTTTATATGATTTACTCTCTATAAGTTCTATCACAAAATAATTAATTTTTTGTGCATTGTTCTGATCATATTATTTTTCCAAGATTTAAAGATGAAATAAATGATTGAGAGTGGTCTTGAAGTAGAAGGGCCCATATTTCCTTAAGCTTCAAAAGAGAATATTTCTTATGCCTATACATCTCAACAAAATAGAA
Source organism: Spirodela intermedia (assembly GCA_902729315.2). Taxonomy (NCBI): domain Eukaryota; kingdom Viridiplantae; phylum Streptophyta; class Magnoliopsida; order Alismatales; family Araceae; genus Spirodela; species Spirodela intermedia. The sequence continues at coordinate 6,502,434 of LR746273.1, forward strand.
TTAAAAAAAATGATATTACATGTGCACTACTTTTTTATTCTCATATGTCAAAATATTTTTAGATAGAAGTCATACTCATAGCCTCATATTTAATAAATATAATACAATCTCACCATTCAATATCAAACTCTTTATGTATTATTATTTATTAAACATACTTTGAAGACATATAAATAATAAACTTAACTAGAGATTGATTAAATATATTTTCTTTATGTACTCATTTATTTATAAGAGTTATAAATGTGTTAATTATTTATGTAATATGTGTCAATAGTGTTGAGTTTTGGCTTGCATCAAGATTAAGAAGGGGGGGCCTGTTGAATTGATCTAATTTTTTTTATTTCATTCCTAAATAAGGTATCTTAGAATTTCATTCTTCACTTATAATGATGCATAAATGGATCTCCTAGTTTACTTCATATATACTATATTTTTATAGTGGTTCAATCAATTGCCTACATCTATTCTCTAAGAAACAAATTACTCTTGAGTTCCACTACTTGCCATTATTTAATCACAATTGTTGATTAAATAGCTCAACTCTTTTGAAGTTTCACCCATAATCTCCCTTCTAGATTAATGGCTCAACTCCTACAAAAATTTAACTTGAAATTTTCTTTTTAATTCATGACTTTAGAAGGCCACATTATTGTTAATAGGCACAACTGTCACTCATGATAAATAAGAGTTTAATATCACGTTTATTAAACAACAAATAATAATGATATTAATGTGCTATGTTGATGAAGAAGATGCTGATCAATGTCTGATGTTTGTTGTTTTCTTCTTATAAGGATGTTGGCTGAAGATGAAAGACATTACCCTTTGAAACTAGCTGATGATGATTGTTGAATACATAAATAATATTCTTCAACTTGATGCTAGTTTGACTAACCAACAAAGATCTCACAATTTCTCTTAAAGTTTTCTACAAAAATGTAGATAAGACTTTTTGAGGTTTTAGAGGGGTTAAAGATATGTATTCAACTCTAATTCCATTGATTTTTTTTATATTTATAGATAAATCTAATTCAAAATCTACTCCTATTTTCTACTATCTCACAGTGGTAATATTTATAAAAATATTTAAAAATTCAAACATGTAGAAAAGAAAATATGATATGCCCTTTGTAAGTTTAGATATCTGCAAGAGAAACTAATACATGACTTCTTTAAATTAAAATATAAATATTCTAATTGTATAAGTTCAATCAAAGACTAGTAAGGATTTGATATCATTAAAACATGGTTGACAACAGATATCCTAATAAGATGACGATTTAACAATCAAAACTTACTTGAATCACCTCAATAAAATATGCTCATCAATTTAACATCAAGTTAACATCTTGAAATATTATGTCACTATTTATAATCATAATTTTGGTGATTTAGATATCTAAAATAATTTTATAAAATAGATTATTTAATATCTAGAAAATCATGTTTGACTAAATAAGTCATATGAATTCAATCAATTTAATTGATATCAAAATCACTCAAAAATAATGATATAATATCATGAGTACAAAATAGACTAAATTTTTGTACCCATATTTTAACAAGACTAAATAGTTGTTAATTTTGATGTGCTTATCATTACTTTCTCACTATTATATATTTTGTAAATATGGACACTTTCCACAACATTATCTAATATGATAATTCCATATAATTAAATTAATCAAATATATAAATTCAATATTATTGATCATAAGTATGTTTAATGAATTATCATATGAACATTTAATAATATTATATTAAATTATATATGAGCACTTTAATATTATCTTGATGTCAAGCATATTTGAGATTAGGCATAATTCGATCATTTAATTGATCTTATGAATTATTTTCATCATCAAAACATAATTCATTTGATGCTCAACAAAGAGATGTTGCCTCTGTCATGTATAATTTTTTTTATTATCATAAGTTTATAATTTTGGGGGTGATTTCTTATTTAATCCTTGCCCATTTCCATCACTTCATATTAACTTCATGTTATATGTTCTGTACCCAAATGATGACCTACACCTTGAAAACATAGTGCCATATGCGACTTTAGTGAAAAAATCACTAGAAAAATTTAGAGTGTAGATTGATAAATAATTAATTATGTATTCTTGACATAGTAGAGATTGATAAGGAAATATTGACTATAAAATCATTATGTTGTAAAATTTCTATACTTTTGAATTCTAAAATTTCTTATATTTTAAACTTATAGGAGTTGTTTCCTATTGCTATATAAAATGGAGTTAATTATTGTACAAAACACTCAATATCTCAATTTGTGAATTATTCAATAATTTCACACAAATATTTCTCTTTTGTTTTTTCTATGGACTTAATAACTATGCCAAGTTTGTTATAATTGCTTACAATATTGTACTAGTAGATTTATTAGTTGTCAAATCCATAATTTAGATCGCAATGATACATATACTCAACTAGTGGCTATAGGTTTTACTCAAATTTATTGAGTTAATTATGATAAAGCATTTGTAACCAATGTGAAATTGAAATCAATGAGTATTATCACCATTAGTTATCCAATTTTCTCAGAACTTACAAACGTTAGATTGTAAAAATATGTTATTAAATGATGATTTAGATAAATAATTATACTAGTACTTACCTCTAAGAATTGACACTATAAGAATATATTATATGTTGGATTGAACAATCCCCCAAGACATAATTTGATAGGCTTTGACATGTAATACTATCTACAAAGAAATTTAGATCATACTCTCTTTTACAAAAGTAATGTATAGTTAATGTGCAATATGGATTGTTTATGTTGATGATGTAATACTTACATGGGATGATGTAAATAAAATACGAACTTCAAAAAAAACTTGGCAAAAGAGTTTGAAATTAAAGATTTGAGAAATATAAGGTATTTATTTAGTATTAAAATTAAAAAAAGAGAAAATATGTATTAGAACTCCAAAGTGAGATTGAGAAGTTAGGATGCAAACTTATTATGATACATATAGAAAATAATGATCATCTAACAATCATTATTAGTGATGAGCTTCCAACTGAACTTAAGCATTCATATAAATGAATAATTAAAAAAATACTATATTTCTTACTGATTATATTATATCTAGCCTATGTTGTGAGTATTGCTAGACAATATATGAATGCTCTCCACACCCACACCATTCACATACAAATTGTTCAAAAAATATTTAAATACTTAAAATCTTACTAATGCAAAGGATTTTTATTTACCAAATTAAGACACTTAAAGATACAACAATACATATTGGGCTAGATCAGGTGGAGATAGAAGATCTATGAAAGTCTATTGTATATTTTTGAGAATAAGCCTTGTTAAAATGAGAGGCAAGATACAAATGGTGATGTTGAAGTCATGTTGAATATCATGCTATAGTTCATGAGTTAACTAAGTTATTATGATTAAAAAAATATTTTTTAACTGATCTTCATATAGTAGTAAAACATTATGTCAAATTCTATTGTAATAATAAGGCAACTATGAATACTGTAAATAATGTAGTATAACATGACAAGGCAAGAAATATTGAAATTGATCAACACTTTATTAGAAAAAAACTTGATGAAAATGAGTTATGTTTTTACTATATAGGATCAGCCGATCAAGTTGTAGTTATTTTTACATGATTGCTATTGGAGACATTCGACTAAATCTTGTTCATGTTGAGTAGAGTATTGTTATAACAAATCAGGTGTATCTAAAATAATTTGGGATATATCTTTTAAAATATTTTCTTCCTCAAAGATAAAGTTCATGTAATAGGTCTGATTTTTTCGTCGTTTTCAACTGCTATAATTGTGGGAGCTTGTCTTTTAACTTAAGGGAGTTGCCATAATAGAAATCAGAATTTTTTTTTCTTGCCTCTCTCTCTCTCTCTCTCTCTCTCTCTCTCTTTCTCAATTGCCCTCAACTTCTATGTAGTCTGACTATCCTACTAAGTTTTGCACCCATCTGCCTCGTTTTGTCACCATGCCATTTTACTATTTTGTCTCGCTATCTTGCTGTTTTGGCTTATCAATTGCTCTCCTCATCTTGTTGTCTTTGTCGACTGATCTACTCATCATAGGAGATCTTGCTGTTATATTAATCGAGAGAATGTTCCTTGCCCTAATCACAGTAAGTTCAAGACTGCATTAATTTAGAAAAAACACGTTGAATCACCGTCTTTGCTATGTAGAACTGCCTGAAAGAAAGTTAGGAAGGGGAGCTTGCCATTTTTAGCTTCTACACTTCCCTCCTTTAAAAGTGAGGATTGAGTGTACAAAATTTTCCTTAATAACAAGTCCTTCAATCCCTAAAAACTCATTTCGTTCTGTCTAATCTTCGAAAAATATTCTTCAAATTAGTATCCATATGTGGAGTGAACTTGGGGTTATGCGAAGGTTATTCATACATCGATTTTGTTTTATTTTTTTAGGAAAAGGATTGTATGACCAATGTTCAATAAGGCCTTGGGAGATGTTTGACGCTGATATGCAAGTTTCTCATTTGATAAATTATTTCCTCACATATTTTTTTTGAATATTTTGGTACATAATCCGCTATCCCTTCTCTACTATATTATCTTCTTGCATAAATAAATCATTTGACACCCTAATAAAGTTTCATGCTTTCGGTCATAATTGTACTGACTGAGGGCTTCAACAAACCCCGCTCTTAAGACTTGGACTAATCATCATATATATGACCCATCTTTGTCCAATAGTTTCAATATCTTAAATGTCCTCATATCTGAGCAAGAAATGTAAAATGAAATCAAGGAGTGGAGAGAGAGAGAGGGAGAGAGAGAGAGGGAGAGAGAGAGAGGGGGAGAGAGAGAGAGAGAGAGAGAGAGAGGAGAGAGAGAGAGAGAGAAAGAGAGAGAGAGAGAGAGAGAGAGAGAGAGAGAGAGAGAGAGAGAGAGAGAGAGAGAGAGAGAGAGAGGAGAGAGAGAGAGAGAGAGAGAGAGAGAGAGAGAGAGAGAGAGAGAGAGAGAGAGAGAGAGAGAGAGAGAGAGAGAGAGAGAGAGAGAGAGAGAGAGAGAGAGAGAGAGAGGAGAGAGAGAGAGAGAGAGAGAGAGAGAGAGAGAGAGAGAGAGAGGAGAGAGAGAGAGAGAGAGAGAGAGAGAGAGAGAGAGAGAGAGAGAGAGAGAGAGAGAGAGAGAGAGAGAGAGAGAGAGAGAGAGAGAGAGAGCATTTCTGTGCCCTACACTTGAGTCTGAGTAAAGACCGAACACAAGATGTGGGCTTTTTGGCCTGTAGAAGGTGTCCCTCGTGACAAGTAATGGCCAAACTGTTGTGTGACCCTTTGGAGCATCTGGGTAGTACCGAAAAGGGTTCAATTTCCTATTCTATTTTATTTCTCAGGACATTTTTCAGCGTTTAATTTTTCCTCATTATTTATATGGCTGCTCCGCCACAGGTCCTGCAGAGGGGAAGGCCCTCTTGAAAGACCAGGCCCATAGTAAACTGTAACAGAGATCACACTGCCAAGCGATTATAACGAGAGATGATGAGACTAAAAGGAGGGAAAAATTTCCATATTTAGTCATTGAACATGACATTTGATTGCTTATAGTGGTGCAGGAACAGACGTTATTCATCCCATAAGAGCACAAGCTCAAGGCTCCAGTGGATATTGGGCTCTTCTTCTTCACCCATCAGTTCCTGATGAAAGAGACCCCCTTGTCAATGCTCCCGGCCAGCTCCTTCTTCGCTTTCTCCAACCCCGCCCTGTCAATCACCAACCCAAAGAAGACTTTGAAGACTTTGCAGCGGATATGAATGACAAGATTACATCAGATTAGGGGTCCAAGGTCAACGGGTATTGAAAGTCAATCGATCCCAATAATGGGTACATAAAAACTTACGCATATATATATATATATATATATATATATATGGTCGGGTCCCCATCAATCATGAAGATGGAAATCGTTTACCTTTCATACTCATTCAGGGGGCCAAGAGGGAATATCTCCTCAGCTCCACCACGCCCCAGCCGGACTCTTGTGGCGAAGAAAGGCAGCTCGGTGACCTGCAGCATGGCCAAAGGACACCTCAGCAAAGAACCATAGAGAGAGAGAATGACAAAAAACACTAGAGAAGGTGCCGCTGGGAGAAGATCACCTGAGAGGCAACAAAGGAGCATTCTACAATCCCTGCGTCGCCCCTCAATCCCCTCAAGCATGCATCAGCAAATTTAGCAGCAGCATATGCCTGCGTGTGGTTTTAGAATGTTTCATTTTGGGAAAATTCCAGAAGATGGGTTTGTGTAAAGAGGATTGAGAAGATGAACTGATGGGAACAGGGATGAGTCACTGACCATTGAGAGTGTTGCAGAGCCGGCCCCAGCTTTTGCCTGAAACAGAAGGAAAATGGATCAGTTTTCTCTCATGGATTCTCATTCTCAGCAGCATCAAGCCACCTACTTATAGGAAAATAAGCGCAATTGTCCTATTTCTTTGATGCTTCCCTCAGAAACATTGCATGATGTTGCTGCAGAAGGCTCAAAATCGATAAGCTTTTAATGGAGAGGGAATCTGTAAGTTTATTATTATTTCAGGGGTTGGAATTAAGATCCCCCTGAGATAAATTCATAAAAGGGGACGTCTAACGACTCCTGATACTGGTGGTGAAATGCTATTTACGAGTCCCCTGCTATTCTCTTAACTTAGCATAGTGAAAATTTCCAGTATGTAGTCCAAGGTTACGAGTAATAAGTATAGAAATAAATAGAATTGAGAAGATGATGATTGTGAATGAGCTCTTCTACTACTAGCTAAAAAAATGAGGAAAGTAAAAACCCTCACCTCGACAACCTCTGTTCCTCCATTTTGTATGCGATCAGTTAAATAGCTGATTTCCTCTGCAGTGAATGAACTAGGGGGCTTCACCTGTGTAAAACCTCCAATTAGCATAGAAACGCAGATGATTACTGAGAGAGAGGAGAGAGAGAGAGAGAGAGAGAGGAGTTTCCAACCTGTGACAAAAGTGGTAAAATTGTAACACCTGCATGACCGCCAACAACAGGAACATTGACCTCCCTCGGGTCTACTCCCAGTACTTCCGCCTGAAAAAATAGAAAATAGCAGAGTAGACATGAATAAAAACAATGATCATCCAGCCAAAATCCCCAATGTTCTTCATGTAAGTTCAAATGAAGAATATAATAAGATGTCTGGAGTAGATGCCAGAGGAGGTCCAATGCTCACCACAAAGGTGTTGGCTCTCACAACATCGAGAGTTGTCACACCCAATAGTCGCTTGGGATCATAGACACCGGCCTTCTTGAAAACCTCTGCTGCGATTGGAACAGTGGAGTTCACCGGATTGCTAATCAAGTTCACGATCGCATGGGGGCAGCACTTGGCAATTCCCTCACACAGTGTCCTGACGATCCCAGCATTGATCTTGAACAGATCGTCCCGGGTCATTCCGGGCTTCCTTGGAACGCCAGCTGGAATTATTACAAGATCCATCCCCGTCAGTGCGTGCTCCAGCTGGGCCTGGCCTAGAAATCCCCTGACCTGCATATTGAAACGAAAGAATTCTTCAACATCTAGACAGGAAGATACCATTATGAAGATTATGTTAGCCTCAAGATGAAGTTTATGGTATACAATTTAAAAACAAAGATGAAAAAAAATGAATGAGGAACATGATCAATACGATTTTGCTGAAAAGTGAAAGTTAGGAATCAAGAGATTACCACAGCACCGGTATCCATGTGACTGATGTCGGCTGTGACTCCAGGAGTGTTGACAACATCATAGAGATGGAGGACTGAAACCAGTGGGTTTATCTTCATCAGAAGTGACAGGGACTGCCCTATGCCCCCTGCTGCACCCAATACAGCAACCTTGAAACCGGGTGCCCCCCCTTTGGCTCGACAGTTGCTCTGAGTCAATGAACTCTCTCCAACCTAATATTTTCAAAAATCCGCAAAGAATTTCAGTCTCATCCACTGAAAGAAGAATGGTTTTAATATCTTCTACACTGATCAATTCAAAAGGTCCAAATCATATCTGACTTTAGATATCCAAAAAAAAAGAGAAAGGATTTGAGATGATGCTTCCACCAACACTATGAAAAACTGTATATTCGATTAAACGAGGATATTTAATCATAGAAAAATCAGAGCATTCTCGTTAGAATGATCGAATCCTAGTAAGTCATGAATTGAAACGTAAAGCGAGAAGATAGAAAACGGAAGACGGGAACATATACAGCACTAAAATCGAATGAAAATAAAACATTGGTGATTGCAAATCAGGGTGGGTGACAACAAGTAATACCCAATGCCAAAAGATACACCAATTAACAACAGAAGATCAATAAGCTTGCACAACTACAAAAACGAAACTAATTTGTTCATCTCATCTTTTATATGAAAAATCAAACGATTCTCAGAAATCCGGTGAAATTGAGCTCAATTGTAGAGATAATAAAAGATGACTGTGAGGCAAAGCCACCCTCTCGGCTGTATGAATCCGGAACAAACATACAAGATTGCAAAGGAGAAGCAAGAGGAGCAACCTAAACGTACGAACGCAAAAAAGTGTGCCTCTCAGCAGACTTCAGACCGTAAATCAGAAGGTGGGCCTGCAAGGAATAAGAAAGAAATACCCGGGGGAATTCGGTGCAGAGGTGAGCGGAGATCCTGGCGAGCCGTTGGTTGACCTCTGCGCTCGGCTGCATCTTAGGCTCTCTTGCCGCCACCCCCCTACGGAAGGAGAGAGAGAGAAGGAAAGGGAGAGGGAGAGGAAGAGGCTAGCTTGAAGGCGTACCGAACGAAATGAAGACTGCAGCGCGCAGCAGAATATGTCGTAAAGAAATGAAAGATGAAGGGGAATAAAAAGAGGAACAGAAAAGGACGAGCGATGACGTGAGAGGGGGGGGAGGGGGGCAGCGCTAGCTTCCGATCGGGAAGCGTGCGTCTGTGGAAGCGAAGGGGCTTATCCTACTGCTGTGGCTCTCCCCGCCCCCGAGTCTAGCCATGTCTCTGCATCAGACTCCCCCTCTCCATCACTCGAAGCTTCTCTCTCTATCTCCTCTTCTCCATTCCTCTCCCCTCCTCCTCCTGTCTCAACCTTGCGCGGGATAAGAAAGGAAAAAGGCCGAGGATTATACACGTGTCATGTACTAATAGGTTAATGTACGTTGCGTGCATCTCAGCACGGCCTATCGAGCGGCTTGCGTCACCGTTCCCTTTTCCGAGACGATTGCTCCAAGTCGGTTAAAGACGGTCTAAGGTGGGCCGAACGAAACTAAATTGACTTGCCCAGGGCAGTGGGCCCATAACGGATCAGTGGGCCGACTATCCGCAAAATGACGAGTAATTCAATTCAGATTCTAGCCCAAATTTCGGAGGATAGCTGAAATGGCCCAGAATTGGCGTTTGGGCCCAAAAAGCCCAGAATCTATGTGCTTCACCCAAATGGACTTTGGCAGATTAGCCCACAAGGTGCCTTTTTCCTTCAGCTTCCCGGGCGCTACGTGGAGAGAGAAATGGTCAACGCTTTTCAATACGGTGTAACTTGTCATAAATGGTCAAATGAACCGTTGACCGTACTGGCGCTTTCACCCGGGCCTCTGTAGCCAGAATGCCGTGTTTCAATCATGGCCGTTAAATGACTCCGGGGATGGCGCCACGTGCCACCCTTCGCCTCCTCGTCCGCAGCCGAAGCACTCGGGAAAGCGATCACGCGGAACTGGTACCAAACGGAATGTGCGGGTAAGAATCGTGTGTTCGCGCCCACAAGCGCGATGTAGCTCTTGGCCAGTAACGTTACCAGCGTCAAGCGGTCTACACACCTTCCGTTTCTCTGTTTCCCAGTCAGCACAATTCTCGTGCCAAACCAGGCAGGATAACGAGGAAACCAGAAGGAGAACGAGAGCAGTCATGGCGGGGGGGACCTGCCGTTGCAACGTGGAACGGGCGGAATGGGGTGATCATCGGTTAGCGGTGATTCTCGAGGAGAAAGCGGCTCCTTCCCTGCCTTCTGCGGCCCTCCTCCTCTTCGCCCATGTTCTGGTCCTTCCTGGCCCTTGTAATGAGTCGTCTAAGAAGCTTCACCGTTGTCTTCTTCCTGCTGCTGTCCAGCTTCCTGATGATTGATGCCATGGCTGATGCTGATATCCTGCTCATGGCCAAGGCCGCCCACCTCGACGATCCCTACGGTCGTCTCAGGGAGTGGGTTCCCTCCTCCTCCCCCTGCAACTGGACTGGCGTCGGCTGCAGTTCGGTTTCCGGCGTCGTCATCTTTATCGACCTCTCCGGCGCCGGGATATTCGGCGGATTCCCCTCCGAGTTCTGCAGGATCTCCACGCTCCGGCGGCTCAGCCTCGGGGACAACTTCCTCAACGGAACACTGCCGACGGTGGCGCTCTCGCCCTGCTCGCGCCTCCGCCACCTCAATCTCTCCAGCAATCTGTTCGTCGGGAGCATACCCGAGCTGAGCCCACCGTTCAATGATCTCCAGGTGCTCGATCTCGCCCAGAACAACTTCTCCGGCGAGATTCCGGCGAGCTTCGGAGTGCTTCCCTCCCTGCGGGTGCTGAACCTCTTCGGGAACCTGCTGTCAGGGAAGATCCCGCCGTTCTTGGGGAATCTCTCTGAACTGGAGATGTTCAACCTCGCCTACAACCCGTACGAGGAAGGCCCATTGCCGGCCGAGATTGGGAACCTGACGAAGCTGGTGAACCTCTGGTTACCCTTCTCCAGTCTCATCGGAGAGATACCGAAGACGATCGGAAACCTCGAGAGGCTCACCAATCTCGATCTTTCTCACAATAAACTCACGGGGAAGATACCGACGAGCATGGGGAGGTTGAAGAGCATCGTTCAGATTGAGTTGTATGAGAACCGCCTGACGGGGGAGCTGCCGGAGAGCTTGGGGAATCTGACTTCTCTGCTCCGCTTCGACGCCTCCGAGAATGGCCTCAGGGGAACCCTGCCGGAGAGGTTCACAGGTCTCCACCTCACATCTCTCGCTCTGAACGACAATCTCTTGGAAGGGAGAATTCCTCGGAGTCTCGCGGCCAATCCCAGTTTGGTCATCCTCAAGCTCTTCAACAACAACTTCTCTGGCGAGATACCGGCGGAATTAGGCCGGAACTCTGATCTGATACTGTTCGACGTTTCTACGAATAATCTCGTCGGCGGGTTACCGAAGTATCTATGCAACGGGGGGAAACTGGATTCGCTCATAGCCTTCAAGAATAAGCTCTCAGGTGAGCTATCCTCAACCTACGGTAGCTGCACCAGTCTCAAGAACATACGAATCTTCAATAACATGTTCTCCGGAGAATTTCCCAAGCGCGTATGGGGCCTCCCCAGGCTGACCACCATCGAAATCTATGGAAACCTGTTCGAAGGTTCTGTCTCGCCGCTCATCTCTCAAGTTCATGGCCTGACGAAGCTCCTAATCTCCGGCAATAACTTCTCCGGCGACATTCCGGTGGAAATCTGTAACCTTCGGGGGATCGTCACCATCGACGCTGGGAGCAACCGATTTTCCGGCGAAGTCCCCTCCTGCATTGCCCAAATGAAGAACCTACAGACGCTGGAGCTCCAGGGCAATTTATTCTCTGGGATGATACCAGTTGGCGCATGGCCACTGTTGACGAAGCTGAACCTTTCGAGGAATAGATTCTCCGGCGAGATACCAGGCGAACTAGCCGATCTCCCGGTGCTAACCTATCTTGACCTTTCCGAAAACAGCCTCATCGGCGAGATCCCTCCAAGACTTGGAGAACTCAAGCTGAACTACTTTAACCTGTCCGACAACGATCTAGCTGGGCGAGTACCCGCCGGCCTCGCGACGAAGCTCTTCCTCTATGGTCTTCTAGGAAATCCAGGCCTGTGCAGCGACGCCAATCTCTCGCCTATTCCAACATGCAGCACTCCTCTCCGACGGGTCTTCTCCGGTCTAACCCTGGCCACCATGATCACAGCTGCTCTTCTACTTGCAAGCGCACTGGCTATCTTGACTAAATCCTTTTGGAAGCATAGGGGGAACAAGGGTCAGAGGCCCGGTCGGCCATGGATGGTCACCTCGTTCCACAGGGTGGGCTTCGACATGGCGGACATAATCGACTGCATGACGGAGGAGAACCTTATTGGCACCGGGAGCTCCGGTCGTGTCTACCGGGGAAGATTGAAGACGGGTCAGGCCGTGGCCGTCAAGAGGCTGCTGTGCGGCCGCGGCAGGGGGGAGACGGCAACGGCGGCGCGAGCCTTCTGCGCGGAGGTGGAGGCGCTGGGGCGCGCGCGGCACAGAAACATCGTCAATCTTCTCTTCTCCTGCGCCGCAGAAGGGACGATGGTGCTGGTGTACGAGTACATGGAGAACGGGAGCCTCGGAGAGGCTCTCCACGGGGAGAAGGGAGGTTCCTCCTTGCTGGGCTGGTCGCAGAGGGCGAAGATTGCCGTAGGGGCGGCGCAGGGTCTCGCTTACCTCCACTATGACTGCGACCCACCCATCATCCACCGCGACATCAAGAGCAACAACATCCTTCTCGATGGCGATTACTGCGCTCGCGTGGGAGATTTAGGGCTGGCGAGGACGATGCAGAAGTGCGAGGCCATGTCTCATGTGGCCGGCTCATGCGGCTACATTGCCCCAGGTTCGTCCGCCGACCTCTTCTCCCTCGTTCTCCCATGGATTGTTCCTCCGGCGCTCACTGGTGCTTTCCCCGGCGGCGCAGAGTACGCGTATACGCTGAAGGTGGATGAGAAGAGCGACGTGTACAGCTTCGGGGTGGTGCTGTTGGAGCTGGTCACGGGGAGGAGGCCCGTCGACGCGGCGGCGTTTGGGGAAGGAAGGGACATCGTGAAGTGGGCGGCAGACGCCGTCGTGGCGGCGGCGGAGGGTGGCGAGAGGGCGGTGGCGCTGAGAGCTCTGATTGACCAGCAGCTGAACCCCTCGTCGGAGGAGGTCGAAGGAATGCTGAGGGTGCTCGACGTGGCGCTTGCATGCACTTGCGCGTCGCCTGCGAACCGGCCCTCGATGAGAAGGGTCGTGGAGCTCCTCCAAGGCCGCCGCGCCGTCAGAAACTGCGGCGGCGGAACGAGGAGATTGTGATGTGGTTTAGTTCCGAATTCATCGCAACTGTTGAAGAAGACGTATTAATGGGTCAGATCATGGCCCATTTTAAAGTTCAAGATAAAGTTCTACCGAGATGAGGCGCTTCTTGTTGGCATGCCCAAAAAGCGATTCTACATTCAAAAAAATAGCGACGACGATATGTATTCACAAAGTTTTATTCTATAAAAAAATCAATTTTGACATGTTTAGTTTTCGAAAATGAGGGTGGACTTGTTCAATGTTGGAACATTAAATACATTCAATGAAGTTGGAAAATATGTCATTTAATGTTGCTTTGATTAGTAGAGTATATCCGTTGTGTAAAAAAAAAAAAAGTGCAGTATAACAAAGTTAATAGTTCAAAATAAAAATTTTGCATTGTAAAATAGTATAAATTGATACTTTAATATATGAAGTTTACATTGTATGATAGTAAAGTATATATCAAGGTCGATACTTTCAAGATTTGCAAGTTAATGCTTCAAAGTAAATCTCAATTGACATTCTTTCAACGTGCTGACGCTATGGGAAACCTTCTGATAAAATTGTAAGGAAGTTTTAAAGCCATCAGCCATAATGCTTAATTTATTTCTCCTTCATACTAATTGGTTCATAGTGATAAAACTTTATAACTAGTATATTTTAGAGCCCTGAATCTAGAATGGTGAGCTCACACTTGATTTCTATAAATCATGCATCCCTTTTGCATTATTATCTTAAAGGTCCATATATAGTTAAGTCACTTGAACTAAATTATGTCATATATGTTATGCCAAGTTTTATTCTTTAGTAATATATTATGAAAATGGAAACAATTCATGTCCCTTCTCTTAGCTCCTTCATGGCCTCATCAAATGCAATATGGTTCTATTATCACCATTCTTCATTGGCCCATTGCCAAATGTTTATATTGTTGGTTATATTTTAGTTTAGATTATATACCAAGAGAGGTGGAGTGAATAATTTTCAATTATAATTTAATAGTTTTACTTATTTTAAATACGTTCTATCAATTTTATCTGCAGTGAGTTGTCATAGTTTCTTATAAGTCCACATAGAAGGGTTTGGGATGTTATACACTAGTCTAGGTCACCACATTACTTGTTTGACTTGGTCAACACATTTAGTAAAGAGTACTACATGTGTAAGTTGTAATTTTTTTTACAGTTGTTTCATATTTACGTAGATCAAGTCTGTATTTGAAGGGTTCATACCCATGGTTTCTACTATTTTATTTCAGAATTATACTAGTGAATTTCATATGATGAACAAATCCATCACATGGTAGAGTTGACAACTCTATCATGCAACATTACACACCAAAGCATTAACTTGGCTTTCTACCCTTATTATGAGGATTATCCTAGAGTGCTTTCACATAGGAAATCAATTTCAATGAACTTACACTCATGTTTCAATACTGAAAGAATATGCTTTTTGATGTTGTAAGCAATTTAGACACCAAAGAAAATTTGGCAAGTAATAACTTGCATCAGATTTTTGGGGTGAATTTCAAAACGTACAGCAAGAGATGATCGATTATTGAAGTACTCTTTGAAATCTCTTCTATGACCTATTTATATAATCCTAAAACTTGATCATCAAAAAATAATTATGTAAGATATGATTGATCAAATATTTCTGAAGTTAACATGAGTTAGGCTGTTACTTTACCAACTTTTTGACTAAGTTAGTATGCATGCATGTTAGACAATAACTTTTCTAAGATAACTTTGATTTTTATAACTTTTCAAGATATGTAGTCTTTGTCAAAGATCCATTATCTTGTGTTAGATTATTTATTGTGTCATAAGTGTGAATCTTCTTAGAGAAAATCTACCTTTTCCCAATCTTGAGATTTAGTTTGACTTTTGGAGTCGACAAATTTTCATCTTTAGACGTAGATATGTTGACATAATCTTTTGTGTTGTCATACTTTTCTTTCTTCAAGTTGGTATAAACACTTTTACAAGTCCCTACAAGTCATAAATATAGAAAGTGATTTTTTTTCTCTCATCTTATTTTTCTTTTGAAACACTTTTTGTGATCCAATTTGATTTATTTTTATACATGACTTTGTTGACATCTCTTTCTGATACCTCAAAAAATGTTTACATAGAAAAGGGAAATATATATAATTATTTATATCTTAATTCTTTGATTCATATAGTGAATCTTGAACTGCTTAGTTACCTAAAAAAAAAGGGTCAATTTTTTATGTTTATCTTTAAGTACTTAGTTATCAACAACAAATCTTGAAACCAAACAAATAACTTCAAGAGAGGGAGACAAATCAGAAGGAGACATGATAGTCCAACATATGATTTGTTGTTGAAGAAATAGCAATGAGAAAGGGGATAACATGGGTGGTTGTTATTTCCTAGACTCATATTTAGGCTTTCATAAGTGGAGAGAGAGGGTAATTCAATCCTTTTTCTAGAGTATGATAAATTATTGGTGTATTTTTCTAGGTTCCATATATTTGATTAAAGTACACTTGCTAGTGATCTAGAGTTTGCTTCCAAGAAGATTCTTACACTTTTAATGAAATATTAACTTTCTAGAGATATAAGTCATACATTAGTTATTACTATAAAAGTATACTTCTCTAATTTCTATCATTTAAATTTTCCATGAAAATTACAAAACACTATTTTCTAGTTACAAAATGTACATACAAGGCAACACAAACTACAAAAAGGATTGTGAATCTTAAATCGAAATAGAGGCCGTTGGTAAATGAAAGTCAAAGCAAGAAGATTTCAAACATTGACAAGTTCATTCACCATAGTTCATGCAATAGAGTTACTAGATCAGTAATAGAACTCCCATTATAGTTGATACCATCACATCTACTTTGATTA
Organism: Spirodela intermedia; assembly: GCA_902729315.2. Taxonomy (NCBI): domain Eukaryota; kingdom Viridiplantae; phylum Streptophyta; class Magnoliopsida; order Alismatales; family Araceae; genus Spirodela; species Spirodela intermedia. Next base: position 6,518,404 of record LR746273.1, read on the forward strand.
ATTATTTTATAAGAAGGTAAACTAAATTACATTTGATGAAGATTCTCATTACACTCTATTGTACATACCTTGTATCTTCCTTATGTCATTGACAATTGATTGAAACAACTTGATTTTGAGCCTATTATTATTAATGCGTGCCCTTAACTAAGTTTTATAGTGGTGAAAAATCTATATTTGGGCACTAAAGAACTAAAGTGAAGTGTGGATTGCTTCCAAAAAAAGGAGGCTCAACAAAACTAGAATGGTCATAGGGGGACCCTTTACAAAGAGGTCATTGCAAAATGTGACTTATTGAATGTCATTTAATCTATGTTGAATGAGTGAAATCTATAACAACAATGGGTTGACCAAGGTAGGTTGATATTGGAGATGATGGAGAAACACATGGGTTAGTACTCACTAGAATGGATGAAGATTGCATGGAAGTGGCAATGAGGTATAGATAGGAATTTGATTCAATTCAAGGTCAAGTAAAGTTTCCTCTAAAGAGTATGTTAATTCTAAGTCAAGCACATCTTGTCGTTGACATAACGACAAAGGAGCAAAAGGGTCATTTTACAACACAATATTATAATCAAATATCATGAAAATGATGCTAAACGGTTATCTTAGCACATTATCACATAAATTTGGTATTCAATGCTTGTTCTCTTGTCCATACATGCTTTAGAAGAAATGACTAAACTCTTGAGGTCATCTCACGCAATGAATAGTCCAAAATAAGAAGAATCATTGATTAGAAAAAGTCATGTAACACGAATTAGTCTGTTGTAAACTCAAAGTAGAGTCGTAGAGGGTAGCAGAGCCTAACCCACTCTAAGCCTAGCAACTTGGTTGTTGACTTTATCCAATTTCTTATGACCTAAATCGAAAACCATGATTTGTCGACGACCCAAAATATTACTACAACTACCTGTGAGTTCTTTTCATGGCTCGCATGGGATGAATAGAGTTTAGTGGAGAGCAGCCCGATCTAACAACTCATTTCCATGCCCATTAAGTCTCTTGATACTCTTGATCTGGCATCTCTCATGGTCTGCCAACGTATACAGCGAGGGCTTTGTCATCCAGCGACCGACAACCCCGCCGGCCTACAACCGCAGCTGGCGGTCCCATCGGGTTTGCTTGTCCTTCCCGGTGGATCCTCTCCCTCCCCCTCTCTCACAATCTGAACCTTTCTGCGCCTGACCAATAATTTGCTGGCCGCTGGAGGCCTTCAACTTGCCCGTTTACGCCATCTCTCTCTCTCTCTCTCTCTCTCTCTCTCTCTCTCTCTCTCTCTCTCTTTCTACACGGATTTCATACTATACGTATCACGTCCAATCTTGCACCCTTCCGCCGACCGGCCGCCACGGAAGTTCGGTAATAGAATACTTACGGCGATATCATTCATTATTATATTGATGCCTTTTAAGACATGTAATCAAATTGTGACTCGACTCCCCCTCATCAATCTTGGATGAACATTCTCTTTTTTAATCTCCCGCTCCCTCAGCCGCCGCCGCCCTGGCCCTACGTCATCCCCCCCTTCGATGCCATCCTCCCCGAGGACCGGCCGTTGACCTTCGTCCCAATTAGGTCTTCCCGAGACGCCCTGGGCCTTGTCTCGCTATGCGTCGGTGCACGGGGGGGGGGCGGGGGGGGGGCGGGGGGGGGGCACCGGACCGAGACCAGACGAAGCCTATTACTTGTCCAATCGATCAGATCAGCCAGTCCACAAAAAAGGGGCTTAATGGGCCGGGGTCACGGTCTCCGAAGTGGTTTCTTCAGGGACGGAAGAGGTGATAACGTCAATCATGCAGTCAAACCAGGGCCCACTAAGAGGAATCCGGCTCAATGGGTCTCAAAGCTGAGAGACGTGGGCGGCGTGGCGACCACCCACCCCTTCTTCCTTATCCCCTCCGTGCTGACGGTCTTCCTTTCTGGACTCGTCGGTCTTGTGGGGCCCCTTGGATTTCCGCTGAAGTCCAAAAGGGGACTTGTGGGTCCCAGGGATGGGAGAGAGATACTGACGACTGGGCCACGTGGCGTGCTTGATCGCTGTCAACTGGCTGTAATGGGCCAGCGGGGATATCAGCGGGGGATTCGGGTCGGCCCATTTGAGCAAGGAGCCGGGGAGGGTGGGGCCCCGTGGTCCGACGACGTGGATCCTTTTGCCCGGAATATCGAGGGCGGCCAGTTGACCATGGGTGATATTTCCACGGCTTTCTTCGTTGAGGATCCTTCCGCGGCTCCCCGGAGGTGCAGCAAGTCGCCATTCGTGGCGACGGCTCACGCGGAGTCCTTTTCGGGGAAAGGTAGTGGCTTTTGGGTGCGTTGAAATCTTGGCCCGTCTTTGTTGTTTACTCGCTGGATTTCATGCAGATACCGTCCCCAGTTTCTATACCCAACCACTCACGGAACGTAGGCTCCTCCTCCTCCCCTCCCCCCCCCTCTCTCTCTCTCTCTCTCTCTCTCTCTAGCTTTCCGACGCCTTCCGCCTGCTGGTGTTTACTTCTTGTGATTCTCGTAGCTCTCTCTCTCCCTCGCTGGCTTTCCGACGCCTTCCGCCTACCGGTGTTTACTTCTTGCGATTCTTGTAGATAGCATCGCGTTTTAAACCTAACAAAAAATAGAACGTTGGACTGAAACTCTCTCTCTCTCTCTCTCTCTCTCTCTCTCTCCTGTCTTAGCGCTTTTCTGACTCATTGTGCGAACAGAAAACAGAGTTGCTTGTAGCTGAAAGCCACGCTATCTCAACTCCTCCCCCTCTCGTTCAGAAATGGTGGCTTCAAAAGCTCTTCGTCCTTTCAACGTTACTCTCACAGAGAAAGAGGGAAGGAGAGAGACAGAGAGCTTCTGTTCTGTCAACGTTCGTTTGAGAGAGAAAGAGATCCCTGTCACTCTCTACATAAGATCTGCCGACGACCCGCGAACGGAAGTCAAAAGATGGACACGTTGGTCAACTCTCTTTGGGTCGTTCACACGCCACGTGGCCTACCGCCCTCCTTTAGACTCTCCAACCTAGCCTGAAACCTTATTTTTTGGAATCCATCCACTGACATGCCGAAAGGCGGCATGTTGGGTTGGGCCCCCAGTACGGGCCCAATAGCCCCACCCCACTGCAGGCCCGGTTTCCGAAACCGTGTAGACCAGACATAAACGAGGCTTCTCTCTTCACCGCCGCCGTCGTCATGGCGGTCGTCAGCGTGACCCCACCCGTCCCGTCATGTCCGCGAAGAATCGAAGGTGGGCTCTTCGAGCTGATCTTCCTGCTGCCAGACAACATGGGTTGCTCCCATCACCGGCTTCCATATACCAATTATTGTAGTTTAGTATATTAGTCTGTCATTCATACTTTGGGGAGAGAGAGAGAGAGAGAGAGAGAGAGAGAGAGAGAGAATAGGTGGGGATGAGAGGGTTGTTTGTCAGCTGATCGTCGTAGAAAGAAGGCTAGTTGATATTAGGGCTTGAAGAAAGGAGATGCGGCTAAAGCCAATCATTTATGGCGGAGGATAAGCGCAGTCCCTTTGGCGGCCGCTCGTAGCGCAACCCGAAAAGGGTCGAGGGCTTGGTGGGTCTCCTTCCCCCGGCCTCCACCACCTCCCAGCGGACATTAAATTTCCACCGCACGACACCTAGCGCAGCGCCTGGTTCTCCTTCCTATAAAGCGGCTGCTGGCTACTGCTCCTTCACCAGCGTTGCCCACCTCCTCTTCCCTCCTCCATCGCTCTCCCAGCTCGGAAAATGGCGTTGGAGACGGAGCACAAGAACGCCTTCGCCGTGGAATCCGTCGAGCTCGCCGAGCACGGCGACGTTGGCAAGAACGTTGACGACGATGGCCGTGAGAAGAGGACTGGTAAGCCTCTTCCCCTACCGTTTCTACGCTCTTGGCCAAGACAGGATTCCGCTCATGCGTTTCCTTGCTTTTCTTGCTCCACCGGCAGGGACTTTGTTAACGGCGAGCGCCCATATCATAACGGCGGTGATCGGGTCGGGGGTGCTGTCTCTGGCATGGGCCAACGCTCAGTTAGGGTGGGTAGCTGGGCCAGTCGTCCTCATGGCTTTCTCCGGAATCACCTGGTTCACCTCCACGCTACTTGCAGACTGCTACCGCACCCCCGACCCCGTCACCGGGAAGAGGAACTACACCTACATGGACGTCGTCAGGGCCAACCTTGGTAGCCCTCTGAAACCCATTTATTGCACCATTTTCACCATTCTTCTCTGCATCGGAACTCATCTTCTGACAAGGACTCCTCTCTCTCTCCCCCTATTTATCCGTCTGACTATTATCTCTCCTTCTTTTTCCTCTCATTCGCCCCCCAGGTGGCCTCAAGGTCCTGTTTTGCGGGGTTGCTCAGTACTGCAACCTTATCGGGGTCAGTATTGGCTACACTATCACGGGCTCCATTAGCATGGCGTAAGAGTCAATCTTTCGGGCTTCTGGGCATCTCCCTACTCTCCGTTCGATAATTTTATTTGTGCTTTGATAATCTGATCAGAGCCGTCCAGAGGTCCGACTGCTTCCACTCGGAGGGCCATGTTGCTAGGTGCATCGTCTCCAACTACGGCTTCATGGCCATCTTCGCCTCCATCCAGATTGTCCTCTCTCAGATACCCAACTTCCACAAACTGTGGTGGCTCTCCATCGTCGCCGCGGTCATGTCCTTCGCTTACTCCTCCATCGGCCTCGGCCTCTCCATCGCCAGGATCGCAGGTTCCAATATAGTAAAGAAATATCATATATTTCTCTGCATGCACTATTTACCGCGGATTTACTGACCTTTAATTACTCAACAAGGGTAAGTATTATTTCCTTCTAAACCTGATCCTGAGAGATTCGCGGGGTGTGACTCGCAGAGAGACCGGATGTGAGGACGACGCTCACGGGGGTGACGGTGGGGGTCGACGTGTCCGGCGCTCAGAAGGTCTGGAGGACGTTTCAATCTCTTGGGAATATCGCCTTCGCCTACTCCTTCTCTAACGTCCTCATCGAGATCCAGGTATCATCTCTCTCTCTCTCTCTCTATCTATCTATCTATCTCTATCTCTATCTTCGTGTATATACATATCTACACGCACACATCTGTCCATCTATCTCTCGCAATCTCTCCCACTGGTTTACATTCTTGGAGCAGTAGTTACTATCGTTATTCTCTATTTACTCGGAAAGGGCAGACTCTATGACCGACACAGAACTTTGAGGGCATATTATGACCAATCCGTGGCCGTTCGAGGCTACAGAATGTCGGATTTTCAATGTGGTTGACTATGCCTGAGGGGGAAAATTCTTGACCGGTAGTCGTGCCCCGCCAGATGCGTTCTTGTCTTTCCCTCCTGGACACGCGTGCCCTCGGAATCCATCGATTCGGGGGGCCTTGGCTGCATGCCCTTTTGTGCAATAAATACTTCTTTTGACGAATCCAAACACAGTCCGTCCGTGGTCACCGTGGAATCTACCTGGGTCTTCCTGGAATTCCGAATCATTGGTTCTCAATTTAATAGATAGTGATAGGTAAGGAAATAAATAAATTTCAAGATGCTCCGTCAGGTTGGTTGTCATGGCCCAAGTGATCCCGGGGATCGGCGAAGAGACTGGGTTATCTGGGTTAGACTTGGACTAGGATGAAGTCTACCTTGAAATTTTACTGCCCATTTTTATTGACATAGGTACAAATTCTCTCTCTCTCTCGCTCTCTAACTCTATTCTTATCTATATTAGGTTTGGGTTTTGACAAAGTTCTGCTTATAAGTTCTTCGGATTTACGAAAACGTGTAATTACCTCCCCCCCACCCCCGGCGTCTCTGTGTGTCTCTCTCTCGATTCTTACCTGGGTTAAATTTGAACTTTGATAAGTCCTACGGCTTTATAACCATATGTAATTCTTTCTTTCCCTCCCTCCCTCTCTCTCTCTGTATATATCTCTCTCTATGGGTGAAGTTTGGGTTTTGGATTAAGTCATCTTAGAATTCTTCTGGATTTATCCTCACATGTGCGATTATCTCTCCCTTTATCCATGCTAATGTTTAGACTTCTATGAGTCCAGTTTTATTGCCGGCGGTGCAGTTCACTCTCGTCTGCGTCAAGATTAGGCTTTTGGCAATAAACCTCAGCTTAGAAGCCCGGATTTATTGTCGCACGAGGCATTCCCTCCTCCCTCCCTCTCTCTCTCTCTCTCTCTCTCTCTCTCTGTGCCCGAAGATGAACATGAGAGACAGGCCTACATAACGCCATCCTTGATTAGAGTCCATCCAACTTGGACATGCAGTCCATGGAGAGTAGATAACTTCTGAGTTATTATTTTTATCGCGGCGGCGGTGCCTGATGATATGTATCCGAACTCAGGACACCTTGAGGTCGAGCCCCCCGGAGAACCAGGTGATGAAGAAGGCCTCATTCGTCGGCGTGTCCACGACGACGGTTTTCTACGTGCTCTGCGGCTGCCTGGGCTACGCGGCCTTCGGCAACGCAGCTCCCGGCAACTTCCTCACCGGCTTCGGCTTCTACGAGCCCTTCTGGCTCGTCGACATCGGCAACGTGTGCATCGCCATCCATCTCGTCGGCGCCTACCAGGTTCGCTTCCCTAGCACACCTCTCTCCTCTCCGATTCTTGACGTTACTTCTCTCAATTATTTGCCGCCGGTCGGTTGTCGTCGGGCGATGGCTTTTTAGGTTTGACTCCTTTCGTACTCACTTTGTTCCATGACCACGGCGGCGGCGACGGGTGTGGGTTCCCCACCCGGAAAGAGCCACTGCGCCGCCCCTTGAGAGAGAGAGGGGGGGAGAGAGAGAGGAGCACAGAAGAGAAGGTCGCATATTGTTGACCTTGCTCGCACGTGCTGCAGAGTCGGGCACGAAACAGCCTCCAGGGTTTTACAGCAGCAGACGGGGAGAGAGAGAGAGAGAGACTGACATGAATTCCTGATGGGGGAATTGCAGGTGTTCTGCCAGCCGATCTACCAGTTCGTGGAGACGAAGAGCCGGGGGAGGTGGCCGGAGAGCAGCTTCATATGCAGGGAGTACTCTCTGAGGGCCCCGGTGGTGGGCGAGTTCTCCGTCAACCTCTTCCGGGTGGTGTGGCGGACCTGGTACGTCGTCGTCACCGCCGTGCTCGCCATGATCTTCCCCTTCTTCAACGACTTCCTGGGGCTCATCGGGGCCTTCGCCTTCTGGCCCCTCACCGTCTACTTCCCCGTCGAGATGTACATCGCCCAGGCCAAGATCCCCCGCGGCTCCTCCGTCTGGATCGGGCTCAAGATGCTCAGCTTCGTCTGCCTGGTGATCTCCGTTGTGGCGGCGCTGGGCTCTATCCAGGGTCTAGCCACCGACGTCTCCGACTACAAGCCCTTCAAGACGGTGGGTTAGCCGGAGGGCAAAGGCACCATTGCCGCCGCCGGCATAAAAATAATGCATACTGTCTTCTTCCCTCCGGAGAAGAGAGCCTGTTAGTGTTAGAGAGTTTTTTGAGGGATGTCTCAAGGTCATATCGTCTGTATAACGGTCCAATTACGCGCTGATGTTAGGCGTTTACGGTGGAGCTGAGCTCCTCCTATAGTGGCAATTTTCCCATGTTCGTATCCTCTTCTTCTTCATCTGGTCTCGGGGCCTCTCTCTTCTTCTCTCTACATCGTATACCCCTCAACCAAGGGCGTCTTCTCTCTCTCTCTCTCTCCCCTCCTTGCAGTCTCTCGCAGACAGGTGATGATGTGAGCAAACTGCACGACAGACGGATAGCGAGAGAGAGAGAGAGAGAGAGAGGGTGCCGTATACTAATAAAGATTTTGTCAATGATGTATCTTCATAAATATCTTTTTTATTAACCATAAATCATGAAAATACTCGCCTCAAGATCTTAGCACCGAAACCAAGTTCGACACGCAACCCGAGCACCATCTCCGCCCACCTCACAGCCACCGCGGGGGGCATTTGGCAATAATGCTTATATGAACCCATTCTTTCCAATATAGTCCTCGAAGATGATTTTTATATAAATACCCCTACTCAAATATAGTCCTCCGTCCTCGTTCCCACTCGGCCCAATATTTCTCTTCGAGACGATGACCCCCCACTAATTCATGAAAAATCAGATATTTATTAGTGCCCAGTAATTTTATCTAAATATATGAGGAATTTACAGTTTCAAATCGGTAACAAGACATCGGAGGCGCGCCTACCTGGGAACACTGCCCGCCACCTTGCAAGGTCTCATTTAACGCGTGGCGCCATCTGGGAGATCCTGTCATCGTCCAGCAAGGCGTAGGGATCCACGTAGGACGGTGGCGTAATGTGCAGCCTGCTCGCGTCATGCACGAAGCTCGTCCCGAAGAACTGCACGCCAAAGGCGCGGAGAACAGGGCCACGATGATCACAAAAACCAGGGGTGGAAACGAGATAACAAGAGTTTCAGGTCCTTTTTTTTACCAAAAACTAAAGGAAATCGCACCACGGCAAAGTTTCCCTCCTGACATAATTTCGGATTAATAACGGGGGGAAAGAAAATTGATGCGAATTGGGGGGGGGGGGGCAGAACATAATTTTTACGTCCGGCAATGGGTTCATCAGTGCCACTCTCTCTCTTCCACTGAATGTGATCTGGCGGGCTTCAGATCCTCCTCAGCCTACCCACCAATGGACTTATGCATTTCTCAACACGACACAAAGCCAGGCCAAGTTAGGGCTAATTTCGATTAAAAAAATGGGCTGTGCTGGAACAGGATAAGGCAGATTTCATGATATAGAAAGAAAAAAATTACTGCCGTGGCAGCTTGTTAGTTGTTTCTAGCTCAATGGGGCTCTCAGTAGGGGAAAACTGATGATATAAAGCATATAAAGAAGCGTGGATTGAGAAGGGGGAACTTACGAAGTATAAAGCTGAGAAGAAAGCAACAGTGACGAGTATCAAAGGCCCAAACCCTAGAAAGAATGTTCCTCCAATCGTGAGGAGGAGCTTTGCTCTTGGAATTAGACCCTGAAATTAAGGAATGGACGAAAACACCCCACGTCAGGCATCATCATACAGAAAGAATGATACAGTCCAAGATCCAAGGAAAACTCTCGACTCAGCATTTTACTGAATATAGTAGTGAAATATAGTAACTAAACGTGCTTCAGTAATGTTCCACTTAGTCTGTGTTGGATGGATACTTCCGACCATGAAGGACAGAAGCGAAGTGCTCATTCTGTATTGTTTCCTCAACACAAGACATCAAGGTTTTGGATGGTCCTGTTCATTTGGCTGATATGTGGTAAGGAATATATCTGATACAGCAAGAATATTTAGGAGAAAAGTCTCACATAGTAACCCCTGTGAATCTAGATTCATAAATTCCTATAGGAATTCTGGCCAGTTTAAACATGATCTTGAATAATTCCTATAGGAATTTCTTTCGACATGTTTTTTTCTTTTTTTTTCTTTTTTTTTAAGGCATGCAAGCTCCTAGTTTGGGGAATCATGGTGTTCCAAGCAAAGCCAGACAAGCAGTAGCTGGTGCCACTGGGCAACCATCTAATAATGATGGAGGTCTTATCTTATAGGACACATGAACAGGATCAAAGTGGAGATGCCTCATGATTTTTAGAGAGCGTACATATTCCTGCCTTAAGGAACAGGAGAGAGAGGAAAGATACGAGCATCGAAGCTGCAGATAGGAAAGGGGCGAAGAAATAAGGGTTTTAGGAATTGGCCAACCTCGAGTCCTTCGCTGTTAAGAGCCATGGATCTCTCCCTCTGGTTCAACAGACCCTTTTCGTAGTCCGCTGACATCACGCCCTTCCTCTTCACTGAGCCTCGACCGCTGTCAGCCCTCTGAGGCTCTTCCTCCACCAAGTCCATCTCCTCCATCAGCCCCGGGTATGGGGTCCGACCGGTGGAAGAGTCCTCCAACAGGGACGTCGGCGTCATCCCCCTCCTCTTCAGCTCCTTCATGAACAACGACTCCGGCTGCTCCTTCCCTGCAACCACCACCAACACCACCACCACCACCACCACCACCACCACCACCAAATAAGAGACATACAGACACAACACAATCAAAGTCCCTGGAAACAGTGGATAAAATCGAAGCTATCGGCTCAACAGCAAACGCCGGGGCTTACCCTCGGAGCCGGTGTCGTCCTCCCGGCGGCAGCAACGGAAGGGCAGGACCCGGCCCGCTGAACTAGAGAACCGCCGCCCGGGTAAACCTGTTCGGATCCCTAAAATAGGGGAAAACCCCGATATTGCAATCTGCAAGCACGCCATCACTCCTTGCTCCTCTTCCACTCTGAGCTCCCCGCCAGGAACTAAGAATGGCAGATGCAGCAGCGGAAGGACGAAGCTGCCGTCGATCCCATCCCTGAGGAGAGCCTCAGCGGACACGCAACGGGAGCACACCCGCCAAGGAATGGCGGCAGGAATTTCCTCCGCTTCTTTACGATATCCTGGCGGAATAGGATAACCTCACTGCTTCGGAGGGCTCGAACGGCTGCAGACGCCCTGCAGGCCCCCTCTTTCACGTATTCTCCGTTTTTCTGAAGAATACAAATTAAGTTTTTTGGGTGGAGGCTCCAGGAGCCACCAGTTGAATGATCGAAGCGACGACGACTTGAGGAGGGATGCGGCGGAGATGCGTCGACGAAGCAGTTTTGCTAGCTCTCGGGGGTACAATGTCCCGCGAGGGAGCTTTCGTTGTACATTGTTGACAGTATCGACTGCACCAAAGAAAGCAACTCCCATACGATCTGAGTCTCACGGATATGCACAAACCTAAAATAACACAAAAATGATGACAAATTAATCGATTATCACGTGTCACACTGTGTAGACAATGAGGTGTGAAGAGGGGGAAGAAGAACAATACTATGTACTGCAATATTAAGAGTTTTACATTGCTAAAAGGTGATGGACTAATAGGCGAGGCCAATACCATTTCTGCTTAAAGAATGGGTGACATGCAGTACTTCTAAGCAAGATGATTAAACCCTTCAGATAGTAGACGTCAACAAGACTTGGTCCAAGCTCCATCTCAAAGATGATGTGGTTAAGTCCCTCCCTAGTTCTCAATTTGGGCCGCCTACTGGGTCTAACCAAGGGCCCACAACTTATCATGTAAGAGAGGACTGAGGGCAGGTGGACCCATGGTCCACCTAGGGAGTTAAGAGGGTATAAAGACCCCTGGGGACCTCATCGTGGGGACACTTTTGGAAAAGGTCGACAGAAGAGTGGAGGGTTCTCTCAAATTTGTCCCTAACTGTTCTAAAATTTCTTTCCTAAACCTTTTTCTGTTCTATTTTCTTGGCTATTTTAGTAGAGTTGAATTCCAGTTTCTCTTGATTATTTTCCTTTCTCGATACCATTGTTATGTTATTGTTTTGGCTCTTGTTATGAGACCCTAAAAACTTGATATAAAAGCTATGACACTAAATATAAATGATGAAACATTCAAAGGCCTAGAAACGGATATCAAACATTTGAAGAAAGGCCTCAATCTGCTATTAGAGAGATTGCTAATAGTGGAGTAGATATACGTCGGCTTTTGTATTTAGAGGCTGCAGTGAGAAAGCTGACCCAAGTGGTGATACAACTCTCAATTTGGAAGAATGACTTGCCTTCCCCACCTCTATGAAATGAGGAATGATTAGTGACAACAAGAGAGACGACTACAAGTGACTAGAGGGAGTGGAGAATATGATTACACAGCTTTAGGTAACTAATAACCTAAGCACTGTTGAACAAGAAGAACCTAGTGTCCAAAGACCAGTAAAGTAGACACCAGCTTGTAGTATTGGATCTTGCTTGTTAGAGATACCCATCGTTAGTTGTAGTAACGCTATCAGTTAGATATTCCACACTGAATTATTTTTGAGATGTAATGAATTAAGGACTTAGACGAATGAAGAGTGATTACAGTAAGCCTCGATGAGAAATCATTTATATGGTCCAGATGAAAAGATATTGGAGAGTCCTTCAAAGAGTGGGATGATGTCAAATAGAGGTTGTGAAAGTGATTTAACTTGTAGATGACATATACCATATAAGGGTAGCTTCTTATTACTAAACAACAATGTATAGTGACATAGCATGAGAGGGAATTCGAATTATCATTCAACGTGGTCCGAGGGTTATTGGAGAAAGCAATTAATAACATATTTGTCAAAAGACTGAGTGTAGAAATTCGAGTAGAAGTTAAATCGTTCAAGTCATGAGGCCTATATAGGAAAAGAAGTATACTTACATTATGGATACAACACATGCTATGGAGGAAAAGAATGCTACTATCAAAACAAAATCAATATTAAAAAATATGAGGATAATGAAAAATGAATCTATGAGGAATTTGACTCCAAGATATACAAAAAGAGTTCAAGGAACTAGGTACCCTAAGTCACAAGCCTAACAATCAGAATGCTCATGCTCCTTAACAACACAAAATGACAATTGATTCTAAAAGAAGCATAGTTGCAGAAACAGAGGGCTAAAGGCTTCTAGTTCTCATGTGATGAACAGTCCCAACTTGGGCACATATATAAAAAGGAGCTGCAATTAATTATGATCTATGAAGAAGAAGGCGGTTTGAATGAGCTAGAGCAATTGCAAGTAAATGATACAACTTAGACACAAGGTGAGACAAAGAAATCCAACATTGAGATCTCCCTCAATTTCATTGTTAGGCTAATAATGTCAAGAACGATGAAGTTGAAGGGAAATTTTTTTAAGGAGTTGATGGTGTTGATAGATTGTTGGGCAACCCACAACTTTATATCACATGAATTGATAAGTGAACTCAGTTTACATCTAGCAACAACCATAAACTACAACATCATATTGGGCCATGACATAGAAGTGAGGGGTGTGGCATTTGTCAAGGACTGAAAATACAATACTTAATGGTGAATAAAGATTATTTACTCTTGCAGCTTGAGTATAGTGACATCATTTTAGGAGTATAATGGCTCAAAACTTTGGACAAAATGATCATAGATTGGTGGAATCTCATTATGGTGGACAAAATGATCATAGATAGTGCAACAATGACCATTAGAGGAGACCCACAATTATGTAAGTTGAGAGTGTTGCTTAGATCCATCCTTTGTGAATTTCAACAAGGACAACAAGTGCTAGGTCCCTCCCTAGTAATCCATTTGGGCCACTTATCGGCCTAAGCAAGGACTCACAACCTAAACCCATTTTAGTATTACTTGCCATCGTAAAAGGAACAATAGTGTAAGAAATGATTGAGAGGGCAAGTGGGCATGTGGCTCAATTAGGGAGCACTTTTGTAAGAAGTCAATAGAAGAGTGGGGCGCTCTTGAATTTGTTCCCAACTGTTTTAAGGTTTCCTCCGAAACCCCCTATATTTTTTATTCTATTAGCTACTTCAATAGAGTTTAATTCTAGTTTCTCTTGATTATTTTCATTTGTCAATACTATTATTTAGTCATTATTTTTTTCTCTACGATAGGATCCCAATAGATGGATGGCAAAAATGTATAATCTTTAAGGAAGTGCCTAAAAAGATTCTAGGCAGACATCCACATTATGCATTTAGGGAATGAGGTTATGTGCATTATTACAGTTCATTTGATGCCTTTCAATGTCAAAGAGAATTACATACATGTTGGAGCTAACCTTAGCTTATGGTGGGTAAATTATCATGAATATTACTATAAGCTAATCAGCCCAACTCAAAGTAATCAGCAATCAGTGGATAAGGCATAGATATCTAACTAAAAATTATTTTAATCATTACAAACGTGGGATTAGTTGTGGAATGCATACATAATGCCCCAAAAACAAATCATTAGTGTAACAAAAAAAGCCACAAAATTTTTATGAGTTGAGCTGGTCTACATCCAAGAAGACTTTGTCCACATGGATATAAGATCATGATCTGAGCATCTTATTTGTGACTGTGGAAAGCTACCATTTCACATTCTCTACTTCATTATCTAAGTTTCCCTTAGTAAAATAATGAATATTCGAAAATTTCACTACCTTGATCATGAATCCATGGCAAGTCTATAAAAAACTAAAAGTTGACACAATCTTTTCTTCCATTCCAAACTAGAGAGAAGTCTATCGGAGTTTCCATTCCTATTTAGCCGTCAGTTTGAAAAGAAAAGACCATCATCTACATCCCAATCGTTAATGGTTTAAATAAGCAATAGAAATTTCAGAAAACAAACTACGTCACAAAAGATATCTTGGCAAGAGGTAAGTTAAAATTGCGTCTTTCTTTTATTGGTACAACAGACGATCAAATAAGAGAATTCATATTTTGATGGACAGAAAATAGTCCACCTTTCTTTCTAATTCCCATGAAGAAACTAGAGAATCAACCATTCCCGAACTATATACCATGTGCATAATCCCCATAGGACTGATATTCCCTAGAAAATGTAGAGTCAAACCTTCTGCACCTTCACCTGAAGCATAATTCAGATCCTTTTTACTGAAAACAAAGACTGAAGTCATTTAAGTAATTGGCATAAAATGATGATTTCGCGCTCTCAACTCAAAGGCTTTCAAGCAGATTCTCAACAAACATGCCGTTTTGATGTCTGTCCCAACCATTTGAAATACCTCCATGGGAGGTAAATTAATTGCGCTAATAGAGCTCTATATCGAAAGAAGCAATAAGATGCAGATAGGGAGTGGAGTAAAGTTGCGCCAGGTTCGTCCAGAGAAGGGTGAGTCAGGGAGTAGGGTCAGGTCGAGAGCCGGTCGATGGACGAAGCTAATTATACGGTGGAAAAAGGATTCGATGGACAAACAAGATTAAGGAAATATACAGAAAGACCTAACAAGAGAGAAGCTAATAATGCACCAGACGGAGGGAATAAAGCCCCCTGAACTGATCAAAAGCGAGCGGGACTTATAGCATTCATAGATCCGCTGCATTGAATTGGCCTTGAGATAGGAAACGGTGTCTTCTCTGGCACCAAGCTTACAGAGAAATGAAGGCAGCAGAAGCATGAGAAGTGCCCGCTGCATCCGTTTGGCTCGGGGCTAGCACTCCACGCTGCTGCTTATGCTTGCTGTGAATCCACCGATCGTCCTCCTTCCCGGCCAGCGGAAGAGATTGCTCGCGCAGGGAAGCAGCCCCCCTTCCCCCTTTCTGAATGGAATGGAAATTGGCGGGTAAATGGGCTTTCAAAACATGGGTAGCGACCGAACTATCTAGAGACCAAATCTTCGGTTGACCATCAGACACGCCTCGTTGGAGATGAGAGCATCTCTGCCGTCGATTCTTCACAAGCTGTTCTGATGATGCTCGTAGGCGCCATTACCCCACCATCCCTACCGTACACCGACCGAACTCCACGACCGGTGCCACGGTAGGCCCACAAATAGAACTCGGCGGCCCATCATAATCGAGTTGGACTATTCCTAAGCGGTTCTGCAGGAACATCTGACTCCTCACAACTGGCACGCCTGCTGTCAGGAGCAAGCGATGGCCTGTCAACAGCTGTCCTCCTCTTCTCCCGCGAGACCATCCCTTCCCACCTCTACCTCTCTCTCTCTCTCTCTCTCTCTCCTGTGTATGAGAGCGGAGAAAAAGGACCCGCTGGTGGGGGATCCAGCTGGAGAGAAGGGTCGGCCCGCACGTCTACCCATGGTTTGATTCCCAGGCTCCAAGATCCGCGGGCATGCCAGGCTGTGCCCCGCTGCCCTCCCCTCTTCTCCAACTGCAAGCGGCTGCCCAGACCGCCATTGCCGTCGTCTCCTTCGCCTCCTCCCCTCACCCCCTCTCGGCAATATCGGAAAAACCCTAGTCTTCTTCGGCCTGAGCGACGAAGAGGAAGGAGATGGATCCGTGCCCCTTCGTGCGAGTCCTGGTGGGCAACGTGGCCCTCAAGGTCCTGGGGGCCTCCAAGCCGGCGCGTGCCGGCGTGCACCCGTCGTCTTCCCCGTGCTACTGCAAAGTCCGGCTGGGCCGCTTGCCCTGCCAGACGGCGGCCGTACCACTGATCCAGCCGGAGAGCGCCTTCCCGGAGGAGCAGTCGCTAGCCCTTGCCGTCGTGTTCCACCTGAGCCGGGCCGACCTCCAGGCCCTCGCCGGCAAGTCGCTGTTCGCTGGCGGCCGGCCCTGCCTGAGGGTCTCCGTATACAAGGGCCGGAGGGGCGCCACCTGCGGGGTGAGCTCCGGCCGGCTGCTGGGGCGGGTGGCGGTGCCGCTCGACCTCAAGGGCGCGGAGGCGCGGCCCTGCGTCTTCCACAACGGGTGGGTCTCCATGGGGAAGGAGGAGAAGAAGGAAGGTGGCGGCAAGGGCAGCAGCCCTTCGTCGCTGATGCACCTGACTGTGCGCGCCGACCCGGACCCTCGCTTCGTCTTCGAGTTCGGCGGCGAGCCGGAGACCAGCCCGCAGGTCTTCCAGATGCAGGGCAGCATCCGGCAGCCCGTCTTCACCTGCAAGTTCTCCTGCCGCAGCTCTGGCGACCGTAACCGTAGATCCAGGTAACCCACTCCACCATTCTCTCCATCTCCTTCTTCGATTCGAACTCAGGACTGATCAGGATTTTCTTTCTTTCAGATCACTGCAACTGGAGAAGACGAGCTCCACTAGGAAGTGGCTGGGATCCTTCGGGTCGGATAGGGAGCGGCCGGGGAAGGAGCGAAAGGGATGGTCCGTGACCATTCACGACCTCTCCGGCTCTCCGGTGGCGCTGGCCTCCATGGTCACCCCCTTCGTCGCATCCCCCGGCACGGACAGGGTGAGCTGCTCCAACCCCGGCGCATGGCTCGTGCTCCGGCCCGGCGGCGGCACCTGGAAGCCGTGGGGGCGCCTCGAAGCCTGGCGCGAGCGCGGCGGCGCCGGTGACGGCGACGATCTTGGGTACCGGTTCGAGCTCCTCCCCGACGCCTCCGTGCGCGGCGGCGGCGCCGGTCTGGTCCTCGCCGAGTCCACCCTCAGCGCCTCCAAGGGCGGGACCTTCGCCATCGACCTCACCGGGAACGACGCGTTCCTCTCACCGCCGCCGCGGGAGACCCCTCGCCGGAGCTGGGACCTGGGGCTCGGCCTGTACCCATTCAGCGGCAACAGAGGGTTCGTCATGTCCTCGACGGTGAGCGGGCGGGGGAAGAAGCAAGGCCGGACGGCGGTGGAGGTCAGCGCGCAGCAGGTCGTTTGCACGGAGGACGCGGCGGCGTTTGTGGCCCTCGCGGCGGCGATCGACCTCAGCATGGACGCCTGCCAGCTCTTCTCCCACAGGCTCAAGAAGGAGCTGCTGTCCCAGTCGCGGGACTCGCTGCCATGAACGCCGGCGAAACCAGAAAAGGGAAAAGGACCCTTTTACAACGTCCTTTTCTTTCCTGCTGACAGGCTACTAACCATAGCGGGGGTGATGAAGCTAGCTGCTTTGTTTTGACGTGGGCGGTGTGATCATCTGAGAGTTCTTGCTCCTTGCCATTTTGACCTCCATTTTTCGGTCTTCTCTAGGGTTTTTTGAATCTAGAAGAAGTGCATTTTTAATGATGGGAGAGAATAGGTGCCTTCTGATGATGTTGAGCTTTATTTAATCTTCTTTACTCAATCCTTACAACATGCATGAAGTTCTCTCTCTTTCTCTCTCTCTCTCTCTCTCTCTCTCTCTCTCTCTCTCTCTCTCTCCAGACAAAGACAAGCAACTAGCATTAAGACAAAGAGAAGCCCCGTTTGTGCAGAACATTATTGAAATAAGGTGAAGGTGAGCGGAAGATAAGAGTAACTCTCTCTCTCTCTCTCTCTCTCAAGACAAAGACAAACAACAAGCATTTAGACAAAGAGAAGGCCCGTTTGTGCAGAACCTTATTGAAATAAGGTGAAGGGAGAAGAAAGAAAAGGTTTAATGCGTCTCAAAACCAGGCATTGACCAACCAAAAACAACGGCCGAACACACGACCCAATGCGCGACTTGAAAGCGGGACGACGGTCAATGATCGCCGTGGTGGTCTTTCGTCTCGAAGAGGCCGTCAGGACCTGCATCACAAGGGCACCATCGTGCACGATCATCTGAGACTTCTTCCGACATCAAGATATGCGTAAAGGAGAGAGCAGCAAGGATGACCCAGGGAGTGATCTATGATCCTCACAAAAGGTACGATTCATTGAAAAAGTGATCACATCTGCCGGTTCTTTCTACCTTCCTCGTCGTGTATGTAGAACGAGGATGATTGGGAGGAAGCATTGGGAAATCAAAGTATTCCATAAATGGAAAATAATATCTTTAAGGAATTGAAAAAGCTTTGTGTTTAGCCATTGACCCATTTTTTCTTCATCAATATTGAAAATTCCCACCCCGAAGAAAAGAAAAATAAAACAAATGGAAGGAACTCTCCGTAGAGAGAAAGAGAAGTGAGGTGTGTGAGAAACGGGGAATGGACAGAAGAAGAAATAAGAGATAATTGACAGAGGAAAAAACGTAAAGAGAAGGAGGTGAAGCAAAGGCAATCAAAGTGGCAGACATGAGGCCGAGCAGAGTGAGAAATGGAAATATGAGCCGACAAAGCAAAGATAGGTCAAGGAAGATCCAAAGTTTGAGAGCTTAGAAAGGGCAGAAATTAAATGCCAGAGAGCGTAGAAAGAAGGAGAAAAGATTGGAGACGCAAACCAAAACAAAAGGAAGAGTGCTTTCTTTCTTTCTTTCTTTCTTTCTTTCTTTCTTTCTTTCTTTCTACCGCTGTGCTGGGAGACTAGTTGTTCATTTGAACGGCGTCAAAGGGGAGGCAGCAGTAAAATTCCGCAATGGTCGAGTGCACAAGGTTAAAGGAAACAGAAAAGAGGTGCTCTGATGATGTGCTAGAGGATGAAGGTCAACGCAAAGGAGAGAGCAAGATAAGGTGATTAGTCATGATTTGTTACGTCATAGGATTAAAAGCTGTGGATAAGGCAGACCGAGCCAAGATCATGTGTGAAATTTATAATATCCAATATGTGAAACATCATCAGAACTATTTAGCTTACATGCAAAGAGCTATCTGGATCACAATATATAGAGCACTTTTACTAAATTAGAGAAAATCATATTTAAAAAACATTTGATTAGGTATGAATACGGGAAAGAATATTGGACTGTTCAGGAAATCTATGTCAACAAAAACTAATTGAATGCACCTGAACTGAGTATATCCACAGGACAACGACGAGATTGTACATCCAACGATTATAATAGAAATTCTAAGGATATCAAAGGTGAGGAATAAGCGCTTGAAAAGTCATTATAGCAGGGATATAAACCAGTCATAAGGGAAAAATTTTCTCAATTGTCCACCAAGGAAAAATAAAAATAATTATATGAACGTGGTTTCACATACAGAGCTGATGCCAATAATTATCGTTTAAGGAAGCAGGTGATGAAAGATAACACATGATAATCGGAGAAAATACATACCCCATGGGAATTCCTTGTTCCGTATGTGCAGATAAGGATAAGGCTGCAAGAAAAAGTAATTTTGAGACCTCAGATTAGTTCGTGTGTCTCGAAAATTCATGAAGATAGGCATAGCCAACAAAATAGCCCTAGAAATACAGCATTTATATGTATATATATCTGGTGGTGGTTGCTGATGGTTACCGGTGGTTCGTCAAAGTGCGCGTGCCCCTTTGAGAGACTGTAAATAGCTAGAATGGTGCAGCTCACGATCCCAGCGTATGTGATCTTCTCCCATTTCGCCGTCTCATCTGAGATCCGCCATTAAAAAACAAAGAGAAATTTGATTTCACGCCTGGAAAGAAACAAACCCTAACCAGAAACCGAAAATCATGCCGAGCAGGAACAAATAGAACTTCGAGGTCGCAGAGAAACCAAAAGGTCACAAGAAAGGAACACGATGAAGATCGAAGAAAGTCCGTAAGACGTCATTTGCGGTAATAGAATCAGAAAGCATCGCAAAGGCCATGGTGATATGAAACGAGAATCCTCCCAGCCCTCTCCGCTTACGGGCATCATCGTGGGAGGAAGCGGAGAACCTCCTCTTGCCGGCGGACGCGACGGTGCCGGACCTGGTGCTACCGCGTAGAGCTCTCAGAAGACCGGATCTCGCCGCCATCGAAGCCACCACCGAAACCTCCCTCCTCTCCCCCCCCTCCCCCCTTGCACTTCTCTCCTCCCCCTTTCTCCGAACCTGACGAATCGAATACCTTCCTACGCCTCCCTAGCCTTGATCCTGACCGTAGGATCACCATCAAGGCCGTACCTGCTTTCCAGTTGATGGGCCTAAAAGGCTCTCAGGAGCCTAACACGATAAGAAAAACGTTTAATGGGCTTTCCTCTAATGGGCCCGATGATTCCGGATATGATTATATTACTGCACTCTCGATTGGATCCAACTTCCAGCCCATTAAGAACAATTCCCTAGTCCCTGGTAAGGCTCCGTCTTACGTGGCGCACACTCTTCATAGGCCCAGCCAGTCGGTAACTCCACTCCATTTACCTCCCCCTCGATATAGTAGATTTATTTATTTATCTGCTCGTACGGCCCCCAGGTACGACTAAGAAAGATCAAGGCATCTGTGGGACCCACAGCCCGTCGCAAATCCAAGAAATGCATGTCCCGACAGGTCTATATTTCCATCCAGAAAAGGTTGAGACCTCTCTCTTTCTCTCTCTCTCTTTCTCTCTTTCCAGAAAAGCTTAAAAATTTGGTTCGTCGATTGAGACCTCTCTCTCTCTCATCTCCTCTCTCTTCTCTCCTCTCTCTCCTATCTCTCTCTCTCCCCCTTTATCCAATTAGCTTAAGATCCAGATGACGTTAAATTAAGGCAAAAGTGCAAAATAGAACGCATTATGAATAATATAAGCAGAAAGAGGGGAAACGACGACAAATCTATGATTAAGAAGGGATAAATGATCACGGGACAGTCCGCCTCAGATCTTCTCTGCGCTTTCTGCCTGCTCGGATCAGCACGCCGAAATCTTCCAGTCTGTATCTCAGAGGAGATCAGAAACTCTTAAGGGCGTCAACGGGGACGGAGCTTCGCGAGGGACTGGAGCTGCAAGGACGATGACGGTGGTCTTTTATTGATGCAGCCGGGCATGTTGAAGTCAATGGGGGGTTGACCTGCCTGGTCTTCCTTGTCCTCTCGATCCAGAACGTAGGTTTCTCGGGTCACTCAGTGCAGAAGCTGAGGAACCCCATGTACTCGTTGTTCTTGATCATGCGGACGCTCGTCTCTACGCCGATGACGCCTGCGAGAGAAAGAGAGAGAGGGGGGAAGATGAAGGACTGGAAGTGAGGGGGAGGGAAGATGGCGGAGTTGCAGGCGGGAAGAGGGCGTACCCATCGTCAGAGCGCTGGCGAAGATGACGGAGGAGAGGATGAAGACGATGAGGGACGCCCTCTTAAGCATCAGCACCAGCTTTCTCACGAAGAACTGCCCCCAGAACCCCGCCATTAGAGAGACGCTCATGAGGTACAGTGCTGCGGAGGGAACCCAGACAATTAGCCCGCTGCCGGTCGTATATTTCCGGAGCAATGAAAGATCAAACTCGGCGAGAGCGCACCGTATGGGATGGGAAATCTCCGCAGGAAGTAGAATTCCACGACGGAGAGAGAGGAGGAGAAGAGCATCACGAACGTTGCGGTGGCGCTCGCGACCTGCAGGTCCAATCACCGGCGTAATCGTCGTCGGATGATCGTTAGATTTTGTGAATGAATCATATGGTCGAATAGGGAAGAGGGTGTTTTTTGACCTGAGGGATGACGCCAATCTCGAGCAGAAGTGGGCCCAGGATGAAGCCGCCGCCGGAGCCCAGGAGGCCGCCGACGGTGCCGCCTAAGATGCCGCAGAGGGCGCAGAAGAGCAGCTGAGGGGCGGTCCACTCAATGGAGGCCTCACAGACGCATTCCCAGTTGCCGGCCATCCTCCTCTCCTTGCTCTCCTTATACAGCTTAACTGCTTCCCACGCGAACACACTGATCGACACAGGGAACTGCAACCGGAGACGGAGGAAACTCAGTAACGTCGACGGCCATTCCAAAGAGCCTGATCTTGTCTCTAACACCCACCTGCAAGACGTTGACGAACCAGTACATCGGGCTGCAGACGGGCGCGTTGGTCTGGCAACAGACGAGAACTAGGTGAGAGCAGGAGATCACTCAAGAGAAGAAGGCTTGGGTTAGAAAGAGCGTCTTCTTGCCTTGGTGATTTGCAGCAGCAGGAAGCAGACCCACACGACGAGCAGGACAAGAATCCCTCTCCATCTCAAATTCGATCGAAGAATGTCCTGTCCGGATTCGATCATGGGTAAACTCAGATTCTATGCTACCATAAAAGTAAAAAAAATTCTTCCGCGTACCATTCCAGATCTCTCCTTCTTAGGAAGCAGCGGTGCGTAATCCGCGTCGATGATCACTGTAGAGAAGCGAGAAGATTTAACAGGTGCACTTTCAAAGACCAGAGCTCGACTGAATTTCTTCAATGAAGGAAAGGAGAGAGAGAGAGAGAGAGATAGGCACCTTCATCGCCATTAGCCTTCGAGAGGGTCTCCTGCCTCTTCTTCTCTTCCTCCAACTGCGGAAGAAAAGAATTCGCAAACGGGTCAGATTCTATCTAGAAGAGCCGTCACTCGGATTCTGCAGGTGAATGAAAGGGAATGAATGACCAGACATTGAAGAGAGTCTCCTGCTCCCACATATGAAGTCCTCTGAAGAAAGACCTCGATGATGTGCCTGAAAGGAGATTGCCAGTGTGAGAATTATCCCCGCAGAGACTGCAGTAACAGCCGAGAGCCGTGGATAGAGACAAACAGAAAGAGAGAGAGAGAGAGAGAGAGAGAGAGAGAGAGAGAGATCATGATGATTACCGATGAAGAGGATGATGATGAGCACTGTGATAAGCCAGTAGGGGAAGACGACGCTGAGTGAGACGCCGATGGTGATGCCGAGCATGAGCATGGGCTGGAAGAGGAGGGCGAGGTCGTAGTCGATGATGGGCACCTCCTTGGTTGGGTGCGCCACCCTGATGTTATACCAGACGGACGACGCCGACGCCCCCATTATCATGCCTGAGAACCCCGCCGGCGATAAGAGACGAGTCAGATGTGCTTCCAAGGATAGAGATATCGAGCGGGAGGAAGAGGCGACGGGGGGAAGCTACATTTGGAGAGAGCTGCGGCGGACTTGGTGTCGAAGCCGACGATAAGGTTGAGCATGGGGACGAAGATGCCGCCGCCGCCAACGCCGCCCACGGTGCCGAACGCCGAACCGAGGAAGCCGATGAGCGTCGCCATGGCGCTCCGCCAATTGAGCTCGAGATCCTATTCTCCCATGGCAAGACATGAGGAAATAAGCGATGAGAAGGAGGAGGAGGAAGAGGAGGATTGGGAGAAGGAGGTTACCGGCCAAACTCGAACGGGGCCGGCGGCGAGGCCATGGAGGAGTAGGGAGGACCCGTCTTCCCGGAGGCCTCTGGGGAGGAGGAATACGGATAAGATGGCGGCGGAGAAGGCCGCGAGGAGGTAGGCCACGAAACTCCTGCTCCTGATCTCCATGCCTATTAACAGAAAGGCGAACCAGGAGGAAGAGAGAGAACGCGGATAGAGAGAGAGAGCGAGCGAACGATCGGAACGAACGACCGTGGTGGACGCCTCTTCTAAGCCTGTGAGGACAGGACGACTATAAAAGGGCAACCTTTGGGGGACGGCCGTTACCAAAATACGGCGGCGGTAAAAGGGCAAGTCATGTACGTATTAAAACCGCCCACCCCGAATATCACAGCTGGGGAAGAAGCCGACTGGAGCAAGAAGGAAAGAGAGAGAAATGATCCTCCTTCCCGGCCATTTCGTGCTTCACGGAGAAGTCCAGACCCAGCGTAGTCGTCACATCAGATAGAAAGGAGCGGCAATGGCCCAGAGCCCGCGATACATCCCACTCAAACCTGAGCTTCCCCCTGGTTCAACAGGGACAGCATCGCGGAGCCCCCGCCCAACCAGTGCTTTGAACGGGCGCCTCATCGTTATCCCCCGGAATTCAATTCCGAGTTTTCTTCCTGTTCGTCCCCTCACCAAATCCCCGAATATCCACTCTATCTTAATGAATATAAAACCGCCAGAAAAAATATTAATATTATAGAAATGACCTGCTCATAAATCTTCCGACCTATGGGGCCGATACGATGCAAGTTATATTACATCAAATAAAAAATATTAAATGTCGGGCCTGAATTTAAGCCCATCGGGAAAAAATCCCGGCCCAAATGCCATTGGCGTTGACCCATCTAAGGGCCGAAAACCATGTAATCATGGCCCGGGGCCGTCCTCTCACTACGCTATGAAAGACTATCGTTCCCATGGGGTACGTCTGCGTTTACAGTAAGAAAAGAAAATATGTCCAATCTATAAAATAAAATGCTGACTATTATGTCAGAGGCGGCCCCACCACGGAGGGCGACCCGCTAGGCCACGTGGCTATTAAAAATCCGACAGCTCAATTGGACCCAAGTTTGATGACAGACTGTCTTCTTCCTCCTGATGGACTCAAGTGGCTCACGGCTGGCCGCCTCGTTTCCTCTCGAGGGTTGATATCCTCCGTCCATTTCGCCGACTGTTGGCGGACGTCTGACAAGTAATTTAATAAAATATTATTTTATGACGTCACGTTGCCCTCGGGGTGTCCATTCCTCATTTGACGTCCTCTCTGGCATCATTCGACGGGGACCTTCGGTCTCTAATTTCATCTTTACTATGTTTTCACGGTGTATTTTCTTTAATTGCCCATGAGTTCTTTCTGTCTGCATCCATTATAACTCGCGCATGCCATCAAAAATATTTTATCATTTTCAACATTGGCGCTTAAATGATTTTTGTAAATTTGTTGACCTCAAAATTACGGTTGACTTTTGGAACCTTCTCCCGCCTTCATCCTTAGTAATCACTTTCTGCCCCTCCCCCTTCCCTCAGCCTGAGCTTATCCCTATTGGGGCCGACCTCACACGAGTCTATTTCCAGCATCTTTGTCCATTTTTCAACGCGTCGTCTCAGGATGGGTACAGCCATTTCGGCCCAGCTGGCGCAGTTGCATGCGACCGACCCTCACGACGCCCGATCAAGAGGTTTTTAGTATTATGAATATTATAGTGTGCTTAAGCTTTTGGGGTGTAGAGAATGTAATGATTGAAGGGAAACTTCTAAGGGGTTGGGCAATTTCGAGTAGATCCTGTTAATTGTGACACATTGGCAATCGTTTGGTTGACTAGTCGACTGTCAACGTGACCCTTTGTTTTGGCTAAGTAAAAATGTCAACTGTAAACCACACGCCGGAGGGGATCCTCCCCGGCGGATGTGACGGCGCGATCGCCTCTCAGCCGCCCTTCGTATTAGGCGGGGCTTGCCCTGGGTAATGGGCCTAAAACCATTACCCGGTGATGCGAGGATGTGTAGTCCGTGGGCCTCTCTTGAGCTAGTCGTCACTGATGAACGAGGGCAATCATAACGAGTTGAAATGGGTCCGCATTAAATTTGGGAGCTGTGGATAGGAGGCATCGAGACAGCCCCAGCTCCATTATTTTTATCAAGGAGTTCGTCTAATGTGCAGGGCTTCTTCGCGGCCTGTCTAAACGGGTTATGCTCCTTTGATCTTTTAGCTGGTACTTCGTCGGAATGGAAGCCGCGTTGGGTTCCATCGACCTTATCCTTCGCTGACGAGAGCTGATTATAAGGATCTTGAGAGAGTTCGTCGTGTGGATTGCTTCCCCCGTTGACGAGAGTTCATCACAAGGAGCCATCAGCTCCAGAATTTGTGTGATGTCGAACGTGCATAAACAAAAAAAGATGCAGGAGAAGGAGGATCTATTACGTATCCCCGTGAGCTGGTGGGGCGCTATACAGAACACCGATGAGGATCGTCGAACTATTTGGAGGATACTCCCCACAACCGTCATCAAGCTGTTTTACGGAAAAGGAACCTTATTTTTTAGCCCAAAAGATGCCAAATTATTGAGAGTTTGGCTTTGGGGATCAAGGTTTCTAAGAAGAATCGAGCGAAGGCAAAATCGTACATTTTGTTTAAAAATGGTTGTAAATTACGGCTAACTGTTGAAGAAATTAGCTTAATATAGATCGTACGGATGCATTAACATAGAAGAACAATCACACAATAAAATATAGAACCAAGCCCAGACTAGATCTACATAGCACCCCGAAAAGATATCTGATGATTAATCCGTTTCAGTAAAAACCGTTCAACGAGGACGAGATGCGCGAGTACTCACCCATGAACATTATTCTGCATGCACAGGGTGATGGCTCGCTGGTCGGCGTTTTTGCCGAAGTGTCGCCTAGTTGAGCTGCGATGATTTCAACTCGGTATAGATCGAAGTGCGGCGGGACCATCGGTCGTTTACGGCAGCTTTTCTCATTGTATGTTCCCGGTGAGGGGCGAGCAAGTTAGCCCGACGTAATATTATCAGCGAAGTAGGTCCTCGGGGAGTACTTTCTCGGTCTCGGGCAACAGTGGCTGCAATGGCGAGCCCACACCCGCAGCATCCACCGGAATCGTCTCCTGTAGATTCACACTCTACAATTTGGGTATGACAGAACGCTGCCATTTCTGTTCTTACAGCTGTATTTATAAATCTGATTCCTCCAGCTGTAAGTTCGCTGTTCCATTTCGATTCTTCGCAGGGCCATGTGGCCGACGAATCGTCTGCCTCTGATTCGAGCCGCAAGCCTGCTTCTGCATTCTGAGCAGGAGATCCATACGCGCCTTCTTTCTTCTGTCCGCTCCTTCGGTTTCAACAGCGACGTCGTGTGGATCTGCCCTTCGTTGCTTCTTTATATTTTGGTCCTGGTTTGCAGTATATCGCTGTTTCAGGTCTGCTGGTGGGGTTGACGAGGATGGGAGAGGACCATGCAGACGAGGTCTATGTGGCATCGCCCGTGGGAATTCTGATATTTCACCTCGGCGGGTGCCCGTCAAATCTATTACAGTGCACCGTTGTAGCACGCGCAGCTCGTAGCGACTACTCGCCCGGTCTCTCCGGCCCAGTTTCCTGAGTGGGCACCGGCGTGAATCGTTCCTTCCTCACTATTTCGAGGAGATTTCTCCGGCTGATCCCCAGCGCGACACCCCGTTTGGCGAGGAGATCCTGCGCGTCTGGGAGCGTGCAGCGAGGGGAAATCCTCCGGTCTTTCCTGCATGAAGAACGAGTCGGGGGCATCCGACTCGTTTACCGGGCGGAGATTGGGAGTGGGGAATCCTCTGAAGTCATCTTCATCATCTATCCGAAAGGCGAGGGGGAAAGTCGATGAACAAGGAGATTTTGGCGGTAGTTTAAGCCGTAAGGTGGGGGGGGGGGGGAACATGTAATGATTAACTCATTAAATTCAACGTCAATCACTGCGACTGGATGACGGCCACCTGGCAGCTGAGAAGACAACTGGGAAGCTTACGGCTGTCAAGTTTCACCTGCTCCTGCCGCCCAGCGGGAGGGAAGAGGGAGAGGCCGGGCTGCCTGCCCTCAGTCGACGGGACGGTTCAGGCAAAAGCGAGGAGAGGATGGCGTGTCGGAGCAGGGGGTGGTCAGGAGGCCGTCGCCAGAATAAGCCGAAGCTGCCGGTCACCGACGCGGCCCCACCCCTTCCCGACCGTCCGTCAATTTGCAGGGAGAATAAGTCCCCCACGTAGAAACGAACAAGCGCAGGCAACAAAATGGAACTCCCGCAATGGCTCAGAATCCAAATTAATAACTCACCATCCTTCTCACTCTCTCTCGTACAAAATTAAAGAAATGCTTGGAGAGGGGACACGGAGAGAGAGAGAGAGAAAACCCCGAGTGGAGAGGGCACTGTATTCACATTTTTGGTTAACAGTGTGGTCTCTTCTCCGACTTAGCCGGAGATCCGGAGATCAGGGATTCATGATCTGGTTCCCGCACTTGCACTTCCAGCTGACGGGCTTGTAGTTGGAGCTGCCGTCGTCACCTCTGTAAGCCAGGGCAGCGGGGAAGCGTCCACCGCCGGCCCTGGCCTGTGGCACTGCCGGTACCTGGACCGGCTCGCAGTGGCCGCAGGCGCGGCACCTTCTCTCGCACAGCGGCGGCCTGGACCCGATCAATGCCCTCACCGTCACCTTCCCTCCAATATGCTTCTAACCAGAGAACGGGAAAATCGTCAGTCGTTTAAGCCCTCACAGGGAGAAGGGAAGAGGGAGGCGCACAAGGGAACAGCTAACCTCAGCTTTCTGTAGAAGCTCGGGCGTGGGCCTTCCTGCAAGTTGCGGAGAGAGCCAACGCTTCAGGAAGGAACTCTCACAATGCAACCCAAAGGGCATAAGAAGACGCTTACCTTGGGCTAGGAATCCCGTGTGGGTCGAGCAGAAGAGGAGAAACCAAAGGCACAGAAGAGGGAGAGGATTCCTGGGATGGCCAATACCTCGCCAACAACAGAAACCCATCTCAACGATTCGTGGATGAACGAGAAGAAATAGGCGAGCAGCAGGAACCGGTGGGATTCTCTCCTTCGCGTCAGGAACTGTTCTTGAAAAACCAGCAAGGCCCACTGATGGATGGAGCTTAAATAGCTAATGGGCGACGATGAATCTTGGAGACGAAGCCGAAAAGTTCTCAGTCACTAAGTTCTCCAATTCATTTCAAACATGGTATGATACACATTCCTCCGTAGATGCATCTACCTAGAGAGAGAGAGAGAGAGAGAGAGAGAGATTACCCCGAATTCTCAGAGGTGCAGAACAAAGCAGCGTTGCCGGGCGATCCCCGAACGCCAAAACAACAGAAAAGGCAGCGAAGAGTGACATCAGTTATGCATGGATTTAGGAGCAGCGGAGAGATAGAGAGAGATATAGAGAAAAAAGAGGGAGAGAGAGAGAGAGACGTCTAAAAGCCCCAACTAAAAGAGAGAGAAGTCAGCAACTAGGGGCTGGGGTGGGATCTTCCCGCAAAAGGACATTATCTCACAGCTGTGAGCCTACTTGTTCCCCCAGCTCCCCTCTCCACTGGTGTCATCCAGTAGTCATTTATGCTGTGCGTGCGCGCTTCCTCGCAGTCGGTGGCCTGTAGCCTGCGCAGCCCTGTCCAGCACGCCATCGCCCGGCCACACTCCTTCCCCCACATAAATGATAACAAAAAATCCCTCACTTTTCATATGCGGATAACAATACTTGATAGTAACTAATTTAGAGGTAAACAATTAGTATGTGCATATATTTGTATACTTTGGGAATAATGGGCACAACCGGAATTTACCGTCCAGATCATCTGAGCTCTCTCTCTCTCTATATATATATATATATTGCGAATTTTCAGCATATGATTGCTCGTAAATAACTAATATTTGGTTAGTCCTCAATGTAGTGATAAAAAAATACTAGTGTAGAAACTATTATAGCTTGGGTGTAAATGATCTCATTCAGTCCCTAATCTCCTGATGATCTTCTCGAGTACCTGTCTCAACCGTCTACACCAGTGTGGATGTTTATCCTTCCTTCGGACAATGAGTTTCTCGAGGTCAACAATACTTAAGATAAATTTGATAACTATCATATGAACTAGGAAAATGCGTGATATCCCAAATAAAGTGCCAACATCTATACATCTTAATGACGCTTGCCCCTTGGACGTCTTCTTCCCGTCATTGCTCTGCCCACATGAGCACTCTCGCTTTCCTCTCTATGCTCTCTCTCTCTCTCTTTCATTCACTCAGTGTCTCATCCTATCTCTGATATCAGTGGGAAGGTTGAGTAGGTGCACCGACCACGACCGGCGGCTCCTGTCCTTTCTCGCTGCGTCACCGAACGGCGTCTGATGAGAGAGGGTGGTGATCTCCATAGGATTTCCCTATTCCACCGTGCGACGTACGGTGCAATTTCTTGATGGGCTTCGGCATTCACTTGGCCCAGACGAATTGGGCCTCCCTACGTTCAAGTTTTGGTCGGCCTAATGGAGCTTGCCTCCTGGTGCGCCCGGCAGCTTTTGGTGAAGGTTAGATTGGGTCCAACTCCGTTGAGCTTGCCTCAAATTCTAAACACATTAATGAGATAGTGCTAATTGAAAATTAATCAAAGCATGGGTCATTGGAAACAAATAGGGTCTTGGAATCGCTACATGTCGTATGATCGATGTGGTGTCTGCTGACTGTTTTCATCTTGACTATCCAAACTTCCCATTCTCAAAAAGTAAGAGTAGGGAAATATGCTTGTTGGGAGAACACTTGCTTTTAGAGAGGAGAAGAAGAATATGAAAATGGTGTCCTACAAGCCCTTTCACCAGCAGCCATGAAGGTGATTGTGATTGTTGGCTGGTCAACTTATTAGGCCACTACGACTGCCAAAGAGAGAAGATGATGAAATCATAATACACTCCTAACCATTACAATGGATGCCCATCTCATTTCTCTCTCTCTCTTCCCCCTTTCACTCTTGTCTTTCTCACTATCTCTTCCTAATTATGTGCTGTGGTAGTTAGTCTTGAGAGATAGTGAGGATGTGGGAGAAGCTATATTTTGAGAGAGAATAAGATGATATGATTGATTCTCACTATTGAGTTTGACATGGCTAAGTGAAATACCAAGAGGATGGGGTGAATTGATTTATTATGTTTTATGTTCTATCTACATGTGTGTGACAACACAAGTTCTCACACAGTTTCTCAATTATGTGTGTAAGTTTTCCTAAATCAATGTCTCTTTCTATGTAGATTCAATCTAATCTCTCTCCCTTACCCATCACCATGAGAGAGACACATGACTTTTTATCCACTAGTTCACCCTTCATTGGACTATGTCTAATGTTAGAGGAACTTTTCTACCATAGTTCATTATTTTCCTCTGAAAATATAATTTATTTCACGTGATCAACGTTCTAAACACTCTTGCTTGATATTTGAAGAGATCAAACCCCTCATAGGTATACTTTGACTCTCAACACCACGTGTCTAAGTCAACTACACTAACTTTTTCAGATAACATACCTTTTACGGGCAATATAGGCTCTCAAAATCCTGTGCCTTAACTCAAACCTCTCTATACTCATCATCCAAGTTATCTTAAGTCATGATGGAGAGAGTCAACCTTAAAAAAGTGTTATCTTGATTCACTACAGTATAGTAAATCATATAATAAGACTTCAACTCTTTTTTTAAAGCACAAGGTAGTTAGGTTTGATGAATAAAGTTCCTCTTGAACTTAAATAAATGAGATGGATAAATATCTTCATCCATCATTATATCTTCTTTGTAAACTTGTTTATTTATCTTCTAATGTTTTCTTGTCTTTTCAACACTTAAGAACAATCACACAACTTTTAAATTCTTCCCATTGCTCCATTAGCATGTTAGTGAGTTTTAATTGTTCTTTATTTTGAAGCTATTCATTATTACATAGGTTGTTCTTGATATTTTATTTCGAGATATGTGATAGATTTTTGACATTTTCTCTTTCAAAGTCCAACTCAGATGTGGTCATTGAGTTTGTCATTTTGTCTAGATATAATGTCAACATGTTATCATTCATAATTTATGCTGTTGACTTTGGTTATTCTTCAGTTCGAAGCTTTTTGTTCTCATGTTAGTTATCCCTGATATGATGTCTAGAGATATATAACTTATCAACTTATATTTTTTTAGTTTAAAGGTTGAGCTTAGATATGGTCATTAAATTTGTTATTTTGTTCATATAATTTGTTAGCATGGTACCATCTAGGATACATGCAATTGATTGTCATTGTTCCTCGCTTTGAGTCTTATAACTTTCTCACAAATTCTATTCAAATATTTGGTCTAGAGATTTGTAATAGGTCAGTGATTACTTCTCCTTTTGAGGTTGAGTCAAAGTAAGTTGTTTTACTTTGTCATTTTGTCAACATATGATATTGATGTGTTACTATTCACAGTATCTGGTGAAGACTTCTCTACTTCTATGAGAGCTTCATGTGATCACTTCAGATCAACCATCGTGTAGGACTAGAGTTTGATTCATATCTTAGTCACTAATCTTTTGATATTGTTGTGTATTTATTAATCAATTTTACAATATGTTAATGCAGAGATATTGATTACAAGTTCTGCCTATACCTTAAACTTTATGATATTCAAATATTTCAGCTATCATTTTTCTCACCTTTTCATAGGTTATGTCCCTAGTTTGAATCTCATGTCTAATCATGTATGCTTTGATTTTTTCGAATGTTCCTCTCATTAATGCATCTAACTTCAGGTCCCTCATGTCCTATTTTCAAATCTGACTATGTAAGTTTATATTTTTGAATTGCATATGAAACTTCACATGTGTGAATACATGTTCCTTTATATTTATGTTCAGTAATATGATGATGTATTATTTTAACATGAACAATATCTCAAAGATGTAACTCATTATATTTGTTGATAGACATATGATTATTTCAAATATTATCAATATATATGTATTAATGTTTTTCAGAAATATTGAACTTGTGATATAAACTATCATCATGCCTATTAATCACTTAATATATAATTATTATTAAATAAAATTTTCATTAAAAGTATCAAAACTATAATCAACACTCACTTCTTCAATTTGATCAATCTCTATTTTTTTCTGAAAAAGGGAATACTTTCATCATAGAATTGAGGAAGAGATCTTAACATTTTGCATGGCTCTTTTTCTATTTGTTCTCCAACCAAAAATAACATCTCTAGCTCACTCTATAGATGATGGAAGATCTATTATGAATCACATAAATATTGATATATTATTTTTGTACTTTTTTTATTTCTTACAATATTTTCATCCTCATTATCTTGACTTAGATATCTTTGACCCATCCATACTTCAGGAATAATAAGTTTTTAATTCATTTTTCATTTGGGTATTTTTACTATTCTATTTTTACAACATTTGGTATTGAAACTTAATTACTGTTATCTTATTAAATTTAATATTTTAAGATGTCAATAATAAATTTAAGGTTGCAAAATTAGATGGAAATATAGACTTTAGTTTATAATAGAAGAGAGTGAAGTCAATATTTGTAAAACAAATACTTTCTATTTGTTGACAAAGCTTTGCATGGAAAGTAAAGAGAAAAAAAATGAAGATGATTGTGATGAATTAGATTCGAAATAGTCTTATACAAAGTGGTTTTGTTTAGCTAATAAGCTAATGCATAACAATGATAAAATGGATTTCTAATGATTGATAAGAGAAAATCTAAAATGTTATACATGTGAAGATCTCTTGAAAATATGATACATTTGACAAAATTAGTTATATGCTTTATGTATGTGATAAAAAAAATGTATTAAAACAAATGAATATATCTAATAAATTTATCTCACAATTTTGTAGCTTGAAGGCCAACATAGAGAGATAAGATCAAGTCATTATTCTTCTTTTACTATTACCTTAGTCCCATAATCATTTGGAGATGACATCTTACATGGTAAACTTTATTTGAGGATTGAAGACATTAAATCTTCTATATATGCTAAAAGTTTAATGATAAAAAGTTTGAGTTAAGAAATAAGACATTAGAAAAATAAAAAATACACATAAATCATTTAACATATAAGTCAAGGGTAAGGATAAATGCTACTACTACAACTAAGAAGGCATTCAAAAGTGGACTCTCCACAACTTTAACTAAGGTTTAAGAAAAATGGTAAGGAATTAGCTATGGAATATAGCTTCATTTCTAATTTAGAAAAAGAAAGAGATATTACCATAATCTTTTAATGTATAGATTATTTTAATACACAGATTCTTGATTTTAGTTACTCTCATTGTATGTCCATCTAAAGATTGATTTTAGACCTATATATCTCATGATAGAAGTAAACCTTTATAAATAATAATACAAATTCTAAATTTTTTGTGATAAAATAATAAATATCAAGATGTTTGATGGAATAATGAAAACTATGATAGATGGTAGACACGTAATTTACTTGAAAAAGGTCTTATCTCCATTTATATATTGAATATAAATGGTTTTCATTATATTTCTGCTAAAAATAATTTGAAAATAAAAATAATTTTAATTATTACTAATAGAGAGAAGTAAATCACAAAATAAATTACTTAATACAACTATATCAAGTGATGTAGCAATCACTTCTTATTTTGAAGATGATGACAAGATAACTTGGCCATATGACTGAAACATGAAAAATAAGTTAGGTTTAAATGCATTATTCCTTGTAAGAAAACTAAAAATATTCTTAAATATGTCCATTCAGATGTTTGGGGTATATCGTTAGTCATTTCCTAGGAGTATATCTTATTTAAGTGTCTAATTTTTAAAACAAAAGTTATAAATGTTCAACACATTTAGGCATTTTAAAACCAAAGTTGAAAATAATAGAAAATATTAAAATTTTACATACCAACAATGGTGATGAGTTCTTATCAAATGAGTTTAATGATTTTTTTGTTTGAAAGAATGCATAATTCATCACTTGGTTATTTTACACACAACACAAAAAAATGAAATAACTAAAATGATTATCATTACATTATTTGAGAGAGGATATTGCATGAGGCTATTGCATGACTGTTTATGAAATTTTGACTTGACATAGTTAACACATTATCTTATTTGATGAAGTGATCTTACTATACATCATTGGGACTGAAGACACTAAAGAAAGTTTGGTATGAATTGATATCCTACTGAATTTGGTCTATACTTTCCCAATGAATCTTTTATAAGTCAGCCACACCCTTTTATTGTACTGATCCCTTAAACCTTTTGTACTTAAATCTCCTTGGCACTTGTCATTAGTTACTTTTCAATTTTAAATTATAAAATAAGTTCATTTTTCAACTTAGTAATTTCATATGTTAATTTAGATCAAATCATCATGTCATTAATGCACACAATAATAAAAGTATTATTGAGAAAAATAAAATTATACAAAATTATCATACATGCTCCTTATGTAATTATATGTCAACATAAAATCATAAAATTAATTGTAGTATTGATAGAGAGTTTGCTTCAATCATAAAGAGGTGCATTAAGTTTGCACACTAATCTTTCATTATCATATTTGATAAAATCATTTGGTTGTAACCCATAAATCTTTTTATTTAAAGTTTCATATAAAATTATAATTTTTACATCAAGTTGTCCTAATTATAAATCTCATCATATCTCTACCTTGGCAAGTATAACTCTAATAAAAAAACATTTTACCATTGGTGAGAAAACTTTATTCAAATGAATACCTTCTTTTACCCAAATATGTTTGCTACTATAACTAGCCTTACATTTGGATGGTTATCTTTCAGAAACATATTTCTCCTTTTTAGTATACTTACTTGCAACCAATTGTTTTATGATAATCTAGTACAAACAGTAGAGAACATTTAGTACTTTTTGCTATTCATAAGGAGTCAAGTGATTGAAATATTTAATTTCATTCATTCATTACTTCACAATCATTTTCATCTTAACTTATTAAAAAAGAGCACAAAATCCCCAGATTAACAATGAGTATATTGTACTTCATCTAAAATTCTATCATAAGGTCAAGACATTATTTATAACCATATGCACACATTGGATATCAAATGATAGTAGGCCTATATGTTACTGCTTAGTAAAAGTTGTTTTTTTTCCTCATATAACAAAGATTATAGCAAGAGATCTATTTTTCATATGATATTACGTGTACTTTGGTTGCTTTGTTAACATGATTGACAATTCAACATAGCTTTGATTATAAATATACTGTCACCTTGAAAATCAATCATCAATGACTTAAGTAATAATCGTCATTATTATGTCATATAATTTCCTAATTTGTATTCTACATGTTCTTAATAGCCTTACCTCCCTACATTAAAATATCATTTTTATTCTTGGGTTAAGGATTTTGACACCACTAGTAATCACATAAAAAATAATCATTCATTGCTTGTATCACTACCCAAATCCTTATATCAGGACTTAAAGGTTGTTGAAACATATTTTTTTTATCATTCTATAGGAAAAGGACATCGTCAAATACTTAGTTGAGAAGAAAAATAGAATTATGATGTGTTACAAAGATTTCTTTAAAATTGAAAGAAAGGTGTGGACCCACAAAAGTATGTGTTGACTCATTTAAGATTGAGGAGGTGATATTTTTATTGAGAAAAGCATATGACAACCTATCAAGAATTGTGGAAAGAGAGTACTTAAACTCATGTGTTTCACCTACAAAAATTCAAAATTTAATCTCCGAACATAAATATTTTCTAACAAAAATTTGACACATTATACATGATAGAATATTTGATACATATCAAAGTATCTTTAACAAAGCTGATGTATCTTGACATATAAAAAAATCAAATAAAAGTGAGAAAACCTCATCCTAACATGTTTGTAATGCAAATGGGTCAAAAACTAGTTAAACTAACAATCAGATCATAGTCTAACTTGTGGGTTTACTTAGATTTCAACTTAAGAAGTTTTTAATTAATTAAATCTTAGACATTTGAATTCAAATAGTCCAAACTCTAGGCTCCATAAATAACTATTCAAAAAAGTTTTCAATGAAAACTTAAATATGTATACTAATTATGAAGTTGCTTATCAAAGTACTACTATAAGAGAAAATCAAAAGCAGCTTAATACACCCCTTACAAAAAGAGAGACCTCTGCTCACTTCAAATGAATGTGTGATAAGAAGATTTTGAGAGAGGAATTCTGAGAAAATTCAAAGAGATAGTCTCTATGATCACCAACTTTTTTTAAAAAGTTACATTAGATTGTTACAACTTTATACAATTAAAAATCATGACAATTTACTACTGCTTAGATTATTCGATGATTCATTTATATGAAGCTTCTCCAATGAAAAAATTAAAAGATGAAGAGCCTAAAAGAGTCATAACTTGTTCACATTTGTATTTAGTGTATCTTTGCTCTCAAGACTCATCTACAACATTCAACAACTGGAAGCCATGAAACTTTACTACTGCTCAAGTTATGTAAGGATTCATTTATACAAAAAAAATTAAAAGATGAAGAGCTTAAAAAAATCATTACTTGTTCACATTTGTATTTATTGTGTGTTTTCTCTCAAAATTCATCCAAAGCCTTAATCTAGAAGAGATAAGTTTGTGATAATCTTATTTGGCCCCATATAGTCGTGAATATAGAAAGAGATTCCTATTTAGATCTTGAGTTGAATGGAGTTGTTTAATATAATGTTAAGACTTATAAATTTCATAATTAAATATGTATCTAATCAATAATTTAGTAAAACCCAAATAAGCAACATTGTATGAGATACTTGAAGAATTAAGTAAGTTGGTGACCAAAAATTATAAAATCATGTCTCTTGCCATTTATATCTAAGGAATCCAAAAGGAATAGGAAAGCATTAAAAAAGAAAAGAACTAAAACTTTACTAATTCACACATTCATGATGGTGTGATTTGACATAAAATGTAATAAGTGGTATCATAACCCTCCTCAATACATAAAAAAGTGAATCTCTTTTAGAAGTAGATCTAAATGTCAGTCACTTTATGATCAAATGTAGAATAATTTTCCACCTTTAAACCTTCCTTATTTAATGGTTCAAATTATACATATCAAATATCAATAATAATAATTAGTGACAAACACATATTAATGCATGGAAAATGATTATTAATGTCCCATTTGAGGTGAAAAAGGATCTTTCTAATAAAGAAATAGATAAAATTTTGTCATTGAATGCTAGAATCATGACTATATTATATTGTGCTATGATACAATTCAATTCAATAGTCCCTAAATATAATAATATTTTAAAAATAAAAATTATAAGTTACCTAGGAAGGGATCACATAAGTCATGAAATCAGAAAGTAATCAACTGATCCATAAGTATAACTATTTCTAAACATGCAACTGAAATAATTAAAAAAATATTTCAAGGTCAATAGATATAATTTAACTACAGTAAGTTGGTGGATTATTTTTAAATGTTTCAAGAGTGGAATAGGTTAAATAATTAAACTTCTATAAAAATCGTGTATCTTTTTGTTTGGATTTGAGGAACTAAAGAAGAATAAAATATATGTCTAGAAGAAAAGAACTAAGACTTCACCAATTCATCTCCCCCCTCTTATGGCATATTGCATATAGAATCTAACAAAAATCTTATTTACTCAACATTTTTGAAAATTTTCTATTCATAATTATATGTGAAGGCATTTTAAGAAGTGCTGGAAATAAAGGAAAAAAAACAAACTAATGAAAACTATCGTATAAAATGATTCGGAAATTTCATAGACTTTAGTTGTTGTTCTCTAAGTGATAATGGTACAAACCAAAGGTAGAAATCATTGGTAAATAGACATAAGCTAGGAAAAACTAAACCACTATAAATTTTAATGATGTTTTCCTTTAATACTTGGTATGTCACTTAGTAAGTGCCAAAATTATCTATATATCCAAGTCATTGTGCATTGCCCTAATAAGTATAGAATTAAGACATCCAACCTAAAAACACTTTTAAATACTAAAATAATAAATTCACCCTCCCTCTTTCTATTTAGTATTCACTAAGATCAATAATTATTTTGGCTTCAATTCAAGCATTTATAATAAATAATCTTATACTAAACTCTCTTAGTATGACTAAATACTTTGGGCTTTTATAAAGTTGAGATATTTTCACAAAACTATATTCATAATATTTTAAAATTAAATTAAGGTAAACATTAGTATAAGTTTAATATAATCTCAAAAAATATCATGTGTTACTGGTCATAAAGTTTAATACTCTTATTGATCACAATGCATAATCCTCTTACTGGTCATAAGGTTTGCCATAGTATGAAATTTAAGGTCATTGCATTGCTCAACAATGATGAGCATTGTTCAAAATCTTAAAGTCATTATTGACATAATATTCTTCTAAAACTTACTGCTCGACTCAAATTTACCATTTATTTGTATGTGGTTTACATAATTTTTAGATAATTACCATTCTTAGAAAGTATATTTTTCTTTTCAAATTATTAGATTGTGGCATCGGCCTACTATGGACCAAGCCTATTAGGGCCCATTAGGACCGCTATAAACCCTTGTACTTATCTTTTTTCTTTCTCTCTCTCAATTATAAGGGTTTACTTCACTCTTCTCTCCACGTGGTACTAGAGCCCTTAGAATTGAGAGAAAGAAAGAAAAAAGATAAGTACAAGGGTTTATAGTGGTCCTAATGGGCCCTAATAGGCTTGGTCCATAGTGGGCCGATGCCACAATCCAACAATATGAAAAGAAAAATATACTTTCTAAGAATGGTAATTATCTAAAAATTGTGTAAGCCACATACAAATAAATGGTAAATTTGAGTGAGCAGTAAGTTTTAGAAGAATATTGGTCTCTTCTATGTCGACTTGTGATCTCTAGGGCCTCATGTGTATTGGTCTATGTGCGCAGCTTCTACCTCCTTGCATGCCATCCATTCAAGCCTCTCGTCATCTCAGTGAGTTCAATCTTTTCTTTTGATGGTAAATACACTGTGGTCATCCCCCCATGACTCGCTCTTAATATCTTCAATCTCGTCTCTTATTTTGTTCTCTCTCTAACATTCTATTACAGTTGCATTGACTTGTTCAGCCTACATCTTTGATAGTACTAATTATGACTCATGAACATCTGTATTTAAAGACTTCTTTCATGCTCTAGTCACGTTTGCCTGATGTTATGTCTCTAAACTATCTTCATTTGGGGCATGTTGACTAATGCGATTTAGTCATTGTATAGTAAATCATGTAAATTTAAAATTTATAAAATTAGAAAATATGAATTTTTAGATATTTAGAAGTATTTCTAAACAAATATATCAATTATAATTTAATATAACTTCCAAAAATAATGATAATTTTTCAAGTCAATCATAGGGATGTAATATAATATCAGATAATTATTTAGAATTTCTTTCAAAGAGTACTAATTTTTATAAATTTTATATTTAGAAATAAAAATAAAATATATTTAAAATTTATAAAAAAAATAAGGGTGAAGACGTCAAGATGATGTCAACGTCCCACAAAATGTAAATTGGGCAAAAATAGAGTTCCACCCGGTGATTCTTATGTAAGCGATTATAGACGGTTTACATTATGAATTTTCTGACGAATATATACTAATATTACATTTGCAAGCAAGTCACTTTCTCTCGCACGTACGACCACTATTTGCCTCACAGTCGGCTGGCCACCGGTGACGTGGAAGGAGAGTGGCACACATACGCCCTCATCAGTTCTAGTCGCTTGAACCCTTACTTGTGGCTCCTCCTCGATTGCACTTCCAACCCACTTGTAGGCTCAATTGGCCGGTGGGTACCCCTCATTTTATTATATTTTTATTTTTATTTCTTTTTCTTCATTTATCTCAAAAGTAAGAGTGTAAAAATCTTATAAATTCGTATAAAATCACATAATTAGCCAAAAAATCATATTAATTAATTAAAAATTACTTTTCACACTTTAACATAAACATAAGTCTATTTATTATGAGTCAAGATTAAAATTATATTAATTATTAATTATTAACTCATGATAATGAAGACTTATCATTGACTCTACTATTAACACTTAATTTTGTTAGAGCATTGAGCCTTTCATTATTCGACTTCTCAATCGCAATAAAGTCAGCTCACCTATTATGTCAAACTCTCAAGATGATGTATGCGAACAAGATCAACATTAGTTGCTCCTTCTATCTCTATGAATTGCTCTTTACTTGTTAACAAGACAATTGATCTCTCCAAGAGTATTTCAACAAATTGTAGGATATTATCACTGAGTTACTTATCTATCAACCACCAATTGCAGATTTATTCACTCTCACTCATCATCATGAACGAACTCTAAGTGGGAACCTTTCTCAATAGTCTTCATCTAGAGCTCGTCAATTAGATATGTTGTCATGTCTACTCTAACACTAAGATTCTTACGATTATAGATATCTTCTCATGTTTGTGTACACATAGTATGCCTCTTGCTTTTGTCGCTCTTGAAACTCTTAACCCTTTTGCACTTATTGCTACATGTGCTGGTGGAGGTTGTGGCTTCAAGATTGTTAAAAAGGAAAATAGATCAACTAAATAGAAGAATTCATTCCCTCTCTACCTACATTGTGGTAGGTAAAATCACTCAATTGAGAAATATTAGGAGTTTGGTAAGCCAACATGAGGTCAAGCTACGATCGTTGACATCTTACCTTCTATGGCTCCTTTGCTTGCATGATCCACTCCCATGGTCTAGATGACCATGACTCTTAAAAAGAATGTGGAATGGAAGGCTTCTTGTGCTTCCTCTGATGGCTCCTCTATTAATCTTGCCTCCACTTTTGCATATAGCGCAACCACTTTAGGTACACACACTCTACTCACCTCTTGTACTTCTCGGCTTATTGACTCAGGGTCCTTTGCTTATATGACAAGGTCTCCTTTCCTTCTTTATTCTCTTATACCCATAAATTATCTTTCTTCTATCTCTGTCGCTGATGATCATTCTTGTTATGACAAAAGGCATGACACAACCACTTCCACTGTCAATCTCTCACTTCGAGATGCACTTTAT
This sequence comes from Spirodela intermedia, assembly GCA_902729315.2. Classification (NCBI taxonomy): domain Eukaryota; kingdom Viridiplantae; phylum Streptophyta; class Magnoliopsida; order Alismatales; family Araceae; genus Spirodela; species Spirodela intermedia. The sequence continues at coordinate 6,559,856 of LR746273.1, forward strand.
GTTTTTGATTTTCTTAAAAATCTTCTGTCGATTAGTGTCATCTCTTATGCACTACACTATGTTGTCATCTTCTTCTCTAACCATTGTGTATTTTAGGACTCACATATTGGATTGATGATTGATTTGGGTCGTGAGAACGACAATAGCTTTCTTTGCTTCTTCCATGCAATATTCATTTATTTTGTGGCATCACCATTTGAGACATTCATTTTTATCAAAATTTCATAAATTCCTTTCATGGTTTATTCTTTTTGAGTTTGTATGCGAGTTGTATCAACTAGGCAAATATCATTGTTCTACATATCCACCTCGAGATTTATCTTTACTTTCTAACTATTCAACTTCATTCACTAAGACATGTGTGCCCTATTTTGAGTTGCTTAGAGTGATTTTTGAGAAAATATATCTATACAACATAAGTATAGTCATCAATAAAGACAATATAGTATTAAAATCTACGATCTACTAATTTTTTTACATCACAAAAATCATCACACAGTACTCTACCACCCTCAAGACTTTTCACACAAACAACATGTTAGAGTTTTTCCAAAATGCTCTTTAGAACTTCTACAAGGACTATGACATTATTCATCAAAGTATTTGTCCCTACACTTCTCAACAAATGATATTATTGAAAAAAAACATTGACATCTTCTTGACATTACTTACATACTCTTTGTAACCATGCATGTCTCACACTATCTCTAATTTGATGTCCTTATTGCCACCTTCTTTGTCAATGGTCATCTACCATTGTCTCTACTCTTGGTGGTGTGATTCTATTATGTTAACTTTCTCCTCAAATCGACCTCTTTCCTCTCCTTCCTCAGTTATTTGGCTGCAACACATTTGTCTATGATTATACTCTCTCTGTCTCTAAGCTAGCACCTTGTGTCTTGAAAGTTGTCTTCACTAACTACTCTCGTATGTAGAAGAGATATCAAGTATATCTTCATGACATTTGTCGACATCTCACATCTATGGATGTCACCTTCTATGAGGATATCTCCTACCTCTCTTCTTCCACTGCTCTTTATGTGGTGTCCTCACTACCTTCTAATTTTCCTCCTCCATTGTCATCTCCACTTGTTTTGGTGGTCCATGACTCTCATATATCTTCACTGCCTTCTCAATTCTCGTTATTGACCCACTTGTTAGCTCTCCATTTCCTTCCTCTAGTCTAATATCACTCTTGTCAATTTTTCTTACCTCTTCTATCTCCTCACGTAATGATCTCCATCTTCTCGTTGCCTTACGCAAAGGCACTCACTCTTACACTCAACATCCTATCTCTTATTTTATTTCTTATGATCACCTTCACCTTACCTTTCGAGCCTTTGCTCTCTTTGTTTTATATGAGTTGATATTTGAGACATTATGAGGCTCTCCAAGTACTTGAGTAGAAGTTGTCGATGAATGTCGAGTATCATGTCCTTGTTCAACACAAAACTTGGTAGCTTATTCTTCGTCCGACTGATGTCAATATTATGACTTATAAATGAGTGTACTCTCTCAAGTATAACCCTGATTGCTCTATTACTTATCACAAAGGGTGTCTCATTGCTCATAGCTTCATCTAAGTCTATGACATCAATTACACAAAAATCTTCTCTCCCATGATTCATCTCAACTCTATTCATGTACATCTTTCTTTGACAATCAATTAAGTATGATCTCTCCATCAACTAGATATTTTTAACATCTTCCTCTATATTGCTCTTACTAAGAAGGTATTTATAAAGCAACCTCTGAGATATGCTACTTAAGGAGAGACATCTCAAATGTGTCTATTCAAACAAGTTATTTATGAGCCTAAGTAGAATTCTCGCACCAACTTTGAGAAGTTAATACGTCTTATCATTACTTTTGACTTTATTTTGTGTATAATTGATCCAATTGTGATGTGTAAAATCACATTAAGTGGGGGTGTGATACTTGTTGTCTATGTTGATGATATCTTCTTGACCAGTAGTAATGAAGTTGACATCTCTACTATGAAGACATATCTTCATCAACACTTCTTGACTCATGGTCTTTTTACTCTACAGTATTTCTCAAAGATTGAGTTTGTCTATTGTCAAAGGAAACTTGCTCTTTTCCAAAGAAAATGTGATGAATCTTCTTCAAGAGATAAGGCTATTAGGGTGTAAACTTACTTCATTGTCGATGGAGGCTCGACCTAAGTTCTGAGATGATGATTCTCCCAAATTAGAGGACGTCAATTGATATCGTCATGTACTCATCAAATTACTATATCTCATTGTCACTCATCTAAGCAAATTTTATACAATTGATATTTTTAGTCAATTTATGTAGAAATCTTAAGAGGTATATATGGAGAGAACGCTCTGTGTTCTTGCATACATCAAACAAGCACCTAGAAAGGGGCTTCTCTATCAACATCATAGACATCTCAAGATTGAGGCCTACTCTAATGCTAGATTTATTCGTGACAAGGTGACATGACTTAATCGTTATATAGTAAATCACACAAATTTAAAATTTCTAAAATTATAAAATATTAATTTTCAAATATTTAGAAGTATTTTAAAACAAATATATCAATTATAATTTAATAAAACTTTTAAAAATAGTGATAATTTTTCAAATTGATCACAAAGATGTAATATAATATTGGATAAGTTTTTTAAATTTTCTTCGAAGACTATGATTTTCTATAAATTTTATATTAAGAAATAAAAATAAAATATATTTAAAATTCATGAAAAAGGGAAATAAGGGTCTGGACATCAAGATGACGTCAACACTTGATGAAAGTAAATCGGACAGAAATAGAGTTTCGCTTGATGATTCTTACATAAGTAATTATAAATGATTTAATTCATCAAATTAAGATTTATAAAAGCTGAAAGAATCGTAATTAAATGAAATATAATTTAGTAAATTTAAATCACATAAATTATTATTAAATGAAGTAAAAATTAAGTTGAAAGTAGAAAAATAAAGTTTCAGTGCCGTAGTGACGATGTGTCGATAATGTATTAGAATCTTGAGTGTTTGAAAAGATTGTCATATAGTGTCCATGGCCTTGAATGCTCTTTATGGACAAAGGCAATGTGGACAATCTCTAGATCTCCTTGTAAAATTTAGAAATTAATAAAATAGGTCATCAAATCGTCTTTGATGGCTGTCACCTGGTAAAACAAAAAACAGTGACTTTGCGACTCTTTAGCGACTGTCACCTGATAGAGAATAACTAAATAGAGGTGAGGCACATGTTATGGAGTTTTATCCTCAAGTCTGCACAACAAAAGAAGGCTCTTCATTGTAAAGTACACTCTTAGAAGTGTCTTCTAGTAGATCGTCTTCTTCCTAACAACAACTTATTCGTCAGTCAATCACAGATGATTTACTCGATGAATTTGTAATTCTTTTAATGCAAATCATTCAACAATTTTAATAATAATACTTCGTAAATCTCATTGACGAGATTTTTGTCGTTGATCTAGCAATTTTGACAGCTTAATCCTTCATCAGCGATTTACAAGAAAGTTGTGATAATTAGATAAAAATATGAGTTTTAAATTTAGGAGGATTCAAACCCATGCCAATTATCCACCTACATGAGAGAGATTAAAATAAGTACTATAATGTCCTTATCAAGTAACATCATCATAGTATATCTCTATTATAACGGAGAGATAATTTAAGTATTCAAATCTTCAAAGTTTTTCGGGGGAAAGTGTGATGTAGATTTAGTCTCACATTATTTGTGCATCGAAGTTTTGGACAAATATATAGTAATATCACATTTGAAAGTAATGAGTCATTTTCTCTTGTCTGTACAACCACTCTTTGTCTCACAATTAGTTGGACATTAATGACATGGAAGGAGAGTGGTGCACACATGCCTCTATTAATCCTAGTTGCTCGAGCCCCTACTCATGGCTATCCTTGACTATACTTTTGACCCACTTGCGGACCTGGCTAACTAGTGGGTCCCCCTCATTTTATTATATTTTGAATTTATTTTTCTTTTTTTATATAAAAAAATATTATAAAAATTATATAAATTCTTAAAAAATCACATAATTAGCCAAAAATTCACATTAATCACATGAAAATCAATTTTCAGACTTTAACACAAATATAAGTTTATTTATCATAATTTAAGACTAAAACTATATTATTTACTAATTATTAATTCATGATAATGAAGACTTATCACAAAAATGATCACAACTCAACTATTGACTATTATATATATGTTGCCAGTAGCTTGGTCACTTGGGCCTCTAAGAACAAAGTCGTATCCCACTTTAGTATTAAAGTAAAATATTGTGTAATGGCTGATAGTACAGATGAGATGGTATAACTCTGATCTCTTTTATAAGAACTGGGGGTCTTTACATTGTTTATGATGCTTATGTACTTTGATAACCTAGTTGCAATCTTCATTGCAGTAAATCTCACCTTCTACGAATGCATCAAACACACTAAGATTGATTATCACACTATTCGAGACAAAGTTCTTAAGGACATTATTGCCACTCCACATATATCGTCAATCAACCCATTAGCCAACATCTTCACCAAGAGTCTTAGCAGCTTTTTCCATGACTAATTGAGAACCAAGTTGGACATGTTTGATCTATACACTTCAACTTGAGAGGAAGTGTTAGATTGTGGCATCAACCCACTATAGACTTGGCCCGTTATGGCTTATTAGGGCCACTATAAACCCTTGTACTTATCTTCATCTTATCTCTTTCTCAATTCTAAAGATTTACAAAACCTTTCTCTCCACACATACTATCTAATTTCTTATTTTGGGGGTCCCATAAACAAGCCACTATATTCTGGTTAACTTTTGAATTAGAGTTTCAAAGCTCAAATATAACTAATTTGGAATCTACTTACATATGAGAACATGGGTATAATTTTCTACTCACCACTTATTTTATGTTGCAACATTATTGGGCTTAGGAGTAACCTAATTATTTAGGTCTAAGTAGCTTTAAATTGACTATAATTTTATTCAAGGGTTGCTAAAAAATGTCTCATGATCATAAAAAATACTCAAATCAACATGCTTATTGATTAAGGAAGCCACTCCCAGTTAAATGAATTTTGTGACCAAGACAATCTCGGCATAGTCGTTGGAGAGAATGGCTAATCATAACAACAAATCAATATCATTAATAATTCTCTAATTATCATGAACATTGTTAAGATATATCTTATGATCTTGTGTTGGTAGTTGAGATAGACATGTACCGTTTCATCAATCTTCCTTTATCTTCTCCTTCCTCAACTTTATCTTTCACTTGTTCACCAATAGCATAATAGCAATGGATACGTCTATGTACAAAGATGGGAGAGAGAGAGAGAGAGAGAGAGAGAGAGAGAGAGAGAGAGAGAGAGAGGGAGAGCGTAGATACCTTGTGTAAAAAAGGTCGGTGGTCAATGGCATTCGTCTGATCAGTGCTCTTTTCTCCTTTAGAAGGAAAAACCATCTAAATCGTAAGCAGAGGAGAACTTTGATGTATTCAACATAACCCTCAGGCAGAGGCGGGGCTACTATTTTATTTCGGGCTTGATTTTATGGTCTAAGGACAGAAAGGCCCGACTAGGAAGGGTTCTAAACTTGGGTCTCCCCTTTTCCTCTTCTATCGGGAATAAAGCTCAGCTCACTACTTCCCTTCTGTATTGAATCATTGTTACATCTCCGCAGACCTTCCCTGTGCTGGTAGCCCTTGTCTGAACTTTCAACATGTGCGACCACTGCAGGGTCCTGCACCCTGAAGCGAGAGTACATTCGTACCGCAAACATGCAGGATGCGCCTCCTGTGGCTCTTGTTGAGATCTTGCAGGGGCTTCATGGACTTCTCCCGTCTCCATGGGAAACTTTAAGAAAGGCTTCCCACCTTGCGTGGAACCGAGGTTCGTTAACATTTCCACGTGACGGGCACTCTAGAGACCTGAAGCTAGACCACGGATTGGATAATCGTCGGGCAATCTCGTGACGTCTCCGATATCTGCTCTTCCAGTCTTCGTCTTCCCCGTCAACATGCTTCCTAATAAAGAATAAGGATGACAGCTCAGCCCCGACCAGCCCAACAGGGACAAGATGGACTTCGATTACTTGTGGAACGTGACGGGTATCCCATCCGGCTACAGACTCGCATGCAGGCCGGCGGGATGGACAACCGCGAGCTGAGGATTAAACCTCTGGTTCGACCCACCCGAGGATTTCCGTGAGAACTCCCTCTTCTGGAATTTCACCAAATCCTTTAAGTCCGACAGTCCAATGAAAATAATATAGGAGGTCAAAACTTCATTTTAATAGATGATGACGTTGTTGTTAATTTGAATTATGGTATTATGAAATAAAATGATTTAGATACATTGAAAATCCTCATTTGAAGCGCCGCCAAAAAATTATGATGTTTTGATAGAAAATAGGAGATTTTAGTTGTTGGATCTAGTCTTGAAAATTTGCTTGGGGGAAGCTTGAGCACTCTCGTGGGCCTTTGTTCTTCTCCACGATGTCTCATCTTATCCCTCTTTTTCTTTCTGAAGAAGAAACAATGAGAAACTGAGAGTGATCTTCCAATCCACAGACCGACGGTAACAGAATGAACAAAGTTGCAGGGATGGGACAGGAATAAACATTCTTCCAGCTCACCGAGATGATAATAAGGCGGATACGGAGGGCGACGACGCCATTCACTTCCAAACGAATACCTGCGCACGCAGCCGCAGGTGTCCTTCATAACGGAGTTCGTTTCATAATGTGCCCTCCAGCAGAACTCTTCGGCTCCACAACCGCGCACACCTGCATCTCCCTTAACAAAATCATAATGGATGTGAACTCGATCAATTTGAAAACATAGCCGTTTTTCTCAGACTTAGACATGATTTCTCTATGATTTCACAACGGCCACCACACTTGAGAAAAAGCAGTCACTGATAATGCGGTACAGACCTCGACTGCGTCAAAGGATCTTTGTAAACGAAGTTTGACGATTTCATAACCCAACGAATTCTGTAAATTTATCTAACGCAAAAAATTTGAAGTACGACAATCAGTGGTCAACTATTTGACGACTGAATAGATGGTTACGTTAAACTAAAGACCAGTTGCTAAGAACGCTACACTGTGAAGCTTAACTTCAATTTGTAGAATAATAGAGCCGCTCGAAGATCACATAGGCTTCCCAGGTACTCACCAATCTCCAATCTATACTCCGAAGCCTTTCATCCCCAGGAACATGGAAAGCATCAGAAAGAGAAAATTAAGCTGATTTATAAAAGACAAGCGGGGACGGAAGTCTAACGTTGTAAAGACAAGTTGAACATAACTTGATCATGCACCAAATGACATCGTAAACCTTGCAAACTGAACAAACGATCGCATCGCCACCGTATTCTAGGGCTAAGCCAGGGACACTACGGAGGCGTCTATTGAAAATGCTCGTGCATGGGAAGACCTTACGGCCCCAGGCGGTACATGCCGTCGCCAAGGAAGTGTCCGTCCATGTAGAGAGCCGCCGCGGCGTTCTGCGGGTGGAACCCATCCATCACCACAAACTGCATATCTTCCGAAGGCTTCCAGTGACGCTTCCTCTGATTGATGAACCAGTTGTTAATCTGCTTCTGATCAAGACCCGTCGAGTCAGCCAAGGCAACCTTCTCCGACTCCTGCTCATTTCACGGAATTGAACTTTATTGCGTGCACAATGGCTAGTTATCCTGGAAAACTATTATTCGTAGGCATTTATACGTACCGATGGATAAGGCCACTTATAGTGCAACTCCCACCAGTTCAGCAGCTTCTGCCTGGCTTCCTTAGGAAGCTTACCTTTCTTCTTCTTCTTGGAGAATTCTTGTTTGAGGCTACTCAGATACCCGCCGTACTTTTTGAGGAGATGATGCTTAAGCTCGCGATCTTCAGTGCGAGGGTCCATACCGGCAAGCTTTGCATCCCCCATGACAGTATCGGGGTCCTCCTCAGACGAACCGACGCCTTCACATTTCTCATCTACGCATAATAAAGACAATAAGCCTGTAAAGCTCAAAGCCAATAATTGACCGAACACCGTAGGAAGACATTATCGTTAGCTGTATAACCTAAACTCACTAATAGTCAAGTTGAAGCGTTCAACTTAACACTACAATCAGTTCAATCGAGAACATGAGCTCAACTAAATGCAGCCTGGAAATTTTCCCATAAACATTTGACATAACAAGATGAAAGAAAGTTGTGAGATGAATCCGATAACCTACAAACAGACAATTAATAGCTTCACGTCGGGTCAGGGCAATCAACCTTGCGCTTCCGGGAAAGAACGGGGATAGGAATTTTCGACATTTGATACGCTAAACCTTCCTCAATAATTACCAGATCTGCTCATATCAACGGCGCTGGTACCGTCAAAACAACCTGGTGAGAAGAATTAGCTCATCTCTCTTTGAAGTATCAGATCGTAGAGCGAGAGCGAGAACGGGAGAGAGAGAGAGAGAGAGTGAATATTGGTAAGGTGAAATATTTTGGCACATGATTTTCTGTGGAGAGTAGAAAAAAGGCAATCCACAGACTACTGACAACGTTATCGTCCTGGTGGTAAATGAACGGTTACGAAATGTAATTCAAATATTCATCTAGAACCGTCAGCCTACCTGCATGGTGTTGGCTACTCTACAAACTACGCGAGATCAGGGAAGAAGAGAGCTGCCTACGACGTCTACACACTAATAAAGCCTGTCAAATGAGTTTGGCAGCCATCGCTAGGGCGCGCATTTTGTCATCCGCAGCTTATACCTTAAGAGTCACATCGTTGGGGAAAATGCCGAGCTGTTCCCTACCAAATCATATAATATACGTGGAAGATAGAAATACAGAGTGAGTGAGAGAGAGAGAGAAACAGAGAAGACACAGGTTTATACACGGGGGAGGGGACACAACACACAGCTATAGGTCCTAAGGTATTCGGCATCTCGCACGCCGCAATTTGATTCCAACATTGCCACGGGGGAGAGAGACGATAGATCTTCAGCGAAGAAGATCCCCTTTACCAGCCCTATGGTTGTATGTACGTCTATCAAACCTCTGCCATCCCCACATGCCCTAATGAAGCTCGAATTTTCTTCTGACAGGGACCTGGCGCATGAGCATTCAATACCCGGTCAAACATATCCGGCTCTCACGAAACCCTACCTCTTCAAGGTCATTCGAAGAATGTTTACGTACTGTGCTTCTAAAGAACGGACTGTAGCCCCGTGGCAAAGTTACTGTCAACCTGTAAAAGGATCGGGTTTCCTTGTTTCGTGATATTAGGTCACCTAAATTTAGCTACGAGAAAAGAGAATAAACCAAGAAGATCACTAGCGTTCGATACTAATTAACTAACAAAATTTAGTCGTAAGTGCGACGTTGCGAGAATACCAGAGAGTGAGCGAGAAGAGCCGTTGGTTAGTGCGTTGAGCTGTGATTCCACCCTCCGAAGGAAATCCATGGCCTCGTTTAATGGCCTAGTTAGCTCTTCCTTGTACTTGACGAGCATATCATGGTAAGCCTCCTGATCAGAAAGAAAGCGATAAGAGATGAGAGCGAAGTTCTGAGAGCAAAACTAATGCGAGTTCACGCCATTGAAGCAACAAACACCATGAACTGATCTAGCTCAGGATCACTAGGAGGATCGCGGCAACCCAGAGCGGCGCGCCGCCGGGATTCGAACTCCCGGGCAATGGCCGCCAGCCTTGCAGCGACCTCCGGTGGGGAACCGACCTGCGAATCGAAATGGGATTTCGGATACTTTTAATAAATGGCGAACATGAAATAGCCGGTGCATACGATTTCAAATACTGAAGCTACCTTTTGGCAGTCCATGTAGGCTTCTAGAAGGCTAGAGTATTGAGGGTGAGATATGATCTTGGCCTTGATCGCATCCATATCACCGCTGGAATGGCTCCCGTCGCCTCCGGCCCTCGCGCTGAAAGCATAGTTGAACTGGCGCTGTTGATGGCCGTAGGAAGATCCGCCTTCGGTCTTAACAGGCGGCTGGAAGGCAGCCTCAGAGATTAACTGGAAGGGATTGAGGGGTATGTGCTTGTTTGAGGAAGTGGCGGAAGTCGTGTTGTCAGGGATATGTCGCTGCTGCATGGCAGACACTTGCGCGTTGGAGTTCCTCCCATAGATGGAGCCACCGGGAGATGAAGATGACGACGTGTACATGAATCCTCCCCGCGAGGTGGGAATTGTGTTATCGGCAGTACCCATGTGGGGGGGATAGTCTTCCATAATACTCCCTCACTAAATCAAGGAACACGACTAATTAAACAAACAAAATGATCAAGAGAAGCTCACCGACGAGATGGAACGAGCCTGGCGGCCTGCGGATGAGCTAAGGTTTCAGATGCTGAGCTGGGGACGCTGGGGAAGGAGGATCGTAAATAGGAAGACCCACATCGACCCAAACACTAGAAAGTAAGAAAAGCCATGTCTACTGGCTTTCTTTTCCCAGGTCAAATCGGAGAGACGGATGGGAAGGAAAGGCTATCAGTGGCGGTGGCAAATACTTAATCTAAAAGGAAGGCTGATGGACAACAGGGACATAGGGAAGGGACGAGTAAAGGAGAGGAAGGAGGAGAGGGCTGGCTTGCCGGGGGAGGCTTACAGAGATAGAAGGATTTATTACCATGGGACACCTATCATCTCAGATTGTAGAGGGCTCCTGATGAAGGTTGACCATTAGTTTGTGATCGTCTGATGCCGTGGCGCTTCTCGTAGAGTGGAGGGGGGAACGGTGGCGCTGTCGCACGTGCGATGACGTCCCCTCTCCGCTTCTCCATGGTTGATGGGATCTCCGGAAGAGCTCTGCTGGTCGGGCACGGGTGCCCAACGCATCTACGGTCCGGTGCTTGACAAGACCGTCTGCTTTGTTCGTGTCCTCCGCCTCTCCCATGCTGTTCAGTCTACTTTCAGAGAAAGAAAGAGAGAAGATGCAGAGAGAGATCGAGACCTGACCTAATAGATGGAGTTACTCTCTAGTCGGATCTTCGTATATAAATATTTCGTGCTTTTTGTCCCTTAATTGACCACCTTCGTTTCTTTTCGCCAGTTTATTTTTTATACAATCTTCAAGTCCTCGAAAATGTGCCTTATTATATCCATTCCAATAAATCATTTCGTTTAAACACACATTCTTGCAAAGTTGTTCATATTTCTGAAAGCAAGTCCGAGCTAAATCCTGACAATTATTACTTAAAATTTATTTTTAAAACTAAACACAAACATTAAGACGTCCTCTTCTCCAGTTAATCTGCATAGTCGAGACGCCCATGAAGTCTAGAAAACCCCAGACTAAAATAATAGTCTTTAGAATAGGGCTACAACAATAATAAACAGATGATATTTGTCTTAAACATGAACAAAAATTATTACAGAAGGCGAGGGTCGATGGCCATTGAGAGGACCATATCGGGAACAAGGATGTCGAGCCCACGGAGGGGCTACTTTCCGGGGATTAAGAGGCCGTTCTGAGTTTCACGCAAGCATAGGTAATCGGCGAGTTAGAAAAAAAATGCGCTCGTCTTCCAACACTAAAAAACGAGATCCTGAGATGTTCGTGCTCGGAAGCTTCAAGGTGCGGCGACGCAGCTACGAAAAGAACACTGCTAGTGCTAGGTAGCTAAACATTCTTTGTGAGTAGCACACGACCGACACAGGAATCGTCAAGAAGCTTCAGGCGCAGCAGGAGACGGCTTGGATTTATAGTTTGACCAAAGATTTAACGCATTCATCGGCCGAGGGAAACCTGAACCTATGTGCTGTTGAGGGGAACCTATTCCCATTGAGATCCAAGTAATAGTAAATCCCTTACTACTCCAGAAGGGGTCAAATCTACCTGCTCAAAAGGTTTTTAGCATGTTTAATAGTGCGGTTAGAGTCTTGAGAGAGAACGTGTGGATCCAGCAGAAAAAAACTGGGGCATTTAGGAGGAAGAACGCGACAGCCAACTACTCTACGAATAATTCAAACGGTAAACGGGGCTCTGAACTCGGAGTCTCTGGGAGGGTGTCAGGACCTCGCGTGGAGAGTTATAGAGAGAGAAAAGAGTCAGAGAGCAAAGGAGAGTTGGATTTCCGAACAAAGCATGTGTGGGTTCTGAATTGAAGCTCATGTGCTTGAACTGATGAGAGAGGAGGCATCCCATCAGTCTGGCAGGTAACATCAGAAAGCGAGAGAGAGCGAGAGACGGGTTGTGACAGGGTGGAGACCAAAGCCGGGAGGACCTGCAGACAGAGATAGAGAGAGAAAGAAGTTCCTCGTCCCCGCCAAATCCAGTCTTTAGTTATTATTACCTGCAGGAGCAAAGCACACAGACTTCCCGGTCTCGTCCCGCCCTATCTCTACACCCAGCCAACAGCCCTCTTTCTCGCCCCTCTACACAACGCTGGCATACCGTCTTCGCTGACCCTGCTTATGTTGCAGTGTCCATCTCCGGCACTACAAGTCGTAGCGCAGGAAATGGTCCGGCGCCCACAAGCACCTGAGACTCCCGCACCCATTTGCGGGGCGCGAATCCCTAACCAACATGCGTCCTCTCCCTCTCTCCCTCTCTCCCTTCATCTCTCTCACCCTCCCCCCCCTCTCTTTCTCCATCTCTCGCGTTCTCCACCTCTCATTCATCTACAATAACAAGACCGTACCGTCGATGATCCCCAATACAATCAAGATCAAGATCCCTTTAAGCAAAGTATGAAAGCTCCTTTAATACAAGATAACCGTGTCTGATGACAAAACTAAGTCCTAATTAGCCCGTGTTCCAATGCCTTTCAGACTTCCGCTACCTCTGTACGTTCCGCTTTAAGCCTCAAATGCTTTTACATACCTTCGGCATGATACCTATCCTCTACATAAGGGTAAAACTGTCTTGATGAAAATACGCTTCTCATGCCTAGTCCTTCCTTTCTCGTTTATCCTTTCTCACTATGACCCTCTCGGGGTGAAGAGAAGTTAGAAGAATTTGAGATTAGACACCCCCACTACACAATCCCCCACTGCAGCCCTTGTCTACTCGCCCTCGCAGTTTTCCTAGGCAGGAGGGTCCTCCCCCCAACTCATACTGCCAGTTCTCTCCATCTTTTGCTGACGCGATGGAGATATTATTTGACCAGTATTAGGTACTGTTTGAGGTCGTCCGTCATATGATTACGGTGTCTGTGATGTGAACATACGATGACCAACCCAGAGAATAAAGCAGACTTCCCAGATTAATCACATATTAGTGTTAAAGATTTCATCATCGTCACAGCTTTTACGCCACTCTCCTTGAAGGACTGGCGACGGTGTTCTTGTACTTTCCAAATTTAGTATATTACGAACTGAAGTTGAGACAGCGAGCACATAAAATATCCCAGTAGCTGTCCGAGGAACAGCTATGTCGGTAAGAATGAAACAATAAACTACGAACTACCCATTTTCTCTTCTTAGACAACAACCCTACGGAACTGCCGAAATCATGGGTTACATCCATTTTTATTATTTAAATTATATATTTATCTTTTACTTTAAACACAGCAAAACGACATATTCAACTTAACATACCGAAGTTTTACTAGACCTGTATGTCATTGATTAAGTATACAAAGAACCTCTCCGTGAATGCATATGCGACTACAATTCTAATTGTTCAGTAAAATCCAAAACAGTATTTTTCAGCTTGATATGATCGGGGTTGCAGAAATTTGCTACCGGCTGTTTGAAAATTGATGGTTTATGTTATTTTTGCTTCATTTGTAAGCCGAAACATTCCAGTGATGGGATACGCTATTTAGATCAGTACACCTAAAACTGATGTGAACTATCCCGATAAAACTATTCAAATTGAATTATATGATTTTTTTGGTATTTCAACGAGAAAAGAGAAAAACAAGACTATGGATAGTAACCCCCTTTTAACGGACGGATCTATCCCGAGGAAACGCGATACTTCAGTGGAATCCTGGGAATGAGTTATGAAATATATTCCTCATTTTAATAGATCCTCTCAGTAAACAAACGAGACGTGAGGACAGGCTTTCTTTGCTTTATTTCACTCGTAAGAATTAATCGATAATAGACCTCAATCGGGTATAGATCAATGTTCGATGTTAAAGATACGATACAATTTGCGCCCGTTTATATCCCGTATATAAATCATCTTAATCGTTTTTTTATTTTAAATCAAGTACAACAAAGTCCTAAAATATAGTCGTCAAAATGATTTAACCGAACATGTTAAAACATGGAATATCACATCGTTAGGTAATCACTATCAGCTGACGTTATTCCAATTCTAAAATATAATTTTAGCATAAGAATTCGTGAGAAATTACATGATAATCACGTGAAGCATGCCAACAAACAAATGTAATAAATTGTTTGTCATTAATATGTATGGGATGTATTCTCCGGATTCCCCGTCCTACCATTGATGGAGTCAAGAAATAGGGCGGAACCCTGACGGAAGACGTTAAGACTTCCCCTCCCTCTGGAATACGGGCACACGAGCTTATAGTTCACCCTTTGCTATCCGATTGAAGAACGGCACATGACTTGTCAGGACTGCCTCAGTGACTAGGTAAAATAAGATACTGGATGGACTTCTATATCCGATGGAGACCTCTACATAATTGATACTCGTTATGCTTACTATGGAGTCCGAGCTGACTTTGGGGTTGGCTGGATCCGACTATGCAGATCGAATGAGAGGGAAACATACACTATTGAGGTAAATTATTGTGTTATTGACGTCGGTAAAGTTAAAGTGGAAATAATTTTGCTAAATAATTAATTCTCATCGCGAGAAGATGGGTAATATATCCCTTGGCGGCATTACTAGGAGGAAATTGTGCAGGTACGGTGGCAGATGCAGGCTGTCACGCGCCAGCCGCCCTTTAGGCAACACGGTCCGGCGGAGGACACGCGCGGCCGTGGCAGCCTACAATTTCCGAGTGCTACCGACAATGGTGGCGTCAAGCGGGTCACCAGGAGAGGCACAGCTAGAGAGAGAGAGAGGATTCGACTCTGTGTTAGAGATTCGACGTTGATGTGTGACGACATATTTTCTACGGACCTTCAGATTTTATTTTACTCATATCTCGATCTGCCGAACAGGCTTTGGGAATGAAACACAACAAGCAAACGATTGTGATGACTGACGATGATGTACTAGCTGGGCTCTCAGATTCTCTCTTTCTCTCTACGTTTCTATGTAATCTGTCTCACATTCCTTCCGATGAGAAATTCCCAGGTGGAGGAGTCGTCCCGTCCATCGTCTGTCAAAAACGAAGGGTACAAGAAGAAGAACAGTAATCAGGTGATGTAGGAGCCTCGGACGATCAGCTTTTGCTGATCTGGTCATGGAAAACGTGAGGGAGGATGATCTCTCTCTCTCTCTCTCTACTCCTCTACTCGCCGTCACCATACCTTTCTCTCCCCTCTCTCCTCCTCTTTCGCCGAACAGCTAGTTGGTGGCCATCAAATCAAACATCAACTCGGGCGCAGCGACTTGTCCAGCGCGAGGAGAGACTCGGGAGTAAGCAATCTAGTTTTGCTGTTGAACGAAGATGGACATCCTGTACTTCAAATCGTAATCATCCAATTTGAAACCAGGAGAGAGAGAGAGTGAGAGAGAGAGAGCGAGCTTCTCGGTGGTCTTGGTTTCTCACCGCGGGTGATTAACCCCACTAAGCTCTATGACATTTAATATGCATTGCCATTCAATTCGTGGGCTACAATTCAAGACAAATATTTTGATACAATGGCGTGGGTGCAAATTTACAGACGTAACCGAGACTGCAGTAGATACATTCTACCCCTCACTTTCGTGGACGAAGAAAAAAATGATTATCGACTAATTGATGTTTTTTCCACTTTTTTTCGGAGAATAATAGAGTTTATGAGATGATGAAAAGAGCCCCTAAAAAGGAATAAGGCAAACCAGAATGTCGTGGGCCGTATCGAGCTTGAGGCAGCGTTATTTAATCGAAGAACTCTTTATCACTCTGGTTTTAGCTGATTCTATTTTTTAAAAAATAAATTTTTATCCCAGTAAAAGAAAGTAGCAGTGCCGGTGACCAATTTGCGAAAATGACAGGTTGTCTTCAAACCTAACAAAAATCAAGGTTTCATTCCAAAATCATAACACAATTTGTGTAAACTGTAATCTATATAGTTAGTATAATCACACGAATAATATTGTGATTATATAAATGTTACTCCTCTACTTATTGTATAATGATTTTAAATTACTATTCAAAATAAACAATGTATCGAACATCATTCAGACTTTCTAACTGTATAATCCTTTCTGTAAATAACATTGCACACATTAAGACTTTCTGACTATCTAATCCTTTCCATACAAAAATTTGTACAGTTATAGCCTTCTATAGACTACCAAATTTACACACAAATGACAAATTAAACGATTCATGGCGAAAAATAACAAAAAAGCTAGGAAGATTGATTAGCGATAGTGAATGATCAGATGAACTTGGCGTTGTTCAAAGTTTTCTAAATAATTAGCCCATGAAAATAGTCGTGGGTAATTATGGATTGTAGTAAATCTACATCGTCCACCTTAAACCCTTCATACGTTAAGTGCAATGGTGACCGTGTGCTTACCGTAAGTTTAATATACCTTCTTGGCTAATAGGGAAGGAAAAACATAGCTGGCTGGCTTCAGCCGACAGCCCATTGAATCTTCGCATGATGATTAGTCCCAGGTTGAGTCAAATCTAAATAAGCCCTTGAAGATTGTTAACTATCCTTAGCACTTCGTTCGAGTTCGGACATCTTTTACGCGATTCGGATCTGAATAAACTCATGAAAATCTAGTTCCAAATTTAATCAATTTGAAGCACAAACGTTGGCCGGTGCTCCGACGCACTTATTAGAGAGAGATGGGATAACGATGAGATGACCAGATAACAACAAATGTAGATGTAACTTTAAGGGAAATATGAACAGATAACAACAAAAAAAGATTTAACTTTAAGGGAATTTCGTCGAAAATTTTGGGGTAGAAGGAGATAAAACTGTGATAAAAGGATCTATACATTCTAGACTTGATTCTAATCATGATACTCAGAAGACTAGAGTGAGTCACATAAGTTTCATAAAAGCAGAAAAATTTATACATTTGGCTTCAAAACAAAACAATTGCTCAAGCAACTCTAATCATCATATGAACCTATCTTCCTGAAAGTTCCTCCATCTATTTTCATATAGATAATTGATCTAAACACTAGCTAGGGCCAAATGACAGTCGGTCATATTACAAATACCTATATTTAACCCGATTTGTTTGAATGATTTATTTACTAGCATTTTATTCCGTTTTAAGTTACAACGAATATGTGGTTACCATACATTGCTCATGCCAATATGCCTATGTAATCTAAACAATGAATGGACTGGGTTGATGTATTTACATGATTGATTACAGAAGATTTGATTATGCTAAAATGCTATACTTAGGTCTAACCTCACGCTTAGATGCCTAGCTTTGAGCAATTACAATCTTTGATATGATGTTAAGGAATTAAACTATAGATTTAAATTAGTTGACACAAAGTGAATGATGTGAGTAGATTAATTCATATATAAGTGATTCATCCATTCACTATACACTTGATAACAGTATAACGTACAAAATAAGTTTATTAATGATCATCCTAGAAATTCCATACAATTTTGCATGTTCCTTCTCAGGTTGATTATTAGAAAAAAATATTAAATAAATAATCTAATTTATTTCAATTGTTTTGTTTCACCTTTTACTAGCCCGATCATGATGATAGGATTGATAATTTTTAAAATTTATATGCACTTAATTTAAAACGTGGCGTACATTACTATACTAAGCGTACATCATTAGCATAATATATATATGTGTGTGTTTTGATCTATTTATTATGATACCTGCTCCATTTATTAAGCTCCTCTGAGATATTTTCACTTTACAAAAATATTTAATAATTTTCAAATTGACAAATCAGAACTTTACACGAAGTTGATTTTATTGAAGAACTAGTTAAATCTATTAGCCTCAATCAAGAACAAGGTTGTTCAAAAGATAACACAAATTCTGCATGGATTTCTTACGTAACCTCGTCTATAGGATTAACTCACTTGGGATTAGAATATTTTATTTTTGAAAACCTACTAGAACCTTTTTTTTTATAACCTCAATCTCAAATGTCCTATTGGTGAGAATTCCTCCTCAAAGAGATAGCTTTTCAAGATATGCTTCATATTTAAAAAGACATTATTAGTACGATATTGTGACTATTGGCATACATGGCCAAGAGTCAAGCCTAACTTGTAAGGCTAGGCTAGTCCTGCTAATCCCTTAGATGTCTAAATTATGGATCGAATTTCTTTAACGCCATTTATTTTATCCTAAGGTTGTCACATTATTTTAAAGAATGAGTCATTTGCACCACTTTTGACCTTCTTGACATTAAAACTTTAACATTTTAGCCTGATGTAAAAAGACAGACAATTAAGATAATAATGATTTTTAAATCAACTTGTTAGGTTCAACATGTAAAGATGAAAAAAAAAACAACTGTCTACTTGTTCGGCTGTGTTAGAATAGTATCAAATTCTATATTTTTACTCTGGGCTACTAGTTTTAGGTTGAATGCAATCACTTTCCGAGGTTTATATGACAAAAGAATGACAACACGATTGGAAGAAATTTATTTTGCACAACTTACGCACCAAAAAAAAAGGACTGGCTCTAATAAGATCCTATGTATTTTGGTTTACCGTTCAAGATGATGAGGAGGAGACGATGATGAAATTAATTGGTACAGGGAAGTGAATGTCTACCGTAGTTTGGACGTATGTTCTTCTCCCACGTTCCTGGTGGTTTGTAGTGGAAGGAAATGACTTCCCCCACCTCTGCTGTACATTGGCTTGGGTCATCTGCGTACAGGCGAGTCTCGCCGCGTCTGCTGTGTGCAGTGTCCACATTGTTAACTTCTTTGTTGACGTAGTCGTAGTACTGCTGCTCGGAATCCGCAAATTCTTGGCGTTGGCGGTATCCTGCGAGGTTACAGTGCCGCTGAAGTTCTCACTTCTGGGGCTCCCGGAGTGAACAAGTTGCCAGCTGGCCGGCAGCTGATTGGCCTTGCTCTAGCCGTAGGTGACCAGGTAGTTCCCGTGAGAGGGAGGGAAGGCCTGCTTTCGATCGGGCACCGTTGTGTGAGGAAAGGAAATCCTCCGCCAAGTGCTGAGCTCCGGCGATATTGAGAGACTCATTGCAGCGTACGGTCAGGTGGCCATGTGAGCGACAGGGGTCTCTGTATGCCTCTCTCTCTCCGTATTGGTGCAACATAATATGGGAGCATCAGCGAGAGGGATGGTGGGGCTTCTTCTCACAATCCAATTAATCGAACTACACAGGAAAACTTTCAGAGGAAGTCAGGGACTGGCTTAGGGAAGTCGAAGGGAGAACATCTACTACCTCTTCATTCTCAGTTCATAATTTTTAAAAAGACGGTTACTTGAAGATTTATTTGGAAATTAAATACTACTAGTCTTTAGAAATTCATAATCGGATCACGGACGAATTAAGAAGAATCGTGTTTTTTTCTGTCTCTACGTGAAACTATGCAGACTCTAATGTTACATGAAAGAAGTTATAAAGTAGTCTGATTTTATAATATAATCTACATTTACAGTAAATAATAGGGGAGGACTATTAATGGTGTGCTTGCATTTCAAAATATTTGTTTAAAACGTTCTCTTTAAAATGGAGAACCAAGTACCCGGGTCTCCAGCTTTAAGTCGGGTATGGACCTTATGAAAGATGCCTGGACTCGTGTTGGGCTCATCAATCATGGAAATGTAGGATCTACGAATCGGAATCTGCATCAGCGGCGCATATCCTCTAATAGATTTCAGACTTCAGCAGTCGTTCATACGCCCCAGAGTAACGAGAAGAGTCATTTTTTTATCCTGTGGTACTGAGGAGCGCTAATTCACAGATCATGCCTCGTCAAGCTATAGTTGCCCTTTTGTGAGATTCTGATTCCGGGGTAAAGCAATCCCCCAAGTGGTTCAACATGGACATCGGTGTGGAATATTTTCACCGACGGGACGGGTGAAACGTGGCCGAGTTCCCACAAGGTGGTTACCTTCTTCCCCACCTCGTCCGGTTCTCAACTTGTTTGAAATACTGTGGGGTAATCGCCATGATCAGGACCTAACGTGAAGGTTATTTTCCGTCAGACGGCTGTTCTGGGATCTGATCACGTTCCGCCCTCTTCTCTTTGGACAGCCAGTCAACAGACGAGGACCTGAGAGAAGCATGGGAGATTCCCATTGGTACAGCGAGCGAGAGTGTGTGTGTGAGAGAGAGAGAGGGAGGAATTGAGACTTCAATCCTCGTTTGAGAGAGAGAAAGTTCGTGTGCGGAAGGCTTCGCGATCTGCACACCACCCAATAAACTTGAGACTCCAATCTCCAGGCTCTATTTTCAGGGGTTTAATCGGTTCGCCTTGTTGAAGCTTACTTGGGCCCATTAATCAGATTGAAGATTTTCCAGTGAAATCTTGTCAGAAATACGAAAACTAACGAAAATAGATATTCGATTAGTCTTCTAATGTTCTACGCTAGAAAAAAGCATCCACTGGGCCTAAACTAAAATCCATGCGAGGACATAAATTTAAAGATCTATAGTAGGTTGGTAGCTTGTTTGGTGATGGAGATGTTGGGCAAGAATTTTGATGAACGTGTCATATTATATGGTCGACATCAGAGTTGATTAGCAACATTTAACGCCGAGACAACATGGTAATGTTTATGTGATAGTAAGCAATATAGTGGTAGTAATGGAGGTGGAAGGTGACATTGATAAGTGATACGTGGTGGTTAGTGGTTGTTGATGTTAAATAATGGTAAATAACTTAAATCTATTGAATAAAAATGAAATAATATAAATAGAATTATAAGAATACATTAATTAAAATAATAAATTATATAAACTCGAGAAAACTCATTTTTTAATCACATTATGGGCTTGACCCTCTCTCTCTCCCCCTCCCCCTCTCACATTCTCGAGTGGCACACCTCTACCTTCTATGAATAAAGGTGCTTGTAATATTTGTTGTTGACCCAACCTGTCTTTATTAAAGGTGAATGTGAAAACTATGGTTAAATTGTCATTAAGAACGTGAAACGTGGACATTTCACCTCAACAAGAACTTCCCGAAAACTGAAGCTAGACAGGATTGAGTCGCCTCTAGTTGACTTGTGGTGACCATGAATCATCTTCAATGCCGGTCTACTTAATAAGTCAATTCGAAGTCATTATTGACACCGGCATGGTGGTCATGGTGGTACGAATAAGTTCAATTTGCAATACTCAGAAAGTCAATGCCCAACCCGCACCTCAGACTTGAAATGAAGACCATTAAATTGGTGCCATTGACCAGTGGCCTTCATCTGAAGAGGTGGCGGTGGATGATGGCAAACATTTAAAAGGGTTTTCCCTGCCCAACCCGCGTTTCCTGGAAACTGTTTATTGATACTCCCGTGGGAGGTGTACGGCTCGATGGCCAGATCACCGACTCAGCATGAGCACTATTATAATTAGATAACTCATGCGTGGGCCCGCCCCAGGATTGTGAGCGCTCCTTGTTCCGCCTCACACATTACATATTGAACTACTAAACGGGACCAAAAGACATGATGAGCATCTAACTCATACCGTTCATAAGGTAATCTCAATCCTAAGATCCCAATTATCAAGAACATTGACGATTAAGGAATAAAATAGAGGTTTGATTCAGCACTATAACTGGGGGTTCGAATTAGGATTAAATATAGGATCAGTTTTGAGATTCGATTAGTACGTGGAATCTATTGAAATTGGAACGTATTTTCGGATTGAGGGACAGCCTCAAATCATGAAGTGGAAGGGAGGTCGGGTCTAAACTTTCTTGAGTGAGAGGGTTGGCCAGTTTCATTCCTCCTTTAATGCATAGTTCTTTAAATAATCCTTACAAATAATCAATAATGTATGGAAAAATCATTGAAAAAGAAATCTTATATCATATCATTGAACCACGAGGACCTCGTTGCTCGTTTTCAAAGACAGTTATGAGAACACGATTGACAAAACATTATTGATGTCAAAAACAATACACTTGTAATCCTGTTAACATTACAATAGTTGAACATCGTTCAGTAATTAAGATAATTAGCCTTTTCCCCTTCTTGTACATCAGACCTTGGCCATCACAGCCCAAACATAGGTTGGAAAGTCACACTTCCCCCCAAAACGAGAGATCGCGAGAACCCTCGGCAAGCGGAAAGACGACAAAAAAAGAAGGGGATAAAGAAAAAAAGAACGAATTTCACCATGATTCCATGGGCTAAATCACATGAATACTTCTTCCATCTGCCTGATGGTGTTTGTTGGAAGAAGGCTCGACTTGCACTGGCGTGATCCGACGTCGGGCGAGCATCTTCTCGATCCTCCGGATCGCCAGGTCTAGGGTTTCCTCGGACATGTTTGCGAAGCAGACGCGGAACCACCCAGGCTCCCCGCAGTGACAGGATGACCCGGGAGATATGTTCAGTCCCACCTCGTAAAGCATCGTCCTCCATAGCTCCATCTCGCCCTGGAACGAGTCCGAATATAGGAGATGCCTCATGTCCACCCAGCAGTAGAGAGCGGCGTTGCTCTCCAGGCAGTTTATGCCGGCGTTGCGTAGGCCGGTGACGAGGGCATCGTGCCTCTCCATAATCCTCCTCTTGTTTTCAGCGAGATAACTGTTAAAGTAGTGCCACATTAATTAAAAGAACCCAAAATCTAATGTTAGCTCCTGGAATTATGAGTTGAATTGATTTGCACCTCATGATTCTCTTACAATACCTTGTTGTGAAATCCTTGTCGGATAGCATCGCCGAGAGGAGATACTGTGTGTGGGAGGAAACCAGCCCGAAACTCGACATCTTCGTCGCCGCCGCAACGACGGCCTCGTTGTCGGAATAAATGGCGCCAACTCGGAATCCCGGCAGACCGAGGTCCTTCGAGAGGCTGTACACAATATGTACACGCCCGGCAACGTCATCTTTCCCATTGGCGACTTCCTGCGCGCTGACGAAATTCGGGGGGTTGAACACGGTGCCGGAGTATATCTCGTCGCTCACCAGGTGGATGCCTTCTTTTGCGACGAAGTTCATCAGAATTTCAAGTTCCTCCAGGCTTGTCGTCCTTCCCAATGGGTTCGATGGGTTGGTGATCAGAACCCCCTTCACTCTTATGCCTTGTTTCTTGGCCCGCCTAAGAGCATCTTTAAGAGCATACTTCGTGACCCGGAAGTTGTTAGAGCTGGAGCAATGGACCGGGATGATTTCCACGCCGGTTCGCCATTTCAGATCTCTGTCAAACCTTTTAGAGATAAACAAATATCAGCAAGCTGTTCATAGGAATCTCTATTCTTGGGTGAATTGACGGCAGTGACTTACCCTGGGTAGTAAGGTGTCGGAAGAAGGAAACCTTCTCCCGGCTCGGCGAGGCAGAACATCAAGATCTCGTTGGCCGACGTCGCGCCTGCGGCGAGGACGAGCTTGTTGGGATCGAAGCACACCTTGTCGCCACGTACCTCCCCCATGAATTTCGCCAATGCCTGCAACCAATAAACCTTATACTCGATTAGAAACTTATTGACACGTGATAACTCGAGCCTTCAAGGCTTCTTCTAGGGTAAACTAATGCTGCACTCCCAGCATCCCGGGGCCGTGATGCACGTGTTCGGGACCCACGAGGCCCTTTCTACGAAAAAATCAGATAGGGTGGCTGTTGGTATGACAGGCTTTTACCTGCCATACGTGTGCCCAAGAGAAAACGGGTGTGACCGAATATCTTGTTCTATTATTATAATTGTTCGGGACCAATTTTGGTAATCAATGCTTATAAGAAAATAAGCGATTATTGTGCTCTCTCTCTCTCCCCCCCCTCCCCCCCAATGGCGAGTGCAGCCTACTTACGCGTTTGAAAGCGGGAAGACCGTGGTAATCCTGGAATAGGGCGAGCTCCCGGAAGATGGAGACGCCATCCTCCTTGAATGCGGTTGCGTCTGGGTTTCTCGCCAGCCATGATTCCAGCAGGTCAAAGGACAGCTGCATGATGATCATGTCAGAGATGGGAGATGAGTATCAGAAGAAAAAGAGCCGAATTAAAATTCAGCCAAAACCATAGCCTCTCAGAAACTCTCGGGCGGGCAGCCGGCCGGGGAGAGAGAGAGAGAGAGAGAGAGAGAGAGAGAGAGAGAGAGAGAGTTACTCTCATCTTCCGCTCACCTGGTTCTCAGCAAGACCCATCTGAATGATCCCTTCAGGGTTGGTGACAGGGTGGTAGGCGTTCCTTTCGTACTCCTGCCATCCGAGGAAGTACGAAGAGTCCTGACCATGAGAATTGCAGGTGGCCTTCTTCCGCAGCAGCCTGTGCCCCATTCTATGGAACCTATGACGAGGATATATGGGACTGGCGAGAGGAGGGAGATAGGGAGGAGAGTGTTCTTTGTAAAGTAACAGGCCGAGGGCTTGAAACAAGACGAGAAATTTAGCGCGAGTTGAAGTGTAGGGTAGTGCCCGGTATTTATAGCGTGTTTGCAGGTTTTTGGAATCTATGAAAAGGGAGGAAAAAAATGCAGGTGAGGCAATAAGAATGACAACACGGACACTTTGACTTTTGGCGCAGCGGAGAGGGATAGCTTTGAAGGGTACGACATATCTATTTGTCAAAATGCCTTCTAAAATGATGAGTGTGATGGTGACAGAGAAAATGAATTTTAATGCAGCTGACTTTTTGAGGAAATTATAAAAGCAAACTTCGAATTATAGTTTACTTGTAAGATAAGTCAAATAGAGTGTTTTAGGTCAATCAAATGAGTTTTCATATTGCGAAGATTCCAAGAGTTCAAATTATTAAATGAAAATTTAATATATTTAATTTTAATTAATAACTTCAAAGACGCTCAACTTTTAATAAAATTAGCTTAGCTCTAATTAGGTCAATTCAGTGATGTTTAATTACCGATCAAGCCACATTGGATTGGTTTTCTCATTATCAAAGATATTTGTTGAGAGACAACTTCGTTAATGTGATGATGATTCTCCTAGCCATGGGGAAAGAGATTACCGTTGGTTGCACCAACTACCCATTAAACTAGATCCAGTCTCTCTCAACAAATCTGCAACTAGTAAGATGAAGCTGGCAGGATAACCGCAAGCAGATAAGCGAAAGCTGTCTGGCTTTTGTTTTCTCTCCTAATTCTCTTTTTTCTGGCCCGTTGCAATACAATGATTCATCGTCGTCGTTGTTCTCATTATGATCATCTGTAGTGAAAGCGATATCATCAGCCCTAATCGGATTTCCTTCGCCCGTCCCTATCGAAGCCGCCGCAAGTTAATGCCCAGATCATCTCCTGTGTCCACGTTACCTGAGGAACTGGTCCTGGATCCCCGGGCTTCAAGTTCATGGAACCCATGCCGTCGTCGTAGACCTCACGACGGAGATGGTGACGTGTCTTCTCCCCTTGTAGCCCCCCAGAAGCTCTAAGTGGGTCCTCTTCCATGGCTGGACCGATCATGACGCGGTGACGATGACCTGATGTGGCCGTAGCTGCCGGATATAGGAACCTTCACAAATTCCCCGCGAGGGAAGTAAGCTCTCAGACTCCCCTCTTAATCTGATCGTAAACTTAGATAAAGTGATCGCCGGCTTCTAGAAATATTCAGACATTTGAAGATATTTCATCATTATTTTTTAATATAGTTATCAGACCTTTTGATGTTACTAACCAGTCGAGATTACTCTGAAGGAGATGACGACGGACCCAGAGAAAATTAGGAGATGCTGAGAGGGTTTATTAACTGAAGAAGATCATCACTGGATCACCTTGAATTAGGTAGGGTTCCTCAAAGCTCACTGGTCATAGAGATTCGAAGGGTTTCTTCCTCCAAAGAAACAATCAGATATAATACCCAGCTTGAGGAACCAGCGTTTCATGAAGAGGACAGCTAAGATGACGCGGAAATCTTAAATGTAGAGGAAGGTACAGAGTTATGGGTCCATTGCCATCCCCATCCATGGCGCCCTCTCTCTGCAGTACCCTCCCCGGACGCGCGCTAGCCCCTCTTACACCAGATTGATATTCCTATCGTTTTCGTTTTCAATTGAGGACTAGGACGTCAGAGCTCCTCCCATCCTCTCTCTTCAATCTTCCAGTATTTATCAGCTCGCTAGATAATGCTAGGGGTCTCCGTGGAACCTGAACGGGAAACACCCCCTAGTCAACGAAAGCTCCTTTTACCCAACCTCCTCGTGAGACAGACAGAGGGTCAACTAGGTGGGTTGTAGCAGACTCGGGGAAACAATTGCTGACATTGATCCGGTTCGTAAAAGTCAACCCATTTGGAAAAAAAAACAATTAAAGGAATGTTTTACGCATAACTGTGTGCCGGTTGAAGTCGGAATTAATGGAGCTGACATTCCAAAAAAAATTAGTCAACTCCGCCAACTGAACTCAATCGCAACTTGAAGATGAAGAGGAAAAGAAGAAAAAATAAGAATTTGATATCCAATGTAATTTGTACCCCCCCCCTTCGTGACATGCGTGGAGAACATGGAATTGCATGAAGGTCAGACGCACATGCTCGACTGAGCTTCACGTGGGATGTCCGCAGATGATAGTCAATGTCTTCCCCACCTGCGTGTATTCCTCTAGAAGGCCCTCCCCCAACTTCGTTAGCAACAGGGAAGAGGACAAACCTATGACGGAGATCTCTGCTGAGTAGGTTCAGGAGGAAGAAGGGTTGGTGGGGAGTGGAACGGGTCGTTGGGTTTTCATAGTTTCCACTGGCCCACTTGACTCGGGATCTTCTACTCCATTAAAGTCATCTGCTTGAACGAGTTAATGCACCCTATGACGGTTGTAGAAGGTTTTAGTGGTACAGTCCCTCTTTGCCGCACTCCATATCTTTGAAAGCATGGTGGCACGTTGGCCCCAACCCCCCACCTCCAACCTCTCTCCACCCTTAATGCTCCCGCCGACAAGATGAAGAAGAACTTCCCGTCATGGCCCATGCACGGCCACGTTCATGAAGTGGAATTGGTGTCATCTCTACAGTTGCGCCACATAAAGTTGGAAGAGAGTTTCCCCCGCGAACTTATACAGGGAGCTCTCTCTCACTCTCTCTCCCCCCACATGGCCCATGCATGGCCACGTTCATGAAGAGGAATGGGGGTCATCTCTAAAGTTGCGCCACAGAAAGTTGGAGTGTCCCCCACGAAGATATTTGTAAGGTACCTCTCTCTCTCTCTCTCTCTCCCTGCCTCCCTCCTCACATGGCCCATGCACGGCCACGTTCATGAGGAGGAATGGGTCTCTACAACTTTACCACAAGATACAGGAGAGTTTCGCTCACAAAGATACTCGGAAGTTGCCTCTCTCTCACACCATTTTCATCAGTACAAAAAGGCTAGTTCCATACCTCTAGAAATGGAAGGATAAGGGGTTTTAACTAAATATTTCAGTTCGGCCTTGAGATAATCCCATCATCGCCCTTCTACCGCCAAAAGGCCCATTTTTGGAGGATTCTAGTTTTTATTATAGGAGCATGGCACCCTCAAAAACAAGTTTTTCTTTTGCAGAATACGATTGGAGCGCGTCATCAATGTCAAATCCATCACAAGAGGTCGGCATATAAGTAAATAATAAGATAAAATTCTCAACTAAACTAGGTCGTGAGGGGAATTAAATAGGTGGACCTACGGACTAGATGCAATGGAATGTTTGCCACAAATAAATGATGGAAAAATGAATCCTTTGAACGTGCATTGGGATCACGATGAACGCGGTGTGCACTCTCATATCAGATACTTCTACACTCTCATATCTCTGCCTCCAGATAGTTTGTGGTTCAACGTATTGCAAAAATCAATTGGGAGATTGAAAACTGCATACAGATTTCTCATCGACTGTGGACACTACTGTTGTTGCGATACCAGGATCCACTATGCAATTCAACTATAATCTTCAAACGGATCTTTATTCAACTTTTTTTGTTAATCTTGGGTATCTCGAGTTCTTGATTTCTGTCGTTCTCCTCTAGAAGAAACGATAAGCCCGACTTTAAGGCAACGTTGGCGTTGTCCTTTAATAACGCTAGAGCTTAGAAACAGAGTGGATGAGTACACATCCAGCGTTGCATACGCGGTTATACACACACGCAGAGAGGGAGAGAGAGAGAGAGAACATACGGCTGTGGCTGGATCCGACGCTCAGCATTCATTTGTATCTCGGCCGCAAAAGAGAGCTTTCTATCACAAGTTGGACGCGGCGGCGTGGTGACCGGACCCACAGCGGAGTAATCATAGACGGAATCTAGGGGCCCAAGGAAGAAGAAGATGAGACGACTTTACCGATTCAGACGCCTCGGCCCCCCCATGCTCCACGTGGGGAAGATAGACGTGCCGGATAATGGGTCGAAGCGCGGACTTCCTACCAAGAAGAAGCCATAAGCAGGGAATCGATTTCGGTTAGCTGCCGAGTCAGCGAGATGGTTGCTACAAAAGTCAAGGGACGGGGAAGCTTCCTGCGGCCCACGTCCCGCACTTTTTGTGGGTCATGTGGATCAGATCAGACGACCAGAATACTACCATTCTGCCCAGTGCAAGCAATAAATATCGGATTCAATTCCACATCAATTAATAGATGCCATAGCGCCGAACCCTCCGGTATTGGTTCTGAGCAATTAAAAAAAAAGTGAACGTCTAAGTGGACCTATTCACTGTCGATTAATATTAAATTCGAGGGCCCAATTGCTAGGTGTCCGCGACAAAGTGATAATATTAAATACGAGGAGCAAACACATATTTCACGATTACTTGTAATTTTCCGTGTCCACGCGACGCCATTTGAAGGCAATATCTCACGTGCTCTTACTCCTCCGAGCTATGCGAACACGAGGAAGACGCTGTGGATGTC
Source organism: Spirodela intermedia (assembly GCA_902729315.2). Classification (NCBI taxonomy): domain Eukaryota; kingdom Viridiplantae; phylum Streptophyta; class Magnoliopsida; order Alismatales; family Araceae; genus Spirodela; species Spirodela intermedia. The sequence goes on from LR746273.1 coordinate 6,588,884, forward strand.
TTGCGTCTCTGAACCAGAGAAGAGCGGAAGTGGTGATTTAGGGGAACCAGAGTATACTATCTAAACAGCTAGTATACTCTCTCTCTCTCCCTCTCAAGACCAAACTAGAGGCCGGATGGGATCATAGAAGGAAACCACACTCCGATCTCCTGGGTTCTCATCTGTGGAGCAGGAGGCCCATCAAGGCCAGGCGGCATTTACATGTACATGCAGCGCGAGGAACCATCAAACACCTCCCCGGAAAAAGGGCTGGTCGAGGAAGGGGCTGGAGAAGGTGCCGCCGCCGTTGGGGAAGAGGGTGAGCAAGCAGAGGAGAGCCAATACGAAGCCCCACGCGTAGCGCTCGTCTCCCAGTGGGGTGATCTCGTCCTTCGCCGGCAGTTCCTCCCCTCCCCGGAAGAATGTGGCGAACAGGCCCCAGGCCAGGCAGAGAACGCTCCCGCTGAGCCCACCGGCTCCGAGCAGGAGAGACGTCCCGAAGGAAAGCACGCCCGCCACGCTCCTCCCGAAGAGCGCCTGCGCTATCCGACCTCCCTCCAGCCGGCCGCACGGTAGCAAGTTCAGCGAGGTCACCACCATCCCTGCGCAGTCCCAACCCTCTGATGTGTTCAGAAAGCCATTGCTAGAACCCCATCTGATGTTTGAGTACACTGAGAATTCAGCGAGAAGTAAAGACCGTGAGAGGAGGATATATCGATCAGGGTTTCACCTAGAAGCCCGGCGAAGGCGAGGGGATCGACGGGCACGCCGACGCCCTCGACGGCGTTGGGCAGCACGTTCCCCAGGTCGTCGGCGTAGGCCCCGACCACGAACTGAATGAAGGAGAACAGAGGGTTGTTGAAGAAGAACTGGGGCCTTATGAACCTGCGGGGGACGGATCAACGAGAGAGTGAGCAGCGCGGCCATCGATTCTCCTGCCTGCTTACTCTTCTTGTTCGGGGGGAGGAAGAAGCACTCACAGAGCGTTGTCTCCGCCATTGAAGCTCCCGTCGGAGATGAAAGCCGCGAGAGCGAGCACCAGCGACGTGAGATAGGCACTGGCGACGCGTGCGGCCGGGATATCAAAGAGGGCTTTCTTCGTCGGAAGCAGAGACTCGTAGTTGTTCATCACCCCCAGGCATCCCGTCCAATTGGAAGGGACGAGGAACGAAGGGCTGAGCTTGACGCCATGGCGGGCCGCTGTGATCCTCGTTGCAACCTACAGGGAGATCTGGCTGTTTAAATAATAATCCCTTACTGTTTTACTGGTATTGAAATAAACCTGATGGTAATAAATCAAATGGTTCCTCATCCATTATCCGTGAACCAAGTTTTTTCCACACAAAAAAGAAGGTTTTTTTCTTTAAAAAAAAAAACCTTTCTTTACCGGATGGTCGTGTGATGATCGATATTTCCCATCAAGAACTGCGATGATAAAATCGTCCGGAATCTTATGTAAATTAGAGCTTGCATACCTCGGAGACGCCCAATATGGACAAGAAACCGCCGAAGAGCGGGAGGACATCGGCTATGTAATCGTCGAACGACGCATCCGGCTTCACGAAGAAGCCGCTCGTCAAAGCGATCGTCCCGAAGGTCGTGACAGATAGCAGCACAGCGCCAAGGTACCCCCAGAAGGTACTCAGATTTGTGGACTCGAACTGAAGATCAATCTCGGATTTGGGTTGTACCACGCAGACCTTAATCGAAGGTTTTTTCGCCAGTTAGTCAGAAATTTCAAGCTGATGATCGCAGAACACGGGTCGAAGTACTGAATCTGCAGAATTAAGTCTATCATGTCCTTCTCTGTGGCATACCTGCTTGGTTGTATCGTCATCCTTCTCCTCCACGAACCAGACGACCACTTCCCTGCCAGCCGCCTCTGAGAGCTTCTTCTCCAACTTGGGCATGACTTCTTCGACGGATTTTCTCAGGTTCCCAATGAAGATACCCCCGTCGCCAAATCTCCGGGCGTCCACAGCGAAGAAGGTGTCATATCCGAAGCAGCTTTTCAACTATAACCAGAGCAAAAAAAACCCCAATTTTGTCTCAGTTTCTGCGTCACAGGAGGAAGCCCGCAACAAAGAAAGGGGGAGGGGGGGGAGACCCCAATCCGGAGACCTTGTTGAGATCCAATGCCTTGAAAGCCTCCTCCGCCTTCTCCAGCCTCTCCTTCTCCATCGCCAGGCGGCCCCGTACGGCGTTCCTGAAAAGCCTAGAGATGGGGTTTCCCTCGGGTTGCCGGTCTAGCTCCTTGAGCTTCCGATCGGTCCTCTTCTTCTCGAGCTTGACGGCGGCTTCAATAGAGGGGTTGCTCATGAACTTCCTGAACTCATCGTCCGCCTTCCAGTCCACCTCCTGCGGAGTCCCTGCCGGCTCCTTCGAGTCTTCTCCCCTTTGGGCGACGTCAACCTCCGCGCTGCCCTCTCCGGTGCCCTCCTGCTCGGCGACAAAACCAGTAGGGGAGGGCGAAGGAGGAGATGCGGGAGGCGACTGGGCTTCCTCTTCGCGTTCCTTGATGGAGAATCTGAGTGGGCTCGCCGAGAAGGACCTCGAGGGGCGGGAGACGGAGAGGTGGGGGGCTGGGAAGCCATGGGAGAGCCTGCTGGGGAAGACGAAGGAAGCTGTGGTTCTGCTGGGAGACCACGACGGAAAGAGGAAGATCGAAGCGGCCATGGAGAGAGCCAAGACGAGGACCATTGAGTGGAGCGAGGGGACAGGGGAGATTTCAGCGCCATGGTTGACTGGAGCAGAAGGATCTGGAGAGAACCAGAAGCGCCCTCTAGAAGGGCACAGGAGACAGCGGCCTCTCCCTTCCAGGATATCATCGGTCTCCTGATTTTTTTCAGAAATTCCAAGAATCAGAGAATCGACATGGGATCTTACCCATGTATAGCTTTCAGACAGTAAGAACATGGGGGATCGAGGCCAAGAACTTCTCCCATTTTACGGGGAAAATCCGACATCTGACGAATGAGACAAGTCAACGAATCAAATCTCTTAAGAATTACCCGAAAATGAGTGCCTCGAAAATAGCTTCTAAATTCTTCCCATTACCTATTTCGATCGAAATCAAATCTTAGGATCGAAATAGAATTATGATCACTGGCAATTGCTCTCTCAGGCTAATTATTCCGTGCTTCCACCAATATAGAATAAATCAGGGACGAGGGCAGGCACTCTCACAGAGAGAGCGAGAGAGAGAGAGAGAGAGAGAGAGAGAGAGAGAGAGAGAGAATGAGATACTCTTCCTTTGGAGGGATCAGCTTCTACTCTCACCCTGCCAGGATTCCCTCCTAGACATAGATTTCCTGAAATAGTAAGATATATACATACATTTCTAGGAATATTTGGTACATAATCCAACCGAAGGACCCAATGAAGTGCATAGTGAGATGAACTCATGCTGGGGAGAGCTTGGCGTTGGAAGAACGCGAGTACATGTATATATAGCCAGCGAAACCCTGTCCAGAATCATGGAGAAACTGTCATTATTCGAAAAATTACCACGATCCATCCTATCAATGGTCAAACATAAGAAGGAATCCAGATGGGTTCTCACCAAAATTAAAATTTTCGGGTAATTTTATGAACCAAAGCATCATGCAACAGGAGCCGCACAGCAGATGTTGAGGATATCGTCCAACGGCGCATGGTCACCTGTTCCCTCGTCCTTCCTCGCATACAGCAGCCGCCTCCCCTTGAAAATATACATACCGCCCTGGGAAGTACGGAAATTAATGAGCAATCAAGGCAAGAGAACTATACTAATCAGTGAAGACCAAGAAAAGAAAGTTTGGTAATAGGAACTATATTAATGGGTTAAGGCTTGGGAGAAAATGTTGTTAAAATATACATTACCTAGAGAAGCAGGGAAATAAATGAGTAACTAGGGAACAAGAACTATACTACTTGGCCAAAATAAATGAAATATGCACAGCATCCAGTGAAATAGGGAAACAAATGAGCAATTAGGGTATCAGAGACATAATGATTAGGTCAAGCCCAAGGAAGCAAACGTTCGATGATATACAAATCAGCATGAGAAGCGGGGAAATTAACGAGTAATTAGGAAATAAGAACTATATCAATCGATCAACACCTAGGAAAAATTGCGAGTGCATAGAAATACTGGACTAACCTGCTGCAATACACCACTCCGATCATCTGGAGTAGCTTCGACTGTATAGTTCTTCACAGCTTTCTGCAGAGACTCGAATCTTGAAAAGACCTTTGCCTGTTAAATTCAGTAAGAGACGTGTCAATTAATAGTAAGGAACGAGTTACAGTTACAAAATTTTAATTTAGATATACTTGTTTAAGAAGTCATGGTATTTGAGCATGAATGTCAAATTATGATTCATTGTCACTAAATGCTAATTTTTTACATACGTGTTTCTTTTCGGGGAACATTGAATTTCATAAATATTGAAACGGAAAGAAGAAATCTTACACTAGCTGGGTTAAAGAAAGTCCGGCCAAAACCATAATAGAGGCCCAGAACGTCATACGCCTGAAAAAAACTTATTAGGAAACAGTAGTCATGAGTCAAATGTCACAAATGAGCAGGAATATATAGATGTGCACCTTACGATCTGGGTCTGCATAAAGGCAATCCAATGGGAATGGTAGCTGCAAAAAAAATTAAGAGGAGAATTAAAAATATTGTATGAAATTGTAGAAGGCAAGGGTTCATAATTTGTGAGGATTTTTTGGAACAGCGAGATCCAAACTCGTAATTTGCAATAATTTTCAAAGCAACACAGCATGAATATCATAAAGAGAAATCAGCATGGAAACTTATCTTAATAGGATAGTTTGTACGCTGATTTACATCGATATACTACTGTCTTAATGTGTCATATATCCATCCTTTTTGAACAACTGGGAAGCTAATAAAGAAAATTTTCTTGCTTTTGAAAAAATAGTGTATTCTGATCTCCCTAGTTAAATAATTAATAAGATTCATTGGGAGCAGAGGATCTACTTGGTCCAATCCTTGTGGGCTAACTGGGAAACTGAAACCCAAAAATAAACTGTGGGATGTAGGAGCTTTTTATTCTCTCAATTGTAGGGGTTTGGTGGGTTGAGAATCGGAATTTTAAATCGACGATGCTGAGGGCATATTTTTCCAAAGCGAGTTCTCCACTAATGGTAGCTTCACTGTCGACTAAAACTTAACCCTCATTTTCCTGACTGTCCTCTGTTTCTGAGGTTTTCTTCCGCTTTTTTGTTAGAACAGTTAACGGTATTCCGTCAAAAAATTGTAATCCAAAAGGAAAAAAACTAAGGATATAAGATCTTACCCTCTCAGCAAGGATGCGAGCTTTTTCAGGAGCACCAACTCCTACCGCAATCAGCTTGACACCAGCTGAATCGAATCGCACCTTTGACTCTTTCAAAGTAGAAGCAAGCTCCCAGCTTAGGTAATGTAGAAAGAAGATTCAAACGGTGTTAGTTATATACTATAATGTCAACAAGATATAACTGATATAACAAGTAAGAGAATCTAATCATACCAACATGGACACCCAAAATGCCTTAAAAGCGCAACCACTGCCATTCCCTGGAACAGAAATACGGTTAATAACTTAAGGAGATGAAAGAATATGCTTTAACAGAGAGGCATCATTGAAACAAATTAAATTTGCACAACATATGTTAAGGAAGCCTACGATTATTTAAAAACTATATACACGTATAAATAGAATTTTGTCCAGGGTTTGTTTATATTGTGCATTACTGCCTTTTAACGGACTTCCCTCTAGTTATTTTCAAAATGTAAGAAGCATTAGCTAAATGATATGTTATTTCCCCTGAATTTCGTTAAAGCAACAGATTTTCATTGTCATGAGCTAAATCCGATAATGATGTTTCCCGGAACCTACAAGGACTTCATTTTGACAGGTAAGAGTTGAAAATCCTAAGGTTTAAATAATTAGCAAAGAACGACTTTTCTAACGATCGAAATAAACTTGCTCAATTTTACAGATATGTGAATTGCATCTCAATAATTCTTTGCATAAAAGGCTATCGGTTAAGAAAAAAAGTACATATTACACCGAAGGAATTTCTGTAAAGAGATCTTACATCAGCATCTGACGCATAGAATAGTATGTACTACAGACATAAATTTGTTTGTAGTCCGTTTCCGTTGACCCACATCTCTTAGTTATATACCCGGATCACAATAGACAGCTGATCAACTGATGTAGTCTGCGTCAATAGGATATCCCAGAATAGATCGAAGGATCTAGTAAGCAATTAAGAATCAAGTTCGTCGTAGTTCTCAACATCCTAACCAGTTTCCTAACCTCAAATTTTGAACACTGAATTGGCCAATTAATTGGTGTCAGTAATTGTAAATGCTCGCAATGGTTCCAGGGTGCACTAAACAAGCTGTTTGAAAAATCAAAGAAAGAGTTTAGTATGTTCGACCATCAGCAGTAAAACGGTCTGCAGTTGCAGGCAAATCAGAAAAAAAGCGGAGTCCATGTATCCTAAGAAAATGCGTTCAGATAAAAAAAAAACAGAGGTAGAGACTGGGAAATCTCTTTCTCATCGGTGTTTGAAAAATTCACACCATTCTAACGCCCTAGAATTGACTCCTCCGCGGCCTTAAAAAATAAAACGCCAAGTCCTTCCACGACAACGGTAGACTCTCACAAGGATTTTACCGCACCTCATTCTGGTCCCAGAGATCTCTGAAGGGAACTGGCTGCCCTGTCTCGGCCGAATAGATACTGACGTTCCCGAGAGCATCGGCTTCCGAATCCGGCAGCGACGGAGGCGCGAAGGACGAGGAGGCCCTAAGCACAAGAGAAGAGCTCGCCGTCCCTTCCCTGCGTTCCCCCGTCAGGAATGGACGCCCACTAGATCGACGAGCGGGAGAGACCGAGCAGACATGAGGAGGCCGACGATAAGCGACAGCCAAAGAAGAGGCAGCACCAGGAGACGAAGAGGACGTAGAGGCGATGAAGAAGGTCTCAGGAGAGATCAAAGACATCGCCATTCCCTCCGTCCGCAGCTCACCCGAGGAGACGGCAAGGTGACCCGACTGCACAGAGAGAGAGAGAGAGAGAGAGAGAGAGAGAGAGAGAGAGAGAGAGAGGCGAACGACGCGAACGTGGAGAGCTGCCCGGCCGTGGGAACAACGTAAGGTCGGTAGATGAGGAGGGGCTTCGTTACTAACGGGTCGAAAAAATCTGACACGTGGGCTGAACCCATTATCTTAACTTCCTGTGATGTGCTGAGAATCTCGGGCTCCCTCTTTGGTAAACATTTCCCCTTCCCTCCCTTTTCTGCCTTCTCACAGTTCCTCTGATTGGGGAGAAATAAGTCAACCCCTTTTGTCCTTTCTCCAACTTTTCTCCTTTGAACTTCCCAAGGGGTTCAGCTAGGTAGCTGCTGCATTTGGAAATCGAAGGTAGTAGTGGAGCCTAGTAGTAGAGGTGTCATCGGAAGAAATTAGGCAATGAGTAGAAGCACTGGGAATATCTTGGTGTGTATTTTCTACCCTTAAAATGGGGTTGACATAGGAAGTTGACATAGTCCATATCCATTGACTTGAATCTAGTGAAGCTAGACTGCAACCCACATAGGGAAAAGTCATTCCCCCTCGCTTGGGTCCTGTTGAGGCCCACTTGGGGCAAATGCATAGTGCGTTAGAGCTTGAAATTGTTTCTATTTTTACTTATTAGTGGATGTATCATAGTTGATAACTATATTCTAAAATTAATTTCATAAATGAGATACCTTTAAAAACACACATCTAGCATTACTTTCTAAGAATTGGAATAGAAGACATCTAAGGATGATATCAAAAATTAAAATGTTAGTTTCATAAAGTCTTAGACTTTCAAAATATTTGTTGGTAAATAGATACTCTTATTTTTTTTACTTTGGTATTTGTTGTAAGCTAAGATTGAAAGAAAGATGATGAGTAGAACAGAGGAAAGCTTTCGTTGTTATGGAGGTCAAAGGGGAGGAATAGTAGAAACTACTTTACTCTTCATATTGACTTTTTATCACCCCTTAGAGAGGAACCCTATAAGATATTTTTAAAAATAGCCTTATGCTTTCACAATATTCCCCCACATTTCAATCACGATGTAGAACTCTAACAGTCCCCCTTAAAATGAACTTTCTCATAAAAGGTAAAAGAAATAACACAAAAGAAAGAAGTAAGACCAACAAACATAAAGGTAGAATTTAGAGGGACTAATTTTATCTATCTCAAAAATTGATAACAATAAATCTAGATTTAATGTCCTTGGACTAGAGAGCTAAATAAAACATGCTCATGAAGGCATCATTGATCAATATTCTAGTGATAAACGTAATCATAAAGACATTGTTGATGATCGTGTTGCTAACAAAGACTCATGTCTTAATTTACACAAACAAAAATTTACGAATCAACTTTACCATGACGATGAATGCATCATCACATGAATAAAACAATTAGACAAAGATGGATTAATTGCCCTCATGATAGAAGGTTGGCATAAAACCTAAATGCATTCACTACCCTCAAGACATAAGGCATGTAACACCATTGATGAGTATGTCATCTTCATGATGAGATGATGTGAAAAAGATGGATACTAGAAAGAAGATTTCGATAGACCTCTCATATTTTTCTAATACCAAATGTTATGGTGGTGAAACGAAAAGAGGGAGATTAGGTGTGGCTTAGTTAAACTATCATCAAGAATAGAGGATTCATCTATTAGGTTGTTGATTGTTGTCTGGAGATTAATTGAAGAGGATAAATTAGAATCAATATGAGATATTACATATAAATGATCGTTTAGACCCTCACAAACAACAAAAATGATATATTTTATTCATTGCTAATTAAGAGATGGTCAAAATACTATTTATATGTTAAATTATGTAAATACACGATGAGGTGTTGATAAGTCTTCATTATCATGAGTTAATAATTAGTAAATAATATATTTTTAGCCTTAACTCATGATAAATAGACTTATATTTATGTTAAAGTTGAAAAGTAGTTTCTAGTTGATTAATGTGAATTTTTGAGTAATTATGTAATTTTATATAAATTTATATAATTTTTACAATCTTACTTTTACAATAAATAAAGAAAAAGAAATAAAAAATAAAAATAAGACAAAATGAGGGGGACCTATTGGCCAGTCGGGCTCACAAGCAAGTCGGAAGCTCAGTCGGGGAGTAGTCGTGAGTGAGGGCTCGAGCAGTTTGGACCGATAGGGGCACGTGTGTGTCACTCTCCTTCTACGTCACTAGTGGTCAACCAATTGTGGGGCAAGGAGTGGTCATACACGCGAGAGAAGGGACTTGTTCATAGATGAAATATTAGTATATATTCGTCTGAAAAATCGACATACAACTGATGTGAGACTAAATCAATCTTCTTCAGAATGGCACAGGTTCGAATCCTCCTAGAGCCAAAATTCATATTTTTTTATCTGATTATCGTGACTTTCTTACAAATCACCGATGCAGGATTCAACAACTAGAATCACTGAATTATCAGCGAAAATCTCATCAACATGATTCGCAAAATATTGTTACTAAAATTGTTGAACAGCTCATGATAAAAGGATCGTAAATCTATCGAGTAAAGCATCTCCGATTGATCGACGAACAAATCGTCGTCGAGAAGAAAACGACCCATCGAGAGACGAGTCGTCACCTCTTGAGAGCATACTAGATGCGATGAAGAGCTTCCTCTTGCTGTGCAGACCTAAGGATGAAGCTTCTTGACATGCGCCCCACCTCTATCCAGCTCCTCTCCATTGAGTGACAGCCACTAGAGAGTCATAAAGTCACTATTTTTCTGCTCCGCCAAGTGACAGCCACCGAAGATGATTTGACGACCCACTTCATTGATCTCTAGACTTCACAAAGAGATTTAGAGATTACTCATGTCATCTTTGTCTAAGGGGAGCCTTCGAAACTGTGGACATTGCACGACGATCTTTCTGAATGCTCAAGATTCTGATGCATCCCCGACGCATCGCTGTTGCAACATTAGAACTCTATTCTCCTACTTTTAACTTACTTTATGCTTCATTTAGTGATGATTTTTTTGATTTTAATTTACTAAAATATACTTCGTTCAATTACGATCCTTCTAGCTTTTACAAATCTTAATTTGATTGATTAAATTGTCTGTAATCGCTTACGTAAAAATCGTCAGCCAGAACTCTATTTTTACCTGATTCATGTTCGCTGGACACTGACATCATCTTGACATCTGCACCCTTATTTTCCTTTTTTATGAATTTTAAATATATTTTCTTTTTGTTTCTTAGTATAAATATCATAGAAAATTGTATTCATTGAGAAAAATTCTAAATAATTACCCAATATTATATTACATCCCTATTATTGACTTGGAAAATTAGTGCTATTTTTGGAAGTTTTATTGAATTATAATTAATATATTTATTTAGAAATACTTCTAAATATCTAAAAAATTATATTTTCTAGTTTTATAAATTTTATATTTACGTAATTTAATATACAATGACTAAGTCACGTCAGGTGTATAATGAAATTAAAATCAATCATCAAGGAAATAACTAATCTTATCTGATAACTTTTATAATTTTTGTTGTTGAATTTAAAGTTGAAAGGTATGAAAAAGGTAAAATAAAGTTATCTCAGAAAAATGAGAGAATATGTAGAATCACACCTTGACAATTTTCTAATCACGAATGTAAAGTTTTATAAAGTAGAAAAAATATACATAGTATGGTCAAAGTTAAATTATATATATATATATATATATATATATATTAGTAAGGATGCAAAAGAAAACCTTATCCTCCTAGGTCAATCTCATCCAACAAAAGAAGCCATGCAAAGAATAAAGAAAATTAGGTTACTCTTAATCTACCTTTAATATTATTTCTAATCTCACCTCTTTTCAATTTACTTTATCACTTACTCAACCTTTATAAACCAAGGAATCAAAAGATGATAGGGAACCTCAAAGAGGGTTATTAATGATTCCAAGGCAATCTCTCTTTCCAAGTCTACCTAATGTCCCTATAGGGATTAATATCAAGAAATGTTCTAATATAATCTCCTACTGGCTCTACCTCATGTCATGCAAGAGGTTAATAAGAGAAGATGATACAAAGGAAACAACATAATTCTTCACTAATACAACAAGAGTAGAATACAATAAATATACTAACAAAAGTAACAATCTTATTTTGGATATATATCATATGGAGGACATCAAGCAGACTTTGGAGTAGATCATGGGCTTACTTCCTCTAGATCCCAGGTGAATCATCTAGAAGGCAAGGTCGCTCCTCTACTCTCTCAAGTGCCTTTCTCTCCTCTCTGCATGCTATTTATACTTTTGATACCTTTAAGATCTATGGCCTTGGATGAAAAGAGGGAGCTTAATCTCAACTGTTTAAGATTCACCTCCTAATGTTGGGCATGCTCCCTTTCCTTGGATGGCTGGTCAGCCACCTCACATGAGGGGGCCATGGTCTCTCACGAATGCCACTTGTCCTCTTAGGTGGAGGAGGAGAGAAAGAAAGGATGGGTCACTCAATAAGCCCATTGGTCCTTCTTCTATTTTCTAAAAAAAGATAAATTAATTAGTTTATGATAAATGAAAATACTTGATATGTAGGAGAGTAACTCTCACTTAAAAGAAATAGTCTACTCATGTATGTACTGACTTAAGACACAGATTTAATCATAGTTCATTCCACATAGATTATGAGCTAAACTAAATAATTCAAAAATATAGATTATGATATGAATGATAAATATTTAAAATTAGTCATACTTATCATGATCACATAAAAATATTCTTCAAATGACTCTAATTATCACATCCATGCTAAATTCATAATCCATGTGACTAAATTCAATAACATGATAATTTTAATTCATTAAAATATATAAATCATGAATATATATTGATTTAATAAATAAAATTAGGATTTTTTCAATAAGACACTTTTGAATGTGAATGACCCTTGTAGATAGTTTTTGAAGAGTGCAAAACATGATAGTAGACTAGAGATAGTGACAACAATATCTACAAACTTGTGATGATATAAGCGAGCTTTTCTATTAGATAGTGTTAAATAGTGGAAATATGAGACTAAAAAATAGTTTATCTGTAGAGTAACTATATTGTGTGACAATACAAGATGATGCAAGATGGCACATGATGGCAAGTGATCATGTTGGATGGTAAGGAACAATGTGAGGCAACTTAGGACAGTACATGATATTGTAGAACAACATAAAATAGTCCACAATGAGACATGATGAACAAAAACTTACAAGAAAAATTGAAGATGAATAAGATTTGTAAAGATGGTGAGTTGAGGTGAAGGAATCTAGAACTGATAGAGAAGAGAACAAGACAAAGATGAGAGTTAGTGACACGTTAGTAAGGAAAATTCTTAACACGACAAAAATCTGAATGTGACATGAAGACTATTAAGAACTAACAAAATTGTTAAGATATGATAGAGAAAATAGTAGACAATTATGAAGAGGTGACGATCTGCATGACAATTAGTCTTCATAATAAGTCTATGATATCATGTTGAAAACTAAGATTAATAAAAGAGTAAGATGAGTTGAATGGAGAAAAGTTTCCCTTATCATAGACAACAAAGGGGAAGAATTGTGAAAACTATTTTACTTTTAAGTGGCCTTTTTAATTCCTTAAATAAATAGTAATTCTTAACATGATTTTTTCAAAATTACTCAAGATTTTATAATATTCTCTCATAGTTTAATCATGATTTAAAACTCTAATAATGTTATTCATATGACACAACTAAGTCACCTAATGAAAGTCATGCTTTATAATAGATATATAATAAAATTATTCTCACCTAACTTATATAGAAAGTCATCTATTATACTCTTATTATATGTGAAAGTCAAGATTTAATATGCCACTTACTATAAACTTCAATAGGACACCATACATAGGACAATAGTGGATTGTAAAATCATCTAAGAGATTTAAGCACATATTCCACCCCTCTTAAAGAGAAAGGCCCTCAACTATAAATATGAGAGTAAATAATATAATGTGATTAAGTATAAACTTGCCTTGACATATTCTCTTCTTTTGAATAAATACATGTCATAATACTTTTGTAATCTAAGCTTGAGAAAAAGTTAATATCATAACATGAGTTGACAAAAGGATTAAGAGGCATCTAAAATTTAAAAGAATAATATAATGTAATGAAAATAATTGTAGAAGTTGAATTTTTTACCATAATATGATCAAAGTTCACCATTATTAAGGTGACATAAGGTTGACAACCAATTTTATGTCATCCCTTGCATTGGTATCAAACATACTTGTGGCCCAAACTAGTCAAATTTTGGAATTGAGAGATTCATAATACTAACCTCAAAAGTGAGGGGAAGGGAGAATCCCTAAATATAGATCCACAACTTAACACAATTATAAAATTAATTGTCCAATCACATGATGATGTTACACTCATGAAGTTAGCTCCATAGGTTGCACACTTCTTCAACACCATTATATACAACGAGTTAACCATGTTGTACACAATTGTTGCATTGCAAAGGTTTGTCATGTCACTTATATTGTTGTGCTACTCATGCCTAACACACACATCATTAGTGATATTTGCTTGTTGTGAGGTTCTAATGTTATAATCATTCCCCACTTGAGAAAATTTGTGACATTGTTTCCTTCTTTCAAATTCTGATGACCTAATCAAATGTTGGTATATTTAGTATTGGTTAATTTGGTATTTGAACTATAAGTTACTATTTTTCTGTCATGTGGTTACTTCTTTTAGGTGGCCCCACCACTTGATTAAGTAGAAAGTATTCATTTGATGGGTTTGAATTATAGGTAATGAGAGTCTCAATTTATTTATTTTTTAATCTTCCTTATTTATATAATAGAATTTTAATGATAAAATATGAAAACAAGATGTAGTCAAAGCCTTCAAGGTAGTTGGAGATTGTAGATTAATCTTCTCACTTTTGTCAATATTTTGAGTGGCCAGCTTATTGTGATGTATTTATTGTTATAAACTCTTGTGTGTATGGAACATATTTCACTTTCTTTAATGATGGACAACATTTTTCTTCGTGTGACATATTTTGTGTCAATGACCCTTTAGGCTAGATGGAAGTTATTGTTATTGCTTTGCAAATCAATGTCATGATAAGTACCTCATATCTTATTGTTTTACTAACTCTAAAGGTGTTTTAAGGACTATTGACAACTCTAATGGCAAGTGTTATGTTAAGTTTTATTGTATGTTATAGAAAATTTAGACAATATCAAATATCTTTGTCTAATTGTTTACATGGCTGATGTAAATATTCTCTAAGCATATTATTTACTTAATCTACTTGTAATTTTTGAGCACGCCTAATGTAATTTCAGGTAAGGTGAAGATGGTTCACCAAAAATATTTGATGAATCAAAGGTCCTAATTAGAGATGATGATGTATAAATGTCTCACATTTTGACAAGTGTGTCAAGAAAAGTTTGACTACCCCTTACAATTCAACTAAGTGATGATAAATGTTACATATATTGAGAAGTAGTCCACCACAACAAAGATTACATATTAATTATCTATCTTCGAAAGTTTCATGATGAAGTTTACTGATAGGATTCTTAAAATCACTTTGGTCTTAATATCTTGATTAATTTCCTTCACCTAATCTTATTCTATTGACGTATTGAACACGAGATAACATAAGTCTCTACATACTTTTTTATATGAGGTAAAAAGTGACAATTACCTAATAGATGATACAAACATTGAGAAACACCATATCTCACCCATTTCTAACTACTGTATGAGGTGTTTTTGTTGACTAAATTTTGTACATTAGGTTGCCGATATTTGTTAATAATACTAAATGTTTGTCATTAATCTCTTAATAAATTTGTAAATAGTGTATTTTTAAAATAATATATTTTAACCTATTCAGTAATGAGTTACTTTTGTAAGCTATTTCTTGTGCATTGAATACTTTTATTCAACCTCATTTAACTTTTAACTTTCAAAGGTTAATAATTGTCGTTCTTACATAAAGACTTAACCAGTGCAACATATTACATATCACATGTTGACTATAAAACATAATTATTGTCCTTAAATAATAAATTCTCAAATCATGAAAGCCAACTCATAAATAATAGCTTATCTATCCAACTCCACTGGTGATCTTTCTTGATAAACTTTTGTGAAAACTTACTGATGAACTTGTTGAATATCTCTTACAACCTCCTGATTGCTCATTTATAACTTTCAACTTCTTAAGGTTCATTATCATCTAAATCTGGTCTACTATGTGGCTGAAGAACTCAAATCTACTTTATTCTGAACTCACATTTTGTGTAATTGTAACAATCCTACATACTCATTTAGCAAATTTAAATAGGTATTAAATATATGTAGATAATCAGAAATTAATTAAAATAAGTCATGAGATTAAGTTTATTAATGAACATGCTCTATCATATGGGTTAATATGTTTATTTTGTTTAAATAAAACAAGTGCCCCAATTAATGCTTACAAAGGGAAGATATAAATAACACATTGTAAGGGGCACAAATAGGTTAATATTCCCTCTAGATAGAGCCGATAAAACAATATTTTTTGTGTAAACATCTAACTTGAGGGGGTTGTGGCTGTATTCCATCCTTTGTAAGGACTTGGAACAAGATGTGTTCATTCATTAAGATTATCTAAGGGCTCACTGATGAGAATCTTATTTCAGTGAGAAAAAACGTGTACTTTTACTCAGCATAAGAAGTCCAATTCTAAGAAAATCAGAGTCGTCCACCAATCAGAGACATCAACCGGCGTTAAGCACACCTTGAGACTATCAGAGGAAGTAAATTTCCGAAAGGAAATGCTTGGACTCCGTGGGAGACGCCCTAATCAAACTGTATGGCGAGAACCACGCCCCCTGAACTTAATTCGCTCAAAAATTAATGGAAAATCATTCAAACTTAAATCAGAAACATCGTAAGAACATCGATGCACAGCCAGGACGAATCAGCAATGAAACGGCATTATCCGCCAACGAACCAAAAAAATACTGAAATCAGGTCAAATGGAAGAGAACATCAAGCGAATGAAGAATGGAGGAGAGATGTGGCATGGCGCTCATATTCTATGGGTGTATATGAGGTCTGTCATGCCAATGACGGCAGTCAGTACGAGGAATTACTTTCCAATCATTGCACCACATCGACCAACTAAACATTCCAAGAATCTACGGAGCAGAAACCACAGATCGATGAGAAGAGAGGGAGAGAGAGAGACAGAGAGAGAGGCGTGAAGGCGGCCGGATGCCTCATGGGAGAGTATCCAGAGGCTCAGACACGCACAAATAAGGTCATCACAGAGGAGCATCTTAATGGTCTTGATGAGGAAAATAAATTCCATCAGAATCGAGAAATGTTAGTCATCATCACAGCCACGGATGGATCTCCCGAGGTGGGGGAAGTAGGAAGGATGGTAAGACGAGGAGATGAAACGGAAGGAGGGGTTCCCGAACGCCGATGTAGGGGCGGGCGTAACCCTTCCACTGTGGAGATCAGCGTAGGGCTTTGAGACGCCCCAGAGATTCATCTCGGGGAGTAGGAAGCAAGATCGTCGTCAGCACAGGGGATGAAGATCCCTGCGGCGCGATGAGTCCTCATTCCGCCCCCCATCAAAGGACGTAAAAGGAAATCAACCTGAAACACGGAGGAAGAAACAGACCCGCACCGATCCCCACTGCGGGACGACGCTGAAGAACACCGAGAAGCAGTTTACTACGCAAAAAAACGGCGAGGAAATGCGTTGGCGAGTTGCGCCTAGTCTCATCTTCCTCTTTTAATTTATAGGAGTACCAAGACGCACCCCAAACCCTAGCCCTTGTACCTCCTCCGACGAGAAAAAATGACCGCGGTGTCCTTTTCCCTTGAGTAGGTAAACGGTAATGGGCCGAATCGAATGGGCTCTTTATGGTCTCACCCACCAGAGAGAGAGAGAGAGAGAGAGAGGGAGAAGAAGGGAGGCAATTCCACTGGCACCCAGAAGAGTTTTCAAATGGGCTGTTTTATGAGCTCCCACAAGAGAAGAGAGAGAGAGAGAGAGAGAGAGAGAGGTTGTCCTCGTACCTCTCGCACAACGAAAAGCCAATTCAATGATGCCCAGCTGCAACTGAAATCAGCATCTCATTCATGGGATTGATCTCCACAGAGCGAAGGATCCCCATCTTCCCCAAATGGGGAAATATGATGAGCAGAGGAAGAACAGATAGATAAACCTTTACAGGAGGGCGGGCAATTCGTCGGAGACTTGTTCAAGGCAAGACGACTTGCCGGGCACCGAGATTCCCAGCAATGCCCTTGGATCGGGTGTAGAGAGACCGAAGCATGCCGTCCCGCTGGGCGAGCGCCAGGCCGAACGATCTCATCTCCTCTCTCAGGTCCTCCATCCTCCGTCTCTCCTCGTTCAGCTCCGTCCACAGCTCCTCCTTCTGGGAGCTCAGGAGCTTGGCGCCTTCGTCAGAAGTCGCCAGAGCCCGGGATAATGCTGAGTTTTCCTCTCTCAAGAGCCCGCATTCCCTTTCCAAAAGTGCACATTTTTCCAAAACTGCGCGTCTTTCAGTGCCACTTGATCTTCTTTCACCTGGGGACGGTAACTTCAAACCAAAAAAAAAAAAAAAAGGCATTTATTTTAGTAGGGGAAAGAGGATGACAGCAAAGAGGATATTTCCTTTTTTTCTGATCATACTTTCCAAATACGGCCAGCACTTTCCAAAGATGACAGCAACTGTAGAAGAGATGAACTTACAGGAGGCATTTCCTTGAAAGGCGTGGGTTGGGAGTCCTGGCTAGGAGTCATCTGGAGCATATTGAGGTCAGTAGAGCAACCTTTATTCATCTGTAGCCACATGTCTTCGTCCGCTTTATTGCCGAATGTTTCAGGTAGGGGGCTACAATCAGAGACCATTGAATAATTTGACCGTCTTGCAACGAATTCGTTCGGTATAGCTCGAAGATTTGGAGTTATTGAGTTATGGCTTTCTAGCGTACAATCAGCATCATCCTCACCCTCATCATCGCCATCAATAGAACTTTGTCTTGCAGGGATACCTTCCTGAAAGATATCCAACAAAATTTCATTCAGAAAAGAAACAAAAAAATGAAACAACAGCACATCGACAGTAGAAATTTCTTCACCTGAGCCAAATTTCTGGAGAGCTCAGAAGAGGAAGCGAAGCTGTTAAGAGCATCTATCTTCATCTGCTGCTCTCTTATACAATTCTCTAATGCTTCACGAGATTTCCTTTCTTCTTCAAGTTGCATGGCAAGCTTCTCACATTCCAGTTCAGACTGATGTTGACAGAAAGGAAAGGTGGGATAAAATATCGTCTCACTTGAGCAACATGCTTTCGGCGAGTGTTACAAACGAACAATAAAAGCATATTTTTTATCGTACCTTGAGCATATCATTTCTTTGTTTTAGAATCACTTGCTCCAGCACCTCAGAATGAGAACCCTGAGAAAAACCTAGTTCCGTATTAAGCAATGATGGTTTGATGATTAAGGCTACATGGGTCATCACCTGAAGCTTTCGACGTAATTCTTCAATCTCCAGCTTCTGCCTCTTCAATAGCGCAGCATCAGTTAAGATCTATGACAAAAGAATAACAATTAGCCATCCAATGATGACGTGAATAGAAATTTGACAAAAAACATTATCTGACGATGTGAGAATTTCACGCCTCCTTCCTCAAATGGAGAAAGGTAAACAGTTCCTCAAAAATAGTTCATGTTCCCAATTTTCGCTGCTTGTCCATGAAATTTTACAAGTTAAGAAATTCCTGCTCTGTTAGACATACACTGATCTAGATCTACTTACTTACATTATCTACCAAGCTTTGATGAATGCCAGGGAGGACAATAAAATAAAAGACGAATGGGATACCTCATTCACTTGAGCACAATTGGTGATTCGTTTAGCCCTGCTTGCAAATTGGAGAGTTCCTCTTGTTTCTTCTATGTGAATCTACACCCATATATGAAATTAGAATAATCGCATTTATAACCCTAAACTGATCACAGAACACACAAAGAAAATGCGACTGAAGTCTACCTCTTCTGGGGCTACGGTACAGATAATTGAGGTCTTGGCATTACCCCCGAGAGCAGGTTGAAGAATACGAGTAAGTTTGCTATCACGATATGGAATATGACCCCTGCATTGGAAGTCCTCTTATTTTAGAAGAGCAGAGATGAAATCATCAATAATCCAACAGTAAAATACAGAATCCTAGATCAAACCGGTTAGGTTTAAAATCAATCAAATATTATATACCAAATTCAATACAGATGCCCTTCAATGTGTAATAAAGGCTGGTAGACCTCAAAAAATGCATATGAGAGAAATACAGAGGAATATTTTATAAAAAGATACTTTAAAACTCTCTATAAATCAGACGGCATTACCATGTTTTCAGAGCTAGAATACCTTTGCTTCCCACTATCACTTAGTTTATTTATCACGTTGCCGAGTGCCATCAAACTTTTATTTATGTGTTTCCCCTCTTTCAAACGTACACCATCAGCTCCTGTCTTAGCAATTCTCTCTGACCCAGCCAAATCCACAAGATTCTGATAGTTAAAAAAAATCAAGCGCATCATAAGTATGATATAACAATGACTAAATCCACGAATATCTTGAATCATCTAAACTCAAAACTGTCGTAAGAAGTGGATGAGGTACAGACCAATACAGAAACACGGATGGCATCAGCGTTGGGAAAATCACAGCACGACAGTGTATCGTTGGCACTGCTTTCAATGACCTAATTACGATTGGTCAGTCAGTCAATACGGATATGGGTATGGAAGATGAAGATAATATGAAAGGACATGAAAGTATAAGAGCCATCTACCATCCTGAAAATAGTATGTGACCTGCTACTCCGAACATTCATGTTCGTTTCCCCAAAATGTCGATTCGCTACAAGGAGATAAATGGCGACGCAATTAATTTTAAAAAACCAATTTCAACAGCAAAAACTTTGTATGGGAGAGCATACCCTCCCCAAGCGTAAGGAGCTTAGACACTTGATCCGCACTGTTAACAATCTCCTCCCTGAGACCCGCAACGAAAATTCCACGCTACAATTTAGAAGTGTCAGACATGTCAGAGACGAAAAATGAAAACACTATCGGCATCCTAAGCAAGAGACTCACATCCAAGCTCTCATGGATTTGGAGTTTCTGGTTTTCCACAGCTAACAAATCATTGATCTCCTCATTATATATCTCCATGTAAGAGACTCTAATCAAGAACTCTCGCTCTTTGATCTGACAGTTTGTCAAGGGAACAATCATTTAGGAAAATCTCAAGATAACTCCCGTTAGGGAGACTGACAATTCCGAACATTTTTCTGGTAGACGAGCATAAATGACCTCTTCTATGCTGCTGAAGACGTCGTTGACAGCCAGCTGGATGATCCCGGGATCATCTTCAGAACCGTTCATGGTGTAAGTCTTCCCGCTGCTCGTCTGCCCGTACGCGAAGGCAGTCCCTGGGTGTTAAGGAGTTGATTAGGAGGGACAAAAAATGCTGCGTACGATAAAATAAAAGCGAGCAAAGGAAACAACAGTACCGTTGAATCCATTGACGGCGGCTTCGATAATGGACTTGGTGAGGACGCTGTAGACGGTGACATTCTTGCAGCTCTGTTCGAAGACACGATCTACAACAAGATACGAGAGCGAATGAGAGTTTCAGGACCCGGAATGGGGAAATTGACGACAAGGTGAGGGCAGCAACAAACCGAAGGCAAACGAAACCCCAGAGATCGGCGTGCCGAGGGGCCTGTGCAGAGAGATGCGATTGTCCTCGACCTTCCAGTGCCTCCCGCCGGAGGCATCCTCGCCGGCGGACGGGCGGAACCGGACGGCCACGGAGATTTTCTCCATGATCGGAGGCGGAGAGAGGAACAGAAGGTCCTCCTCCGACTGGCGGGATTTTGAAATTCCAATCCGCCCCCCTGATGGTCGGGGGGTTACACGTCGGATATGAGAAGAGAAATAAAATAATGGCGTTATTAATCCGGCGGAATTTTAGTGGGCCGGTCCGGCTCAGTGGTCTCTGACGTGGACCTATGACGGGGAGGAGGGGGGGGGACTGGAGCTGACGGGACGAGAGGGTGGGTTGCCACGGTGGAGGGTTGGGACCTATCATTGCCAAGTAAGTCGACGTGGCGGTGGAACGGACTTTCTATCGGAGAGTTCGGATCCCGTTTGGGGAGGGACCATTTTTACTTTGACAATTTAAACCTATTAGTCCATGCCCGGAGGATCTTCGAGGCATAGACCTCGGGAACATTTATAAATACTCAATATTTATTTATTTTTGACCGCTTCAAAATAAGCAATTTAATAAAAGTTGAGAAAAAGCCGGCCAAATCAGGAAACCTTCTAGAATCGTATACCTTAAAAGGGTAAGAAAGTTGGTACGCTAGTCTTATCCCATAACCACTTTTTTCGTTCTTTAGTGATTTTTTTAGTATTTTTGTAAATGGCAAGCAATAAATTATTAATTTATTTATTCAATATTTCTATTTTTAATCGCTTCAAAAATAAGCAATTTGATAAAAGTTGAGAAAAAACTGTTCAAATCATGAAACATTCTAGAATTGTATACCTTAAAAGGGTAAGAAAGTTGATATGCTACTCTTATCTCAACAGCACTTTTTTTCTTTTTAATATTTTTGTAAAAGGCAAGCAAGAAGTCTGAGTAGGTAGAAACTTAATCAGCATTTTTAAATATTTATTTATTTTTAAAATAATTAGAAAGATGATTGAAACTAGTACAAATAATAACAAAAATACTATGGTCCTCTAAAAAAGCATATTGATTATAATAATTATTTTTAATATTTTTAACTCATAAGAAAAATACGAAAAATTTCAATCAACGGTAAGAGGAAGAAAATATGTCACATATTCTAGTCAATTAAATTGCCTTAAACGTATCAAATCATCAATTAGAGTCATGGAAGAAGATCCATTACATAAATTATTAGCAAATGACAATGAGATTTGAATAGAAGAGAGAGAAATTGAAGATGATTGAAGCATTGATGATGAACTATTAAAGAGTATGCAAATAAATTGATCAAACCAACTTACCAAGAGCTGAGAAAGCACCAAGACATCTCACAAAGTTTTCTAGAAGCTCAACCAAAGCACTAACCACCATGGTTAAGATGGGGTTAAAAACTCATTGATGGAAGCTCTACTGCATCATCTTAGCATTGAAAAGCCATCAAGATTAGTCTTTAACCTACTTTTAACTTCAATTTTTGTACTAGTTGGGGTCTATATATATGCCTAAACATGTTATGAAGAGGGGGGAGGATAAGAGAGACAATACTCACACTTACTCTTTACTTTATCAACTAAGAGTTTTGTTCTATGTAGTCTTCATTTTTCTTTCTATTTGTTGCATGTTTTAGTTAGATTTTTTGTTTTTTTGTGATTCTTGAAGTCATTGGGTGATAATCAAGGATTTAAAGATGCCTCATTCCTTGCCTTTTGATATTTAAGTTTTTATTCCATCATTTTTCTTTGATGCTTTCAAGATCTTCTGGGTGATAGAATGGAGAAGAGAGAGTTTAAGTGTGTTTGTTTGACTTTTCAACATGTTTGATGCTTTCTCTTTCATTTTTTTGATGCATGATCGATGCCCTCATGTGAGTGATAGTCATACAATGATGGGATTTGTTCATTCAAAGCATATAATCTACTATTTTCTTTTGATTTATTTCATGCATATTTTTTCTCCCACATTCGGCATTCGACTTTTGGGTGACACTTGAAGAGTATTTCACAAACCACACTCTCATTTCCTAATCATTCTCCTTCTAGTTTATTTATTTCTGATAGCTAACTCATTTATGAATCCTTGAACACCATTTTCATAAGATTTTCATTCTATTTTTGGAATGTTTCAATTAAAGTATCAAGACTATTCATTCTCCCATCGACATAATGATCATTTCGATTGATATTTTTACTTTCTTTGGATTGAATCTTTTTTTTTTTTTTGAAAATGATTTGCTATATGTTTCTTAGTTATTATGGATCACAAGATATTAGATTATAGTTTGAATGTCCAAAACTTTGAATCAAACAAACAACATTTTCAATAGTTTGGATCATTGAATAAAATACTACTCAACCAAGGAACAAATAATTACATGAGGTTTATGTTTGACAGTCCCATGATGATCCAATTCTCTAGATTTTGAATCAAACAATGCTTTCAATAGTTTGGATCGTTGAGTAAACATTGCTCAACCTGCAAACAAAGAGTTAATTGATGATGTTCATCGTCAATAGTCACTTGATGATTTCGTTGTCTCCATCCTTGTGGATCTACCTTAAAACCACTCATATTAAAGATTAATTAGTAAGGAATTTAACGCATAAAAAACTTAATTCGACACCTTACCTTACAACGATTAATGTGCATAAGTGGCATAAATGTTTAAGAGATTAAATAATTTATCTCAATAATTAGTCCGTATTAAAAGAATAATGACGTAATTAGGATGATGTAAGTTGACTCTGATACTAATTTGTCTCACGATTGATTGCAAAAAAGTTTTAATGTTGATTTGTCACCCTAACGAATGATTTTATAGGGCTTTCTTTCGCAAAGCAAGTGTCATTAATGATAGCGTTAGCCGGTTGACCTAGGCATCCCCACTTTTCCCGCCAAAACACGTTTCCCGCCCAAAACACGCACTTGGTTCTCAGGAGAAGGGAGCAGCAAGAGAGAGAGAGAGAGAGAGAGAGAGAGAGAGAGAGAGAGAGAGATGGGGAAGGGGGTGGGGTACTGGCTGCTGAAGACGGAGCCGGGGGAGTGGTCGTGGGAGGACCAGAGGTCGAATGGCGGAGTGTCGCAGTGGGATGGGGTGAAGAACAGGCAGGCGCAGAAGAACATGAAGGCCATGAGGGGAGGCGATCTCTGCTTCTTCTACCACTCGGGATCCCGCCCTGCCGAGCGCCGGATTGTCGGAGTTGTGGAGGTCATCAAGCCCTGGTACGAAATCGGTGGAGATGGCGGCGATGGAGCTGTGGACGTCCGGTCGAGAGGAGAGATGCGGCGAACCGTGTGGCTGAAGGAGGTCAAGGAGGATCCGTCGATGGCCGACTTCGCGCTGGTCAGGCAGCCCAGGCTGTCCGTCGTCCCCGTGCCGGAGAAGATATGGGAGAAGCTCTGTGAGATGGGAGGGGGCTTCGGCGATGAACGAGAGGAAGAGGACGCGGAGAACCAGGAAAAGGCGTAGAGGCATCCTAGATCTAGGAGATGAAGAAGACTGGCGGGTATCGAGAGAGCTCTCTCTCTCTCGTTTTGACGTTTTGCTTTCTCCCGCTTGCTTATATCCTCTCTCCTCTGGTCTTTCTGGATCGCGCTTTTGCCCGGTGGTGTACCAGCGGGTGGTGCAGATTTCTGAGGTGCGATCTGCGCCATATTTCTGTAAGATCTGACCTTCCGATCCAATATTTTGGAAAACAGTAGATCGCCCAACATGTGTTTGTTGAAATTCCCCTCCCCCCACTGTTGGCGACCCTCTCCAGCGCCGAAGGAACGACACGTCATTGGCGACCCACTGACTTCACCCGCCAGAGAATCTCCGACATGGGGCGTGTGGCGACAAACGGCGTCCGAGTTCTAACCGTATGATTTGATCTCTTGCAGTCATCGCATCTGACAGGTCCCACCAATCGCCGTCAACGGTCCCGTCAGGAAGTGCCAAAACCGGGGAGGCGACTGGATAATTTCAAATCGACGGGGAACGGGGTCGTGTGGAGTGAGATTAGTGAATGAAGCACATCTCCAAATGACCGGTCAACGGTAGAAAACATGCCACAAATGGCTGTTGATCGAGCTGATTCGTCGAGAAGGCAGGAATCCAGCGGCAGGGAAAACCATTTGTTCATGAAAAGGAAGCATCAGAATCCAAATCACTGGTCAAGAAAGGCGTAGCTACATTGATAGCAGCTCGAAGAAAACACCCGGCGACGGATTCGGAGATTCTGGGTTTCTTCAATCCAGATGAACAGGACGCAGCATAGGGGAGCTTAGCATGCAAATCAAGAACAATTGGGGAGCCGGTGGCGCTAAGATCTGCTCAGACAAGAAGAAGAAGAGAATTTTTACCGTGGATCCTCAGATGTACATGCTGCTCCAGGAGGGTCGGCGATCGATTTCCCAATCGCAGTATCAGAAGATTTACAGATGATTTGGTGCTTCTTCCCGCATCTGGGGAAAAAATAACCAGAGAGAGGATCTCTTCGCCGCCGCTGGGTTCGGCCTCTCGATCCGTCGGCGGGTAATTCGGTCCACCTGAGCTGATTCAATCCGGTATTCCCGATATTAATGGAGCTGGGAATTACCCAGATGTCTTTTTCACTTCTTGAAGGCGGCTCATTGGATTGTTCTGGTCAACTTGCACTTGGAGATGAAGTGGGCCGTCGTGTAATTGAGGCTGCAGAGCTTCAACAGCTCCGCCGACCTCTGCTTCACCGCCGGACTGCAGCCGCTCTGGATCACCAGCAGCAGCTTTGCCGCCAAACCCGCCTCCACCGATCTGGGAGCACACTCCTCTGGGGCGCTCCTGCAGATGTTCCAGAGTATGGAGAGCGCTGACTCGGTGCAGGTCTCGGTCACCCTCATCAGAAGCCTCACCAGATTGGGAATGGCGGCGGGGCAATCCTTGATACTCGCAGCTCCCTCAGCCATGGCGGACAGAAGGGTCAAGATCTGGAGCGTCGCCTCCAAGCAGTTGACATTCGAACTTGGGAGCAGCAGCAGCTCGACCAGGAGGGGCACCGCCCCAACGGTCACCATGGAGCTCCTCAGTTGCTGGTGGCAGCTCATCGCCTTCAGCAGGATCAGCCCGGCATTGACGCCGGCGAGATGCCTCCTGTCCTTGACCAGCCTCAGCAGACCCACCAGAAGACTTAAGCTGGAGACAATCTCCGGCCGGAAGCCCTCCTCCTCCATCAACAGCCCGATGAGCTTGACGCAGTCCATCTTCGTTTCGAGAAAGCCCTCGTTGAGGATATCTACTACCAGGGAGATCTTCGCCGGCTCCATCAAGCTCTGCAAGGCCTGTGAATCCAGGGGAAGGAGGACGAGAATGGCGATGGCGTGGGAACCCACGGCGTGGGAGGTGAAAGGCCCGAGGAGCTCGGAGATGAGGGCGATGCCGCCGGAGTTCGCCACCGTCTTCTTCGCGGAGGCGTGGGAGCTGACCAGCTGCAGGAGCTCGGAGAGAACCTGGGAACGGGAGGACTGGCCCTTGGCCCTGCGGAGGGCGGCGAGGAGCTCCTCCGCGCGGCCATGGACGTCCTCGGAGCGCTTCTTGAGCAGGAGGCGGCGCTGCGAGAACCAGGCGAAGATCAGGCGGCGGAGGGTCTGGTTCGGGGTGACGCCTCCGTCGTCCCAGAGCTCCTGCATTGTGGTGGGGCAGGTGAGGTGGCCCATGGAGAACCAGCGGAGGATGTTCGAGCGCTCGTAGGTCTGCCCCGTGGAGAGGGTCACCGGATCCACCATGGGTTCTAGGGAGATCGGGCAGATGAAGACTCTGGGGACGTCGTCGGTGGATTCGAGCTCCTCGATCATCGTCTTCAGGTCGAGCTTCTCGGCGACGGCGGCGGCGGGAGCGCCGCCGGCGGCGCAGCCCCCCAGGATGCCGTCCTTGACGGCGGTCTCCAGGTCCATGACATGGGCGGCGGCGCCGCCTTCCAGTTGCCAGGTCTCTCGGCGGCGCTGGAGCTGAGGCATTTCCACGGCTAGAAGGAAGAAATACAGAAGAATTTGACCGCCGAAATAGAGAAGAACCATGAGAATGGCGGCGCTCGCAGGGCCGGCATCATCATCATCGTCACCACCATATACTAGTACAATCTCCCCACAATGGAAGAGCCAAGGGAAAAAAATTGGGACTCATCGCCAAGAAACAGCCGGAAATGTACCACCAATTCAAGACCTCGGAAGCTTTAAACTCTGCAAACAAGACACCAGGAAGAAGGGACACCCAGAAACCCTAGACCAGAGCGGAGCCGATCTGGTACATCTACCCCAGATGCAACACAGAAGGGGGTAAGAAGAGACGACGAAAAAGGACGACACTCCTTCCAACAGCGGTGGCCGGAAACGGAGGAGGACAGATTGGCCCACTGCGAGGAAGCAGCTCCTCCGGCGACTGGCAGGGAGACGACGCTCCCTGTGAACAGACGGCAGGAGAGCGCTCGTGTGGCTGGAGGAAGAAGACGACGACTACGACCCTATTTGGGGTGGATGGGGGCGACAACCGGCTGCAGCCGGTAAAGGTCTCGGAAACCGCGCCATCCAGTCACGGTATCCAAATACTTCACGGACTTCTAAACCGGCACTTCGGCCACCAACCCGCGGTCTCTTCAATGCGTGGCCATCCGTTTGATCTTTTTTTTTTTTTTTTCTACCGAGAAAAAATAAAGAGCCCACACGTGAATATAAAATAATAAATATAAAATAAGAAAAACCTCCCGCTGCACGTGACCTGGCCACCGGCTGTCGTCACCTCCCGCCCCCACGGAGGAGAGAGACAAATCACGTGGGAGGCACGTGACTTTGTCAAAGCCTAGCAGGGTTCGAAAAAAGATGTTATGGCTGTGGGGCAGCAATTTGGCCCTGGAAAGATTTATATTGGTGTTCGGGTCCCGAGAAAAGGGGCCCATTCCCAATGGATTATTTTAAACGCACGTGGCGTGTTCGTCGCAGTGCCGGTTTGAACGGGGGCGACGACCGCACGGGGATGTGGCCTCTCGGCGCCTTTTTCTTCACTTCTCCCGCCCCCGCAGTCGCGGATATCATATTCTTATGAGCGCCCCCCACCGTACGCCGTCATCATTCCGGCCACCGTCTGATCCTCTGAGTCTCCCAATGAGAAGGGCTAGAGAGAGAGAGAGAGGGACAGAAGGGCATCTGGGCTGGGAGCTTTGACCGTCCAATAGCGTCTGGATTGACCAACCAGTGGAATCTCTCGAGATCGGTGGGTCGCGATGCATGCAAGAGATGGAGATCTTCGGAAACCCTAGTTCCGCCGCCGGCGCCGCCAGGGTAAGTAGCAGAGAAAAGGACGGCAAGTCTGCTTTTTTGAGGCATTTCATCGAATGTTTGATGCGCCGCCACCTCCGCAGTCACTCTGCAACTGCAACGGACTGTCGATGCTAATGGGCCGGCGAACAGAGGTCAAATATTTGATCTTTTGGCCGACCCATTTAGAGAGAGAGAGTTGATGGCCGCGATCTCGCGGATGATCTCGCCGACGGCGGCGCGGTCCTTGAGCACGTCGCTGTGGGAGGCGCCGGGCACTGTGAGGAGTTTCACTGGCTGGCTCGTCTTCCCCGACCACTCTGCTTCGAGCGCCACCAAGCTCGCCAAGTTCACCGTCCCATCGCCGTCCCCATACACCACCTCCGGTTGAGCATCGAACCCTCCTTCGCCGTACACCAGCGTCTCCGGCGTCTTCACCCCCGTGCCCAGTACGCAGGTCACCGGAACCTCCATCGCCGGCAGCTCCCCCACCAGCGGCAGGATCCGGGTCTGGTAGGGGAGGACGCCTTCGCCGTAGCCAATGTCCTGGAGGAACTCCGCCATGTCCATGGCGGAGTAGTTCCTCTCGGGGGTCACCACCAGCGGCTGGTTCTTGAAGACCCTCGGCGCGGGGAGGAGCCACATGTTGCTCTCGGAGGTCCTCTGCTCGGCGCGCACCAGCAAGGGGTCGACGATGGGGATGCCCAGAGTGGATCCGGAGGCGAAGGTGAGCATCTGGACGACGGCGCCGCCCCACGGCGGCGCGACAGCCACCAGGTGCTTGATGTACTGGCGGCGCCACTCGGGGGAGTTCCGAGCGAGGAGCTGGAGCATGAAGAGGGTTCCCAGACTGTGGGCAACGAGAACGGCGGGCCTGCCGGTGTTGGCGACTGTGGCGTTCTCGATGAGCTCTTTCAGGTCGCGGAGGTAGCCCTCGCCCACCTTGCAGGGGCGGCCCTCGGCGGCCAGCCCGTAGCGGAAGTCGTAGGGGGCCCCAAAGAGGCTCTTGCCTTCTTCGTAGCCTATCTCCTCCTCTAGGGACTTCACAAGGGTTCCCATGTAGTCGGTCAAATGCCTGAAAGAAAGAACAAAAAAAGTCAAATCTTTTAGGTTAAAAATTAAAACCCAATTTCCCCGCCTCTGAAATTAATCAGATCAGTCTTTATGAGATTATAGAAAATAATTATACCTGAGACTGGGGTCGAGATAGCGGAGGGCTTCGGTGGAGCCGAAACCGGGGACCCGGGTCTCTACGCCGGGGGCGTTGCGGTAGTCGTCGAGCTCTGGGTGGTAGCGGAGGGCTATCCGCTCGGCGAAGCAGCGGGTGAAGGGGCTGAGAATGATGAGGGGGTCGAACCAGAGACGGTACCACCCGCCGCCGCCTTCAGCCGCCGGCTGGCGGGTCCACCACTTGCAGACGAGGCTGGAGGGTTTGTAGTCCTTGGTAATACGGGCCTCCAGCTGGTTTCCGCCGTCGCCGGGGATGAGAACCAGGGGGTGGAGATTGCCGGCGGCGATGGCGGCGCCGCCGCAGGCTTGCAGAAACAGGGCCATCGTGAGGACGAGGAGGCTTCCTCCCCCAGCCCTCTCCGCTGTGTTCATCCTTCCTCTCTCTCCTCCCTCAGGACAGGACAAAGAACCCATCTTTACCGCAAGAGAGAGAGAGAGAGAGCCCAGTTCCGACTACGTGGAGACCTCCACCACCGTTGACTTCTGAGGGTGGATGAGGAAGGCGGTGCGGTCTCTCAGGATCATCCCTTGTTTCCACCAGCCGCAGATTTTAGTTGAACCGGCGGTAAGCTAGGAGGCGTGACGGGGGGTGGCGGCGTCATCTGAGGGCGATGGATGGACGCCGGAACCAATGGGCCGCCGGTGGAGAATGCCGGCCACGGCAGCGAAGGCCTGGTCATTAACGGCCTGAGCATTAACGGCCCAAGAAGGTGGGGCCCATCATCATGGCTCGGTGAAAGTGGAAATCTTCAAAACGTTGAAGGCTTGGTCAACGTGGTCCAGTCAAACGGGGAAAACGTGGAGATCGCCCATCTACCGCCTGCCCGACGGGTTGACTCCGTCTCCCTCCCGTCTCCGTTCTCGCGCCGTTGGGGTACTGCCGCGCCGTCACCCCGCCGCCCTCTGAAAACAATCATAGTAAAACAGCCCTCGAGAACACGTCTCCTCCGCGTTCTTATCATCCAAATTTTGCCTGCTTCCCAGAAGAGGACAGCCCTTAACTCCTCTCTCTCTCTCTCTCTCCCCTCAACACGGCCTATTCCCGGTCGGTGCAGGGGATATATGTAAGTGCAGGGGGCATCTCATCCAAAGGCAATTTCTGCTGCTTCTTCTTCTTTGCAAACTCTGCTTCTTCTTCTTCTTCTTCTTCTTCTTCTTCTTGGGAATTAGGCATGAAGAGAGCGAGGGAGGGTAAGGGCCAGGGCCAGAAGAGGAGCGTGTTCATCAGGATCGTGAAGGCGCCACTGTGGGTGCTCTGCCAAGCGAGGGATCTGTACGTGAGCAGCATGACGGGGTGCGCCGGGAGAGTCAACTACGGTGCCATGGCGTACTCGGGCGGCCCCGCCGGCATACCGAGGAGCTTCAGCTTCCAGCAGGGGAGGAGCAGCTGCAGCAGCGAGGACGATCTGAGGGAGCTCATGCGCGTTGCCTCCCAGGGTGCCAAAGGGTCGCTCAACCGGGGAGGCCCTGGAATTGTGCCGAGGAGCCAGAGCGTGGGCATCGGCAGGATCGACGAGGACAAGCCCTGCGAGTTCGGGGCAGAAGCCATGGCCGGCCCCTTCTATCCCAGGAGCCGCAGCTACGCCGTGCCCACCCGGCGAATCGCCGTGATTGGCTGATCCTCTTCTCTTCCTTTTTTCCTCGTCTTCTTCGCCCATTTTTACCCTGCAACAGGAGCTTGTGGATGTATTGTTGTAACCTTGGGTATGATGATTTCTTCCCGGGCTCCAATGGTGAAAGGAGAAGCTCTAGCGAGACCCTCCTCCTATCCGAAGACTTATCTGGTCTACGGCCCGGCGGGCGGTGGCGGCGGTGGGGGCGGCGGCTCCCGCGTGATTTCTTCACCTACCCAACGTGCATTTGACTGCCTCCAGTCGAACATTCGAGTGGGCCCCATCTGATATTTGCCTGCGGCTCTTTATCGAGCACCAGAAAAAAGTCTCCATCGTTGCTGATGAGGATGATGATGTTGACTGGGCACTGATCCAATAAAATAATTGTTTAATAGTAAGCAACTTGCTGCCTAGAAGACACCTGCAGATTCGGTCAACAACGATTTTTTGCTTATTTCACTTGGTCAACATGGGGAAATGTAGAAAGAACCACGAGACTAGGTAGGAGGGCCCTTTTCACATCACCCTCTCCCTTCCTTTACACCGATGCAGCTGCACTAGAAAGAAACAGGTTGCAGCCCAGAAGTGGACGAAGGTCTCAGATTTCGATGTGGGCAACTGCTCCAATAAAAAAAAAGAAAGAAAAAAAGGGAAAAAGAGATAGAGAGAGAGAGAGAGAGAGAGAGAGACGCTCTGGGGTGCGCATCAACCTGCGAGTGCAGCGATCCCTTTTCTCAGTGGGAATAAAGAACTGAAGACGGGTTTCCCCACTGACGACAGTTTCTCAGCTGGCCTCCAGGTCTTCTTTTTTTATAATAAAATAAAAGGGGATCTCTAGGGGCAATAAATATATTGAAAAAAGTGTAAAATATACGCCTCATTTGTCGCGGGCTTCTCTCTTAGGGAGGAGATCGTGCCTTCCGAATCTGAAGTTGAACCTTCTACCTGCGCACAGAGGAGGAAGGAAACGGTCAGCTGGTGGGTGAGGTCGGAAGAGTGATTAATTCCCGGGGGAAACTGAAACTGAAACTATGGAGAGAAAAATACGGGAAGAAATAATAATAATAATAATAATAATAATAAGCGAATTAATTCGAAAGGAAACTGAAAGAGAGCGCTGCAATATCATGCAGTATGATGATGACTCTGTTTGGAATATGAAGCCACTGATGATGCATGACATGGAGAGTTAACTATAACCCGTTTCGTTTGACGCAAACAAAATTAAAAAGAATTTCTGAGACCCTTTTTAATTCTGATTTATTTATCTGCTTAATGATCGCAGAAGCCACTGGAAAATCAGAAAAAATGGGATAAGATAATTCACCAAGATCGACAGCTGATATGACGAGATATGCTACCCAAATGACAATTTTTTGATAAAATATCAATCAATGAAGGTGACACCTACAATCTCACTTTGATCGGCCAATGCAATGAGATATCAATCAACCAAAGTTGGCAGAACATCAGATGATTTATAAGATATTTATCAAAATGGCAATTTGAAGAAATGTTCGGAGTGATATCAACCCCCTATTTATTACCTCTATTATTTCTTGAGAAGAACTTCAGTATCTCGTCGATTATTACCACCTGCGCGAGGAACGTCATTCAGTCGCATGGCAAACGAAATAGCAGTTCACGGCGTACTTCTTGTGGAAAATGAAGCGCAATTCCAGCACGAATTTCCCACTTGACATATTAATATGGACAACTTTCTACGTCACTGGCAGTTAATGGCGATCAGGCATGGCGCAAAAGGAAGATTAGAAGAAGCTCAAAATAGGCACTTGATGAAAGAAGAAGACAACGTAGGATGGAGGATTGTGGCCCTGCTAACAAGACTATCTGACGATAGAAGGGCATTCGCTTTTCATTTATTATAATAAAGAAATTGAGGATAAAATCTGAACCTAGGCCAATTAGTAGTAATGATAATAATATTACTCACAGGGAAAGAAAGATACAGAACAACAGCCCAATCAGCCAACGAGAGTGGAGCCACCTGCAAGATAAGGAATGACAGAGCTCAGAACGATAGATGAATGCCTTCCTGAAAACTCATATCAATGAATGAAGGTCTTCTGAGGGAGAGGGAGCAGGGGAATGAAGACTTACCGAGAAGAGAATGGACAGAGGTTTGACATATAATATGAATATATGGAGGACCATAGTGAGGATAATTGATCCGACAAGCCAAGGGTTACTCCACGGTGGTATTACTCTGAAAAAGGCCATATAAATTACATTAGCACGTTTCGAAAACGACTGATACAACCATTATTGGCATGCTAGTGAACTATCTAGGAGTATTTCGGTTCTTTAACGGTTGAGCCACTGCAATGCACTTGCCGGAACCTCCCAAGTTTACCTACCTAGATACAACGCAGCTTAGCTGCATGGGATTAAAGAAATGCCAGTCCTCGTGTCAGTCTACTACTTTTTGCCGAGAAAAATATGATCTTACTTCAAGTTCAAGTTCCGAACATGCTAGAAAACTGGAAATCGGCTCTCTATCTATAATTTTTTCCTTTTCATAGCATTAAATTTTTCATTCTCCATCTCTTGCTTTTACTTCCAATTGACAATTGCAGCTGTTCTTCTATTTTAGAAGCCAATTTGAATGACAGCTAGGATTTGGGGAATTCCATATGAGCATGGTTGATGATGAGCGAATCGCAGCACAAATCAGAATTAAAACCGAGATAATTCGGTCAGCTAATCCCCCTTTTCTTTTTCCTTCGCATGGATGCCAAAGGCTCAAATTGAGTTAATAACCAGTGACCAATGCTGTCAGTTTTTTTCTAAGAGCTCTAGTTTGTTACTGCAACTAAGATGTTGAAATAAAATTCAAATCATAACAAAAATTGACTTCTAGGGACAGCAAAGAGTTCGTAGTCGCTGACAGTTGAAGAACTAACCAGCCCAATCAAATCTACGCCTTCAGATTAAAGGTAATATGCAGGATGGGGGTGAAGGAGGTTCAAGTCAAGGATCTGGAGACGCACCATGCCCACCTTTACGTTTTCTACGCTGGCCTATTTCAGTGAGCTACCTTTTCCCGGAAAATGTATCTATTTTTCAGACATTTTCTTTTTTTCTTTAGGCCACCAAGAAGAACAAGCCTCTGCATCTTATGTACACTCTGAGATCTCCCCTTCAATATCTAAATCGAATTTTTTGATGTCTCATATACTGCAGCCTTAAACCTCTGAATATACTTTTTCCCTTCAACCACACTCTCTAAATCAGTAGCTTTTCAAATTATAAAATCGAAGGATTTTCATGATCGTCTCAGTTGAAGCCATGAATTATGAGGGTAACTAAGAAGAGGAAGGAACCTTTTATTTTATGAATGTTTCCTAAAAAAGATAATGAAATGGGTGATACCAGAAGAAGAATGTGCAAACTCTATCAATCACCGATAAGTGCAACCAGAAATTCGACAACAAGACATTTCTGGCGGACAGGTGGGGTATATACTGGACAGACGCTGCATTCTTCAACTGAAGCTGGTGCAGCGGCGAGTCTCATTAAAACTGAGGCATATGGTTATAAGTGAAGAGTAAGACTTACAGTAAAGACTGGTTTTCACTCAAGTTGTTTAGAGCATTGAACATTTCGACAACAACGAGAACCGTCATTGACAAGGTAGATGGATGACGGTCATCAAATATGCTGCAAGGGTATTGTGTTTGCCTTGTTGAACAAGAATCAAAATTAACCTGCAGGTCATGAAGAGGAGTAATTAAAAAATCTGTAAAAAGGAGAAGAAATATGACCGAGGCAGTTAAGATCATGAACAAGGTAAATAAAATACGAGATACAAGACCTAAGATACAACAACATCCAAATTCTTGGTTCCTTGTGATGTGTATTAGGTGCAGTGACGGAAGCAACTGACATTTCTTTGGTGTTAGGCTAGAGAAAAATGTATTTCTGAAAAAAAAAAAAATGGACTACATGCCAAAATCGGAATCTGTTCTTTCCTATCGTCGCGAAACAATACAAATGATACAGCCTCACATAAATCACAGACAGGATTGTTGACCAATAAAAATGTCAGCGTTAGATTCTCGCAAATGTGATGTCCAAATTAAATAACTGAAGATCATAAAACATACATGTACTTCAAAGGAAAATGCAAACGCAGGTACTTTTATTGTTTTTCTTGCTGAGTATGTGTTGGAAGTTCTAGCTCGTAAGGAAATACTGTAAAAGACTGAGGGTATTTTGGGACGGTTGTCTAGGGTTCCTCCATAAATAAGGGTTGTTAGAGGTGAATGAAGAGTGAGGCGGTTGCCTGCCGTTGTCCCCTCTGTCCTCTGTAACAGAGGTTATTCTCCCTGCTCCTATGATTTTCTACAGGATGAAACAGATTGTGACATGATTCCAATTTTTTTCCTACTGAATAGAATAACAAATCTAGCTATTTGTGGAAGATTATGAGATCTCAATGAAAAAGAAACTTGACGAAAAAGTTACAAAAATGAAAGTTTCATTGACCATATGTGAACGATCGATCATTACACGTATGGCATAGTACTAAAAGGATATGATAAATATTAAAATACCAGAAAATGATAAAATTTTAAATCAAAAGAAAAATAATCTCATACGAGATATTATCTAAGTTTTGACATTATAAAATATTATAATTTAAGTTTTGTCATCTTTTAAAAAGCATCGTAGCATAAACGTTCTATGAACCGCACAGATGAGTTGAAGTCTCCTATCTAAAAAAGCATCTAGCAAAAGGATTTGCTATCTTTCATGGTGGAGTTCATAGATTCTCAGATTGTCCCGTTGAAGTCTGGTTAAATATGGTACAGCATATGGGATGAACTGGAGTAGACCAGCATGTAGTCTGCAGCGCAAACAGCCCAGACTGGGTACCAATAAAATAAAATAATTGCGAAAAAATTAATCTATAAAAAATTCAACTCGAATAAAGGTCACATTTCGAAAACTAGATACCGAATTACCATGCCAGAACGAGGAAATTTTTATTTTCCGAGAACAATACATGAACGATGTTAAGTATGCACTATGTCTCAGTAAAATGGCAAAAAAAAGGATTCCCTGTCTTATAGAGGATGTGTATACCATCTCCGAAAGGTTCAATCCGACTGTGATAGTGACGCTAGCATTCACTACTGCACAACATAATTCAACAGGAACCATATCCAAACTATGAACCCCAAATAATATTGGAAAAAGCTATGAAACCTGCATCTCACCAATTCATAATAGGGTATCTTTGGACCACCATCAGCGTAAATAAACCACCATAAATAGCCAGCAATAGTTGCAAGACCAACATAAGCTGCAAGAAAACACAACCAGGCTAAAAAATTACAAAGGAACATGATAAAAAATAGTGCTATGAAGGAAGACATAATGAAGGAACTGTAGTTTCACATTGTATACATGCAAATTTCGGAGCATATGATATTCTAAGATTTAATTCCATAGCCAAAGTGAAATTATAGCAATTGGCTCTTAAGTAAAGTTGGCCCAACATTAGAAGAGAGAAAGATTATGAGTTGCATGATCACATAATATTTCATATTTTAATTCCAAGCAGATATAAATAATATATCCATGTGGAACATTACATGAAAGACGTTTTTTTCATTCGTAGCCAACAAAATAAATAAGGGGGGAACATTGAACTCTATATAATAGACGATATCTCATTACACAAATTGCGTGCCCTACAAAAAAGAAACTTCAGTTGTTTTCTTTAGAGGCGGTTCTCAAATTCGAAATTTTCGTGACAAACTTCTAGTTTTGGGTTTATAATCGAGGTTCTATGGTGAGGGTATTCAAACCATGGTAGTAATATTCCAAGAGGCATGAATATGGTTTAAGTCATTGAGTTCCATGACATGCTGAGTAAACTCTATATGGATATATATCCATGTCTTTCTCTTTTTAAAAACCTAATTTTCACCTTGAATTAGATGCCCAGACGGTTTGCAGATGCTTCAGAAAGTATCGCCAAGATTACTGGACCACCCTAATCAAACTGTTTTCTTTTTGTCTGAACGGTAGAAGAGGCTCTATCTGGACCACCCTTATCAAACAACGGGTCACCAGCCACTGTGTGGGAGGTATGGATAATAGGTGCTAATCTAGCATGTCAATGTTCCTGAAAGGCAGGTAAAGTATTTCCCCAAGCACTGTACACAGAAGGTCAATCTATTGTCTAGTCTGCCTGAATAGTAGGTATTGACCTTGTATGGATTTTCTGCCAATCGCAGCCACTGCCACTTTCACTTTCTGACCTCAAATCTGTCTGCATGTTGTATCCAATTATTACACTCTAAGTGAGGAATGATACAAGATGAACTTCCAGGTCTAATAGGGTTTCTGAGGTATGAATTCGATTAATGACCTTGTCATAGCAGGGCTTGAATAGACCCTTGCATGCAGTGGCATTCCGAAAAGTTTGTTGAGCCCCTAGACAGTGGGGTAAATTCAGCACGGTCAGGCGAGCTTGATTTTCATCAAATCTTCATCTGTATGACCATAGTCTCACGATCACAGTCCATAGGAGTGAATGTGTAATGGAAATCTCCCTATGTTGTAGTTTATGCATGACATAGACGAAGTCTGAGTAGTAAAGTACTATCATTCTGTGCTGATCATATATAATTCCGATCACACGTAAGACTATCTCCAAATCTATTAATGGAGGAAAACAGATTCGCTTTTAATATACTTCTGAAGTTGCACTGACCTTTAGATCTAAAGTTACAAATGATTAGTACTTACCTCTATAATTGACTTAAAACAAATATGGGTCACTGTTATTCACTTTAACAATAATTATTCGTGGTTGTACCTATGTCCTCAATATTCGACATGATGCCTTATTGCGTTGTCATGGCTCTACCATTGCATAAATGCATGGTTTAAATCGGTTAGGTGATGCCTGATTTCAGTATCTAATTCGTTTTTACATTCTCTGATACCACATGAGCATTTGAAGAACGCTTTCTAATCAATGAGTTTTTGCACATGTGCATGAATGCATCATTGCAGGCTAGACACCACGGAATTACAAAGCAGGACTAAGTTTTGTTATTGAGAAGGATTTTAAAAGAAGACATCATAAAACCTTGAGCTGAAGTCAGTGATATAAAATTAAAAAAAGCAAGCAGGAAAAGAAATATGTAGTTTGGTCGCACGTTTACCTCCAATTATCAAATAACGGAAAAATAGCCAGCCGCTGACTACTGCTTCACTTATCTGATGATGAAATAAAGAAACAAGTCACAACAAAGTATCAAGCATCTAACAGGCAGTCTGACAAGGCGACTACTGATTGTATGCAACAAACAATCATTGAGCGTCCAGACATCATGAAGAATGTCAGACATGTTCTGTCATCCAACAGCCCTAAAGTTTCTTTCCATGCCCCGAAGGTAGTTCCATTACTCTTTGGAGATAATAAATCTGTTTACGTTTATCTTTCCTTTCTATCATGTGAACACAAGTCTGTAGGTTTACAGGTTTCACTTGCATCATTATGTGATGGCGCTTGGTTTCCAAGATGCCACAGAAGACGAATTCATTATTTCTTTGGACTTGCATTAGAACAACAGCAGAGCGGTATTGCTAGTAAGAAATAAAGAAGAAATTCTGATAAATCTCTCTTTCGTGAATCCTAAAACTTCTGGACCTTAGGATTCTGAGCCTTAATACCAAAAAAACAAACGACCATTTCGGCCAGTTCAAAGATGCTTTAACCTAATCTGTCTCACAAAAGAAGAGCTGGAAAAATTTCAATCACAATCTTCATGCATATAATCCACGCGATTTAATATCACAAATTCCCACATTCACTAATCTAAAAGTATTAGATCCCAGATAATACTATTTACACATGACAATTTGGATGAGTCATAAGGTCAAGACTGCTGTAATCTGATAACAGTAAGCGGTATGGTGAAGCCTGTGTTGAAGTTAAACATGCACATAACACACACGTAAAGTTATCAGAAGTTCAGCATTCAAAAACCAAAAAAGTACCTTGCGAGGTTTAGCCATCATAACATTCGAATCTTGTTTGTTAAAACCTATTGCTGTTGCAGGCAATCCATCAGTGACCAAATTCACCCAAAGTAATTGAACCTGAAAAAAAAAATTGGTCAAAAGTTAACTCTAAGGAACAATATTCTAGAATACATTAGAGAAAACGCAAGACAGAAGAGAAAGTATTTCTCTTTCTCATTCAATAGAACCAGGAAGAAATGTCTCTATTGACGTTACATTAGATATTAGAATTTCAGCAAATAGCAGAAACATAAGGAAACAAGTACTGCATAGCAAATATTACTCTCAGGAATCCAAAACATCTATCTCAAAACCATCTGACAAGAGCATTCCACATACATCACATATGTAGCATAACATGCTTACTAGAAGAAAAGAAAGAGATAAGATTGAAATGATTATTCAATGATAAACAAAGCAAAATGGCTGGCTTCATATCATATTTAGACCAAAACAGACCATAAATTAGGTTGGATTGTACCGATGTGACTCTCCCAATAACTTGGCTCTAAGTCATAAAACTACGTGTGAATCTTGAAATTTTTTCCAACTCATACAACTATGTCACCTTTAGCTGTCCTAACCGATAATGTGAATTGGAACTATGGATCCATACTAGTCAACTCAAGTTTTGAACTTTCCCATCCTGACATGCATATGAAGATTCAAGTCAAGTTGGTATTGAGAACATTAAATCATTAATAACCCCTCCCGCATCACCCAATGATCTCTACTCCTTTTGCAGTGGATAGAGTAGACTGTACTACCCACTGGAGACATCACCTTATAACAAACTGTGGAAGCACGTTTGTGACTGATGAAAAAGAGTATATGACAGTAGATGGAAGCAAGTCCAACCCAATTCAAAAGAGAGGAAAGAAACAGATATCAGTGGCTGAAGGTGGAAGTGCTAGCAGCGATGGCCCCCGCAAATCCAATGTCCCCTCTGTCGTAGATCTCCCTACTCCTTTTTCCTTTTCCACTCCAACGTTGGGAACCGAGGCCATATTGTTATGGTTGTCACTTCACTTTTGGCATTTCCAATGATCCCGAGTTCGATTTGGCAAACGCAGGATACATATGTACGTATCCAAAAGTCAATTATTATTTTAGAGATGGCGAACTGTATAAGACGAATTTCGTCAAAAAAATTGATGAAGCAATCAAGCACAAAACATACTAGATGGAGAAATGTTAGTGATTTGTTAACTTACAGGTATAAGAGTTTCTGGCATCCCAAGTATTGCTGCAACAAATATACAAACCACTTCTCCAATATTTGAAGAGATCATATATCTGATAAATTGCTTGGTATTGTTATATATAGCTCTTCCTTCTGCAACAGCCTGGTAAGAGCATAGTAAACTATTAAAAAAAGAAAACTACTGCGGATTTCATACGGAGAGGTACACTTTACAAATAAGGATAGGAGAACCTAAGAATCATAGAACTAATTGACAATTTTACACTGGTAAACAACTTACTGAGACAATTGAAGCAAAATTGTCATCAGCCAACACCATATCAGAAGCACTCTGAAAAAATAATATAGTTGCTTGCATTATTCGACAGAAAGACAAGATCAATTCAGGTCATCAACATAGACAAAAATATTCTCATGAACTGTGGTCCTCGTACGCTAAAACCAATGATCTTTCAACGATTAATTCAGTCATTTGATTTGGCCAGCATTAATTGGCAGCCTTTCCGGGAGAATGATGGGTTGCCAGTGACTGGACAGAATACCTTAGCAACCGCTGTTCCTGAACCCATCGCAATTCCGATGTCAGCTTTCTTGAGTGCAGGTGCATCATTGACTCCATCACCTGTCATTGCAACCTGAAGAATAAAAAGAAAGAAAACACCAAAGTGTAAGCCAAATAGAAAAGAGAAAAAGTAAGACACCAACACCGGTAGTTTAGGGCACTCCACTTTCGAGAATATCATTGATAATTTGCCCGATTGTGTGCCTATCTAAGAAAGAGACGACATGGATCAGAATCTTACGACTTCATTTTGATTTTGGAGCGCTTCAACGAGCATCCTTTTATGAGATGGTTCAACTCTATAACATGAAATGGGAATACGTTATACACAAGGAAAACCTACCGGGGGAAAAATCAAATAAAATTGCAGTAGGTAGTAAAGAGCAAAGTTTTCCTTCAGTCTTGTAAATTAACTTGTACACAAAGTTGCCAAGAGCATCATGCACTACGTAAGTCAACCGACTAAAATCCAGGTGCCCAGTCATCTTTTGAGTAAACTTGTCCTAAGCAAATGAAAAGTCCACACTCAACCCCTCTCAGAGGATACATGCATAGAGACAAATGCTAACCCTCCTAGCACATACATGCAAAAAGATACGCTTAACCTCTTAAATAGATGGTGTTATAAAAAAATTATATGCACCCAATCCTTGCATAATATGTTCCAAAGTCTGACCAACGACATCTTCTTTGAGAAAAATACAGAGAGGAACCTTTTGAAATTTTAATAAGAATTAATTAATATATGCTCCATAGGCAAGTGCAATAGATTTTTTTTTCAATTAAAACTAAAGTATATGGGGGAGATTGGACGAATTCTCTACGGATGAGGCTTCTAACGTAAGTTAGGATGACGACTGTTATTACTGCGTGAACAGATATCCAATAGTAAAATTCCGTTTGTGATAAGAAAAATGTAGACGCATAGATGATACAACAATACTTTCTATGTGAAAAGGAAAATCACTCGGACTGTAGCCCGAAACGAAAAAAATCAGATAGGACCAGTGTGGTCCTTCACATGTGCAATCAGTAAAACTCCTTGAACTACCTCATATGTTTAAATAGATCAATTAAACCCTAAAATAACAGCAACTAGCACGTTCAGATGGAAAATGATGGCCGATGGCACACCTCCTGTTCCAAGCATCTAGCCTTTAAGTTTATCATAGTTCTCAGAAGTGCGAAACAGCTTCTTTGTTCCAACAGTCACAAGGATAGTCTGATTCGTTGGAAGAGCTTTGCCACTTACCCATTTTCGTTACATCTAAAACACGATGATTGTCTGTTTCAATCAAAGGCTTGGCCCTATATTCATTCTCTTTTCATGTTGCATGAAAAAATGGTAGTCGACTTTGTTGGAAGATTTATACCGTTTACATACCCTCTTTACACATTGTAGGGTACCAAGATATTACAAATGAGTTGATGATATATTTCAAAAGAGTTGTATTGAGATGCAATTGAGTGGCATGGTCAGTGTTCATAACTCGCTTCTCTAACTTGTTATGAAGGTATGGGAAAATATCATAGCATGCCTTGTTTCCATTGGAAAGTCTTCCCAAGTAGGTAACACGATTTCGGAAGCCAAGATTGATTTCATTCATAGATTCATTCATTTTGAGAATATATGTACTGATGTCGACTTTTCAACACACATAGGATTTGCATATCATCAAAAAAAATTCTGTGGTCCCACTCATTTGTAAGGTGATGTCAGAGGACCCCAGCACTTCATTTATCATAACACAAAAGGAGCATAGTTGACTATTTTCCGCTACTTTTGCGATGCCATGAGAAGTGGAGTTGTCTTATGACTGAAAATCGCATACCCTACTTATTCCCTAGCTATTCCCTAGCATCTTCATGAAGTCCCTGTTGACTTAGCACTTTAAATTGGTATTTATCATTTATTTTGAACCTTCGAAACTGAATCAGTTATGAAAAAAATTATATTGGTGCTTGTGTCAATTTATTTCTACTCAGTTGCTTTTTCAATAATTAAGAGGCCAGTGCTTTAGAAATTCGCACATTTATACTGTGTAAGAAGCATGCCATTATTTGCATGATAAACCTAGGATCTACTAATGAATTAATATAACGTTTTAGCTTACAAAGAGATGAAATTTATCAGGTATCTCAAGAGTCCGAAATCATTTTCGGAGGATGGAAACGAAATCATTTCCAAGATATTGAATCGATTATATATGGAAACTTTTTTCTTGGATTAATACAGACGTTAGATAAGGTCTTTCAAGGATATCTCTCCTGATGATACCTACATTTACGGCAACCTAGGAGCACGTGAGGAGATACTTTCTAAATAGAAGTCACTAGTTTTACACCTGTCTAACATATGACTGATGGATGCATAAAACAAACTCAATCTCAAAGAAAGCATTGGCTACCAATGGGGAATATGGCACGCAAAATGTTAGGACCCCGGTGATAGCATATCATATAGAGTATTTGGTAAGACATTAACATTCCAAATTGTAACCAATTAATTGTAATGATCAACGAGTAAAGCTAAGACTAGGACAATAAACAGAATTATGACGTTATTTAACTAAAAGTCATAAATTATCACGATTACATCATATTTACTAGCAGACAATAAATGACATTCTACCTCGTAAGTAGTATGATACGTTGCAAAGCTGCAGCTCGCTCCAATGGTGGAAGTTCCTCAAACTCAGAAGCAGTATATGAGTATCCACTGAGATCATCCAAGTGCTCAAAAGCTCCAATTTGACGGCAAAGAGATTCTGCTGTGGACTGACACATAATATGTACCAATATAGTTAGTTAATTCTTCAAAAGAAGCATTAAAAACCAATAAGATATTTTGCCTTAGCCTTACTTTGTTGTCCCCAGTAACAACTATAACACGTATCCCAGCCGACATACAAGATAGTATGGCATTTTTTACTTCAACTCTTGGTGGATCCCGCATCCCAACCTTCAACAGAAGAAGAAAATACGGAAGCAAATTAATGAGTTAAGGCAGCTGCAGAAAATTGTCTTACAACCATAACTAATGATGATCACTTCAATTCACAATATTATTAAGCCGATGACATGGACGAAAGACAACTATCTTAATAGGAAATAGGTGGCCTGGAGGACAAAACTTTCAAGGTACTGTTAACACATTTTCAAGGTACTGACAGAACCTGAAATTTAAAAATCGTGCATTGGACAGAAATAAAATAGTGAGAATATGTAACAGAAAAATTATTGACACGCAATTGTATCAAAGTTACAGTGCAATCAGGTTGGTCGACTCATGCTTGAAATCTTACATGAAAACCCATAAAATCAAGTGTTCTCAGAGGTATTAGTCGGATTTCTGTAAATCTCAACTGATACGAGTTTATTACTCATGCCTTTTTAGGATTTTTAATGGTTCAAGACATTTCTAAGTGTCTCCTGTTATTTTTGCTGAAATTTTAGCATGGATGGAATCACAGAGGAAGAGGAAAAGAAATGATGAAAAGAAGAAGAACCTGACCCATCCAATGTTTTCAACATATCTAATCCCAGCCGTCCTTACTAAAATTAGCTTATTGGTTTTTCTTCCCCAGTCACCGATTGCAGGCTTTACCTGTGTCTTCGGCTGCATATTCATCTTCTTTCGCAAATGGACTTCAAAGTGGGAATAGCTTTGAAAAGCTCACTCTTTTTATTTGAATCCCAACTAGAAACATATAAAACAAGTATCTCTAACAAAAACATATATCCTTTTGTACTCTTTTGACTAAATCAACAAGTTATTTCATCACACTCGAGCAATACAGCATGCCTTATGTAAACTGTGCTGACTTTGGCTGAGTTCTCCCAATTCACCCGCATTTTGACCCTTTCTAATATGCACGGTATCAGGATTGACAAGGTTAATTTCATTCACAGCCAACCAAGATATCGATCAGATTTGTCGAATCCACCCCTTAGACGTAATTCAGAAACAACATGAATTGGGTTAGAGCA
This sequence comes from Spirodela intermedia, assembly GCA_902729315.2. Lineage (NCBI taxonomy): Eukaryota > Viridiplantae > Streptophyta > Magnoliopsida > Alismatales > Araceae > Spirodela > Spirodela intermedia. Next base: position 6,633,705 of record LR746273.1, read on the forward strand.
GCCGATCCTCCATACCATGTCAAGTTAATCAGACCACGAGATCACCAACTCAGCCAATCATAACCTCAGAACACAGAGCTAACAAATACAAGTTACCAAGTTACAATAAATCTTCAAGAGAGTGAATAAAGAAGCAGAGAAACCATCTTCTACAGAAGTAACAACAGATATAGAATATCCAGGCACAGGCTCAAAGTTGCTTTGAAACTTTCCTAGCACATGACACAGGCTTATGGGTTTTTTCACTAAGAGACAAAAGATTATAAACATAGAAGGAATTTTATGTGATGATGGCATAAATATCATTCGCATCAAAGGGAGGAATTAACCAAAAAGATACATAAGAAAAGGATGTACCAGGCCAATAAACGTGAGGTCTGCCTCATCTTCAGGGTAAAGAGTTTGTTGTCCCAATGGCATTCGTTTTAATGCAAACGCCAAACATCTCAGGGTATCCTTCCCTGCCAAACTGGTTTGATGGAACGTGAAAAATGTAAGCACATTTAAAAAGAATTTTTTGGAAAGTGAAAATATGATAATTGGAATCTCTCTAATATTACCAATGTTAACAGTAAAAAACGATTACATCAGAATAGTTTCTTAACGTTAATAAATACATCATATATAATCTAATTGAGTATTAAAGACATCTAAGTCGTAAAGCTAGTCAAATAAAAGACTGATTTCAGAAGACAAACATATAAAAGAATGCTATTTACAAACAACATGATCAAGAAAAAATATTAAAATCATCCAAAAGCTACAATATGCTGAAAACATCATTGAAAGTATTTCCAGACCACTAAATTCAAAACAAGGTTCAGAAGCTTGAATTTACTAATTTCAAACCTCCTTTCGTCGGTGGAAACATTGTACTAAGCGGAGACTTCAGCCCAAAAAAGAATCTGCGTTTCAAGAATCTATACAAGAGCACGATGACTCCTCTGATGTTAAAAAATTTCATTTAGAAATGTTTGTTCAAAGTATTTCAATCTTTCAGAGATATTAGTCGACATAGCACCGAACAAATCCAACTTTATTCACCTTTCGGAGAAATGATACTCCAGGCACTGCCTTGTCAGAAATCAAGATAATTTTCTCAAGATAAATCAGCCTTAGTACCAGATTAAATACTAGAAAAGTTTCTTAGGTCGATGAAAAATCATGAAACTTGCTGTGGGAGCTACTTATCACGATAAAAGTAAAATAGAACATCACGAACAGGATTATGATTGGTTTCCTTGATCGAATTGTTAAATGTCACAATGTATCAGTCATTAGATACTAGCTCCCTGAAATAAGCCCATTTGTTTAAACAGAAGCTTTAAATACAAAAATATCCTGAAGAAATTACAAAGAAACAAAATAAGACTATAAGAGTAGAAGCTGAATCTAGGAGACTGATTAAACGGTAGCTCAGTTGTTCGGGTATAAATTTCCCATAGGATATTTTCTACTGGAGTATATCTATCGCTGTGTATGACAAGACAACAATAAGCATCCCAAATAATCTACCGTTGCATGGAAAAACCCAAGGGATTGACAGCAATTTCATCGTAGAAAGGTTAGATTCAGGGGACTGTGTTCACCACATGAAGGCTCAAAGCATTAGGTTCCTGATATTATTACAAAAAGGATGACAATGCCCAATTTTGTCTCTACTCAAAGCAAGTTGAGTGAGACCAACTCTCAACTTGCCGTTTATGAGATTTAGCTTACTGTTGTATGGGAAAAGGGAGAAAACGGATGTACCTATGAAATCTAGTCTCCAACTCTGAGCGAATATCAGCAGTTAACGGAACAGAAGAGCCATCCTCGTTGCATAAAATATGTGTGCATCTTGATAGTATGCTCTCAGGGGCACCTTTTGAAAACATTATCTCTTGCTGTTTCCGGCTACAAAGTACGCTCATCATTTTGCGGTCACGAGAAAATTCCAAAACGGAGACCTGTGTAAGCGCCCAACTCATCAGAATATGAACAAGCAGATAGAATAGTGACATTCTGGACGGTGATTATTATGCAAAACCAAACATCGAGAAAATTGATAAAGGACGGGGTAATAGAAGGCAATTCTGTATATAAAAATGCGAGCAAGTATGATGGATTAATCAACTTATATGAAACCCGATGAAAAATTATCAAAGACCAATTTCACATCGGAGCTCCCAAAGAAAGGAGCGATTTTTAACCTCCACATAGAAAACATTAGGCAGCTCGCAATATTAAGTAAAATCGTTCACACACAGACATGAATTTTTTTTCAAAGTGGATATTACCATGTGATTATTTCCATTGGAAAGAAGAATTACACACAAGTATACATTCAGCTAACAAAAGGAAAGAAACATATACCAGAAAATGACATTGCACCTCACATTACAAGTAACGTTTGCATATCAAGAAAGACAGAAGACAGTCCATTCACTGAGCAGATCACCAGCAGGAATGCAGCTCCTTATATCTATCATGATGAGGATCATTTCACAAATCTATTGCATGAAATAACACCAAGGAACAAGATATACATGTCTTCCCTTGAATTCCGCATAGAAAACAAGAAGTGTTAATGTTATAAGAAAACAAGGCAGTATCACTGGTGTATGATATTTGTGTTAATGTTCCGCATAGACACGTAAGGCACAAGATATTTGGCCATAGGAAGGAAGGTGGCCACGTGATCAAAATATTAGAAACATATCTTCCGCGTGATAAATGTATACTGGTGTAAATGTGCAGTGCTGTAGCTGATATACAAACAAGAGAATGTGGAACAAACTAGACGAGTAATATGAAACTGAATCAACCTAAATCCAGTTCAATTAGCCACAATTTTAGGACCCATGCTTTCAGAGTTAAACGCAAACCTTTTTAAACTGGTGTTCCCAATAATGATTACAATATGATGCTCTCTCATGTTTGGAGAGCATATCCAAAGCTGACGGCATTGAATCAAAACCGGGAAGACCCACCTGATATGCATACACGTGATCTATGAAGTCATCAAACTTAAAAAAAAGGAGCTGGCAAAGAAAACAATATCGGTTACGATTGAACTGACCTTTTCTGCGAGAACACGGAGTGCAACTTCTGTTGACTCACCAATCTTTTCATAGTTTTTTTTATCCGGGTTGTATTGTAAGATAGATTCATTGCAAAGTGCTGAACACATCGCTATGTGAAGAAGACAGGGAAACTGTGCAGGGAATTCAAGCTAGGAGGAAACAAATAAATACCAGTCAAGGTACTACAAAATTAGGCATGGCATTGAGAAAGAACATGTCACGAAACTCTGAATTCCATAGAGAACAGCAAGATCAATATTTAGAAAATTGTGTTACCTGCACTCCCGCAGCATCAAAAATAAGGCCTTCTGGGGAATAAGTGGTTCCACTGACGGTATACTCTGAAGTGATAGAACGATGGTGCACAGAATGAACTACACAAATCTATAAAACAACCAAAAAAACAGCAGAATATGTTTATGGAAACACACTAGAATCTTCTGATAAGAGTACAAAAAAATCTGCTGTAAAATAAAAAGGAACAGTATCCTATGTAATGGAACACTAAGAATTATTGTCAGTTCAGGATTTCCCAAGCAAAATTAGAGCAGCTTGCACCCAAGTTTTTCATATTGCACCTAAGTTTATTAACCAATGATAAATAACAGCATTACACCCAAGTTATACATGCAATCTTAGGCAAGGTCAACATAAACCTGAGGAGACACTGGCTGTTATTCAGCACACTTGGGCACAAACTAAGACACAAGTGGGCTATCACAAATCTTTCTCTACAATAAATTCGGAATCTGAATTTTGGTTTTCTACACCTAATATATGAAGTGGATACCATAGAGCCAACAAGACACAGGCCCCATCCCTCCTATATCTGAAGCAGATTAAATGTTTCGGGCAAAGAATGAACAAAGTGGAACAGACACTTGACAGAAAGATGTTATAAACAAAGCAGTTCATACATTCAAGGATCCACACAATCACCTTTGAAACGGACATCATGTTCGTTGTGAGAGTGCCAGTCTTGTCACTGCAAATTACCGTTGTGCAACCTAAGGTCTCCACTGATGGTAATGACCGTACAATAGCATTTAGTCGAGCCATTCTCTTAGTTCCAAGAGCTAAGCAGCTAGATAACAAGAACAAGGAACACTATAAGGTTCAGCAGAAAAACAAAAAAATGTCTGAAATTAAGTCCACATGAACATGACATATTTCGTTATAGCTTTTAATTTATGCCTAATTTATCTTCAACTAGTGAAACAGAACCATCCCAAAATTTATCAATACATCTAGGTTTGATGATCGGACATATAGCACTGATGCTCGTAGAGATGTTGATTTGTCCAAATAAGATGAACAAAATTGCTATCCGAACTTTCCAATAAGGAATTCAGAAATGCATAGGAGTATGCATACAAACTTATAGTTAATAATGTCTTCAAGTATGTTGCCAAGAAGGTGAATTTCCTGTCATTCCACCCTCTGTTTGGTTCTTGTTTCCAAAAGTGAATAGCACCACTTTTAATTTTGAATAAGAAAAAAGTTAATTTACTTATCAAGCTAGATGAGCGCACTTATTTCCTGCCAACGTGATATTTACATTTGAAAAATTAAAAAACTGTCGTACTTATTGGGCCATCCTACTCAAAACCAATTGTAATGCGGGGAGCAGGTCTCCATCTTGAAAGTTCATTTAGAATTGACAGTTAAAAAGTTCATTTAGAATACCGACGTTGTCACAACAGCAGGAAGTCCTTCTGGAATTGCTGCAACTGCTAAAGCAACTGCAATCTGCAAATAAGGAAAAAACAGAATCATAAAAGATAATAAAGAAATTGGAAGAGTTTGAAGTGCGTACAAGATTCCTCACATATAATACTTTTTCCATGAATATTGGTCGGTGGATGACACCTTATTTCATAGAATTCATATATTCAAGCCAGATCACAAGAAATTGTTCCGTGGTGCCTTTCAAGAGATTTTCTGTCAATACCTTGGATGTGAGAATTAATCATATGTGGACAATGATATTTGGATCAATTCAAACTCATCCTAATGATTATATAAACCATAAAAGTTTGATGGCTCAGAGGGATGACATATAAATTTCCACCCAACCATAGAATATCATTTTCCACCCAACCATAAATTGATTGGAAGGTGCTAAAGCTAGCACTGTAGGCTAGTTGGAGGCAAAGAAGCAACAGAAGATTTCAACTTGAATTCAATGATCTATAGAATACCGTCAACAAAGCAATCTCATTTCCCAAATCAGTAGTTCAAAGAAATAGAAATATGAGAAAATATCAACGCTACCCCATTGGGGAGGTCCAAAGATAGAAAGAAAATTTGGTTATGACGCCTTCTCGTATTTATGTGAAATTTTGCTAGATTACTAAACTTTTTTAGAGGCTCAATGTTCTTACTATTCATTGTCCCAATCACCTATTGTACTCTCTTGTTTCCATGATATAATCAATAACTAGGTCCGCACTGAAATAAAGTTCATAAAACACAATGCATGACAAAGTATAACCAAAGTTTTTAATGTAACAAAACAATAAAGATTCAATTCACCGTTATAATCTCTAACAACATTGAAAGGTGCATGCAAAATGCCTTTCAAAACATATTTAAACTGATTTAAAAATAAATGATGAAATTTGAAAATAAATTTTATATAAAAAATAAATCATCAAAATATGTAAAGAAAATTATTAGAAAATGTATAACTGTTTCACATATGCATTTATCTATAAAATTATAAAGATAACATGCAACTTATGGTCATCTTTATGAGGGCTTAAGAACGGCTGGTTGACTATAATGATATTTAGTATTTTTTTTAAAAATTCACTTAATTTACTAGCTTTGGGCCATTGAGTATCATCACAATGACAAAAATGGATCATTTCTATGCAGTGGAAAAAATAAAAGTAATTTCGACATAAAAAAATAAACTATAAACAATGTAAATTGCAAAAACTAGAGCTATCTAAAAGAGATACCTTGAAGTAATGGATAGCACCCCTCAAAATACCACCATGAGATGGATCACGGAAATGACCAATGTTCACAACCCATACGAGTATACAGATCCCTGCAATGACCTAAAGAGAATAAAAATGAGCTATGACAAGAAAAAGTCTAAGAGCACTAATTCCACGAAATTAGACCAACTTCATAATCACCTAACAAACTAATATACTATTATAAGCTAATATCATCACCAAGATCAAAACGAAAAGCTGGAAATAGAAGCAGTAAGATAATTCGAGTTTGGCATGATACTAGTGAGGCGGGAAATAGCGCAAATATGAGCCAATATATACCTTGAACTCTTTGTTATATCAACGAATATTATTAACATTATCTTGTTTTATACAAAAGATACCAAGGATACAGTCTTTTCTGTTTACAAACATGAATTGACAACTGATTGTCAAACCATCATAAGGCAGATTTATAAGCATTATGTTTGAATCACATCATTTATTTATATGGCAGCATCAAACAACCGCTTGCTAACTTTAAAAATCAAATCTGATATGATTCCAGAGATCAGACAATTGGAATCCAAATTAGTAAAACCTGGATGCCACCGTTTTATGAATGTGATGATTTTAATCCATCCAATCAGCATAGCTTTTAATCAATAATCACTGAATGTTTCCAAGTCAAACTATGAGCTCCAGGAAATGGTATTGTCTGAAGACATAAAGTTGCCTTTTCTGTGTAGAGCCGTCTACATGCATATGTTCTCACGAAGATGATGGCATAGTGTCATAATCTTAAAGCACTGTCAATAATAAGGGAATACTGACTCAATCCTAAGCCAAAAATATACAAGTTTTGATGTCCACCCATATAAAGAGAGGACCCACCCAGAGTACGCGCCGGTTTAAGCTCATAAAGAATCTGCTCACGAGACACATCTCAGAAGTTTTCTAGAGTAGCTCAATAATCACTGGTGGGGAGGCTCTTCCCTAGAGTCATGAGATGGTTTTGAAGGGTCTCTAACCACAATGGCAGATGCGTAACTAAAGGGTATTAGCTTCATCTTCGAAGAGAAGCAAGTAGACCCTCACTATGATCCCCTAATTTTTCTTTCTAGGATTTGAGAGCTGAAGTATTGACTTCAGTTCAACTACTAAGGCACGTACTCGTCCATAGGGAGTAGTATCGATATCCTAAATCAAGGGCCAACTCCAGAAATAAAAGCAAGCATCGCTGATACCAGATTTTAACCGTTTCCAGATAACCACGCATCTGAATTGGAACGAACAATGGTTGGTAACCAGCAAGGAGGTATGATCAATCTGCATGGCTTTGAATGGGCAATCATTTGATTTTGTCTTCAGTTTCATCTTGATAAAGATTGGTTTGGTCACCTTGGTCCCATTAAGCTGACTTAGGTGCAAATTTTAACATATTATCTAAATGACTTTCCACTTTATTTGAAATATATTTAAAATATGAATAAGCTGCAATGCTGTGTTTCAAATCATGCATTTTACAAGCAGAGTTTTGGTGAACCTGAGTACTAATATGGGGTCAATCATATAATCCACACACCAGACAGATGTTTCGTAGTTTGATGCAACCACTAGGAGATTATCTTCTTCATCCGCTGTATCTCGCATTAGCATGTTTTCATGTAGTGCCCTTTTATGGTACCTAAAGAAAAGGAATGAACCTTATCCTGACACTTTGAAATACTCAAAAAATACTTAGTGATGAGGTAGAAGCGAAACTTATTTTCTCCTACGATTTATGACATCCCCAAAGAAAGATGGTCTTGAGACTCCAGTTTTAGAAGAATGCTCGTACGAGAATGCAGGTGCTCATTGTTTCTGACTTGAGAATCACACAAGAATCATTGGAGATATTGAGGTATTTTTCAGCTTTGATGCTTGAACGAAGGAGTCTTACAAAGTCGTGAGCATACAGAAATTTACTCTCCATTTCATGTTTGGTCAGAACCCAGAGAGAAAAAATATGGTAGCTATGATCAGAGGTTCCTCATTTAAGTCAACAAATAATGGAACCTTTGAAACAGTCCACAAAGGAATGGGCTTTTGATCTAAGTCCATCAACTGGTCCAGGAAATACCTTATCTAATGAGATGAAATATATCTTTTCCGCCAATGACTGAATGTGAAGTTTGCCTTAATATTTAAAACCCCTCTAAATTTACTGCCTGTATTGCTTAACAGATCTGACTACTTTTCTTTTATGACATGGGTGCAGCAACTATTTGTCATTCCACAAAATATGTACAGTGATCAAACTAGAAGGATAATAGTATCCAGTTTTCCATCCAACGGCCATCCATTTTGATACATCTAATGACGCTATCAAACTGCTGCCAAAAGCAGTCAGGAAATGACCCTTATAACACTTGGTGAGCATGTCTATCGTGTCGTCCAGAATATCTGAAGAGACCTAATGAAACACTCCTAAAAAAACATCATGCTCATGAAAGCCATTCCGCTATTGATGTTGCAGTCGATCAATCTCAGGTTTGAATCTGCATAGAAAGGTCAATCTAGAGAACATTATAGCTTCCATAGGTTAGGAGAAAACAAGATAAATTATCTTACAAATGAACCAAAGTCAAGACTGGATAAAAACAAATTATAGCTGGTTAGTATTTTCAAGCTCGTGGAAATATTTTTTAGTTACAAAGGAAGAAAGAGATTTAAAGGCAATATTTGGTACCCACTCTCATGGAAATATTCTTCACTCAAAACAAGTTGGACAATTTACCTCAACTAACTTTTATAAACTAGAAGAGAGAATCACCTTTGCCAGAAAAGTACCAAACTCATCAAGCTTCTTCTTTAATGGCGTCATTTCCTGTGATACCACAGAAACAAAATAGAGAACTGACATGAGAAAACATATCATAGATCTTGTCTACAATTTGAATTTATGGTGTAAGGTTCAACGTAATTGCAGATGTTGAACAAGAAAAACAATAAGATTCTAAATAAAATAAGTAACAACAATCTAACAAAGAAGAACTGCTGCAAGACGCTCATGCTACACAAATAGACGAGATGAGCATAACAATTTAAACTTCTTTTATAGAGAAAAAATATTTTAAGCGCAGGACTCAATTGTTGACTTGAGTTAACTCAATATTAATTTGATAATTTTAAAATATTAATATAAAATCATGAAATTGATGATATGAAATATGAATTTAATTAGAGCTTGATATCTTGGATGATATTACATAGTCTAGAGACTATAAAGTAGGGGGAACAGACTCAATCATAGAGGGGAGATATATCATCTCAAGGGACTCACATCTTCAGTTCTCAGCATTGCGTCACGAATGCTACCCATTGCAGTATTGGACCCAATGCCCACGACAACAGCTCTTGCACGACCAGCGACCACTGTAGTTCCCTGAAAGCAACCAGTTAATATTGGCCACAAATCACTGTTTCGAGCTAAAGGTCAAAGCCTCCTCTTGATCGAATGAATCATCAATGCCATTTCATAAGAGGTAAAAGTTCAATCTGAGTTCGAGAGGGGAAAAATCTTCACAAGGTAATTCAAAAAATAAAGAATTTTTATCTACCCAGGATAAACCAAGCTAGGGTCAGCTAGGCCAAAAACAGTAGAATTAGTTCAAATTCTACTACTTACACAGCCTCTTCCAAACTCATGTGAGAAAGAGAGGTTGTGCAATACCATCATGTCATATGAGACTAGGAGAGAATACGTGAGCTCCAAATCCAAACAACCAAGACAAGTCGGACAGCTACAGCTATGTTTGCACCTTAAAGAAAAAGGAGGGAGAGAAAAAAGGGGCAGAGAAGTAGAAGAACAAGACGAAAAACCAAAAGAAGAAGAGTAGAGGACAGCAGGAAATGAAGGATCAGACTAGACAGCCAGAACGGCTATTAGATCAAGATTGGCCAACCCATATGGAAACCCAAATCCGGTTAACAACATAGAAAAAGGATAAAAAATTGTAAATAGTAAACAGTATGACTTAATGAAGAAATATAATTTACAATAAAATAAGTCAGGGCTTTTATCATCTTTCTTTAAGAAACTCTCTTCCCATTTCTGTGAGGATATTATCCTGGGCACCCGTCTTCAATACCATCTCCATTTACTGCCACCCAACGCCAACAATAATACTGGTCGCAAGCAATAGCAGTCGGCAGTTGTTGCTGATAGAGGATTGAGGTGGGGGGATCGTAAGTGTTCTATTCTTCATCCATCAGCCTCCATGGCCAGATGGTGTCAATTTGAAGGTGATGATTTGGTGGAGAGATGATTGAGGCAATGAGGAAGAAAAGAGTGATAAAAGCATGGTGGGGTGTTTGGTAGGAATCGGAATCCTCCTCCCCCTCCAAGATCAGATCAGAGAACTCTGGGCCAAGTCTAAATACATTGGTGACAGTGGAGACAGTGCCAAGGAGGAAGATCAGGTAGGGATTGGAATTCCCTGGCTAAATCAGATTGGAAACCTCCAATTGTGTCCAATAGAGGAGACTGAGATTGACCAGCTTCCTCTTTATTGAAATATATCATCACTCATCTAATTCTGTCTTTAATACCCACAACCTCGGACTTAAGCACGAGAGTCTTTGATATTTCGTCATTCAGGTCTGAAACCAACCCCAGATTGACAGGATACAACCTTCATTATCCTCAAAATAATAATTAAAAACGAGCAGAATAATCAAGACTCCAACTAAAAAAACTTCACAGAATACATTTTTTTTTTTTGCAAACTCTGTAAAGGAAATTATGAGATCAGAAACTCCAACTAAAAAGGGAAGACTGTATCTTACTGAGAAAAGAATGTTTGTCTTGTCTTGGTAGACAGCATTTGTTGCCAGAGTACGGTCAAGTTCTTTTGCAACAGAACAGCTTTCACCTGTTTAAACAAACATAATCATGTATAAGACGGAAAACAATTTCCAAGAATTCTAAAAGATAAAATGGATCTTCGACTCATGGAAATGATCAAATTCGAAACTCACTTTAACAGAGTATATAAGAAAATTTGGACATATATCACAATAGTTTTCTCGAGGAGAATTCGGTTATGTTTTCAACTCATTGCATAAGCTAACAGGGTCATTAGCGGAAAAATTACACTCCTTAAGAGACTGTCATCCACCCACGCCCACTTGCCCATTTTCTCTGCAACTGTCAATTTCATAACATATGACTATAATTGAGTAAAAAATAACAATAAACTAGCACTCCATGGGTAGTACGGCAAAACGTATAACTAACTTATCTCATCTCAATTTCCAATAAACTTAGTTCATTTGTAGCCTAAGAACTTTGTGGAGTGAGACCAAGCTTCAGGACACAAAATAGCAGACTTCGAATGTTAAACCCAAGGCAAAGGAACAGGAAGGCAGATGAATGTTAAACCCAAGCTGATTATAAATAGCAGAGAACAAACATATAAAATGTTCTGGGCAGGTCAAAAGGGCAAATTTTTCATTCTCAGGGTTTATGGACACAAAAGACTTCGAAATCTCCAGTTTTAGTCAGACATTACATCATATATGCAAACACTTCAACACTAGAGTTCTTTTGTAACAAAGAATAAATTAACCGTGACATTAAAGTGAAATTGCTCCCAAGAAAAAAAGTATAATATGTACCAGTAAGGATTGCCTGGTCAACACGTAGATGACTACTCAGCATCTCGACCATTCTCATATCAGCAGGAATCTTGTCCCCAACTGTGAAGTTGGCAAGATGGTAATTTTACAGTGACAAAGTGGATAACCTTAATTTAAAGCATAGCTGTAATATGCAACACAACTGGTGTACCTCCAACTTCCACAATATCGCCAGGGACAAGTGTTGTAGCTGGTAAAATTGAAAAGCAACCTGTAACATTGTCATAAGATTATCACTCTGAAGAAGATTTTTCCAGGTGAAACTTGCCAATCAACGTTTCATGTCAGCAAATTTCCATTTCTAGCTGGAATAGATGAAATGACCTCTTGAACAATAGTACCGCTTTATATGGGCTACAAACTGTTCACAAGATTTGGTTAACTAAGCAATAGACAGAAATAATAATTGGCAGGGGAATACATGCAAAATAATGCGGTGTGTAATAGGAAAAAAAGGCAAAGTTTTCCACCCTAGCAACTAAAATCAATGGTGAACAAAAGAAAATTCTGAGGAAATAAAAAGCGAATATTTCTTCACTAGGGAAAAGTTTCTAGTAAGCAGACCAAAAGTTATTCAGAGCACAACCTTGATGCAGAACTACTGAAAAAAGAAATGTCAAAGAAAACAGGTATAAACCATGATGAGTGAGTACATTTTTCTCTGACGCTGGCTGAGGTAACCATATGGATTAAAAGCTTACTACTGTCAGTCTATGACAACGTATATGCTTAATCCTGCCATATTAGGATTCAGCAGAGGCAGAAATGTATCAATAAAATGATATAGGGGTTCATGTGAGAGGAGTATTAGGCTGAAGCAACAACTTCCAGAAGAATAGTTTGTGCTCTTTCTTCTTTGTCCTTTTACACTCTCAAGATGTCAGAGAAGTTGAGAGCATCATTCATTTTATGAAACAGAAATAGGCATCTGTATTGCGGACACCACCTTCATTCACATAAGGGGTAAAAAGGAGGTGATTTAAGGCAGATCCTCACATAATTCAGAAAACGAATTATTTTATAATAGGCAAATCTGACACAATCTCATACTTCTGCAAAATACTACATGGATCCCAACATAATTCATGAAAAATCCCTTGATATAAATGAATTTTTCGGTTGATCAGCATCTCCTTGGTCCAAGCTAAGAATCAAAGCATATTAAACTGAAGGCACACACAAAACTGAAGGCTTTAAAATTAATGACCGAGTTATTTTGCAGCTGTCTGGTTCTATCAGATTTTCAGCTCCTCCGATTCCAACTAATCCATGTTTACATGTTAACTGTCATTCGGCAGTCCACATCAATTATGATGAAGGAAATCATCATCTATCACAGAAATAAATAAGAATGTAAAAGAATGCAAATATAGGTATATGGAAACCAGAAAAGACAATTGATGGGATTTTCTTTTACCATTTCGAAGCACAGTAGCAACATCAGCTTGATATGCCCGCAACTCCTATATGATTACATTTCAGAATGGAAAAGGTAAGAATATTAAGACTTATAAAGCAATGCAATACGAGGAAGAGGACTTTTTCAAAGATATGAAGTAACTTTAAAAAATAATGTCTAAAAGAAAATGACTGAACACATAGGCTCCTACAACACTGCAAAAAGAATTAGATCTATCACTTTATCCGTTAAACTCATGATGCATGGAAAGAAAGAATCAAGAGTTTTGTATTGTATTGACCCTTCCCACATGGTACTGATCAAACTAGTAAACTATAGCGAATTAAGGTTTAAGATATAATTTTATCAAAACGCACAAACCAAAGATGAATTTTAATAAATGAAGTATGAAAACCCGTCATAGAAATTTCCATATAAGAAAAATTATCAGCTGCCAGCGTGAATATCCCATTGGTGGGGAAGGACAAGCTTAACCTAAGAAACAAGATCCTTTGCCCACAAGCATCCAGAACTTTTTCCATCCCAACAAAACTATACAACTTTACTGAACCACCGAAACAGAAAAAGAATCCTAATTACTCATCCTCTTTAGTCTCAATTTGGATTCAAGCAAATGAAATCCTTCCAAATGTACACTACGAACAAAATTTCAATACAACAATAGGCAATGAGCGCAGCTGCCGCAACGACAATGGTAAGAGTTCCCTGGATATCAGAACTGGTTCATGCAATGCCATCTTCAGCTACAAGTTATGGACAATAACCAAAATAAAATGAAGAAAGGACGACCTCAATAGCATTATGAAAGGGAAAAAGGGGTTTCCTATAAGAAAGGAGCTACCTCAATAGCTTTTTCCGCATTTGTCTCCGTAATAACACCTACAGCAGCATTTGCGGCCAATATCATCAAGATAACCTATAGGAATTCTGAAAGTTTTAGGGGATGATTGAATAAATGGTTGTTGAAGGATTGTAAGAAAAAATAAAAATAAAATCTGTCATTCAGGAAAATAAGTACCATGATTAACGAATGCATTTTAAAAGGAAATAAGCAGATATCTAATTCCAACGAAGCATAGTTAGCAGCTATGAATGCAATTTTAAGACAACTCCTAGAATAAGAGCAAGACCAAATTTTAAAACGTAGCCAAGGAAAGAAAAAAAATACATGGCCCCAGCATGAAAGCATATTGTCGTGCATTTGAAATAAAATCACCATATAAGCTCATTTAGGGATTTTCCAGAAATGTTTTTTAAAAAAATTAATAGAAAATAATAAATTGGAATAATACTCGAGTAAAATGAGTTAACGGAAATATATAAATAAAAAAATAAAACCATACAAAAAAACCATCCGATTTTCCTTTTCGACCATTCTGGGAATGATTGGTCGATGTAATCAAAATATAAGCAAATGGGAAATTAATATAAGGCTGAGGAACAAGTCAGGAATATGTCTAGGCATGCATATTTCTTTGATAAATTCAAACTGTAAATAAAGTGTGATATTTAGCAACTTATTCCATTATAATTCAGAGGAAAGGTCGATGACTGATCAAAATATTACAATTTCATGTTGCAAAGTCGTTATGATGAAACATGTTTGCTTGATTTGTATTAGAGGCACATTAGAACTATGAAGTAAATATTTATTAATAAAAAAACTGCGCGCGGCGCATATCCCACAGTTACTCTAAAAGAAATCAAGCAAACGAGTCAACAGTGATATCTTAAAGCATGCATGATAGCATCAATGAGTTCTTACAGATGGTTCTAGGAATGCTGTCAAGCCTGTCTCCCCATCAAACAAAGCCAAAAGAAACGAAATAATGGCAGCAGCAATCAATATCTTGACAAGCAAGTCATCAAATTGTTTCAGAATTAATTTCCAGAAGGGAGTGCCTGCATCGAAAATTGACCACGAAGGTGATGGAGGAAATCATTTTGATTATTAGTCAATAAAAGAACAATGCATAAGCACAGTATCATTTAAGGGAAATAAGAAATATTTAAAATACCATGCAAACAACCAGGCTATCACATCAAATGAGAACAACCAATCAGATAGGGCCATGCAGTTAAATATATAGACCAAAGAGCCCGAGTTGAACAGTCATTTAAGAACGCCTAACAGGCTCACAGGAAGCCAGAACTTGATCTACCTCAAAAACATACTATCTCCTGCAATGATTTTCCAATGCATTATTGTACTATTTCGTGGATTAGAAACATCGATCTAAAGGAGGGGAAACATCAAAAATTAATGTGCATATCGATTCTACAGCCAGGGATGATGTCAATATAACAATAAATGAAGCTAAATCGTATGCAAACCCACGAAAAAATGTGCATAACGGAAATGATGCAGATGAGCCAGTTACCAGTTTAATGGGAAACAGAGAACAGTTAGCAACCTTGCCTGGTGGGAAACAATCCCTCTCCCCATCCAGCTGAGAAGAAAGACACCACGTCCTCATCTGGCCACCCACTCACCACCACGTGTTCACAACCCCAGCGTCAGACCCCTCCCCCTCCCTCCACTGGAGGCCCAAGCACCCTCTTACTAGAGGTCCACCTATCTGCAGTTCCGCCCCAACACTAATGGCATTGCATTCACCCTTCTCACTGGCAGCTCCATGTGGCAGGATAGATGAAGCCCAAGTTTCATTTGGAGCACATTTTTTTGAACTTTTCCCCATTCCATGCGAAGGTATCAACTTTACAAAAGATTTATTGGGTAGATCCAGACTTTACTTCGCCCAGCCAGTCTGATTGGCACCCGCTACATATTTCCATCATCTGGTTAGATGAAAATATTTCTCTGTAACACAGAATAAGGCACCCTTGCCTCTGTTTTTCTCACTGTTTTGGAAATCGTGAAGATGGATAATCAGTTCACTACTAGACCCAGGACCACGTTCTTGGTCGGGCCACTCGTCCAGATGAATAGTTCTCGCAACTTATAATTGGTACTATTCAATATGTACCATTACTCCGATCGTACAATGAAATTATTAAACATGTAACATTGCTCCAAGCATACAATGAAATTATTCAATATGTAGCATTATTCAATATGTAACTTATGAAAATGAGTGCTATGTATCAGTGAAATTATCTAAAAATAACATTTCCTTTGTAAATGATAAAGTCTGAGAGGTTTCTACTTACATGATTTCCTCCCTTGTTTTCTATTTACAGTTTATCCAGTTCTCCACAACAATGGATTGTGCACAGTCAACAGCATTTTTATAATTCTTTAATCAGTTCCCAAGTCCAAGGCAATTGATGTCAGGTGATGTTCTCATTGGAATGCAGTATATTCCATAAAATTTGTCTCATTCTGAGCGCTTTATCTTACCAAATTACAGTTCCCTTCCTCCAATCACTGTTCCTGTACTGTTGCCACACTTTATTTTTCTTTCTACACATTTGAAAAGACAACAGCGTGAAGTGCACTGAATTCTTCTTTTCATATCTAAAAAATATTACTAAGGCTAAGCCCAAGCCGTCAATCATGATATTATTTAATAAAGCTAGTGCAGTGGTTAATGCAGTACAGCACAAGCAATAACAGTTTCTCAAAAAAAAAAATCTCCACCACAGTTTGTAACTTTTTCCCTACAACTTATTGTTTTAAGGGTTCGTCAGCACTACTGTGATATGATAGAAAGCTGGCGGATCTATATGTCACATCAGCCTCATCTGTATGCTTGTAGAAACCTTCCCTTTTTTCTTTCTTTCTTTCTTTCTTGGGCCTTTGCTAGCCTTCTCATCACAGGGAGAGCAAGTAGCCCCCCTTTTTCACTTATGCATATTCATGGTCGAGCGTGATCACAAGGGTTCTACAAGTATATGTCAGAAATACAAACAGGAGGATAATTTCAGGGAGAATCCCAAAATTTTGTTGACTTCAATCTGATGAAAACATATGTCCCATTTATCTTATCTACAGGAGTCCACTAATAGGAGGTTAGACATCAAGAACGTTTTAACAAATCACAAATAACCCAAGAAAATATTAAAGGGAAGAAGTTCATTCAACTCATTAAGAAAAAATACAACAGAACAAACTATATACAAGAACAGGGATATTTCCAAACCAACTTAACTTAGAGGTGAAAGATCAGAAGCATAACATAACTAGATGCTATAAAGTAATCTGATTAGAAGAAAAAAAATTGAACTTACTTCCTTCTTGAGGCAGAACTGCAATGGAGACACCAACATTCAGAAAAAAAAAGAAAAAAGAACGAGATAATCAGTTTCCACATCAGTGATCATTTAGACAAAGGACTACTATTCCAGTCAATGGATAAAAGTTGTGAAAAGGACGTGGAGATAGGCTGTTGGACAGTCTTAACATCTCAAATGATTCATTCATCATAAAGTATAATTAATCTGTTTTGTATCATGACAAACTACTACAGGTACTCCGAATATCAAAAGAATTGGAATTGCCTTCAAAATTCCACCGAGGATTTTATCAGTAAGAAAGGAAAAGCCATCCTAATTTGCACTCTATTTGAACTAGATTGTTGCTTTATATCATTTTTTTTGTACCCTTAACATTTAAAATGCATTCCTTTTAGAGCACCACATATTATTAGGTTTTCTATGGCCTTCATAAAGAAATACACTCTAAATTTGTGTGCCAATTCCTCTTTAATATCTTCTTTTACTTGTTACACAACATGATCTACGTCTGAACATAAATAACTGCATGATATCTCTTCTTTCATGATTACTTCTACGAACTCTCCACCACCACAGTCAACCCCAAAACCAAATTTTTTCAGAGAATGTCTTTCAATAGTTTTCATTTGGCAGCTTTGGTGGCTCAATCAATTCAGAGCCTCCGCTGAAATACAACTATTAACAGGTTGGAAATGATGAAAAGCTAGAATTTTTGTCATGTGGAAAACTTCTTTGCACATAATGTACGGTTCCTTTTAGCATCAAAATATGGAATTTCGCGGCATCCTTCATTACACTGTGCATCACTCTGATGACAATTTCATACAAAATGTTTGACAAGTTGGTACTGGTAGTGTCCTTCCTAGGCTTGGATCTCCGCCTTTAAAGTCATATTTCCATAAGAAGCTCCCTGCAGTGCAGCATATCAAGGAAGACTGCTCACACTGAAGAAGAAGACATTGTGGGTGTCGCATTTGAGGGATTGGTTATTAGCAGTGGACTACCTTGATGTACTTTCTAGTTAGAGTTGCATCCTAAGCTAAACCGGATTCCCATGTTCATTGGAGTAACTGAAACAGAATTTCAGTACGACTCAAAATAATTTACATGTCCACAAAAAATCTATAGTCACACGTCAGGCAGTAGCAACCATACCGTTCCTGCCATAAATCCGAGCATTTTCAGCAACCTGCAAGATAGTAAGTGACGTAACATTTGTCAGGAGCCTCCACACCGGCCTAACCATGCGTGAATTACATCTGTACCTGGGCGTCTGTCAGCCCTTTCCCCTGATCCACTCCGAAAGCTTCCAGCACCTGACGAAACAAAGCACGCAGGACCAAATCACACTAAGTCAAACCAACAGCGCCTCGTCGTGAAACGGCACGCCGCAGATGGATCGGGAGCCAGGGCCCGGAGGCACGACCCTCCGACGCCGCCGACACTGCATTGGCGAGCACCGACGGCGTGGCGGACGCAGCTCACCTCAGAGACTGATCTACTGTAGGCGTCATCCATGGGGCAGCCGCCTCGTCTGCCTTGGCCGGGAGGGAGATCGCAGCAGCGGGATGCCAGTCCCGTCAGCAGACCGAGTTCGCTCTTCTTACAGCCTTCTTATCGAATGGATCTTCGAGAGATTGTAAAAGTTACTAAATCCATTCAAGTAATTACCACTGCCTCACGACTGATGGCATAACGGTCGTAGCTTCTAGGCTCCCCGAGATCTGAAACCCGAGCCCCGAGTCCCCAGTTCGCCGACCCGGCCGCGTTCTTCCCTGCGGCCTTGAGGTAGTAATGGTGGGAGTGACGACCGAGAAACGAGTCTGTGGACCGGGTTTACCGAGTTACCCGATCCCAAATTGATGAGGTGTCAATGCTTCTAGAGTCGGATGAATCGACCGAGTCCGATCCATCAGACCGAGTCGAATGGGCCATCTCTCCCTCTCTTTCCTCTCTCTCTCTCTCTCCCCTCTCTCTCTCCTCCGGGATGATTATGAAAAAATAGTTTTAATGAGCTTCTCACATAACGAGAGAGAGAAAGAGAGAGAGAGAGAGAGAGAGACGCCTCCTATATCAATGAGGAGAAATCCGTTATTTACGCCATATCGCGAGAGCTCTCTCCTCCCATTTACCCACCCATTGAATGCCATCTGAACTCAGTAACGTCCCTCCACCCTCAGGATCATACAAATGCCTCTGCATATCGACTTGGCCAGTAAGCGAGAGGAGGAAGAAGAAGAAGAAGATCCCATTGCGGCAGATGGCGAAGTGCTCCCGCGCCGGCGCCGGTAGCGTCCTCTTCCTCGCCGTCGTGGCGGCCTCCTCTCTGGTTCTGTCCGCCGCCGCTGGCGACGGCGCCCAAGGTTCGAAGGCTTTCACGCCGGCGCCGGCGATAAACCCGGCGAGCGACGGCTGCATGAAGCTCCTCTACCGGACGCATCCCTGCCTGATGGAGTCCGACGGCCGGCCCCTCACTGGTGACTGTTGCGCCGATATCCGCCCCGACGAGGCCAAGCTCAGGCGGTGCTTCCATGAGCTCTACGACCAGGAACCTGAGGAGCTCCGGTTCTTCCTCAAACTGATGGACGGCTGCAACGGCGGTGCCATGCCCGGCGGCGCCACCGCGTGATCTTGCAACCCCCCCTCCACCTTCTCTTGCCAATAAATCAAGCTTTCTAGAGGCATCGTCAACGGAGAGGATCTCCGTGGAGCTCATCTCCCACCTGTAACTCCTCTACATAATTCGGATAACTCAGCCTTCTACGTTGAATCCTCGGCCAAGGCGGCGCTCGTCGTCTCAGCCGTTGACCCATCGTCAACGCCGCTCCTCCTCTCGTTGTCTCACAGAGACTGGAGAGACGCTGATACAGAAGCTAACGAGGGCAATCGTAGAAGAACCATCTCGAAAGTCAGAGGCCTAGTCAAATCGGGCCGTGGTGAAGAGCGGGCCCACAGTCCATGTAGGTTACCTACAATGAGGACATGAACAAAAATATTTAGTATTTAGAGCAGAATAATAAATGAAGTATTTGTAAGGGTTTTATTACTTTTCGGTGAGATTACCGCACAGAAACTCGACCTGCAGAGAGAGAGAGAGAGAGAGTTCACCCTAAAACCTTTCAAAACCTGATGCGCTTGGCGAAGCGTGGAGACACCCGCCGCCGCCTCCTCCAGTCTTCCCCGCTTGCGTCCTCCGAGAACCAGGGAAGCTCTCGAATCTGCTCCGCCATAGCGAGGCTGGCCATCCATCGCCTGCCGCCGGCCAGTGCCTCCACCGTATATCCGCCCCCCACCAGCCGGACCGCGGTCGCCGGTGTCGCGTGGGGGGAGGTCAGGGATTTTTGGGCCTCCTTCCTTGGTCAACTCCGTCGCCGTTGTTATCATCCCGGAGAAGTGAAATAGTAGTTCAGCAGGCTAGGTTTCCGAGTCGGTCGTCCTCCCCCCCTTCTTCGGGGTCCAGGTCTCTATCTTTATCGCCACTCGCCGCGGATGGAGAAGCTCTGGGTGTATAGGAACAATTCGTTGGAATGGAAGCCCTCGGCGGTCTTGGCGCTTGCCACCAGCGCGGATGGATCTCGTGTTGCGGCCGCCAGGGAGGACGGCTCCATGGAGATTTGGCTCGTCTCCCCGGGCTCCGTGGGATGGCATTGTCAGCTGGTATGGGTCTTTGCTCTCATTGGTTACCGTTACAATTGAGCGCCTCTTCTACTGAGACTATGGTTTGTTCTGTTGTTAATTTCCTCTGATGTAGAGGATCCAAGGCGACCCTAACTCCAGAGTGTCTTCGTTGCTTTGGTTCCATCCGAGCTCACGAAGTTCGGGTCCTGGTCGTTTGATTTCTTCAAGCCTCGATGGCTCACTGTCAGAATGGGATATTTTTTCCTTGCAACAAAAGGTTTGCTCTTTTTCTGATGTTTGGTTTTCTTGCCCTTGATTTCAGTTTTGGCTTATGGCTGATGTAGAGCTTACTATCCATTTGTGGAGACGTAGAAAAAAGATAATATTAAAAAAAATCCTGAAAGCCTATAATGGTTTTATTAGCTTACTTTCCAAGGAAATTTACGTTCGCAGTTTTGGGTGATTTTAATTGGAGATGAAGTTTGAGATGCCAAATTGAATGTTTGTTAGAGTTTTCTATTTCTTGATATTAATGGTAAAACATCGACCTGTTCTTCCGTAGACATGGGGTTATATGCAAGGACCTAGTTGAGCCGAGCTAGTTGTTTGGAACTGGGGTGCGCAGAGGTTGATTTGCCGTCAGATTTATTACACATTTGCGGGAAACCTATAGAATCTGGTGGGGGGAAGGGGGGCGACTCTACGAAGTTAATGGATTTTACAGGTACGCTTGCGCTGAGGATTCTTAGGAAGCAATGTATGGATCATTACGACGATATCGCAGCCACTGTGCTACAACTTTTTTTGTGGATGAGAGAGTTTCGACTATTGGTATCAAGGTTGCCTGTATATGATCCCCTGCGTACCAATCTTGAGTCAATAAAACTATGAGCATCTGAAAGAACACTCAGCAATTTACCGTTATACAGAGAAATTATGGTCAATTTTTTATGCTTTGAAGGCACTGTATTGCTGAAAAAAAATTCAGATTGAAGGTGGTTCCTCACTCTCTTCTACCTTTTTTGCTCTTCCGAGAAAATCAATGTTCTATTTTCTCTTTGATTGAATGGTGGCTTCAGTCTATCCTCATTTAAAACCTTCATGGAGTGCCAACAGTGTTTCTTTAGGATACCTTTTGTTGGTGATGAATTAGTTTTTGTCCTGGGTGAGAGATGCGAGGTATTTGGGAGGTGACAAGTTTTTAAGTTTTACAGTTGGTATATGTTTATGACTGGTGTCAGTGGTCTGGTTCTAAAATTAATTATGCTTTTAAGGGCATGTCTTGAAAATGCAACGTGGGTCTGAATTACATTTATGAATAATTACCTGATATGGTTGTACGAAACTCCTTTTTAGTAAATTTCAAATTTTTCCATGTTATGTTATTGAGTCACACCAGGAGTTTCTTTTTGCATGCAGGTTATTGTAGATTATGTTGGTGCCGCTATCTGGCAGATGGCTGCAGGACCATCTAATTACTTGGCGCAACCTTCAAAAACAGAATTGCGGTCTACAATGAATGGATCTGCTAATGTCTTTTCTGAGAGTAGCTCTGAATCCAGTGATAGTGATGAGGACTCTTACGAAACTCATGGGGAATCTAATGAAAGTGAAAACAGACAATTAGCTTTTGCTTGTGATGATGGCTGTGTACGTTTATACTTTTCTTCTGATTCAGATACCTTAACTTATAAGAGAACATTTCCCAGAGTTAGTGGTGAGACATTTACTGATGCCATTTTAAATTGTTTTCTATTGTCAATATAATGCATCTTTAAGATTTTTTACTCATTTAATTTTTTTCATCAATTTTTTAATTGACAGGGCGCATGTTAAGTGTTACGTGGAGCCTTGATGGGAAGCTCATATTTTCTGGGAGTAGTGACGGGTAACTCCTCACTGTGAATTGTTGACTTTTCTGTTATGTTTCCATAATTTCTCTGTATTCTTGAAATTGTAACATTGCACCTATGATTTACATTATGCTTAAATACTTGTTCGTTGCTTGTGATTCCCCTATGTAGCGATTCCTGTTTGTGCATATGGAATAATCATCTGGCATGGCCAATTTTTCATCGATACACTGAATGGCATATGTTTATTCACCCTGTCACCATTCTTGTTCGACGTTTGCAGTTTTGTTAGATGCTGGGATGCTTCATATGCCCATGAGGTCTACAGAATCACTGTTGGGAGCTTAGGTACTGGACAGGAAATCTGTGTGTGGTCATTACTTTACCTCAGGTAAGACAATATACCGTCATAGTTACTCTTTAATAGCTGGAGTGCGCGTTAAGTTTTATTATCAAGACTATTTCTGAAGCTGGTCCCTAGATTGACATATTTCTTCGATCTTTTCATTAGGTGTGGAACCCTTGTCAGTGGGGATAGTGCCGGTGGTGTACAATTCTGGGACAGCAGACTTGGAACATTTTTACAGGCACACTCTCACCATAAGGGTGACGTCAATGTTCTAGCAGCTTCCCCTAGTTACAACAGAGTGTTTTCTGCTGGTTCGGATGGGCAGGTATGCATGATCTTGACATCTGAACAAAATGCTTGATGGCATATCGCTCTTATGATATGTGAGCTGCATTCCGTGCATTTGTGAATATCAAGGAGTCATTCATGGAGTTTTTCTTATGTGGGTTAAATTGATGAAATCTCAAGGATTGGTCCCCTACATCTTGAGATGTGGGGATCCTTTTTTTTTTCTTCCATAATGAAATAAAATTATGCCATGTAAAGGGAATGCAGAGATCCAGTCCATATAATGGACGGGGAATTTCTAGACTATCTTTTGTTGATTATGCCGTCCATCTTCGTTGTGATGAGCTGAAATTTTATATTACATCTCCTCTGCAGGTTATCATGTACAAGCTCTTCACTGAAGCTTCAGTTTCTTCCAAGGACGACTCCTCCATTGAGATGATAAGCAAATGGGTGTATGCTCGATATGTGAGAGTCCATACCCACGACATCAGGGCGTTGACTGTGGCGTCACCCATCTGTGGCGAAGGCATGTGCCGGCAAAGCCCTTGGTCCCTTGATTTATGTGATGCAATCGTTAGATGCTTCATTACCATCTAGCTTGACTTAAATAAATCGTGTCATTCCCATGTGCAGATATCCCGCCAGAGAAGAAGACTAAGATCCGCCGCCAGAGGAAGCCCATTGAGTTCAGCTACTCCAAGTGGGCTCATGCGGGGGTTCCCATGCTGATCTCTGCGGGCGACGACACCAAGCTCTTTGCCTATTCTGTGAGAGAGTTCTCAAAGTTCTCTCCCCACGACATCTGCCCCACACCTCAGCAGCCCCCACTCAAGCTGGCTCTGAACTCCTTCATGGACGGAGCTCCACTGGTCCTCGCCCAGTACTCGGGCTGGTTGGATGTCTCGCGGGTGCAACTACAGGGCAGTGCTGCCTCTGGAAAGGACTACGGGAAGAACGCCGGAACACAGCTGCTGGCCCGTGTTAAGAGCAAGGGATCCCAGAAGATTATCTCCAGCGGATTTTCCAGCTCTGGGGTGTTGTTTGCTTACTCGGATCTTACGAAGCCCAGTCTGTTTGAATTGAGGAGGAACAAGGCCGGCAATGGCGGCTGCTCTGTTTCCAAGAGGAAGCTACCTCCCGGGCTGCCATTTGCTCACGCCATCGTTTTCAGTGCCGATTCCTCCCGCTTGATGCTCTCCGGCCACGACAGAAAGATCTACGTGAGTTCCCACTTTTCTGGGTCAAATCTCCACATGTTCTTGGAGTTCCGGAATCCCGAGTTGACTCTGGTTCTGGTTCGTGTTTGTGTAGATGATTCACGCAGACAAACCGGAGCTGATGCACGTCTTCGTGCCGCGCCGAGACGACGATGCCGCCGACCGCCGTCTCAGCGAGCCTCCTGTAACCAGA
The DNA here is from genome assembly GCA_902729315.2 of Spirodela intermedia. Lineage (NCBI taxonomy): Eukaryota > Viridiplantae > Streptophyta > Magnoliopsida > Alismatales > Araceae > Spirodela > Spirodela intermedia. The sequence continues at coordinate 6,658,538 of LR746273.1, forward strand.
ATGCTCACCAGCCCCGACGGCCAGTGGCTGGCCGCCATCAACTGCTTCGGAGATATCTACGTCTTCAACCTCGAGATCAACCAGTAAGTCACCAGAGCGTGGTCTTCCTTGTTCTTCGGCCGTTTTATGTTCTTGCTCTGGTTCTCTCAGGCAGCACTGGTTCATATCGAGACTGAACGGCGCGTCGGTGACGGCGGGGGGCTTCTCCCCCGGCAACTCCAACATCCTCGTGGTCACGACGTCCTCGAACCACGTGTTCGTGTTTGATGTGGAGGCGAAGCAGCTCGGGGAGTGGTCGAGGTGCCACTCTCATTCGCTGCCCAGAAGATTCCAGGACTTCCCTGGCGAGGTCATGGGCCTCTCGTTCGCCCCATCCCTGTCTTCAACCTCTGTCATCATCTACAGCTCCAGGTTCATCTCTCTTCCTTTCTGGGTGTCTTCAACTCTTCGGTCGTTCGTTGACCTCGTGGTTGTTTGGTCGTTTACTTATTTATTGTAGGGCGATGTGCTTGGTTGACTTTGGAATGCCGGTGAGCGTTGACCTGGCCAATGGGTTTGCTCCTGCGGGGAAGAAGTCCCCCTATCCTTCCGAAAGCGGCAAGGTCAAGAGGAAGCTGAGGGACGCCGCCGCCGCCGACCAGGGAACAAAAGTGAAGCTGTCGGAGATCAGGAACTTCGTCCTGTCTGCGTTCAAGGACCCCGTCCTGTTCGTCGGCCACCTGTCGGAGCACTCCCTCTTGGTGGTGGAGAAGCCCTGGATGCAGGTGGCGCGGACCTTCGACGCGCCGGTCCACAGACACATGTTCGGAACATGATCCTCATCATCGAGAAATCTGTTCTATAATAGTCAAAAGGGTTGACTTCCCCTCCCCAATTTCCTGGCAGAGGCCCCGAGAGCAATTTTGTAAAATGTTCCTTATTCCAATCACCTTTCTAGTGGCTAATATTCTTTTTCAGTTCACCATCCTCGCCTTTGATCATCATTTACGTGAGGAAGATGAGCAACAAGGGAATGAATCCCCAGTAGCTCATCAGCATCAAGATATATGCTCTACAAAAGTCAACAGGGTTGACCTCCCCTCCCCCTTCCCCCAATTTCCTGGAAGAAGCCCCGGTAGAAAAACAATTAGGTAAGATCTTCCTTATTCCAATCGCCCTTTTAGTTAAGCTAATATTATTTTGTCAGTAAGTATGATGAAATAACTTTGGATGCGGTTGATGAATCGTCAGAAGCTCATCGGCATCAAGATATATGTTGTACAATAGTCAACAGGGTTGACCTCCCTCCCTCCCAATTTCCTGGAAGGAGCCCCGGTAGAAAACAATCATGCAAAATCTTCCTTATTCCATTCGCCCTCCTAGTAAAAGCTAATATTCTTTTTCCAGTTCACCATCCTCTCACCTTAGACGATATCACAGTTGCAGGAGGAAGATGAGTAAGCATGGTGAAATAATCCTCAGAGGCGCGCTCGGTCGGTCGGTCGGTCTTCAGCAACCTTCAAGGTCCCTCCACCGGAGATAAATCAGGCCGGCGCGGTAGTGGGTGTAGGCGCCGGCGACGACGAGGACGTGGAAAAGCTGGTGGCTGTGGCCGGCGACGTCGAACTTCCCCGGGCGCCACCGCTCCGGCACTCTGGTGGCGTAGAGCAGAGCGCCGAGGCCGTACAGGAGGCCCATGAGGGCCTCATAGGTGGCGGTGTGGAGGGCCTCCGGCCGGTGGCGGAAAACGAGGAGCTTGTGGACGACGGGGACGACGCCGGAGACGCCCATCCCGAAGAAGAGCGCCGCCCGCACAGGGCGGAAGCGGGGGCTCTGGAAGACGGGGAGGAGGGAGACGGCCACGGCGGCGCCGCCGAGGAGGGTGATGGCGCAGAGGTAGATTCCGCAGAAGAGCGGGTCGCAGAGGAAGGAGTAGTAGACCGGAGGGTAGAAGGAGGTGGCGATGAGGGCGGCGATGCCGGCGTAGTCCAGGCGGAGCATCACGTAGGCGAAGCGGGGGGAATGGCAGGAGAAGAGGTGGCAGGTGCTGCTGGCGAGGAGGCAGAACATGGCCCCCCCCAGGAAGGCGAAGAAGGGCCACCGCGAGATGGGCGCCGCCGCCGCTGCCACGGACAGCAGGTCCTCCTTCAGAATCCTCTGCACGTTCCCGCCAGGAACAAACCCAGGATCAGTATTAGTACTAAATTTATTTTTTTTCTTTCGTTGTTCATACGATCGAGCATCACATATGAAACCCAAGTGAGGATCAAATGCTGGGCTCATAGCAAGAATCGACCTTTCCGATCAAGAACGCAACCCAACTTGGAAAAATAGAAAATCTCCAGAGAAAATGAAAGAAAAATAGGCGAGGAGCAAGAGGGTTCACCATGAAAGAGATGTCAGTAGTGTTGGTATGGGGGAATTCGTGGGGCAGGCAGCTGGTTATGAGCTCCAGAAAATGCCGCCCAGACGACGAAAGGGCGTCCATCGATGGGATGGCGGTCTTCAGCTCATCACGCAGCCGATGGAGATCGGATATGTGGGGCAAGGAAGGGAGGCAGCTCAGGAGCTCCTCCGACTGGATCTTGAGCAAATCCGGCAGGTGTTGCAGAGAGTGGAAGTCAACGACCCTCGGGATCTTCCTCGCAGTGTATATCGTCAACGCAAGAAAGATGAAGAACCCGATCAGATGCCTAGAACATCAAGAGCAGAGGGTTAGCTCCGTCGATCATTAAATCTTCACCAGCAGGTGTTTGACCTGAATGGAAAAACCCGAGCCCCGGATGAACTAAGCCGTACATCCAAGTCAACCTTGCTGAGATAGGATCTATCTGCACATCTGTTCAGGAACAATCTCGAGTACTAATCTAGCAATATTTTGTATAAAAAAAACCTCTGTTTCTGAGATTTCACCCCCCTGAAGGGCTCCATCAATTGCTGCAGAGGTCAACGCAACATAAATTCTACAGTTTCATAGACATAATCCATCCCTCCCGATGCAGGAAAAAGTCAAGGAGTTCTGATATGAATCGAAGACCCCATGTAGATGAGAAATCTCTGATCAGGAAGCTAACGTCTACATAAAACAAGGCACACGCAAGGATGAAAGAGGAGGAGGAGGACGACGACGAAGTGGGTCCCCCGGAATGCGATTGAAAGAGCTTGAGCTTCGATCGAGACGCCCCATCATCCGATAATAATGATCTCATGAACAGTCCCACCTGCAATACTTTTTTTTTCTTCTTTTTCTTGTGAATTCCATCCGGTTTCGGGTTAGGTCAGACGACCTCAAATCATCATTGATTGATAGAACAGAGAAGAAACCGAGAACAAACGGACCGGCAGTCTGCATGCGCGAGAGAGATCCCTAGAAAAGTACCCAGAAGAAGCCCCGGGGACGAACAACCCGATCTCAGAGGAAATCAGACATCGGCCGAGAGAGATTAGATTAGCGGCGGCGGCGGCGGCGGCGGTGCTTACGTCCAGACGTTGAGGGTTTCGTTGTGGATGGTGAAGATGCTGAGGAGGATCTGCTTGAGGGGCCACTCGGAGCGGTAGTAGCCCAGAATGTACTCATTGTCCTTGAGATACCCCGGAAGAGAGTGGTATTCCACCAGCTGGTACCTCACCTTCTTCCATAGCCGCCCCCCTCTCTCCCCTCTCCCCTCCTTCTCCGTCTCCCCGCCGCAGCAATCGCCGCCCACCTGCGACTGCGCCGCCACCGCGGCGCCCCCTCCGTCCATCGCGTTCCCGAGACGCCGACCTCCCAACCTGGAAGGAGAACGTCGCCTTGCTTCTGTACTCCCACAGAGAGAGAGGTTTACAATGCAAAAATCGTGTCGCCGGTTTGGAAGGGAAGCGGTCAGAAATTATCAGAGGCGGTTTGGTACGCCCGCCACGTGTTTGTACGCATGAGAAAATCTCAGAAGGTGGGGCCTACGTCTAAACCGGGCTGACCCATTCCGGAGAGAGAAAGACCGAATCGGAGGGCGCATATCGACATAAATTGACACTAAAATTTAGGGATGAGTCCGTCAAAAGCGTGCCGTCTCTGTGGTACGCAGTATCCGGTGCACGCCGATACGTACGGGAAAAAATGGTTTTTAGGCGTCTCAAAATATCTCAAGGCGTCTACATTCACCGTCCCGTAAGCTGATATTTTAAAATATTAAATTTGACATTTACGAGCGGGAAAAAATTTATTAAAAAAATTGACATTTCGAAGATGCTTCAGATGATCCTAGATGCTCACTGGAAGGGTGCCACGTGGACGCATTGAGGCCGTGCTCCACCGCGCCGCCGCCGGGGAGGGCCCACTCGACGGCCCGCCACCGCATATCCAGAATTTAAACATAATATTAAATTATATTGTCAAAAATATTTATTTTCCGAGGCCCAGTAAGAACTTAGAGAACATACGATATATATGGATAAAACTCATCGTAAACAAGTAACTCTTCAGATCGCTCTCCAGAGAGAGGATTGGGCTGCGACCGGGCCTCTTCCACGTGAACGGCCCACGGCGCGTACTACAGTGATGGGCTTAAAAGATGGGCCTTTGCTACCCAAGTAAGGGGTCCATGATGGATAGTCCCCCCCTCAAATTGGATTATTTTAAAAAATCTTGTTGATTCAGATATTTTAATCATTACCTTCGCAATGAGACAGATTTTATACATATTAATATTTTCCACAACAATATATAATATGCTAATTTCAAATGATGGAATCAATTGAATATAGAAATTTAGCACGACTCGATGGAAATATGTTTTCATATATGAATATTTTAAAATATTATCAAAGTATATAAAGTATTAGTATCACGTCAAGTATATTCGAGATTAGGCATAATTTGATCTTTTAATTGATTTTATAAACATATATTTTGTCATTAAAGCATCATGAATTTAGTGTTCCAACTATATTTTCTTTTTTGCTGATAAAAAATCATACATACAAGACTCTAACATGAATTAAATATAATTTATAAATTTTTATTTATTTTAAATATAGGATTTTAATATTTATGAGAGTATGGTTATTCATTTGCGAGGGGCCGTATGGGCCTAATGGGCCTATTCTATCCAGCCAGCGAGCGGGCTCCGGTTTCCTTTGCTCTCGACGGCAGCGTGCTGTTGCTCCTCCTGGAGCTGGCGGCCAACAACGACGTGGAGGCCTTCAAGCTCTGCATCGAGCTCGTCCTCTGTGGACGAGATCGGCCTCTGGTACGGCCGCAAGAAGGGCTCCGATCAGATGGTCCTGGATTACTGGACGCCGCTCATGGTCGCCGCCACCTACGGGAGCGTGGAGATCCTGGAGCTGATCCTCTCCCTCGTCAACGATGTTACAAGAAAAATAGCTCTGTGTGTGTGTGTGTGTGAGAGAGAGAGAGAGAGAGAGAGAGAGAGAGAGAGAGAGAGAGAATCTGAACACCAGAATATTTATGCAGATTTTTGGTGGGGCAACATTCGGCCCACTTCACAGAGCTCCCCAAATTGGATCAGAACAAGGAAAAAAGCAGAGAGAGAGGGGGAGGGGAGAGAGAGAGAGAGAGAGAGTCTAATGCGGTTATGAAGATTTTGGGAGAGAGAAACAGAGGGCCCTCTTCACAGAGCTCAAGATGGGCGAGGGTCGGATGTTGAAGAGGGACGCCGCCGTAAGATAAGAGCAACTCAACCACACATAGACCTTGAACCAGACGGAGGAGAAGACCGTGAGGTAAACGTAAAGGCAGGTCAAGCTGATGACGATGGCGTAAGTCAGCAGGAAACTCCTCATAGGCAGGTCCCCTTCGGTCTCTGGGCCAGGGAACCGGCCGCATTCAGCAAAATCAGAGAGCAGCTGGTCTTTGATCCTGAACCGTTCGATCAACCAAGAAGCTGCATCATCTGGAGAAGTTGGGATCTCTGCGACCGAGATGCGGCTGACGTGGATGTGGACTTCGGCGGGGTCAACCCCAAACACATTGTCTATGAACAGTGGGCATCGGTGCTTGTAGCCAATCGTCACGTCATATACTGTAGAGGGTTTGACATCCAAACTCTGACTTTCAGAAAAAAAAAACATGGCTTTTTTTATAATTGAAAATAGAACTATATATATGCACAACATAAATTCTTTCTTCTTTTTCACACGATTTTTTAATTATTTGTGAATTGTTACTGAACCTGCTTCTTTTGTTGATTTATCTTCTCTGATCTTTTCCTTGAAGCATGAGTCAAAATTTTCATCACAACCTGATGAAGAGATGGAAGAAGGCACGGCCTCATCATCTAATACTCATATGCATCCTGATTTGAATAAGGCGAGCTTAGTCTCCTCAGGAATGAGATTGATAGCTTCGGTTTTCCCTTTTTGGGTGGGTAAGTGGGTGGACTTCAGTCAAAATAATTGAGGCAAAAAGATGTATATTACTCCTGTTTTTTCTTTTTTTTTTCTTCTAGATTGAAATAAAAAGTGGATGTAAAAGCACGTCAATCCTCAAGAAAAGAAATTATCCGTTTATCAAAGAATTTGGAATCCAATCCCAGGATTGCAAATATTCAACCCTTTTTCAAAGAAACGTTATTGCAGAAGAAAAAAATACAGCAGTTTGGTGGAGAAGAGAAGCACACCTGCATCTAATGATGATCTAAGAGTCTCAAAGCAAGCGTAGAAGCCCCTTGTCTTAGGAAGAAGAACATTTTTGAGGATCGGCAAGCCATTTTCAGCAGCAAACTTCTGGCTACTAATACACTTCTGTTCGCTGAGATGAAGATGAGTATTTTCCACATCATTAGTGGCGAAATCAGCAGACAGAAAGATAAATATGAGTTGCAACGATGCAGATGGAAATATTTTTGAAATCGTAAGTAGAACATGAAATTTGGTGACAGAAGCATCACAGAGAGGTCGCAGATTTATTACGTAAAATCAGTGCCTTCAGGGAAAACCGCCAGCCACAGAGGATCATCCGGGCTCTTGTAAGATGAGAGCATATGCCGCATACTTGCTTCATCAATCTCCCATTTTCTTTCCACAGGAATGTACTCAAGAATTTGGAATCCCCAACCAAGCAATGGCACCTTCATCAAACTGCTCTTGAGGACATATTTAAGGCAACCCAAGCAGCCTTTCCTTGCCGCAAAGTTCCACAAGTACATCCAATCAACCTCAGTCCTGTGGTTCGCAAGAATCAGAGCTCTCTCCTTGTTGGGCACAGTTTCTCCAGAGAAAATTACCTTTGTACCGTTTATCTTTTCAAACATAAATGGCCACATACTTAACCACGTCCCAAACAAGAAAGATACTGCTCTCCTGCTGTGGCGTATGCTAAAAAGGCGTATCAAGACAGCAGCTACAGGTGCAAAGTAAGCTAGGGCCATAAATGCAGTAGAAACGAATATAACCAGCATTAGAACACCCCTCAGTATACGGAATGGGGTTAACGGACGATGTCTGGGCTTGTCACCCGAGTTTAGAGGCTCCCGAGGTTCCATTTGCTTCGATACACCCCTGATGCTTCAACTCGGTGTCAGTCGCATGCTGACCATCCACGTTAGGTGGCGATCTTATGAAGAAATAATCTGGGGTTGCTGAGAGGAAGATAATGATCCAATACAAAATTTGACCTCAAGCGGTTTCAGGAGCTTGACTTCCCGAGGGGAGAAGAATGGTAACAGAAATTATAATGGCTAAAAACTGATTATTTTACAGTTTTTACTGCCATTGTCCTGGTCAAAATAATTTCCACCAAAAAGCTTTTGATGGAAGAATATCACACGACGATCTAACTCCAGGTTGATGGAGCATGATGCAGAAGGGAGAGGGTATTAGCAATGAGAGAAGACGTCACACCCTACGGCAAGAAAACACGCAGAATTTTTAGTCGGTCAATTCAACTTTGCTCGTGAGGAACAGACAAAACAAGGGAAAAGGTGAGACGAATTCCCACGGTACCAGATAATCACGCAGTCAAAGACAAATGGCGTCCGCCGAATCCAATCTGAGGAAGTAAGAACCGAATTCAAAATCAAAGGTATCAAGAGGAGACCGTAAAGCTTAAAACAAATCTAGGCCATAAATGCGGCTGTCCGCCGTGCAAATTGTCAGCCGGTTCCCACATCCCACCGGAATATCCCGGAGGATGCGAACCAACCGGAAGACCAGTCATCAATAATCCATTTACTCACATCCAGTATCCGTCAGGACGATCTGAAACCGCCTCCCATTCGCCGACGGCGAAATACAGTGCGACAAGAACTCTCACTCCCCTGACCGACCGGATAAATTCCGCCATCGAGGCCACTCAGAAATCGGAAGATCAACCGAATGGCCGGAAACATCGCAGAAGCCGCGAGCAGAAGAGAAACGCGAGAAGAAACTTCTTACCGTGAATTTCCGGAGCGTCCGCAGTGAAAGAAAGCAGACAAGGAGCGGAAGCCAGAACGGAGGTCTTCCTCCACCACACTCCGCCAAATACAGAGCCGGCAAGGGAAGGAAGAGAGGAGGAAGGGAGGAAAAGGAGGAGCGAATCCTTCGCGCCAATGGAGAGCAGGATTCCCCCCTTCCTCGGGAGGGAAGGAGAGGGACGGAGAGGAACAACCGATTCCCAACTCAAGATGCGCATCAGTCCGAGAATGTCTCTCTCTCCCTCTGTCTTATTTCTCTCTCTCTCTCTCGGTGAATTTTCCCAAACAGGGCGTTTCTCTACGTATCGCTATGCATACACGGGAGAGAGAGAGTGACAGAAGTAAATATATTCGTGGCGTTGATGTCTTTCCTCTCCTCTTGATAAGATTTGTAGGTCCAGATAAAAGACGGCCAAGACGCGTGTCGAACGCTGGGAGCAGGCGCACGGGACCCGTAGGATCAAATATTGACACCATCGTGAGAAACTTTTCTGAAAAAAGGGCATTAATGAAAAATAATAATGAATGAGGTTGCATCTGTCGCGTGGCGACAAAAAGCTGACTTAAGGAGTTGACTTCTCTGCAAAAGCCGCCCGTTCGATCACGTGAAACCACGTTTCATAAAATCGCGTTCCGATTGGTCACGTGTTGGTTGTTTTTTCCATTATATTTAATGTACATTTTCAAGATATAAAAATATCTGTTAATTTCCAAGACGAGGATTACGGCCGCCGGCGTCTCCTGCTACCTGTCCTTCTGAACCGAGTCGCCGTCGTCGGCGCCGGCCAGTTGCCGGCCGTGGTGGGTGGAGGAGTCGTCGTCCTCTATGCCCTCCCAGCTCCGGCGGCAGTTGAGGAAGAAGAGGAGCAGCAGAGCGGCGTTGAGGACGGAGTTGAATGCCCAGGCGCCGATGCCGTTGCAGTCGCCCTTACAGAGGTGGAGCAGGAGGACGCCGGCGTGGGAGGCGAGGTTGCAGGCCATGAGCAGGCGCCGGCAGCCGGCCGCCACGCCGGGAAAGGCCGCCGGTGGCAGGCCGACGGCGACCCAGAAGCGGTAGCCGTAGACGACGGCGTAGGCGAGCGTGGTGGCGAGGATCGCTGCCACCTGCACCGACTGGGAGAACTCGAGCCAGACGAAGGAGGTGCAGACCAGGGCGCAGTGGGTGAGGAGCAGAGCGGCGAGGGACTGGCGGCGGCGGTGGCGGCGGGCGATGAGGAAGAAGGTGCGGAGGAGGTGGAGGAAGCGGGAGAGGTAGAAGAGGTAAGACCAAAAGAAGACGCGGCCGGCGGAGCGGGTGCCGGGGGGGAAGCAGAGGAGCCACTGCAACGGGTGGGTGAGCTTCGAGCTCCGCCGGTTGAGCCAGAACCAGCGGGTCTCGCGGATCTCGGCGGCGGAGGAGAGGAGCGTGCCGGCGAAAATGATGGAGGAGACGAGGAACATGGAGAGGGAGTGGGCGGCGGGGAGGGGCCCCAGGGGGAGTGGCCGGCGGCGGCCGGCGAGGTGGAGGAGGAGGTGCAGCGCGAGCGCCGCCGTGAGATAGGAGACGATGGAGGCGACGAGGAACCACCAGGTGCTGCCCCAAGACTCCGCCGGGCTCCACCGGAACCCTACGATTGCCGGGTGCCCCGTCATCCAGTACTCTATCGCGCCACCCCTGCTCATCTCTTCCGGGCGATGAACAGGTACGTGGCTGACTGGTTGGCTGAGAGGAGGAAGACGACGACGTAAACTCGAAGGAGAGACGTGTTGGATATTTATTTTTTGGAGAAGGGAGGATGAGTCTCAGATGGTCGCTTCGTTACACGTCTGCTTCTAGAAAGTCGCCGACGTTGACCAGGCTTCCTGTGGTCAGCAGTCAATGGGTCTCGTACTTGGGCTCTTATCTGTTGGCCCGATGTTCGGATCGCTTCAAAAGCTTGAAGTAAACGGACCAGGCCACGTCTCTCCATCAGAATCTTCCCCGAAGCTAGGGTCTGACGTGATTATATCCTTCTGGTTAAACCCCGGAGCAGTGGGGGCTCGATAGGAAGATTTCCTAGTCTAGAGAGAGAGCGCGACAGAGAGACAGCTGGGCAGTTGTGGCCCGTCGAGTCAGTCCTCTCTCTCTCTCTCTCTCTCTCTCTGTACATAAACCCCTCCCTCCTCTTCGTTCCAACCCAATGCGGGCCAGATGGGTAGCCGCCGATTTCCCACCGTCTCCTTCCTCTTCCTTTCCATCGTCATCTTCTTCCCTTCCTCCCTGCTCGGCCAGCAGCCATACATCGGCCTCCGCACCAACGACTGCTACAACCCCCACAACGCCTCCTCCGGATTAGGGTACTTCTGCAACGGCGCCGCCGCCGCCTGCCCCGCCTTCCTCACCTTCCGGCCCGCGAACCAGTCCCTCGCCGCCGTCGCGGCCCTTCTGGGCGTCGATCCCTCTCTCCTCGCACAGGCCAACTCCATCTCCCTTGCAGCGACTTTCCCATCGGGTTCGGTGGCGGTCGTCCCAGTGAACTGCTCCTGCTCTGGCGGGTACTGCCACCTTCATCGCAGTTATTGCCACCATTACTGCTCGTAGGAATCATCTAATCTCAAAGGAAAACTGGTTTTCCACAGGTATTACCAGGCCGAAGCCTCCTACGTGGTCAGTACGGGAGACACCTATTTAACCATCGCCAACAACATCTTCCAGGGCCTCTCTACCTGCCAGGCGCTGATAAACCAGAACAGGAGCTCCTCCCAGGGGTACCTCATCGCCGGAAGCAGCATCCCCGTCCCCCTGAGGTGCGCCTGCCCGACTCCGAACCAGGCCTCTAATGGCGTCAGGTATCTCCTAAGTTACCTGTTGAAGGAGGGGGACGAGGTGAACATAAGCATTGCGTACGGAGTGACCAGGGAGGAGGCCCTCGCCGCCAATGGGCTCTCCTTCCGGGACACCATCTACCCCTTCACCACTCTTCTCCTCCCTCTGAAGAACGAGCCCCGCATCTCTCAGGAGACCATCCCGCCGCCCCCGCCGCCGCCGGAACCCTCCGCCGCCGCCGGCGGGAGCGGCTCCAACCGCACGAAAGTTTACGTGGGGGTTGGAGTTTCCATCGGCACAGTCATAATCCTCTCACTTGGCGCCTTCTTTCTGATCCACAAGAGGAAGGAGAAGAACAACAACAAAAAGGGAAGCATCGTCACCGAGGACTCAACTGCGAATCCACCATCGGTGATCCTCTCCTTGATCCCCAACATTTCCCTGAAAGTCTACGAGTTCCACCAACTGAACCAGGCAACGAAGGGCTTCTCCACCGAACGCCGGATCGAGGGCTCCTCCGTCTACCGGGCGGAGCTGAGCGGCTCCCCCGCCGCCGTGAAGAGAATGAACAGAGATGTCTCCGGGGAGATCAACATCCTCATGAAAATCAACCACTTCAACATCATCTCCCTCTCCGGCTTCTGCTCCCACTTGGGCACCTGCTACCTCGTCTACGAGTACATGGAGAACGGGTCTCTAAGGGACTGGATCATCCACAAGGACCGTTCCAAGGTCCTGTCATGGATTCAGAGGATCAAGATAGCTCTCGACGTGGCCATTGGGCTCGACCATCTCCACGGCTACACAGAGCCGCCATGCGTCCACAAGGACGTGAAGAGCAGCAACATCCTCTTGGACGGAGACTTCCGGGCCAAGGTGGCCAACTTCGGGCTCTTCAGGCCTGCGGCCGGCGGCGGCGAGTTCCCGCCGACGAGGCACATCGTCGGCACCGTCGGCTACATGGCGCCGGAGTACGCCGAGCACGGGGTCATCTCCCCTTCGATCGACGTTTACTCCTTTGGGGTGGTGATGATGGAGCTGGTCACCGGAAGGGACGCAGCGGCGGCGGCGCCAGGAGGAGAGGAGAGCTTCGCGGCGGCGCTGACCTCCTTCCTCGGAGGAGGAGGAGGAGAAACACCTGAGGAGATGAGGAGCTTCGTGGATCCCTCGCTGGAAGGGGAGCACCCGCCAGCTCAGGTCCTGGCCATGGCCCGGCTGGTCAACACTTGCTTAGAGGACGACCCAGCACGTCGGCCCGACATGGGGAAAGTGGCACGCGTTCTCTCCGTCATCTTGACTGAGTCGTTGACTTGGGCGGCGGCTCGGCCAGAAAATCCATTGAAAATATAGTATTATATATATATATATATATATATATTTCAGGTTCTACGTAGTTTTCCTTTTTTTTCAGCAAGGGAAGCTCCCGGTCAACTGGATGTGGTCAAGGGTGATCCCGAGGACGACACTGAGCATTCTATTTGTCAAAAAAATAATAAATAATTATATATTTCAGCTTTATTGTCATCGACCAAGGTCCGGGACAACAAATTCCCCTTGGTTTTCCCATAAATATCGGCCCAAAAATAAACACAAGAGCCTGAAGAAAATAAAAAATAAGGCACAATAATCTATATTTGTCAATATAAGATTTTATGTAATTTTCAATTTTTTTTCCACGGATATTTTCAGCAAGGGAAGCTGCCGGTCAACTTGATGTGGTCAAGGGTGGACCTGGGGCCGTACTTGAGGACGGCCTGGTAGCCGGCTCTGAAGCCGTCCCCATACGCCGGCGAGGGGTCCGTTTCGATCTGGTGCTTGAAGAACTCCCCGAACTTCTTCTCGAACTGGGACCGCGCCGCCTTCTTCGGAAGCCCCGAGGAGGAAGAAGAAGAAGCCAACGACGGTGAAGGTGATGCTGAGGTGGCCACCACGTGGGCTCCGGAGCCCGACACGATCTCCGACTCGAGCCACATGTGGGCGAGGACCTGGCATATGCCTTCTTCCACCTCCTGGCTGAGTGTTCGGTATCCTGAGGGGTAAGAGAATGAGAGTAGGGGGAAGGTATTCACGAGCCCGCAGCACATAAATAATTATTCGCGTTGATGACGTGGACCGGGTGATGAGTTGGCAATTACCATTCAGCCGGAGCCACGCGTGCATCATCTCATGAGCCAGAATCGATCCAGTCAGCAGCCTGCATTGGCAGAGTTCGCTTCGTCACCACAATCTTTATCACCCCTTTGCTTTTTTTCAACTGGGTTCAGAGTCCCCTACGAACTGGGATGAAACGTTGACTCGCCCTTTTCCTTTTTTGTCAACTGGATCTTCTTGGATCCCCAGAAACCATAATTTTCTTACTAAAACAATAAAAAAACTCATAAATAATGAAGCTCCCTACGAACTGGGATGAAACGTTGACTCACCCTTTTCCATTTTTTCAACTGGGTTTTTTGGGTCCCCAAAACCCATAATTTCTCACTAATCATATAACCTCGTCAAGCTAGAGAGAGAGAGAAGGAGATTTTTTGCTTATCTTGATAGTAATTAACTTAGGGACTGAAAAATAAATAAAAAGAATGGTGGGTTCTAGGGTGGGGCCTAGAAGCGAAGCTAAGAAAATAAAGAAGCTGATAAATAATGATGATGATGATGATGATGATGATGATGATGATGATATGGGTACCTGGGGAGGCCGTAGAGGATAAGAATGGCAGTCACTTCGCAGACCCGGGTGAGCCTGTAGGGCTCCCTGATCATATCCATGACGCGATTCCCCGCGCCGATCCTCGGTCTCCTCAGAATCTGAAGCCAAATTGAGGAACAGGAGAGCCAAATGAGGCCCATCCATCACCCGCACGGGGCAGCAGCCGCCTCATAGCTGATGAGGAGAAACAACCCCAACCCACTGGTAATCCCAAATAGCATTAAAAAACAGCCCTTACAGTGCTGACAGTCTGCTCCTCGGAGAGGCACAGCCCTCGGGTCTCCGGTAGGTGGTGATGCTGCCCTCCCTGCTCATCCAGCCACACAGGAATCACTAGAGATTTCATGAACAACATTGAACATAACATTTATTTTTATTATTTATTATTTATTATTTATTATTTATTTATATGCATATAGATTGGTGTATATGTAAAGATTAAAGATGCATATGGTTTGCTTATGGGAAGGTTTAAAAAGGGGGAAAAGGCTCACGTTCTTCTCTCCTTCCATGGCCTCGTTGAGGGCCTGTCTCTCGACCAGGAGCAGGGGGATCTGCTGGGTGACCTTCATGTTCAGGCCCTCGAAGAATTCCTGGATGTCAATGAAGAGGAGATGGCACTCGCTGTTGTCCATGATCGCAGAGTCCACGCACTCGAGGCAGAGCTTCCTCCCCTCATCCAGGGAGACGTAGGTTGTGTCTCTTGGCTGGGGACACAGATGGGGTCCCTGATATGATCAGACAATATTCCAGAATACCCATGAACAGGTCAGATCCATGAATGCATCATAGAACCCAACCTCCATTCTCTCGCAGCTGCAGCATCGAGGAGTGCCGTCGTGCTCGTGGAAAGGGCAGTACTTCTGCAGCCAAAATCGGTGTGCCCTGTACTCGATCAGACCTGCTGCATTCGTCGGGATCTGAAACAAAGATACAATGAAATAAAAATTACAGTATAATTAAAATATAATAATAATAATGATAATAATAATAATAATAATAGTAATAGTAATAGTAATAAAAGAAGGCACAGAGACATTGAAAACTTGTTCTTCTTGATGACTAGTACAATGGAGTTGAGGAATAAAATACATACAAATTCCTTGCAGACATCGCATTTAGGGTGATAGCGCTCCTTGTAGCAGGACTTGTGATATGGGTAATCCCCAGACATTGAAAACTGAGACAGAGATGATGCCAATTATTTTCAGTTTCAGATGAAATGATCCTCCGAGGAGGAAGAAGATCACCAGGGCAACGACTCCCTCACCTCGTAATCAGATATGGGGCGACCACATGAGTGGCAGCAGAAACACTCTGGGTGCCAAACAGCGCCCATGCAGCTGAGGAAACGCCCATGGCCAATCCCCGCATTGCACCCGGCACATACCCTGAAAAATTCAAGGTTGATTATCGTCTGTTACTAACTTGAATCAAGAAACCGCACCATATGAAGGATTCCTTCTTATTGATTACAAAAATCTACTGTTTCTCTCACATCCATACCCATTGACCCGGATCTATCATTGACAACAACCCACCAGAAATAGTCGGTAGGTACTCCCACCTGTTTAATATCTTTCTTCTGAACATATGGCATCAGCTTTGGCAGCTAAACGTGGAGCAGATTGTATCATCTCTCTCCACATCCTGGATAGATTACTAAAGAAGATGATCTTATATCCCATAGTCTTGGTGTTCCACGTCCAATCACCAATCCCCCGACCCATGTTCTCCATTTTTCACAAAGGTCAACCCAAACATGCCAAGTTGAAGTACCTGGTCTTTTGGTCTAAGCCTGTTCATCGCCGATTGATGTCATGCGAACCTCCTCCACGCATCACACATATGGAAAAAAGTATCTCATTTACATAATCTCCCAAGTGTTCAATGAGGGCAAGTCATGAACTGGCATCGAAGAAGCACCAGTCTCTCCCATCACATGAGACAACATCTCTTCTTGCCTTCAAATTTCTACCCAATATTCATCCAATATCGCAATCTAAAGCATTTGTAGTGAGTCTCCACCCCCGAAATAGTACGTATTTTCTATATGAATACATTTAGTTGTATTCGCACAAGAACTCAAAGTGAATGTGACAGCAGATATTCGCAAACAATCTAGGCACACTGAAAAATGCAGCACCGAAGACTAACCACAGTTATTAATGCCATCCACAAACCCTGGGTGTGTTCGCTATCGTTTAACTTATGCTCTTAAAGAAAGAAAGAAACTTTAATCGCCAAGAACAGTGCCCCATAGCTGAATATACAGCTAGCTAGATCGGATGAGCAACACATGATTCATTCAAATCATCCCACAGAAATACATAATCTCAGAAGAAAAAAAATTTACCTGGTACCAGAGGAGAAAATAAAAGGTATAAGCTGATAATTATGTCCATTCTCGCGTGGAGGAGATTCGACATTTAAACTTTCTTGCAAAGCTCTTGCGAGTTGTTCGTCATCCTCCAAAAGGGATCCAGTATCTATACAAGAGAGTACACCGAGGAAATAATGTTATAAATATCGAGTATTTACCCTAAATAGGAATTAAAATGTTCATTTTACAATAATAAATGAGGGAGAAAATAATCCGGGAAAAAAATTAAAAAATATACAGAAATACACAATAGCTTTTGACTTCTTACCGATGGTAGGATCACAAAATTAAGAGATAAACTCTACACTTACCAACAGCTTTTGCCTTCCGTTGCTCTTCCTCTGAAAGGGAAAGCGCAATAGCATGGTCTATATCATCATTATCATAGTATGACTTGGACGCCTGTAGTAAAACCAGAAGCTTGGCTCATTAGAAACGGAGGTTAAACAGTAAAAAAGGATAACATCTGTAACCAGAAGATCGTCTGGATAAAAAAAGAAGAAACGAGGCAAAACAATAAATGGCATGGCTGAATGAATTTCTAAAAGGTCTAGATAATAAGGCAGCCATTGCATAGGAACAAACTCTCATCACCTAACACATAAAATAAATTGACTCACAAGATTTTAGCATTCCAAAAATGATACTCGGTGTTTTTATTATAGGGAGTTTGGTTGCCCAGCATTGAGAAGAGGCCAAAAATATTCTTTAAGATCATGTTGAGTAAAAAATAATTCATTATTAGTTCCTAGGATTCAGGAGCACTTCTGAATCAGTTAATTCCACACGTCCATGTCGAATATGCGCATCAACGTTCAGAACTTCAAGGATTTTTTGCACAATATTGCAACAAAATAACTAAGAGCTGCTTGCCCAAATATTATAGGATGTACATCTATATATGTATACATGCAAATGTGTGCCACGTCTATGCATTTTTATATTGAAAAAAGTGGCATTCAGATATTTGCCTCATCGGTTTCATAGTTATGCCAAGATAAAATATTTTAAACAGCAGTAATCCCTAAGCATGTGCTTAAACTTTTGTAGGTTAATTGATGTCAATGAGAAAATCCTAAAAATTGAGAAAAAATAAAAAAAAGACATAAACGAGCAGTCAATGAATCATTATGATTAGCGGATATAAATCTGCTCGCTAGGAAATTCCAACGTGAAAATAGGAAGATAGGATATAGGATACAGATTTATCCCATCACTTCCAAGTGAGGTTGGATCTGATGTACACCCCAATATGTGAAAATAATAAAAGATAATAAAAATGATATTTTAAAGTTTTTAATCCCCTGAATCGTAAAACATCTCGATGCTTGATTCTACCAGTTCTAAACAGTTTTGTGTCTGACTGTAGCGATATATTTTCAACAGAAAAGTATTTTCTGGCGCGAAATATTGATTTGGACCGTGTATCACATCACTTGAAAAAAGCTCTTGATTCTCTTTGAAAGAGAAAGACCCTTAGTCACTGATCAAACACGCTAGTTAATAGTGTGTGAAAACGTAAAGCAAACCAGACATAATTACCGGAGGTGTGGAATGATCGTCCCATATTTCTTCTTCCCTGTATTTTCCCTGATATTGTCCTTCCGAAATTTTGTGGCTTGAACTCTTAAAGATTTTGTTGAGCCAGCCCATGATGTTATATCTTATCCAAGCGTATCCTAAGAAAAAAAATAGAATCAAACTTAGATGGTAAGCAAAAGAGATGCAACCTTAGTAAAAAATAAATATATATATATATATATATATATATATAATTCTATTTGACGACAATGCAAGATCCCATTGGCCAGACTTCAATCATCCATTGAACATGAAAACGGTGAATCCTAGCATATTTACAAGGAAACAATGCCCCATTTTCTTCACATCAAATGTGTAAAGATTCGTGTTCTACTTTGTTTAAAATATTAGAAATACGCGTAATATTGAGCTACTGCCATTTAGAAGATAAATAAGCGCATTAAATATTGTTTTTTTTACATAAAAATCTACCACTAAACCTCTCAACTTTGGCACGATTTACACGACACCAAATCCATATATGGCGAGAGGCTACATCAAAAACAGCAGAAACAGAAAAGGGCAGCCGCCTACTCTCATTTTCTGAATCATCATGGGATTCTCCCAGCGTTCCAGGTCACAAGAGACGGCCCAAATTTCAATCAACGCTATCACAGAGGTCAACACATCTTATTCCCCAGCTTAAATTTGAAAGAATCTTTTCGTTATCTCCTTTCAAATGTTTCTGATAGATTTCAAGTAAGCTTTGTGATTGCCATTTTACTTCAGCTCCTGGAAATAATCATAAGAACTACCTTACCAAGTTACGATGTCCATGAAAGTTTAACCAGAGCGCTACATCTGCCAGGGTCTTATCACCGTTCTCAATTGGAAAGTTAATTCCTTCAACTTCAGACCCACTTACGTTCTGCTAAATCTTTAATGACAATGAATTTCAAGAAGAGAAAAAAAAAAAAAAAAGTTTCAATCCACCATCTCAGATCTTATCGCTTAAACCCCGATTTTTCCTCAATTCCATCTAAGACACCAGGAAATGCCTGATCGATGAAAATCAGAACCCTAAACTGGATCAGAAAGACTTTGGAAAGTCATCACCGACATCATCAAAACAAGCGTTGTCCAATCAATCTGGCGTGTACTTGTGGTCAAAAGAATGAAACTGGTCGACATTTTCCAGAGGATCCTACCAGACGTCATTCCTCAAAATGGTGGCAAGATACCCTCTTACTCTCACAGAATTATGTTCATGAGCCTGTGGGTGAAGATCAAACGCTCATCTAGGTTCAAAATCCAGGAAGAAGAAGAAAGAAGAGACATTTTCCAGCGGGATTTTGATCTTCTCCTGGTTGTCATGTGGACTAGAGAAACAATTCCCCCAAATCTATCATTGCAAAGGAAATGAATGGCTATATATCTCCTTCGGTAATGATCAAGAGAGAAACCGGTAACAAGAGAAGAATATCTTCTGAGATCTCCATAATGGCCCTTGATAAGGAAGGAAAGAAAAGAGGAGAAACTACTGGTGGGAGGATGGGCGCGCAAACGCGCAGAGAGGAAGGGGGGAAGAGAGAGAGAGAGAGAGAGAGAGAGCGAGAGCGAGAGCGAGAGAGAGAGAGAGAGAGATTTACACAGAACCGATTGAACGATTACCAGGTGAATTGAAAAATAAACAAACAGATGCTCTTCAGAACAACAAAATCTGACAACAAGCACATTACCACGTGAGAGATACCGCCAGACGATCCTCAGAACAGACGACGCTGATTGCTTGAGCTCTCCAATTCACCAGAATTCACGGCGTCCTCAATAGAAGAAATCGCATCCGGGAGCAATTTCCCCTCGCAAATTCTTCAACCGGCCTTCGGCTTTCCGTTCCGCAATTCGGAGAGGAATCCCGCGAAAGATGCAGGAACCAGGCCGCGCGACGGACCCCCGACCCCCAACCCTCCGAGATATGCTGAGGATCGTACCAGATCAAAAAAATAACGAAACGAATCCGGGGAAAAGAAGAAAGAGTTTATATATCGGCTGTGATCATAATCCTCACCAAAAGGATGAAGTCGAGCGGAAGATTGGCGGAGGAGACGCCTCTGAGATTCCTTGACTCTTCTATTCTCCCGCGGTCACCCACTCCACACGGAACCGGCAAAAGAATTGGTCGGAGTGGTAGCCAATCGTTTTAATACTTTTTTGTTATTTGGAGCAATCCTCCGTGTGGGCCCTCGGTCTTTTCGCTGGGGAATCACCGGAGAATCAGAAGAAGAAGAAGAAGAAGATGGTGATGATGATGATGACGAAGACTGGGATTTCTGTCCAAGGTTCAATCATTTTCAAGCTGTCCATCTGCTTGAAATGAAAGCTCTCCATGCCATGGATAATCCCAGGCATGCAGGGCACACCGATCAGTAGACATAGAATTTCTCTCTAGGGTTCCCACCAAGAGAGCATAGTGGCGATACTATGCATGAACTGCTTCCGTGTATGGAGGCCTGTAATCCTTGTCTAGAAGCTGGGTGTTTCTTATCATAGATGTTGATTATCTTTGTATCATTTACATTGAACCTCTCTTGACATTTGTAAAGTGCATGACGATGTAGGCTTCCTCATTCGACATCTCAAGAATCAAGTATGTACCCTTGGGCCTCAGAGGATGCTGTCCTCACTGTTGAGTTACATAGTCCCACTTAATGTGGCCATATTCAGCACTCTGACATCTCCCATGTGAAATGTTTCATAGATCTATCGGCAAGGGAAAGTAGAGATTTAAATGAAGAGGGTAAAGTCTCGATGAAAACATCAGCATGTCTATCTTACCTAGTTAAGCTAAATATAGCCCATATCTCTGTTTTCTACATTGACATAGAGACTGAATATGACTTTGGTCACAATCAAATTTTCAATTTCGAATTCTATACATGGGAGTCCAAAGGCTTGGCAAGTTGTTGCAAGAGTTCTCATTAACCCATAGATCTAAAAAATATGTTGTGGCATACATGTGTCCCATCAAGTTTTTTCAAATGCTCTTGCTCTTTACAAAAACTCGACACCAATAATTGACCTTTTGAAAAAAAAAATCATAGAAGTTTTTTGAATACTCATTTCAATAACATTATTATATAGGAAATAAGGAACCTTAAGTCATTTCTTATCTTTGATGTAAGAACAGCATTAATTGATGTATAATATGCACTTATTAAAAAAAGGGATGAATAATATGCACTTATTAAAAAAAGGGTAAAACAACAGCATTAACTGGTGTAAGGAGGAATTGCATTAATGATGAGTATCATTATGACAAACTAAACAAGTATGGAACTCTCTAGAAGACCAATATTCTATCATATATTTATAGAGAAGCAATGATGACAAAAAGGTAAATTTAATATGTTCTTAAAACATTCATTCTTCAAATGCTCATAAATCATTGAGGTCTAACAACATAGTTTTGAACAAGCACTTCTTTTGATAACTCTAACCAGTCTAAGCTAAATTTAAAGTTATAGAAAAACTTCAAACTGTTGGTTTAAAATTCCAATCTTCATATAATCTCATTAATCTAAATCATTACTCACCTACACCCATAAGAAGCTACCTAGCCAATGAAGTTAGTGGAGTAGTTGATATAGAATGTAATGTGTCATTCATCCTTTGCATTGAGGAATTAACACTTCCAAGCACACTGTGTGATTCATTCACCTCCACACATTCCGTCAACTGTGTTACAACATTACTCATTGTTATCCTTTCTTCTGAAGTTGTTGTCACACATGACATTGCTATTTCTACTATTTTCCATGCCATATTGATGTTGAACTCTCCTTGTAACTTAGGGTCAATAATACTCATGATATCACCTCTCTCAACTTTTGAATGAACCCATCTGACAATATGTGTCCTCTCTATGGACTTTTGATATGGTAGTTGACCAGTTATAATCTCCAAAAGAACAATTCCAAAACTATATACATCACTTTTCTCATTTAGCCTATTCTCTTGATAATACCTGCAACAATAAAGAGAACATTAGTCTTGATAATTGTTTCTTATTATTTTATCCATTAATTTATAAAATAAATGTGTATTTAATTGAGAAAAGTAGGAAGAATAACAATAAAGAGGTATACTTACTCAGGATCAAGATACCCTGGAGTACCAGCTAACCTAGTTGTTATGTGTGTAGCACTATCATTATTGAATGCTCTTGATAGTCCAAAGTCAGCTATCTTTGCAACAAGCTCACAATTTAAGAGAATGTTACTACTCTTTATATCTCTATGCACAATAGGTGGTCTACATCCATTATGTAGATAATCTAGCCCTGCATTTTTTTTAAAACTTTTGGTTATATCAAACTTTATCTTGTGGCTTAGGTGAATAGTTTTGTCAATTTTTTAAGGACAAAAGTACCTTGTGCAGCTTGAGGTGCTATATTCACACTTTGGTTCCAATTTAACAGAACACCATTGTAAATTTCACCTAAAAGAGCAATGGCAGCTATTTTAGTGCTTTCCTATGTTGATGATGCATTGAAAGTATATATGAGAAATACTCATGTTATGAAAGAACATCTATTTATTTCATCAAAATTTGAGAATTAGGTAATTTTGTATAGCCAAACCTGATAGATGATCTCGGAGGGTTTTATTATCCATATATTCATAAACAAGAGATAAATGTTCTACATCATCACAATACCCCAATAAGCATACCAAGTTTTTGTGGTGAACCCTCGCCAATAATTGAACCTGAAATATGAGCATCTTGTCACTTAAAATGTGAGTTTAATATAATGATGGACTCTACATCATGTAACTAGACAAAAAAATATTTTTTAATATTGATATATTGAATACTTAATTGTACCTCTGCTTCAAATTCTTTAGATCCTTGTGAAGATGATGAAGAAAGAACTTTTACTGCAACCATAGTTCCATCTCTCAAGTGACCAAGATAAACAATCCCAAATCCCCCCTTACCAATCTGCTGTTGGAAGTTTTGCGTAATTTGTCTAATTTCTTCATATGTATATTGCACACTTTCCCTTTTCCAGCCATTGCCATCCATTGCAGTACTTCTACTGTAGTTGTTTTTATTCAAGACACCTAAAAAATTTAAATATCATAAACAATGAAAACGTTTCTTCATTATTTGGACAGGTTTAGTGTTGTGAACATTTATATACAAAAAGAAAAGTATATGCAATGTACCTGCAGAAGAATGAGATTTTAGCTTCCTTCGGATTATCCAAAAGGATACAACAAATAAAATTGTAATGATTATCGAGGCTGTTATTGTCACAGGAATGACAGCCTTCTTATTGTTGGTGTTAGAATTCTTGCATTGCTTCAGCTCACCATTCATACTGTCAGCAAGAAAGGATTATCACTGAAGAATACATCTCAAAGAAATTATATTCATAATAAATTTTAGCCACTAAATGTACTTGTGTGAAACCTAAAAAAAGACACAATCTATTAAAGTTTTTTTACTAGATGTGTTATAAATTATTCTAATATTTTAGCTTTCGTGTCATTAAGATCTCCAGTCATCATCTTCATTTTACAGGAGCTGTTCAATCATTGTATTCATACGCTGAAAAAAAATAAGACTGTAATTATACCTCATTATTCAGTTTTTTTGTATATTCTGATGCCAGAATTTACTCATAATGAACACCATTTTCATTGTTGGTGGGTTTACTAACCTGAAGGAAAGAGAACCTTTGGACATCTTCTCACAAAGATTTTGAGGAATGACCCCGATGGCTTTGTTTCCAGACAAGTTTCTACACGATCACATAAACTTTACCTTAAGAGAATCTCAAGCATCAGAGTGGTTAACTAGTATTGGATAAAGGTAGAAAGGAAACTTACATGAATCGAAGAGACGGTAACTCTCCCAAAATATCCGGTACTGGCCCTGTCAAATTGTTATCTGAAAAATCTCTGAAAGTGGGTAGGTTTTAATAGTTGTTACAATTTACCATATATTGCTGGTGACCGAAGAAAGGAAACTTGAATAAAACTTTTTGTAGCATCTTTATTATGATTTATATGTCAAGTATGATGGATAAATATGAAGAAAGCATTTTATTATTTGTTCTCAAGCACTAATAATCATGGAAACCATAGCTTACAACGTTGTAAGAGCTGTCAGGTTACCAATCGAACTAGGAATTTGGCCGTCCAAACCGCTTGATGATAAGTTCCTGCACAATTCAAATTATGAACCATGTGAGCAATCATGCATCTATGAATAAGCTTCTACCATTTCCCTTCTAATTTTTTTCCTCCACACGTTTGGTTTTTTATGAACTGCACTCACAGAGAAGTAATCCTCAGGGATCTAGAGTCTTCAGAGTAGGTACAATTGACTCCATCCCAAATATATTCTCTTGGAGAACATGGGTCGACCTCCCAATTTCTCACAAGCCTTAATACTCTTTTGATTTCGTCAATGGCAGCAACTGATACACAAAGTACATACCATCTCAGATGTTTTGATATAAATGAGCAACACACTCAGAACGAAATATAATAAAGGGCAACGAGACAGCAGCACTTGACAAATTTTCAGCGCATGGAACCCCTAATGTTGATGAATTCTAGGTCGGTGTACGACGATGCAGTAGAAGTTGATAAAATAGTAGTGAGCATAGCAACAGCTATGTCGTGAATGTGAAATAGGAGAGGGCAAAGGGCAACCAGACGATGTCTTACCATCACGACCGTCAGTTTGTGACTCGTTCATTTTCCTCACTACAAAACTCTCAAGCGCATTGATGATGTAAGATAGAGTGGACGAGCTTGTGGGACGGATAGAGATGTTGTAAACTCTTGATATCGAAAGCTGATCATCGACGATCTCTTTATGATCTACCCTTAAGTAAGGGGGCCTGTAATCGGGGAACAACAAAACGGTACCATCTACCACATAGATATTCAATCTTCTTGACTCGTTGGCTGTGTTGAGCTTCTGTAGCTCTGCAAAGTGCATGACAATAAATATCTTGTCGCCGAAGGTTCCAATGTCTTGCCAGCTATCTAGATGAAATTTGTTGCGTGATCCAGAGATGGCCGATCTTAAAACAGGAGAGGGAACTTGAAAAGCATCTCCTTCTGTTGCCACAACTTCGTTGGAGGTGTTCAATGTAAAGAAATTTGTGGCGACACCGTCCCAGAAGCGGTCGTAAGGGTCATCCGGAAACCTTCAAGAGAAAAAAAATGCATCGTCATCTCTATTTGTTATCGCCTGTGTTTGCAGTAGAACGTTGCAAGAAAGATGTCCCATTTATTTTAAGTACCCGTGGTTTATACTCAACCTAGATACAGTACCAATGGGCTTGCCCCATCCGGCATTTACCATACCCAGCTTAAAAGCCTACTACACAGCCCTTCTCTCATCGTTGGTGCCCCATTGACCTGTTCTGAGTTTCCAGCTGGCATCGCCCTCCGGAAAGAGAGTATAATGCCTTGACTTGGTTTCATAATATTTGGTGATTCAATAATCAAAGCAATCTCTGGCAAAGAAGCGGAGTGGGAAAAAGAAATGATCAGCAAATAGTGGAGATAGATTGTTTTAAAGTATAGCCACGTTAGTCTGTTCGCCATTCCATAGTTCCAGCGCAGACGGTTGACCAAAGATTGAGATGCGTTTGCGAGAGGATACATGAAATGAAGGAGAGGCCTCAACTCGAGCGTGGATATAAAGGGTGTGCCTTTGCCCGTGTTGACAGGACACACCCGTATAAGATCCGCGGGTGCCACCATGATGATCTCTGAAGTACTAGGGCTGTCGGATTCCAGTTCGACGGTGGTCCAGAAATCGACCCCGATGTGGAGATCGAAGATGGGGGGAGAACCCCGGCCATCGTAGTTGCCATAGAGGAATCCGGCTCGAATAAGGTACCTGTCGCCGGATTGCACCGGGGACAGCGTATAACAGTTCCGAGTCCCGTTGGGGAAGCTGCGGAGGGTTCGATATGGACGCGAAGATGAGTTGACTGGGACGATATGGTTCTCCCCTGTGTCGATGAATTGCGAGTCGCCAATGTATGTTACTCTTGTTTCGTCGTCTTGATATTCCGAGCCATCTGCGAAGCCGCAATCGACGCTTATGAAGCCTGCAACGCCTTCAACATATCAACTCTTTAGAGTGCCATTGTTTTACAAAAGTGAGGGTCCAGTCTGAGGAACCACAAGGGAGGGAAGCAGGATGAAGCAGAAGAGTAGGGAGCTATGTTACCTTTCTGAGTCTGGGCTTGAACCACCCGGGTCACAAATGATGAGAAGACGCAGAAGAAGAGAAACAAGAAGAGTGGCGAAGGTGGCTGTAAACAACCCTTCCACGGCTTGAAATGAGGGAAGCTCATTTTTCCTTTCATCCCATGCGACGGTGAAACTTAGCAGGCTCGACACGCAGAGACGAGGGAGAAGGGGGCCGGGGGGGTGGAAGGTGCTGCGTTCTCCACCGTCTCTATGTCACAGTTGCAGACAGGGAAGATCTCCGACGTCCAGCTCAGTAAACGTCAAGTTACGTCCTGGCATACGGCACAACTCATATAATAATAATCACGTTCCTCAGTTTTGCGGGACGGAAGTATAGGTTTGGAAAAGAAAATGAAGGTTGGTTTTGACGTCGGCTTCATGGCCGGTAGATCATTCATCAGGAGCGCGACTCTCATGTTCCCTCTCTATCTCCATTTATTGAACCAGGTCAACGTCAATCCGGGGCCTTTGACAGGGTCAGCATTCCTGGAGTCGTCTCCCATTGTCACTTTCGTATAGGCTTGGATTACGCTCTTAGAGCTAAGCAGGAGCTTCGGAGTGGCCCGAACCAGAGCCTCGGCTGGGTTAGGCCCTTATGGATGAGTCCTACCAGGCCGGCTGACTGATAGACTTTCGGCGTATGGTACTCCAAATGGTGGCTGTAAGAGAGAATCAAACAGAAGTGATGTAAACGGAAAGAGGATTAGACAAGGTCGGGCAAACGAGCAAGTCGGAAGCTCGAGCTTCAGATCAGGTCTCAGTGAGAATTCGAGGGTGAAGCCTACAACAGAACAGGCGAAGCTTCAGACTTAACGTTTCCCATTGACGACTTGATAGTCGACCCTGACTTTGTCAGGTACCGCGTCCTCTACCGTCTCTAGTTCATAGTTGCAGACATGGAAGGTCGTCGACGTCTAGCTCAGTAAACGTCGACGTCTTAGTTATGTCCCGGCATACGGCACAACTCCCCATATAATAATCATCTCGTTCCTCCGCTTCCGGGACGAAAGTATAGATTTCTATAGGAAAAAAAAAATGGTTGATTTTGACGTCGGCTTCATCTCCCGGGAATTCATTCCTAGGGAGTGAGACCCTCATGTTGGCTCTCTATCTCCATTTAATGAACCAGGTCAACGCCAATCGGGGCCTTTGACATGGCCGGTATATTTGTGTCTTGTTCCACTCAACTGGATCACTGTCACTTTCGTACAGGCCTGGATTACGCCATTAGATCTGAGCCGGAGCTTCGGAGTGGCCCGAACCAGAGCCTTGCCCGGGTCGGGACCTTGTGGGAGAGTCCAACCTCGCAGGGCGATTGATAGCCCTTCTGCGTATGGTACTCCAAATGGTAGCTGTAATAGAGAGTCAAATTGAAGAGATGTAAACGGAAACAGGATTAGACAAGGTCGGGCATACGGGTAAGTGGGAAGCTTCGGCTTCAGATCAGGTCTCAGTGAAAATTCGAAGGTGAAGCCACTGAACAGCCTGAGCCTCAGACTCACCTTTCGCATCTACGCCGCAAAGTTGACCCTGACTTTGGCACGGCATCTGTGGCAGTTACTTGCACGCCATAAAAGGTTGATCGTTCCTCAAGAATGACAGCCCTTCGGCGCATGGATGGGATATGAGGTCACGTTAACATGTTTGAAGACGACCGCAAATGTTGCCCTATTCGTCCGACTATCATAGTCATTTCGAAATGATACTAAAAAATGCATAGTTTTGAAATCTACGTATAGTTTTTTTCTCGTAACATCAGAAGTTTGAAAGGCGAGGCTTAGCACACCTCCTAGACGACCTCATTGAGCTACTCCAGCCAATCCCCTTTGGGAACCATGTTGTATATGAAATTTGGATAAATCAACGGAGCCAGGATGGTCATTACAGTGTAATGACCCACAACTTCGCTCTTGAGGTCTCTTGCAGCGTAAATTCATTGATAAATGTTTGGTGTTCTCATTCCTTGAAGAATAAAAAATCTACATTTCTAATATATACAAGTAAAAAATAATTATGAGACCTGGCGTAAGCTCGCTCATCGGTCCGCCTCCTATCCTCGATTGAAATCTTCATTAACACCACCCACAACTGAAGCACATTCCTTTACATGAGATAATACAAAAATTCTTGAGAGATTCAACTGGGCTCAACAAAGCTGACTGTCCAGAACCTTGCTACGCTGCGCATCGGCCCCAAAAAGGGAGCGAAAGTCTCCAAATTTAGTGTCTTCTGGTAATTTAAAAGGCTACCATTATAATTCTCTTGGAGCGAAAGGAAGATATAAAAACCAGTTTTTTTCAATCCCGGTTTAAGGGGTTTCGAATTTAGCCTGATTTCTTGCTTTTCCTCTTTCCATGTGCCCATCTGTTCTTACTGGCTGTCCCCCATGCGCTCTCGTGCGAAGGCAATATCTGGTTTGCTCTTCTTGCATAAAGGACGAAAGAGACCAGCTGGAGTCAAGGCTGTTCACGGTGGTATTTGAAAGACAAGATTGATTTTCTTAGAAGAACAAGGAGCCAAATCAAGGACCATTTTTTCTTGGAAGAGCAGCAAAATGAGATTAATGATTGGCTGGATCACTGAAGTCAAATTAGAGAAGCAAATAGGATGGATCTTGGAACCTATGTTAGATAGACCTCGGGAGCCAAGTGAGCCTTACTTTTTCATTTGAATTTATATGCCATACTTAAATCGGATTATGTGCTGTTGGATTTGACTTTCTGTCACGCATTGATTTCCAAAATTTTCAATAGAAATATCCTCTATTAATTGTCGCTCACCCTGTTCTCAACCTATCAATCCGAGTTGATTTTTTTGGTATACTGATGTTCCAGTCAACTACAGCTAAGAAATATACAAATCCTGATTACAATGGCATAAAACATCAACTTTCACGGACAACAGTGTGGCATGTGTTCATGCGTAGATGTCATGATCAGCCATGAACCCTTTAAAGCACAGCTGAACTCCAAAAGTTTCTTTCAAGGCCTAAAACTCCATGAGGGCCAGGCAGTTTGAGCCAGCATTTTACATACATTAATAAAATATCCTCCAATCTCTTCCTCTTTTCTTCTTCTGGGCAAAAACAAAGTGACAAATATAAGGTGAACAAATTAGTGCCTTAGAGACAGATTAACAAATAGACCCTACGACTTGGAACCCAATGCACAATTCCTTTTGATCCGTCAGATGAGAATGGCAGCCCCATGAGATATAAAGACTATAGTAGATGCATCGTGTGCAAAAGAAAAATTTATTTGTCTTCTTCTTTGCTTAAGCGACACAACACTACGTATTGAAAATACTATGCATTGAAAATATTGACTATATATTCAAAAAATAGCGAATACAAGGCTAGGTTAGACTGATTACTCCTAATGCGTGCTTGTGTAGACTCTCCAAGTGAGCAACTTATCGTACTGTTAGAAGTACTGCCCTTATTCTAGATTTGTAAAATTCTCTGAAGTACATCCCTAAATAATAATAATAATAATAATAATAATAATAATAATAATAATCAAGGATTTAATAATTTCAATAAACGAAAAAATTAAAAGTCACTATACTGGAGAAAAGTTTTTATCTGATTTTAGTGAGAAAGAATGTCATATATTTCATGAAGAATATAAATAACAAGCATGTCTATAGCTGTTTTTCCTCTGTTTGGGGAAGCTATTAAGAACCGGAAATTTACCAATTAAGTAACATTGAAAAGGCTATCAAACTTCTACATGCAACTTTACTAAAAGACCAGCTTGTGTCAAAGATCTTGGGAGATCGGCCCAAAATCCATTGTTTTGAGGCAAGTTCTGGCTGTAGAAAGGGAGTTGACAAAACCACTTTAAACCATCTTCCACCGAGAGTCTCTAGTTCAATTGGTCCACAAAAATCTCCATGAATGAGTTCAAGTGGTCTTGTGGTTCGAAATGATGAAGCTAAGGGAAATGAAGCTTTTGTTTGTTTGGACTCACACAGTCAATGCAAAGTTCTTCTTCCCTTCCAAACTTTGGTAGTCCTTTAACCATACCATGTGAAGACAAAGCACAAAGAGAGGTGAAATTTAAATGGCCATACCTCTTATGCCAAAGCCAATTCTGATTATACTTAGCATGAAGACATTTTTCAACAATGTCAAGCTTCAATAGGTAAAGTCTTCTCCCATTTCTCTTTACCTCTATCAAAAGTATGCCTCTTTGATCATGAATTGTAAGAATTCTATTTTGTAAATTCATTTTGCACCCCTATTCATCAAGTGTCCCGAGGCTTAAAATATTGGCTCTAATATGAGGAGTATAGAGGAGATTGATCAAGGTAACTTTGCTCCCACTTTTAGTGTTTAAGAGTATCTTACTTGACCTTCAATGGGAATGCATGAGTCATCACCAAAACGGACACCTCCTTTATCTACCTTCGGTTTTTCCTTCTTTAGAAATCGACATTCATTTGCATAATGACCCTTCTTTTGACAATTGTAACAAGTGACAAATGATTCATCTCTTGGTCTTTCATCATCATAAAAGTCTTCTATCTTCATTGTTCCTCTGCTCTTCCTCTGCCATGGCCTCTGCCCCTGCCACGGCCTTTGCCTCTTGCCTGAGAACCATTGAAAAAATCTTTTTTCTTGTTTTTGCCGAGAGCATGAGCCGATAAGGCTTTCTCTTCCCTCTTGACTGAGAGATCTCGAAGCTTGTCTTCACGAATCTAAAGAGTTCCAAGAACCTCCTCCACTAAGATTACATCAAGATCTTGAAATTGCTCAATTGATGTTGTAATCGAGTCAAACTTACCTGAGACTGACCTCAGAAGTTTGGTGGAGAGATCCGCGTCAGAAATCTTCTCTCCGAGACTCTTTAATTCAACGACATTTTGAAAAAGTTTTCCGAAATAATTGAGAATTGACTCGTTGTCTTCCATAGAAAGATTCTCCTAATTGTTCTGTAGTGATTGAATACATGTCTGTAGGCATGGAACACCTCCGTTCTTCGCCTTCAATAGTTTCCATGTCTGCTTAGCAGTTTTCTCTAGATCCAACTCTTACAAGATTTCATCTGAGAGAGTGCTGAAGAGGATGGACATCACATGTCTATCTTTCTTCTTCACTGGAGTCTCCACCTCAACGACATCCCAAAGTTCAAGACCTTCAAGGTGTAGACGCATCCTAGATGCCCACACTTGATAGTTGAGCCTCGTGAGGATTGGAAAGGTACCTATCTACATAGGTTGCTCCGTGCCATGAGATCCTACGACTAGTCTCCCTTCCGCGGTGCCATTTGCTGTTGAGACGATGTTGGATCACAAGTGCTCCGATGCCAACTGAAAAATCTAACTTTATGACTCTTCATAACAACACAAGCACTCAAGAAGAATGAAGAAAAAATAAAACCCTCAAATCAATAAAACTAGAAGTTGGAGAAATCAATCGGCCTATGCAATCAAACCCCGAACAGATCCTCTTATAGAACCAAGTCAAACACCTTATGCAGTAATGCCGTTATGGCAATTACTACAAGCGCTATTATCCTGGCACAATCTCAGCCATCTGTTATGGAGTTATAATGGCTGAGATTGAAACATTCAAAAGAAAGAAATACAAGGAAAAACATAAGATAAGGCGAAACTCCCATGAAGGCCTTCCTCCTTTGTGACAGTGGCAAGATTAATTCCAATATTTTCTCTACTCCGATAATTGGGCAGGGATGCAGCTGACCAGCTTGCTGAAATTGAGAAAGATCACCGTAGGCGATGTAGTGGAGAGTACGGAGGTCTGTGTCATGCCCTTCTGTGTAGTGGAGAAGCAGGTGGGCATAGTCTACAAGTTATCCTTTGCACTCGGGGATAACACTGGAGAGCTGTGTGTCGAACTTCTGTGCTTACAGCATTGCATAGTAGATGGCGCTCTTCCAAAGCATAAAGTCAATATTCAAGAACAAGGCGCTGGTAATAGTCTACTAGTCTAAGATCATCTTGGGTAATGAGCAGTGGAAGAAGGACATAGTGTCTGAAATCTTATATGGGCACAATGTATAATTTTGTCGATGTGAGCATCTTGCACATGTTGGAGGAGTTAGAGAGAGGGAGAGAGGAGGCCCTTCATCTCGAGAGTGAGGATGACGCCTTGGAGATAGCTGTGAGCGACCTGTCGCCAGATCGAGCTATTGTCTTCATTGATGATGGTTTTCACTCCTTTAAACTTGGGTCATGCTGTTTAAATTTTTCAAAGAATATATCTATATCAGCAAAACAAAATATAATATTGGCATATGAAATGTATGATATCTTAAAACTACGTATCCTCTTTGTGCTCATCCTTTAGTAGCTTCCTAGACACTCGCTAGGGGTTTACCTGATTGGCATTGATCTTGAAGTTGTAGAAAAATAATTGTCTTTTAAGATAAAGGTGGGATGATTAGTAATAAATTAACTGAGAGTGATAAATTATGAAAAAAGTTCAACCAAAGATATCATGAAGCATAGCAAAGGTTTTTGTAGAAAGGGGGATGATATGTTAACTATACCACGGCATCATGAGGAATCAAGAGCAGAAGTGAATTGGTCTTTTCATGAACAAAGTGATTTTACGAAATGTATTTCCTCAATACTTTTGATAAACTTATTTTCATTTGTTCAACAAAACCCAGTCCACATTGACCACATATTTAAAATCTTAAGGCAAATTAAGTGACTCACCTTGAAACTCTCTTCAAGATTTAAAACATTTAGTTTGCAATATGGATTAGCACGCAAATAATCATTCTACATTCATAGTTCCAAGTCAGAGAAATCAGATTTTGAACCAATGTTTTGTTCTATTATGAAGAACACATCATTCATCTGAAGGAATTGCTCCAACTCCGCGGGAAATTGTTATGTCTGATGAACTCTCTGGCAGCAATGATTTGGGAGTTTTTTTTTCTATATCTTTATTGTTATTTTTCTTTTGCAAGCTTAATCTCGGCCACACATCATCAGGAGTTATAACGGCGGATAAGTGGCCACGTGAGAAACGGTACCAACTCATCCAATAGCTCTTAGACTCACCCTCTCTCCTCTTCCTATTGGGTCTCTATAAATAAGAGACTATGTGTTCGATGAAATGTGTGTTGTATTTTTCAGTTCTTGTATTCAATTGAGCATTCTTGATTCTACTTCCAATTTCTTATTTCCTTTCTTATTTTGAAGTACTTGAGGTTGTTCTTGACTTTGTGAAACCAACAAGTGGTATCAAAGCCTTTCAGTTCACAGGATCAAGAAGATGGTGCCAAATAAGGGAGATGATACGAGTGAGCACAGAGCGGAGATTACATTGTCGTCGCTGTCTTTGATGCTCACGAAGATGAACTACTGTGTATGGGTAATGCGGATGAAGGTATTTTTGGACTCACATGATTTACTACAGGCAATCAAAGGAGATAATGCCCCTAAGAAGAAAGAAAGTCTTGCTCTTTCGGCAATCTTTGGAGCATTACCAGAGGAGATGCTGCGTTTCTTGACGCCAAGAAGACGGCAAAAGCAAACTGGGACATCCTCAAGTCTCAAAATCTTGGTGTGGATAGGGTGATCTAGTCAAGAATTCAAGGTTTAAAACGTGAGTATGAAATTCTCACGATGTGGAAAAGATAAATAAGTGGTGGATTTCGTGATGAAATTCACGAAGATTGTTTCCGAGCTTCGCAATTTGGGTGAGACACTAGAGGAGAAAGATGTTGTGTGCTGATTCTTGAGGGCGACGCCATCAAAGTTTAACGCACTCCCCTTATCTTTGGAGCAATACGTTGATCTTGCAAATACAATGCTAGACGAAGTCATTGGCTCTTTGAGTGTCCATGAGCTGCGGCTCAAGGACTGGGAGTCACGGGAGGAGGAGCAAGCATTGCTAGCCCGCGCGCTAAGCAAAGCCAAGTTCTCAAGTGAAGAGGAGCCCTCATCTCGCAGATGAGGCAGACATTGTGGCCAAAGTAGAAGCGGTAGAGGCCGTGGCCGTGGTTGACAACCACCTCCTGAAAATACAAAGACATATTATGACAAATCACAAATTTAATGCTACAATTATGAAAAATATGGGTATTTTGCTTATGAGTGCCGAAGCACGAAGAAGGGGAAGGAGGAACGAGCATATATGGCTGATTCTTCTACTCTGATTGTGGAATCTTCTCTTCTTATAGCCGTTGTGGAGGAACATGATAGTTTGCTACTTCAAAGATCCGAGGGTGAGCTCTCTGATCCCAATCTCTGGTATCTTGATACTAGAGTGATGAATCATATGTCTAATCGTCAAAATTTCTTCGCAGATCTAGATAAGATTGCATCTGAATTGTCAAATTGGGAGATAATTTGAGGGTCCAAATTGAAGGACGCGGCAATATTCTAATTAATGAGAAAGATGGTAGACTTCTCTGACTTTCCAATGTGCTATTTGTACCTTAAATAGTGGCCAACATTCTTAGTCGCCGCTGATTTGATGAAGAAGGTTGTCACATGATGATGCAAGGGGGTAACTTGACTATTTTTGATTAAAATGGTCATCTCTTTGTTGAGGTGCACAGATCCGAAGGAAGACTTTACTTGCTGAAGCTGACTGTGGTGGATCAGTGTTTACTTCAAACTGGTGACAGTTCTGAGAATTAGTCGTGTCACTCTTCATAAGTCTTCATTATCATGAGTTAATAATTAGTAAATAATATAGTTTTCACCTTAACTCATAATAAATAGACTTATATTTACGTTAAAATATGAAAGTGGTTTTCAGTTGATTAACGTGAAGTTTTGGGTAATTATGTGATTTTATACAAATTTATATGATTTTTATAGTCTTACTTTTGAAATAAATAAAGAAAAATAAATAAAAATAAAAATATAACAAAATGGGGAGGACCCGCCGACCAGTCGGGCCTGCAAGCAGGTTAGAAGCATAGTTGGGGAGTCGCCGTGAGTAGGGGCTCGAGTGGCTAGGACTGATAGGGACACGTGTACGCCACTCCCCTTCCACGTCACCGGTGGCCAGTCAGCTGTGCAACAAAGAGTGGTCGTAAACGTGTGAGAAAGGGACTTGCTTGCAAATGTAATATTACTATATATTCATCTGAAACTTCGGACGCACAAGCGATGTGAGACTAAACCTGCATCACACCTTCCTCATAAAGGCTTTGATGATTTTAATACCTAAAATACCCCTTATTTATAATAGAGATATACCATGATGATGTCATTAAATAAGGGCATTATAGTACTTATGTTAATCTCTCACATACAGGCAGGCAACCGGTGTGGGTTCGAATCCTCCTAGAGCCAAAACTCATATTTTTTATCTGATTATCGCGACTTTCCTCTAGATCACTGGTGAAGGATTAAGTCACAAAAGTTGTTGGATCATCGTCAAAAATTTCGTCAACACTATTTGTGGAGCATTATTACTAAAATTGTTAAATGATTTGCAATAAAAGGATCACAAATCTATCGAGTAAAGCATCTCTGATTGATCGACGAATAAGCCGTCGTTGAGAAGAGTGATCTATCGGGAGACGAGTCGTCACCTCTTAAGAGTGTACCGGATGCGATGAAGAGCCTCCTCTTGTTGTGCGGACTTGAGGATGAAGCTCCCTGACACGCGCCCCACCTCCATCCAACTCCTCTCCGTCGGGTGACAGCCGCCAGACAGCCGCAAAGTCACTGTTTCTCTACTCTGCCGGGTGACAGCCGCCGGAGATGATTCGACGACCCATTTCATTGATCTCTAGACTTCGTAAGGAGATCTAAAGATTGCCCACGTCGTCCTTGATCTAAGGAGAGCCTTCGAGGCCGTGGACACTATATGACGATCCTCCTAAATGCTTAGGATTTCGGTGCATCGCCGACGCATCACCGTCGCGATGTCGGAACTCTATTTTTTTGAATCTAAATAAAAGATCACTTTTCCTGACAGGTTTCCCGAAGACTGATGCTTCCAAGAATATTACTTCCATTGCGTAGCTGGCCGAGATTGGTAGATGTTATTTGGATTCTTTACCTTCTCTGTGTATTTCACCGGCGTCGTCGGGAAGGTTTCTCTTCTATTTCTCTGTCATGTATTTTATTTCCTGGTACATCAAATCCATTGTTTGATCATTACAAAAATGCGTAAGAATGATAGTTTCTCATGATGATATGGCAACATTTAACACATGGTATCTTCAGCTCCTCACAGCAGTGCTCCTGGTCAAAGCCTACCTGCCCGCCGCCGCCACCGCCGCCGCCAGTGCTTGACCGGTAGCACTGCTTCGCCTTGGTGGATCCCGCATCCCAACCTTCAACAGAGGGAGAAAATACGGAAGCAAATTAATGAGTTTAGGCAGCTGCAGAAAATTGTCTTACAACCATAACTAATGATGATCACTTCAATTCACAGTATTATTAAGCCATCGGCAGTTGATGCCACCATTACTGCTCGTAGGAATCATCTAATCTCAAAGGAAAACTGATTTTGCACAGGTATTACCAGGCCGAAGCCTCCTACGTGGTCAGTACGGGAGACACCTATTTAACCATCGCCAACAACATCTTCCAGGGCCTCTCTACCTGCCAGGCGCTGATAAACCAGAACAGGAGCTCCTCCCAGGGGTACCTCATCGCCGGAAGCAGCATCCCCGTCCCCCTGAGGTGCGCCTGCCCGACTCCGAACCAGGTCTCTAATGGCGTCAGGTATCTCCTAAGTTACCTGTTGAAGGAGGGGGACGAGGTGAACATAAGCATTGCGTACGGAGTGACCAGGGAGGAGGCCCTCGCCGCCAATGGGCTCTCCTTCCGGGACACCATCTACCCCTTCACCACTCTTCTCCTCCCTCTGAAGAACGAGCCCCGCATCTCTCAGGAGACCATCCCGCCGCCCCCGCCGCCGCCGCCGGAGCCCTCCGCCGCCGGCGGGAGCGGCTCCAACCGCACGAAAGTTTACGTGGGGGTTGGAGTTTCCATCGGCACGGTCATAATCCTCTCACTTGGCGCCTTCTTTCTGATCCACAAGAGGAAGGAGAAGAACAACAACAAAAAGGGAAGCATCGTCACCGAGGACTCAACTGCGAATCCACCATCGGTGATCCTCTCCTTGATCCCTAACATTTCCCTGAAAGTCTACGAGTTCCACCAACTGAACCAGGCAACGAAGGGCTTCTCCACCGAACGCCGGATCGAGGGCTCCTCCGTCTACCGGGCGGAGCTGAGCGGCTCCCCCGCCGCCGTGAAGAGAATGAACAGAGATGTCTCCGGGGAGATCAACATCCTCATGAAAATCAACCACTTCAACATCATCTCCCTCTCCGGCTTCTGCTCCCACCTGGGCACCTGCTACCTCGTCTACGAGTACATGGAGAACGGGTCTCTAAGGGACTGGATCATCCACAAGGACCGTTCCAAGGTCCTGCCATGGATTCAGAGGATCAAGATAGCTCTCGACGTGGCCATTGGGCTCGAGCATCTCCACGGCTACACAGAGCCGCCATGCGTCCACAAGGACGTGAAGAGCAGCAACATCCTCTTGGACGGAGACTTCCGGGCCAAGGTGGCCAACTTGGGGCACTTCAGGCCTGCGGCCGGCGGCGGCGAGTTCCCGCCGACGAGGCACATCGTCGGCACCGTCGGCTACATGGCGCCGGAGTACGCCGAGCACGGGTTCATCTCCCCTTCGATCGACGTTTACTCCTTTGGGGTGGTGATGATGGAGCTGGTCACCGGAAGGGACGCAGCGACGGCGGCGCCAGGAGGAGAGGAGAGCTTCGCGGCGGCGCTGACCTCCTTCCTCGGAGGAGGAGGAGGAGACCCACCTGAGGAGATGAGGAGCTTCGTGGATCCCTCGCTGGAAGGGGAGCACCCGCCAGCTCAGGTCCTGGCCATGGCCCGGCTGGTCAACACTTGCTTAGAGGACGACCCAGCACGTCGGCCCGACATGGGGAAAGTGGCACGCGTTCTCTCCGTCATCTTGACTGAGTCGTTGACTTGGGCGGCGGCTCGGCCAGAAAATCCATTGAAAATATAGTATTATATATTTCAGGTTTCTACGTAGTTTTCCTTTTTTTCAGCAGGGAAGCTCCCGGTCAACTGGATGTGGTCAAGGGTGATCCCGAGGACGACACTGAGCATTCTATTTGTCAAAAAAATAATAAATAATTATATATTTCAGCTTTATTGTCATCGACCAAGGTCCGGGACAACAAATTCCCCTTGGTTTTCCCATAAATATCGGCCCAAAAATAAACACAAGAACCTGAAGAAAATAAAAAATAAGGCACAATAATCTATATTTGTCAATATAAGATTTTATGTAATTTTCATTTTTTTTTCCACGGATATTTTCAGCAAGGGAAGCTGCCGGTCAACTTGATGTGGTCAAGGGTGGACCTGAGGCCGTACTTGTCGACGGCCTGGTAGCCGGCTCTGAAGCCGTCCCCATACGCCGGCGAGGGGTCCGTTTCGATCTGGTGCTTGAGGAACTCCCCGAACTTCTTCTCGAACTGGGACCACGCCGCCTTCTTCGGAAGCCCCGAGGAGGAAGAAGAAGAAGCCAACGACGGTGAAGGTGATGCTGAGGTGGCCACCACGGGGGCTCCGGAGCCCGACACGATCTCCGACTCGAGCCACATGTGGGCGAGGACCTGGCATATGCCTTCTTCCACCTCCTGGCTGAGTGTTCGGTATCCTGAGGGGTAAGAGAATGAGAGTAGGGGGAAGGTATTCACGAGCCCGCAGCACATAAATAATTATTCGCGTTGATGACGTGGACCGGGTGATGAGTTGGCAATTACCATTCAGCCAGAGCCACGCGTGCATCATCTCATGAGCCAGAATCGATCCAGTCAGCAGCCTGCATTGGCAGAGTTCGCTTCGTCACCACAATCTTTATCACCCCTTTGCTTTTTTTCAACTGGGTTCAGAGTCCCCTACGAACTGGGATGAAACGTTGACTCGCCCTTTTCCTTTTTTGTCAACTGGATCTTCTTGGATCCCCAGAAACCATAATTTTCTTACTAAAACAATAAAAAAACTCATAAATAATGAAGCTCCCTACGAACTGGGATGAAACGTTGACTCACCCTTTTCCATTTTTTCAACTGGGTTTTTTGGGTCCCCAAAACCCATAATTTCTCACTAATCATATAACCTCGTCAAGCTAGAGAGAGAGAGAAGGAGATTTTTTGCTTATCTTGATAGTAATTAACTTAGGGACTGAAAAATAAATAAAAAGAATGGTGGGTTCTAGGGTGGGGCCTAGAAGCGAAGCTAAGAAAATAAAGAAGCTGATAAATAATGATGATGATGAGGATGATGATGATGATGATGATGATATGGGTACCTGGGGAGGCCGTAGAGGATAAGAATGGCAGTCACTTCGCAGACCCGGGTGAGCCTGTAGGGCTCCCTGATCATATCCATGACGCGATTCCCCGCGCCGATCCTCGGTCTCCTCAGAATCTGAAGCCAAATTGAGGAACAGGAGAGCCAAATGAGGCCCATCCATCACCCGCACGGGGCAGCAGCCGCCTCATAGCTGATGAGGAGAAACAACCCCAACCCACTGGTAATCCCAAATAGCATTAAAAAACAGCCCTTACAGTGCTGACAGTCTGCTCCTCGGAGAGGCACAGCCCTCGGGTCTCCGGTAGGTGGTGATGCTGCCCTCCCTGCTCATCCAGCCACACAGGAATCACTAGAGATTTCATGAACAACATTGAACATAACATTTATTTTTATTATTTATTATTTATTATTTATTATTTATTTATATGCATATAGATTGGTGTATATGTAAAGATTAAAGATGCATATGGTTTGCTTATGGGAAGGTTTAAAAAGGGGGAAAAGGCTCACGTTCTTCTCTCCTTCCATGGCCTCGTTGAGGGCCTGTCTCTCGACCAGGAGCAGGGGGATCTGCTGGGTGACCTTCATGTTCAGGCCCTCGAAGAATTCCTGGATGTCGATGAAGAGGGGATGGCACTCGCTGTTGTCCATGATCGCAGAGTCCAGGCACTCGAGGCAGAGCTTCCTCCCGTCATCAAGGGAGACGTAGGTTGTGTCTCTTGGCTGGGGACACAGATGGGGTCCCTGATATGATCAGACAATATTCCAGAATACCCATGAACAGATCAGATCCATGAATGCATCATAGAACCCAACCTCCATTCTCTCGCAGCTGCAGCATCGAGGAATGCCGTCGTGCTCGTGAAAAGGGCAGTACTTCTGCAGCCAAAATCGGTGTCCCTTGTACTCGATCAGACCTGCTGCATTCGTCGGGATCTGAAACAAAGATACAATGAAATAAAAATTACAGTATAATTAAAATATAATAATAATAATGATAATAATAATAATAATAATAGTAATAGTAATAGTAATAAAAGAAGGCACAGAGACATTGAAAACTTGTTCTTCTTGATGACTAGTACAATGGAGTTGAGGAATAAAATACATACAAATTCCTTGCAGACATCGCATTTAGGGTGATAGCGCTCCTTGTAGCAGGACTTGTGATATGGGTAATCCCCAGACATTGAAAACTGAGACAGAGATGATGCCAATTATTTTCAGTTTCAGATGAAATGATCCTCCGAGGAGGAAGAAGATCACCAGGGCAACGACTCCCTCACCTCGTAATCAGATATGGCGCGACCACATGAGTGGCAGCAGAAACACTCTGGGTGCCAAACAGCGCCCATGCAGCTGAGGAAACGCCCATGGCCAATCCCCGCATTGCACCCGGCACATACCCTGCAAAATTCAAGGTTGATTATCGTCTGTTACTAACTTGAATCAAGAAACCGCACCATATGAAGGATTCCTTCTTATTGATTACAAAAATCTACTGTTTCTCTCACATCCATACCCATTGACCCGGATCTATCATTGACAACAACCCACCAGAAATAGTCGGTAGGTACTCCCACCTGTTTAATATCTTTCTTCTGAACATATGGCATCAGCTTTGGCAGCTAAACGTGGAGCAGATTGTATCATCTCTCTCCACATCCTGGATACATTACTAAAGAAGATGATCTTATATCCCATAGTCTTGGTGTTCCACGTCCAATCACCAATCCCCCAACCCATGTTCTCCATTTTTCACAAAGGTCAACCCAAACATGCCAAGTTGAAGTACCTGGTCTTTTGGTCTAAGCCTGTTCATCGCCGATTGATGTCATGCGAACCTCCTCCACGCATCACACATATGGAAAAAAGTATCTCATTTACATAATCTCCCAAGTGTTCAATGAGGGCAAGTCATGAACTGGCATCGAAGAAGCACCAGTCTCTCCCATCACATGAGACAACATCTCTTCTTGCCTTCAAATTTCTACCCAATATTCATCCAATATCGCAATCTAAAGCATTTGTAGTGAGTCTCCACCCCCGAAATAGTACGTATTTTCTATATGAATACATTTAGTTGTATTCGCACAAGAACTCAAAGTGAATGTGACAGCAGATATTCGCAAACAATCTAGGCACACTGAAAAATGCAGCACCGAAGACTAACCACAGTTATTAATGCCATCCACAAACCCTGGGTGTGTTCGCTATCGTTTAACTTATGCTCTTAAAGAAAGAAAGAAACTTTAATCGCCAAGAACAGTGCCCCATAGCTGAATATACAGCTAGCTAGATCGGATGAGCAACACATGATTCATTCAAATCATCCCACAGAAATACATAATCTCAGAAGAAAAAAAATTTACCTGGTACCAGAGGAGAAAATAAAAGGTATAAGCTGATAATTATGTCCATTCTCGCGTGGAGGAGATTCGACATTTAAACTTTCTTGCAAAGCTCTTGCGAGTTGTTCGTCATCCTCCAAAAGGGATCCAGTATCTATACAAGAGAGTACACCGAGGAAATAATGTTATAAATATCGAGTATTTACCCTAAATAGGAATTAAAATGTTCATTTTACAATAATAAATGAGGGAGAAAATAATCCGGGAAAAAAATTAAAAAATATACAGAAATACACAATAGCTTTTGACTTCTTACCGATGGTAGGATCACAAAATTAAGAGATAAACTCTACACTTACCAACAGCTTTTGCCTTCCGTTGCTCTTCCTCTGAAAGGGAAAGCGCAATAGCATGGTCTATATCATCATTATCATAGTATGACTTGGACGCCTGTAGTAAAACCAGAAGCTTGGCTCATTAGAAACGGAGGTTAAACAGTAAAAAAGGATAACATCTGTAACCAGAAGATCGTCTGGATAAAAAAAGAAGAAACGAGGCAAAACAATAAATGGCATGGCTGAATGAATTTCTAAAAGGTCTAGATAATAAGGCAGCCATTGCATAGGAACAAACTCTCATCACCTAACACATAAAATAAATTGACTCACAAGATTTTAGCATTCCAAAAATGATACTCGGTGTTTTTATTATAGGGAGTTTGGTTGCCCAGCATTGAGAAGAGGCCAAAAATATTCTTTAAGATCATGTTGAGTAAAAAATAATTCATTATTAGTTCCTAGGATTCAGGAGCACTTCTGAATCAGTTAATTCCACACGTCCATGTCGAATCTGCGCATCAACGTTCAGAACTTCAAGGATTTTTTGCACAATATTGCAACAAAATAACTAAGAGCTGCTTGCCCAAATATTATAGGATGTACATCTATATATGTATACATGCAAATGTGTGCCACGTCTATGCATTTTTATATTGAAAAAAGTGGCATTCAGATATTTGCCTCATCGGTTTCATAGTTATGCCAAGATAAAATATTTTAAACAGCAGTAATCCCTAAGCATGTGCTTAAACTTTTGTAGGTTAATTGATGTCAATGAGAAAATCCTAAAAATTGAGAAAAAATAAAAAAAAGACATAAACGAGCAGTCAATGAATCATTATGATTAGCGGATATAAATCTGCTCGCTAGGAAATTCCAACGTGAAAATAGGAAGGTAGGATATAGGATACAGATTTATCCCATCACTTCCAAGTGAGGTTGGATCTGATGTACACCCCAATATGTGAAAATAATAAAAGATAATAAAAATGATATTTTTAAATTTTTAATCCCCTGAATCGTAAAACATCTCGATGCTTGATTCTACCAGTTCTAAAACAGTTTTGTGTCTGACTGTAGCGATATATTTTCAACAGAAAAGTATTTTCTGGCGCGAAATATTGATTTGGACCGTGTATCACATCACTTGAAAAAAGCTCTCTTTGAAAGAGAAAGACCCTTAGTCACTGATCAAACACGCTAGTTATAGTGTGTGAAAACGTAAAGCAAACCAGACATAATTACCGGAGGTGTGGAATGATCGTCCCATATTTCTTCTTCCCTGTATTTTCCCTGATATTGTCCTTCCGAAATTTTGTGGCTTGAACTCTTAAAGATTTTGTTGAGCCAGCCCATGATGTTATATCTTATCCAAGCGTATCCTAAGAAAAAAAATAGAATCAAACTTAGATGGTACTCTCAGTTCGTCATCAGTAAGCAAAAGAGATGCAACCTTAGTCAAAAATAAATAAATATATATATATATATATATATATATATATAATTCTATTTGACGACAATGCAAGATCCCATTGGCCAGACTTCAATCATCCATTGAACATGAAAACGGTGAATCCTAGCATATTTACAAGGAAACAATGCCCCATTTTCTTCACATCAAATGTGTAAAGATTCGTGTTCTACTTTGTTTAAAATATTAGAAATACGCGTAATATTGAGCTACTGCCATTTAGAAGATAAATAAGCGCATTAAATATTGTTTTTTTTACATAAAAATCTACCACTAAACCTCTCAACTTTGGCACGATTTACACGACACCAAATCCATATATGGCGAGAGGCTACATCAAAAACAGCAGAAACAGAAAAGGGCAGCCGCCTACTCTCATTTTCTGAATCATCATGGGATTCTCCCAGCGTTCCAGGTCACAAGAGACGGCCCAAATTTCAATCAACGCTATCACAGAGGTCAA
Source organism: Spirodela intermedia (assembly GCA_902729315.2). NCBI lineage: Eukaryota > Viridiplantae > Streptophyta > Magnoliopsida > Alismatales > Araceae > Spirodela > Spirodela intermedia. Next base: position 6,702,534 of record LR746273.1, read on the forward strand.
CACATCTTATTCCCCAGCTTAAATTTGAAAGAATCTTTTCGTTATCTCCTTTCAAATGTTTCTGATAGATTTCAAGTAAGCTTTGTGATTGCCATTTTACCTCAGCTCCTGGAAATAATCATAAGAACTACCTTACCAAGTTACGATGTCCATGAAAGTTTAACCAGAGCGCTACATCTGCCAGGGTCTTATCACCGTTCTCAATTGGAAAGTTAATTCCTTCAACTTCAGACCCACTTACGTTCTGCTAAATCTTTAATGACAATGAATTTCAAGAAGAGAAAAAAAAAAAAAAAGTTTCAATCCACCATCTCAGATCTTATCGCTTAAACCCCGATTTTTCCTCAATTCCATCTAAGACACCAGGAAATGCCTGATCGATGAAAATCAGAACCCTAAACTGGATCAGAAAGACTTTGGAAAGTCATCACCGACATCATCAAAACAAGCGTTGTCCAATCAATCTGGCGTGTACTTGTGGTCAAAAGAATGAAACTGGTCGACATTTTCCAGAGGATCCTACCAGACGTCATTCCTCAAAATGGTGGCAAGATACCCTCTTACTCTCACAGAATTATGTTCATGAGCCTGTGGGTGAAGATCAAACGCTCATCTAGGTTCAAAATCCAGGAAGAAGAAGAAAGAAGAGACATTTTCCAGCGGGATTTTGATCTTCTCCTGGTTGTCATGTGGACTAGAGAAACAATTCCCCCAAATCTATCATTGCAAAGGAAATGAATGGCTATATATCTCCTTCGGTAATGATCAAGAGAGAAACCGGTAACAAGAGAAGAATATCTTCTGAGATCTCCATAATGGCCCTTGATAAGGAAGGAAAGAAAAGAGGAGAAACTACTGGTGGGAGGATGGGCGCGCAAACGCGCAGAGAGGAAGGGGGGAAGAGAGAGAGAGAGAGAGAGAGAGAGCGAGAGCGAGAGCGAGAGAGAGAGAGAGAGAGATTTACACAGAACCGATTGAACGATTACCAGGTGAATTGAAAAATAAACAAACAGATGCTCTTCAGAACAACAAAATCTGACAACAAGCACATTACCACGTGAGAGATACCGCCAGACGATCCTCAGAACAGACGACGCTGATTGCTTGAGCTCTCCAATTCACCAGAATTCACGGCGTCCTCAATAGAAGAAATCGCATCCGGGAGCAATTTCCCCTCGCAAATTCTTCAACCGGCCTTCGGCTTTCCGTTTCGCAATTCGGGGAGGAATCCCGCGAAAGATGCAGGAACCAGGCCGCGCGACGGACCCCCGACCCCCAACCCTCCGAGATATGCTGAGGATCGGACCAGATCAAAAAAATAACGAAACGAATCCGGGGAAAAGAAGAAAGAGTTTATATATCGGCTGTGATCATAATCCTCGCCAAAAGGATGAAGTCGAGCGGAAGATTGGCGGAGGAGACGCCTCTGAGATTCCTTGACTCTTATATTCTCCCGCGGTCACCCACTCCACACGGAACCGGCAAAAGAATTGGTCGGAGTGGTAGCCAATCGTTTTAATACTTTTTTGTTATTTGGAGCAATCCTCCGTGTGGGCCCTCGGTCTTTTCGCTGGGGAATCACCGGAGAATCAGAAGAAGAAGAAGAAGATGGTGATGATGATGATGATGACGAAGACTGGCGATTTCTGTCCAAGTTTCCACTCTGTTTCTATCAGCAATGGTGTTTCTATCTTCCGCTCGATCTGTCCTACACGAGGGGATGAGCCAGTGGAGGGAAAGAAGAAGAGGAAGGAGACGACGAAGACCCACCCCTCTGGGAGGAGCCGACGTTCTCCTCTGCTCTCTCCCCCGGTCCCCAGGGAAGAGAGAGAAAGGGTGTGGGGGGGGGGAGAGAGAAACGATCGCCGTCCTCTAAAGGGGAGCTGCAGCCGGAGGTAATCAATCAATCCACCATGAAAGATGGAAGAATAGAAAGAAGAACAACCCGCCGACCACCCCGCCCCCCGGCCGCAGGTGGCGGTGCAGTAACTTGCGTGGACAGACCAACCACTCTCTCTCTCTGTCTCTCCTCTCTCCCTTTCTCTCTCTACTGGCCCGTGGTGGCCAACGGTAGTCTAGGCTTTCAGACGAAGCCTCAGCGTATTAAATATACGAGGAAAGATAACGGATAGCAGAGGATAACGGGTATAGTAGACCAACACCATGTGCGCTGTCCACGTGGCGATTGGTGGGGCCCACATCATATAATTTTTGCCATTTTAAATTATTTTTGTCGTATAATCTGTGTTTATTAATTTAATAATGTTTTTTTCCTAAATTATTATTTATTACCTATATTTTCATTATCGGCCGTGATAAATATTTATTTTCAGTGTTTTTATAAGTTAATAGGTTTTTTCTCAAAAAAACTAATTTAGTATAAAAAATATATTTTCTCATTAAAAAAACTTATGAGTATGCTTTATGTGAATTCAATGTATATTTCCATTTAGTTTTATAAAAAAATAAATAATAATTTCCTCCGAGGGAAATGATTTCCTTTTATCAATAAGTATTCTTATTTTATTAATATATGGAAGGTGGAAGTGATTATGCGGGCTTCATTTATATTTATATTTCCCTTTTATATGGTAGCAGATTATTGTATTTTGTTTTGTTAACGAGAAGGGGAGGAATCTTATGTTCCAGTCCCTAAGTTCTCCAAGTTTTATAATCGAGGGTCGCTGGCGTGGCGGGAAAGCGACAGCCACGGAACGGCTCCGGGCCGCAGATTATTATTTTTAAGCGGGGCTTAAATAATTGGGCCCTATTGCAATTATGGGCCCGTTACTAGAATAATGGGCCGAGAGCGGCCCATCCGTGAATTTGGGAGGCGGTGAGGTTACCTCTCTGCCAGGATACGGTGACTCTCGGCCCGGAGGACGACGGGTGGTTTGAGTGGTCAGTCGGTTACGGTCACCTCCTCATCCGTCTCTCACCAGCAAGAGCTCTCTCTCTTATCTTCCCCCAGGGCGTTCTCCCCTGCCGGAGAGTGACGCTGAAGAGCAAAAATGGCGGCGGCGGCGGCGGCCTCTCTCTCCTCTCTCTCGGCCTCTTTCTCCTCTCTCTCCTTCTCCTCCCAGGTCTCTCAGAAGTCCCATGCCCTGTCTCTTGGCCGGATTAGGTCTCCTCCGAGAGTGAGACCGCTCTCCCTGAGGAAGTGTTCGTATCCGACCACCGTCGCCGCCGCCGCCTCGGTCGCCGCGGCCGCCGCTGCCGGCGATGTGCTGGCGTCGACGTCGGATCTGGACCGGTCGAGCCTGGAGAGCTACGTGAAGTCTAGGCTCCCCGGAGGGTTCGCCGCGCAGAAAATATGGGGAACCGGCAGGAGGAAATGCGCCATCGCCAGGGTTGTGCTCCAGGAAGGGACCGGAAATATCATCATCAATTGCCGAGACGCGAAGGTGTGCGATCCATCTATCGTTACTCTTCTGTCCCCGTGTCGATTGTTCTCTTTGCCTTCGGCGCTAGCATTTTATCTCTGTACTCCGATATAATACTGATTAATTCTTTCCCCTTAAACCTCATTGTTCCTTTTAACCTATAAGCGTGATGAAAACATGATACAATGCCATGGAATTTATGTTATGAGAAGAGACATTTCTTCTCTTATCAGGTGGCATAATCGGTGCGGGATTCTATTATCTTCAAAGGATCTAATCTCAATTAAGTGCGGTTCATGAGCATAAAATTTGAATTGAAATATCTTCTGTATGAAATTAAACCTTTAGTTATCAATCTATCTCGTGTTGACTGCTTTCCCAAGGCACCGCAGGATGAGAATTTTTTAACTCTAGACTGCTGGTCACGTTCAATTCCTCCCCCTTTTTCACCCGTTGACTTTGGAAAACAGAAGAGTATACCGTTGGGACTGTGCCCAGTGTCATTTAGAAGCTATTTTTCTTCGTTACTTGCATTCTGTCTGAATCTGGTATTCTGAAAACGGCCGCTAGTTCTTCCCAAGTGGATTTGTGATGAGGAACATTTCCCAAATAGATCTTTAGTTGTCAATCTATCCCATGTTGACTGCTTTCCCAAGGCACCGCACGATGATAATTTTTGAACTCTAGACTTACTGTTCAGTTGAATTCCTCCCCCTTTTTCACCCGCTGACTTTGGGAAACAGAAGAATAGACCTTTGGGACTGTGCCCAGTGTCATTTATAAGCTATTTTACTTCGTCACTTGCATTCTGTCTGAACCCAGTATCCTGAAAACGGCCGCCGGTTCTTCCCAAGTGGATTTGTGGTGAAGAACATTTCCCAAGTGGACCTCGTATCCAATTGTGCAAACTAGGTTTTCTTTTCACTCGGAACTGCTTCAGATTCAATCCTTATGCTTTAGTGAAATGTTATGACCTCAAACACGATCAATAACTCATCTGTATCTGCCGTGTTCTACATGGGATGGTCGGAATCGAGCAATATAAAACCGAAAAAACGCTAGTTTTGGAGAAAGTTTGAACACAAGTAGGTTGGAATATCTTAGGGTGAGCTGTCTTCGCCTGAATTCAGCAGAAAAACGATGTCCCACCATCTTGGTAACATCAGTCTTTGGATCTGCATTATATAATGGCATGGGACTAAATCATACTGGTTAAATCGGGAAGATCACGATGGTGGTGATGATCATAAGGGTCTGGATCCAGAGCGGCGATCCAGGCTAAGAACTCAATTTTCCACTGGTATTTAGCCTGCTCAGAAACCAAATTACGTTTGCTATTCAACCTTCTGCTGAGATCATCTCCATGTTCATGCTCGTGTCTATCCATTCCATGGCATTGTCCTCCTCACAGTGAGCTAATGAATGCAGAAAGTATGGCTTTTCATTGAGTATGATGCAAAGATGCCACAAATTATTAGCCTGAATAAAAGTCTCTACATGCACAAGACTTGTCTTTCATGATGATGCCGTTGACTGGTGCAGGAATACCTCCAAGGGAACCCATTGTGGCTGCAGTACGTAAAGACCCCCCTGTTGACTTTAGGGTACGAGGGCAGCTACGATGTCTTCGTCAAAGCTCATGGCGGCGGGCTGGCCGGCCAGGCTCAAGCCATCTCTCTGGGCATCGCCCGGGCCCTGCTGAAGGTGAGCGAGAACCACCGGTCCCCATTGAGAAAGGAGGGCCTCCTGACGAGGGATTCCCGCATCGTGGAGAGGAAGAAGATCGGCCTGAAGAAGGCCAGGAAGGCCCCGCAGTTCTCAAAACGTTGAGGTAAATATGCCCCTCCTTACGTGGTTTGTGCCTAATTTAAAGAAATATAGGTGATAAATTATTATCTATATCGGAGGACTTTACTGCAATTATGTTGATCTCATTTTTCTTTCAGGCGGCTGCTCTCAACGCGCTGGGTATCTTCATGGATCTCCCGGCCCTGGCCGGGCTGCTTCAGACGGTTGACTTTCTATCATGTTGGAAAGCTTCGTCACATCATCGGCAACCTCTCCATTATTTCCTCGTTTTTTGTTTGAAAGAATGCCCCCAGACAGACACATACCCTCTTCCTCTTTGGATTTTCCACACCCGCTGTTGACACCTCCTCATGGCCACTCACAGTAGAGAGAGAGAGAGAGAGAGAGAGAGAGAGAGAGAGCTATTAGGGTTCTTTGGTGAGTCAACCAGCCAAGAGCATCCATCCACACTAAAGAAACAGCAACAGATCCATCGTCTAGAAGCCAAGGGAATCTCATTGGGAGCAGCTAATACTACTACAATTAGGTAGGCCGAGAGAGACAGAGAGAGAGAGAGGGTTTACAGAGCTCGGAGTCGCCTAGAACTCCGTCTTGACGATGGCGGTGGAGGGCAGCGGCGGCGGGGGGGGCTCCGTCCTGGTGGGCATATGCTGCAGCCAGTCCCTGGCGCAGAAGAGCGCCTCCACCGTCTCCGGCCGCAGCGAGCTCCTGTAGTCGTCTAGCAGCCGGCTGCCGCCGCCGGCGCCGAAGACGGAGCCCATCGGCACGATGGACATGGGGATGGCCAGCACGTCCCGTGCCATCTTCGCCAGCGTCGGGTACTTGAGCTCATTCAGCTTCCACCACTCCAAGATCTCGAACCCCTCCACCCGCGGAACCAGAGCTTCCTCCAGGTACTGGTCCAGCTCCGACTTCCCCTGATGGCCCACCGCCGTCGCCGATATGTACATGTCGAAGTCCAACAGCCCGTCCCCGCTCGACAGAGCCGCCGCGGCGCCGCCATTGGCCCCGGCGCCGGCGGTGCCGTCGTCGACGGAGCCGGCTTCTGGGCTGTTTCTGGCGCCGGCGGCATAGTGGCTGTGCTGGTCCGTGTAGGCCGGGGTCAACGGGAGGGGCTGGGCGACGTAGTCGAGGAACAGGTCGTGGATGCCGTCGTTGACCACCTTGATGTACCTCTCGGCGTCGTCGTCGTAGATCTTGGTGAAGCTGAACTCGACGAGCTTCATCTTGAACCTCGGGTCCATGACCACGGCGATGGCCATCACCAGGCTGCAGTCCTTCCAGTACTTGTCGAACTTCTCGTGCATCTCCTTGGCAGCGCCGCCGTCATCGCCGGCGCCGCCGCCGGCGGCTGCCCGGGCCAGCTCCAGCTGGATCTTCCACACCTCGTGGAAGTAAAGATTCGCCGTCGGCTCTGGCGCAGCCGTGATCGCCATGGCCGAGTCGTACAGGAGCTTGATGTACCCGCAGACCGCCTCCACCTTCTTCCAGTCCTCCGGCGACGGCGCGTCGTTATAGTCAGCGTCCGACGACTCCAGGAAAGCGAACACGTGGCGCAGCTCCAGCGCGCCGGCGAGCATCAGGTACGTCGTGTCCCACCGCGACTGCACGTCCAGCCTCAGCTCCGCGGCGGCGGAGGCGCCGCCGAGCCGCCGGTGGACCTCCGCGAAGCGCTGCTCCCTCTCTGGCGTGGCCTTCACGTACTTGAGGCTCTCCCTGACGCTGTAGACGACGCCGTGGATGGAAGCGAGGAGATCCTGCGCAATGACGCTGAGGATGTGGGCGTAGCAGCGGACGACGAAGAGCTGGCCCTTGAGGACGAGCGTGTTCTTGCTGGAGAGGTGATCTCTGAGATTGGCGCTGTAGATGTCGTGGGAGGAGCAGTAGTTGTCGAGGGTGATGGTGAAGAGCTTCGTCGTCAAGCTCCAGTCGGAGAGGCTGAAGCCGATGACCTCGCTGAGGGCGTTCTCCGAGTGCGGAGAGCTCACCATGGTGAAGCTCAGCATCCACCGGCGGAGCTTCCAGTCGCCGTCGATGAAGTGGCCGGTCAGGCAGACGTAGCCCAGCGTCTGCGCCGTCGTCCACAGCCCCACGGTGAGGCTCACCCTGCCGGAGATGCCGCCAACAATCTCCCGGAGGCTCTGCTTCTCCCTCCGGTAGATGGCGATGATCTCGCTCTCCATGGCCGAGAAGCTCGGCACCCTGAAACGCGGTTGCAGGCCCTGCACGAAGGCCGTGAAGGCCGGGTGCTCCACCATGTGAAGAGGGTACTCCTCCATGGCGATCATCTTCGCCAGCTCCTCACAGCAGTGCTCCTGGTCGAAGCCCACCTGCCCGCCGCCGCCGCCGCCACCGCTCGACCGGTAGCGCCGCTTCGCCGGCGGCTCCGACGATCCCCCGCCGCCGCCGGAGCCAGGGGTGAGAGCGAGCTGCTGATGCTGGTGCTTCTTCTCCTCGCGGATTCTGGGGCAGGAGCCCATGGCGATGTGGCGCTTGAGGTGGCTGGTGCCGGCGATCTTGGTGCCGGAGCTGTATGCGAAGGTCTGGTCGCAGCGCTTGCAGCGGGCCCTCGTCGATCCACTGGCGACGGACTCGACGGTGAAGTGCTCCCACACCTCCGACTTCTTCCTCCCCCTCCTCTTCGAGCTCGGCGGCGCTTCAATGGCGAGTGGCTGGTAGTCACCGTCGAAGATCCCTACCATGCCGAGATCGACGAATCCCTGCCGCACCATCGTCCAGAAGAAGAAGAAGAAGAAGAAAACGAAGCAAGAAATCAATCAAGAAAAACACCCCCAGAAAAAAAAAAAAATAGAAAGAAGAAAAGGGCCATCTACCTCGACTGCCGATGGCTAGGAGCATTCCGTACGAAGAACAGATACCTCCCTCCTGCAGCCATGGAAGTAACCAATAATTCACAACCCGCTTCTTCATCTCAGACGAACAGATGAAATGGGCCAAAAAAGAGTAATTTTTCTCATTCTCCGATGACCAGTTTCCCCCGCAGGCGATCACAGACCCACAGCCATGGCATCTCCTTCTTCCACAGTTCGATCAGCCAGACAGAGATCCTGCCGTCGCGAGGAAGAACCTCGGTCATGGGTGAATGAATGAACAAGAAACATGCACACGAGGATCTGCTGCGAGGGATCTCATCTGGGGAACATGATATGGGCCTGGGCTGACTACCCACTTGGGCCGATCGAGGCCCATTACCCGGAACCCTAATCCGTCCCTTCCTCCTCTCCACCACCCCCCGGGGGGGATCTAACCCACGAAGAGAGGGACGATCTAACCCACGAAGAGAAGATCTGCAGAAGCCCATCAATGGAGTACCAGTAATGGGGAGAGCAGGAGGAGAAAGAAGAAGGCCGAGGAAATCCACATGGATAGATAGATAGATAGATATATATAGATCCACTGCATCTAATGGGCCTGCTTCTCTCTCTCTATCTGTCTCTCTCCCCCTCCCTTCCGCCTCCTCTCGCCGGAATCGGGCCGGAAAGCCGCGCTTCTTTCAAACCCCTCGGCGCCGCCGCCCCTCCTCCACGCCGGCGGCGGAGCTAGGGCTCCAGATCTGCTGCCTGACATGAATCACCCCCTTCTTCGATTTGCAGAGAGAGAGAGAGAGAGAGAGAGAGAGAGCAGAAGAAGAAGAAGAAGAAGAAGAAGAGGCAGAGAGAGAAGCAGAGAGGAAAGAGGAGGTAGAGGGAGATGAGAGGGATTCAAGGCTCGTACCAGAGAACAGAGTCCGCCGGATCGGTTCGCCGGAGAGTCGCCGGCGGCGGGATGGCGAGGGAGGCGGCAGCGGCCGGAGCGACGGCGGGAGGAGAAAGGCGGAGGCGTAGAGAGAGAAAGAGAGAGAGAGAGATGAAGGGGGCCGGCCGCCTTAACCCAGAGAGAGTATAATTTAATGGGCTCCACAGCCCAGTGGGCTTTAGAATCCCGTGCCAAAACTCGGGCCCACCTAGTCGCCAGCTGGACCAGGGGGGAGTGGGGCGGGGGGGGGGTAGACGGTAGCTAGTCCAGTAGGTAGGCCCACGGGCCGGCCCATGGCCCACCCACCGCTTCTCCGATCATGTGGACCGGGCCCGGCCTGTCTGCTCAATTCTGGGCTGCCACGTGGTATTGGAGGCGGGCAGTTGACGATATTAAATAGCGGCCAGCCAGGCCCATGTGGACTCCAGGGCCCGAGGCCCAACTTCTCCCATGGCGGGCCACGTGGTGGTGCCCAACGGCTAGTTGTCATCTAGATCCCTTTCATTTTTCTTATTAAAATCGCTTCAAATGCTGATGCAATTTTTTATTTGGAGTATTTAATTTGAATTTTTTCATAATATATAACAAACATGTTGGTCGATGTAGATCTTATCTGTAACGGTTACGTTGACTCTGGACGGATCGTCATTGGGCATTGACCGCCCATGACATCAATTTAGATGAAACTCATCCGATTGATTGAGTCATAGCGACATAAAACTCTTATAGTATAACATGATTTGACTTTTTTACCGTGATAAGTCACCTTAGATCACAATGGGATTGGGTGGAAGTAGTCTCATCTAATCCCAATCGCCCGTACCGAGCACCTTGGTCTCACACCGCTCCGACTCCTCCGTTGACCCAATAAAGTCAACATGTCAGCTACAAACAGTAGAATAGGAGGCTCTTAAAGACCCCCCCCCCCAACCGACCTCATCCTGGGAATTTGCACGGATGCCTGCGGCGGATATTATCAGTGCATGGGGGACCTCCGGGGCCACTTTGACCTCTTGTCTCCCCTGCTCGGCTCCTCCGGGAGTGCCTCCGTTGACCCGTCACCCCTCTCCAGGAAGACCTCGCCGCCGTGGGCTTGGCGGCGCCGCCGTCCTAGCTGCTCCTCCGGTTGAACCTGCGACAGGGTTTTCACGTTATCCGGTTCCTCCCATGGCAGGGACTTCCCTCTCAGCTATCTCGTTTCTCTCTCTCTCTCACCTTGCAGCCGATAGAGCAGAAGCGCTTATCGTGGTCGAGCAGCGGCCAGCCGCAGGCCTCACAGTGATTAGGGCCGGACCTTCTGGAGTCAACCCTGCTGTGGAGGTAGAAGATCCTCAGCCGGTTGGGCCAGTAGACCTGGATATCGTCCTCTCCGTCGAGCAGTTTCCCGATGCCGTTGACGCCGTCGATCTGGACGGCGGCGCGGTAGGAAGATCGGACCACCTGCGGCGGCGGCGGCGGCGCCGGCTCAGTCTGTTCCCTTCACGGCGGAGAGAAGATGGCGTGGGGAGGCTGACCTGGAGGATGACGTGGCTCAGGCGATGGCAATGGCCTTCGTCGTCGTCACGGCATTGGGTGCAGAGCGGGCTCAGACAGTCGGTGCAGTAGAGGTTGCACCATTTCCGGTGGTCCCCGTGGAACGCAGGGGGCGTAGAAAGCGGCGTTGAGGAAGCGCCCGATCCACGGCAGCGGCCTTACAGCGGCGCCGCCCATCGCCGCCGTCTGCAACCCACTCCCTCTCCCCCTCCCTCTCCCCTCTCTGTCTGTCTCTATCTACCTCCAACATGCACTAAAGAGGAGAGAGATCCGAGTTTATTAGGGTTTCTCTCTCATGTGGCATCCTCTGATCTCACCCCGTGGCGAGAAAGTGGAGCCGCCCCCTCCACGATGGGTAACCTCTCGAAGGGAGGTGAGGAGATTCGGAGGTGCGAATACCGGACTCTCACGCGATCGGTGCCGAGCGCGAGGTCAGGCATCTTGATCGTGGGGCACCTAACTTTTTCCCTCTAGAGGGGGGCTTCGGGCGTGAAGTGCCATGTACTAAAATGATGATGGGCCAGGCCGAGCCGACGGCAGGTAGGCCCTCTTGGCAGTCCTTATCAGATCGCAGCCCAATAGATAGCCTGAGAAACCATGGGCCCAGTCCAAATCGTCACTTGTGGACCACGTGCTCCTGACCGAATGGCCCATTTACGATATTCTCATGTCGAAACACAATTAAATTAAATATGTCTAAATACATTTTGACGTCATCAATACGGGGAAAAGTCAAGGGCCCCGATTATGCCACGCGACTCCCCACGAGGCCACGCCGCCTGGGGTTTTTCGTTCCTCTCTCTTGGCCCACCCTCGGGGTCCTTATGTTCCAGATAAAAGCTGCAAAAAGTAGAGAGAGAGAGAGGTCAAACTGGGGCAGATCTCCGTAGACGAGCTCCATTTGGCGGCTTGTGTGTGAGAAGGCCTTGTTCTAGACGAGCTCTGTAGAGTGGAATCGGCAAGACTGCAACTTGCAGGCACCGCCCGCTGCCGCGTGCCGTCTTCTACCGCCGGTAGATCTCGCGAGTGCGCCCTCCACGCATCCGAAGAGAAGACGAGCCTCCCTCGGTAGATGATGATAGTAAACCCCCTCCGTGAGAGACAGAAGAGCCCCCCCCCCCCAGTCCCCCCCCTCTCTCTCTCTCTCTCTCTCTCTCTCTCTCCCTCGTTTTGTTGCATCCTCTACCTAGCGACGGGGGCAGAGGCCCCTTCCCCCCCTCCTCTTCGCCATTCTCGCACATTCCGTGAGCAACCGGCCGACCGCCTTCCTTTGCTGGGCCTCCCCTTTTGACGACGGGCGATCGTAGTGCTCTTGCTTTTCAGCACACCGGCGAAGCCTCCACTTTTCGACGACCGCCATCAGTTCCGTCTCATCACCCACTGGCGTCCCACCCTCCACATTTCGCTTCTGATCACCAAGGGGACGGGAAACCAGGGCTCTCTCCGCGCAGCAATGGGGGAGCGGATCCTCCGGAAGACACAACTAGTTTCGATTGATCTATATATATAATTTAATCGCAGATTGATAGGGTTTGCCGCGGCATTCGCGAACACAGATTTTCAGTCGCACCAGGTTAATCTTCTTGAGTAGCGGCTATCTGATGCTCACGCTGAGGGACGGAGCCTCGCGGATCTTCCTGGTTTGAGCAAGGCTCGCTATAGTTAGTCAGCGCCCTGCCGATAGAGAACAAGATGAGAAAGGAGGGAAGGAAAAGGGCCAGGTGCCGGAGGAAAAAGATGGTGGCGGGGAAGCGCACTGCCCCCACCATGGAAAAGGCAAAGTTGACTTCGGATTTCTCCGGCCGGATGGGCCTCCGCCTCTCTCCATTTAGTTATATAAAAGCGCCACCGCCCACCGCCATCCCCCACCAACCTGATCACCTCTGCCAGATCGGCGAGGTATCTCTTCGTGAAACCCGCCTGCTCAGGGATGGCGCCGCAGCACAGGCTCCTCCTCCTCCTCCGCCTCTTCGTGATCTTGGTCCTTCTGGGCTCCGCCTCCGCAGGTTACCAGGAAGATGTCCCGCAAGAGTTTCAAGTCGCAGGCCAGGTTCTCTCTCTCTCTCTCTCTCTCTCTCTCTCTCTCTCTCTCTCTCGCTAGAGCAATGACTTCATTCGGAGTTCTTCAGGGCTTATTGAGAAACCAGGCATTGGGGGAAGGATCCGTGTTGCGGCGGACGACCATGGAAGTCGAGGACTATCCTGGGTCGGGAGCAAACGACCGCCACGATCCTCGGAACCCTGGGAGAAGCTGAAAGCTCTGCCGTGGATCGTCTTTTCCGGCGACTAGATCATGACTACATACATAGCAACAGTTCTACTACTAACATGGATCACTCTTCACCTCTGGTTTCTCATAGAAAAGCTCCCACTGTTATAAGGTTCCGTTCCTGAAATAATGACTGCTTCTTCGAGTTTCAAACGGAGAGAAGTGTTGTATTATTTTACTGAAAATCCCTGCTTCTTTCTATCATAAACTATGTATCTTATCGATGAAGACAGACTTCTCAGTAGATTCTACAAGATTTCAGTCCAATCAGTCTTGAATTATGTCGCAATTATGAATGGCTTATTGAGATATTCCAACAGACTCACTTTGACTTCACCTAATTCTTGAAAGCGTTGATACTTAATTTCGGTAGTCATATCCAGAACCCTGATCCGCAACGCGCTCTCTGTCTGTCTGTCTGTCTCTCTCTCTCTCTCTCGCTACTTATATATATATCTATATCTTCGCGGTAGGTAGGGTGCTTTGGTCAAATGGTGATGAACATTAAATTCTTGCCGAAGCATGAAATGGTGTCTCAGATGGACTGTAAATTTAAATCTGGGTAGGATGTGCATTCTCAGATCCCCATAATATCATACCCTAAATTCTTAGCCAAGCTTGACACAAAAGCTCTGATGAACACAAATATTATGCCCGGGAAGAAGACCGTCTATCCAGCGACTCCTCCAATACATATTTTCAAATGGGCGCTTCTTTCAATGTACGATGAACCCTAAAACAATCCAGTAGAAGGATATACTATCTTTAGAAACTCCGATTTTTATACCCCACACAGGAAACGGAATTTTCGAAGAACCCTAATTCATACTCACATAAGACGTGAAATATCATGTGAGCCCTTGGAGCATGCCCAATAGGGATGTGCCATCTGTGATAGAAAAGACTATTTCTCAAGGAGATAATATCTGGTGTTGAACAGCCATTTATGGAATGGAATCTATGATGAACTCTAGAATCATACGTATGAATGATTTCAAATCTCCGATGAAACCCAAAATCATGTTGAAGAGGAGTATATGATATAGAAAACCTGGGTTATCTCCCGAGAGAGGAGGGATCTCTGATGAACCCTATTTTTTGTTCCACGCATAAAGAGTACGTGATGTCCCTGAGGAACCCTAGATGCTACATGGGCGTTCAAATCTCATGTAAGTGGTGCATCCTCTCCAATTTTTCAAAGCAGGCAGGCAACTACATCAGACTATTGAAGGGGATCACATGTAATTACGTCTCTACTATTGCTGTAACCACACCGCAACTACTATTTTCCCCTACTGTGGGCAATTTCTCAGTGACAGGTGACATCTTCTGCTCTTATCTCTCCGTCTCCCTCCCTCTCCATCTCCCCGCTACATTATTATCATATTATCTTCATTATGACGGTCTCCTCCGATTTCGCTGAACCCGACGCCCATGTTGAGCCACATCATCGTACTTCGTCACTTTACCGACCTTTCCAATCCAATGAATGGAAGACAGATTGAGAGAGAGAGAGAGAGAGAGAGAGAGAGAGAGAGATAGAGACAAGAGACAGAGACAAGAGACAGAGAGAGACGTTCTCTGGCTCTTTCTCTCCCCCTCCTGTCTTCCCGCGACATTATTATCACATTATCTTCATCCTCACGGTCTCCCCCGATTTCTCTGAAGCCCCCCATTCGTACCCGGCGCCCTTGTTGCGCCACGATATCTTCATTCGTCAGTTTACCGGCCTTTCCAATCCAATGAATGGAAGAGATATATGGAGAGAGAGAGAGAGAGAGAGAGAGAGAGAGAGAGAGAGAGAGAGAGAGAGAGAGAGAGAGCCTATCTGTGTACCCATCGATCTCTATCTATCTTCATCTCTTCATCCCTGTCTGTCTGATCTAATTCGGACTTCAATGTAATAGCAACGAAGTCTTGGTCTCGGCCGACCCTTCGACGACCCGCTGTGCGGGGACCCCGTGGTAGACCCGCTGTGCGGGGACCCTTCAACGTCGTTTTCCCGGGGTCGGGGTGTCGCCAGGATGCCGTCCGTATCGGTTCGCCGGTTCTTCCAGTGAATCTCTAGTTCCTTGAGGGCAAAGAATTCGAGCTCAGTCAACGTCCACTTCAAACCATCGGTCAAACTTCCCCTCCCTTAGATTGTTACCCGGAGCGTAGTCAAGGTCAACTCCCGCCTCGACCTACCCTGCCAGGCCTTCCCGCCTTTCAAAACATTCTCAAGACAGACCCGTCGAGATCGAGCTTCCTAGAGCCAAGCCCGGTCCAAAGACATCGACATGAACCGCTCTGCTTAATCAATCAGAGAGACCTGGAAGGTCAAAACGACGACATTCCCGGTCGTGGCGGCCGCTGGAAGGAGATGGGGTTTTTCTGGGGCCTATTTCCGAGTAATTATCATACACTGGTCAACCTCACAAGGGTTTTTCCACTTTGTTTGACGACCCTACAATCCGACGAAATTCCCGCGAATACTATCCCCCATTCAAGGACAAGCCACCGTAACGGGCGGGAAGCCCCCACCAACAATGTCAAATTCTGCCGGCGGCCGCTGACGGTCCCCCTCCCCAGCTCGACTCGACGCGGCTTGTCAGCGCGGGGATCGCCGCAAGTTGCACGAGACTTTTCCCTTTCCAGCCCATTCCCGGCGGACGCAACGTGCGGTGCCGCCGGCCTCTCCGCGTCCACGCAATCCCTGAACCGCCTCCCCCCGCCGCCAATGTGGTTGCGCCAGCCTTTACACTCCATGGCCATGCAGCTCTGAATGGCGTTGGAAACAGTGGAGCGGGTGCCTACGTAACGTCAAACCTTCACACTGCCCCCGGGATAATACATATATACGGGATTCATTTAAAATACTAAACCTAAATTCGTTCGAAAACTGCGTCTTTTTATCAGATATTTCTTCTCAGCCGAACAAGTTGACCCCTCGAACTATCTGAGAACTATTTCTCTTCGTTCATGTGGATGGATTGTCTCTCGCCCTCCCCTGGGGCAGGCTATCTCGACGGCCCTCCGCTTCTGTGTGTTCAGCCCCGAGGCCGTTTCCTGCCTTTATTGAGCTCAGTTCGTTGATAATGATCTCTCTCTCTCTCTCTCTCTCTCTCTCTCTCTCTCTCTTTCTCTTCCGCTTCTTCTCTTCTCGTTATTTTCAAATAATTCAATAAAAATATATTTTTTATTGAGAAAATCAAAGGATTAGAATATACGAAATTGAATATACATCAAAACAATTGGCTTTTTTGGAAGAGTTTCTGAGGGTGGCCGTGGGAAGAATATTTTCAGGTAAAGAAGAATACAAAGGAGGAAATTATTGAAAAGATGGGTTGGAAAATCTTCTCGTCTGGCTCCTTTAATGTCGAAAACGACTGAATAGACGAGCTCCGGTCCTCTTTCAGACAGGTATGAACGTGAAGCTTCGGTTCGGTTCGCTTATGGTGGGGACTCTGGCGGTAGGTGATCCATACGTGGCCGTCTGGTCCATCCATCGTCATCCCTTACTCGCCACAATCTCCGCCGCGCTTTCCTCTTATGATCATCTACCAGGGGCGGTGGGGGGCGGCGCAACCGTTGCCGAAGCGCGTGGAAGCCGGCGGTTCCCTTTTCGCAGGGGCACCGCCGCTTGTCCGGTCCTTTACGTGAGAAAAAACGTCGCTGTTCGTCGTTCGCTCTCATGCGGGTTTCAGAATCTTGACTTGCGGTGGCCTCTGCCGCGGGCGGAGGAGGACCCGGACGGAGACTCCTCCGGCGGGAAGTCTGGGGCTGCGAAGAGCTGCAGCTGCGGAGTATGCTGGTAGAGGAAGTCGCCGGCGGGGAGCTCGGAGACGCGCCAGACCTTGACGGACTTGTCGAGGCTGCCGCTGTAGACGACCCAGCGAGGATCAGCGGGGAGCGAGTCTCTGTCTCTCTCTACGGCGAGGCACTTGACGGGGCCGGCATGGCCGTTGAGCACCGAGAGGCAGCTATGGAGGGCGTCTCTGTCTCGCCGCCACACGCAGATGGTCTTGTCGGCAGAGCCACTGAGCACGAGGCTGCCGGCGGCGGCGAGGCAGAGGACGGCCATCTTGTGCCCCCGGAGGACTCCGCCGTGGGAGAGGTGCTTCTCCCGCTCCCAGAAGTTGACCAGCCCGTCGGAGGAGCCGCAGTAGACGACGGAGGCGGTGGGGTTAACCGCTAGCGCCGTGACGGCGGACTCCTGCTTCAGGAGGGTCTGCACGGCGGAGTGCTTGGTCCCCTTCCCGTGCAACTCCCGCCGCCAGACCTTCACGGTGCCATCGGCGGAGCCCGTGAAGACCAGCCCGTCGAACCCCGCCACCACCGCGTTGACCGCATCGTCGTGCGCCCTCACCGACTCGATGCACTTGGAGTCCACGATCCGCCACACCTTGAATGTCTTGTCCCATGACCCCGAGTATAAGAGCCCCTGGTCCTCGTTCAAGCTCAAGGAGGACACGGCGTCGCCGTGCCGGATCCACAGGGAGTTCCGGTGGCGGCGCACCTCCACGTAGTTGCTTGGATTGATGGAGCTCTTCAGCAGGTGCTTGAAGGTGGGCATGGACCCGATCCTCTTGTGCACGGTGGGGTTCTTGCTGGAGACCCTCCACACCCGGATCTTCCCGTCCTGGTGGCCGGTGAAGATGCGGTCTCCGGCGAGGACGATGGCCTTCACCAGCCCGCTGTTCGACTTGAACCCCGAGAACTCCTTCTGGCTCTTCCACACGCGGATGTTCTTGCTGTCGGAGCCCGTGTACAGCAGATCCCCCGCCGCCGCCAGCGAGTAGATGTGCCCCTCCTCCCTCACCAGCGACCCAATGAGGCCCGTCGCCGGCGCAAAGGTGGCGCTGTCGTCGCAGAACGGCGGCGCCACGCTCGACCACGGAGATTTGGCGAACGGCGAGCCCTGGTTCCACGGGGACATGCGGTAAGGGGAGCTCTCCACGCTCATCGGGTTGCGGTCGAAGTAGTAGCCGGGGCTGGCGGCGGAGGCGCTGCTGTTGCGAGTGGAGTAGTCGTCCTCCGGTCCGCCGCCGACCGCCGCCGTGGAAGGAATATTGGGGTCGGAGTGGAGAAGCGCCGAGAGCTTGGTGCCCCGCGGCAGGCTGCTGGTCTCCACGAACATCGTGCTCCCCACACCGACGGCGTTGCCGCCCCTACCCCCTTCTCTCATCGCCCTCACCAGATCCCAGAGCAAGACGAGGAGTGGAAATCTGTAAGAACGTCCGGTCCGAAGCTCTGGGAGGCGATGGCGGTATAAATAGATTGGGACGGAGGTTTCCAGGGGGAGGTAGAAGAGGACGCTCGGAGAGCCCCCTCTCTCTCTCTCTCTCCACGTTTATGAGGCCCTGAAACCCTCTCTAAAAAACGGAGTGGAGATGCCGTGACACGTGTGTGGTCAACAGTGCAAGCCGACCCGACGGACGCGTGCCGCCGCAGCCCGAAGCCCAAATATAACTTAAATGTCCATGATTCCGGGCCTATAAATCGGGCTTTTTTCGGGCCGGACCAGTATGCACCCCTTCCCCCGTGGACAAGGTATTTACTCGCGAAAGGAGCGGGTCTGACTTTTCTAGGAAAGTCTAAAGGTCGCCGTCTGACCGAGCATCTGTCCAGGGGAGAGAGGGCCGGGGGATCGGACGGTGGAGGAGGGGTGTTCTCGACGTCACTGACGTGGACGGTGGAGATGGCCCCCTCCCCCACGTCATCCTAGCACGTGGCGACGGAAATATGGGTGTTGTCCATGTCACCCAGTGGGCACATCCTAACGGCCGACATGAGCTCCGGCGGCGTCCTCCGGCGAGGCCTGACCGACGGAGATGCAGATCCTGGCTCTCCGACGACAACTGTGGGCCATTAATATTTTGGGCCGGAGATGATGTAATGGGCCCACTTTTGTTGGCAGTCCAGATCCCATCCTCGACGACCTTTTTGTCGTTACGGAGTTTTAAGTTGGGTTGATGGGCCGATACTTGGGATCGGCCCATACGCTGAGGGTCTGCTTAGGAAACCAGTGGGCCCGTGTCTAGTCCACATGGTTGGGCCCGTCCGGGATGACGCCTATATGATGCGGCTGCCCGAGGGACCTACTTTACTGTGCACACCTTTTTTTCTGGCTGAAAAATTTCGCCTCTGTATCTCTCCTTTCTCCCTCTATCTCTCTCTCTCTCTTTCTCTCCATCTATCTCTCTCTCTCCCCTTCCATCTCTCCCTCTTTCCGTCTCTCTCTCTCTCTCTCTCCCTCTCTCTCTCTCTCTCACTCTGAAAGCGTTTAAGTACGTCTCTCTCCTCCCAGCGTCTCTTGAGAGATTTTAGTGAAACTAAACTCTCTCCCTCTCTTCAGAGCAATTGATGCTACGAGAGCGTTGGAACTCAGACTCCTGCACACGCAGCTGAGGTCTTAAGGATTGTGATACTATCTGAGACTTCACTGTGATTCTCTCTCTCTCTCTCTTTCTTTCCGTCAACTCGTAAAGGCCTCTGTGGTAACAACAGTATAGAGCGGGGCAAACCTTCACTCAAAAACCCTGTGGTAGCAGATCATCATCCTGCTGACAGAGAGACGACGGATCTAATTTTCTGGTATTCTAAAAGCGCCATTGCAGCGGCTTCCTATCCTAGCATCTGAGGAGAGCGAATTCCTTCATGGGCTCGACACAATCCATCTGCCAGCTCGGCCTCCCCAGAGTGAACTCCAGGTTTGGGAGCCTCTGCAAAACACTCGAGGGTTCCTCCCCCTCAGAGGAAGGCGAGGAGCCCCTACATCCCCACGCATTCGGAGGAGAATGCTGCCGGTCCTCCTGCATCAAAAGGGGAATAGACACTAGCGAGCTCCAGACTCTCTGGAAATGAATCGAGGATCACTGGTCTCTCTAGTGAGAGAAGGGACGAGTAGAAGGTTTTCAGAGAAGCTTTACCTTCTCGTCGTCGTCTGGGAAGCCGCCCTTGTATCTCAGATGAGAGGCTTGTTCTGGATCGTGTTTCGGGACGGCGGGGCTCCATCCATTTTCCTCCATTGATAGAAGATGAACTCTGCGCGAAGAATGAGAGACTCCCGTGGGTTAGGAGACAACAGCCTGGTGGAAGGGAGATGGGAGAGAACCAGACCGGTCGATGGAGTAGTCCGGTGAGATATCTCGTCTCCGAAACCAGTTCCCCCTTTGAACTACGGTATCAGAAAATCTTCCGAGGTTGCCTTATTAAAGACTAAACCCATTATCGTCGCGAGAAGCCATCTCCTTTCACTGTAGTTGCCACTGTTGACAGTAGCGGGAAGGAAACGTCGGTGGACGGGCGCTCCGAATACCTCTCTTACTCGCTGTTCTTCTACCCAATCATCCTCAGTGTGTGTCCGTGCGTGTGTTTGAGAGAGAGAGAGAGAGAGAGAGAGAGAGAGATTGACACACCGCGGGGCCGGCGGGGTTGAAGGGCTTGGCGTGTAAGGGCCCGTGATCTGATCTCTCCGGCAAGGAAAGCTCCCCTCCATTACTGTCGTCTGGTTTAAGCTTGTGTCAGGCTGAACGTGTCCTGGAGAACCCACGAGATCAAAGACTAAGATTCATAGGCTCATGGCGGGGGGGGGGGAGGGTGGGGGGAGGAGGGGGGCCACCGCGAGAAAGAAAACGGCTGTCTAAATCTGCAACCTCCAAACCCGTCCCTCAGAAATATTCAGATCTTCCATGAAGAAAGGGAAGGGAAATGGAGATGCTCACCAGTTCTCCTGTCGGTGCTCTTCACTGTTCGATACATCTGCAAAAGAAACGATGAGATGAAGACTTGTAAGAAGAATAGAGGACGGGGCTTTGGAGGGGGGGAGTTCCACCCCGCTCGGATTACTTCCAAGATGCCATTTTGTCTCTTAGCCCTTGGATCCGTCAGCTGCTCCTCCTCCCAACTGGAAACCCTAACCCTCTCTGGACGTGGAAACTAGCAACGAAACAAAAGGTGGCTTCATCAGAATAACAGAAGGACACTCACCTGCAAGTGACTCTTCACGTGAGCTAGGGTTAGGTCCTTCACATTCATCAGCTCCAGTACCGATTTGGGTGTCGCCCCTAACAATACAGGAGATTAGAAAGAAAAAAACTGCATATACGGATATGTATTTACATTTTTTCTTTCCTGGTCGTACCGAGAGAGAGAGAGAGAAAGAGAGTATGGGAATAGCCTTACTTTCATGCCCGCCGAGGAGCTCCACTGCGTGGACGAAGTGGGCATGGAGAGAGGTCGTCCACCTCATCCTCGGAGCCCGAATACTTCTCCTCCCTCCGGCGGTGGACCTCGGATACCTCTTGAAACCTTTTGAAAGGATCTGAAGATGGGGGTTGTGATGATCGAGATCGACGGCCGTGCAATTTCCATCTCCGGCGAGCATCGTCAAGGCCGAGTCCTCGCTCCCTCTGGGTTTCTCAGTTCCCCGCGAAGAGATCATCGGCGGGCTGATCCACAGGGAGAGATCAGGTTGACCAGAAACGAATGGGATACCTCCCCCCGCAGCTCTTGTCATCTGATCTGCGAAGACTCCTAGGAGACGACCGAGGTGGATCTGGATTGAAGTCGAGAAGAAGAGATCGGACGCAGAGAGAGAGAGAGAGAGAGAGAGAGAGAGAGAGAGGGAGAGAGATCCGGGGTGGGGGCGGGGGAGAGAAAGATGGGAGCGGAGAGAGGAACGTAGGCTAATGGGGAAAAGGGGGGAGTTGAGGGAAGGGATGTTGAGGTGCGGGTAGAGAGGGGATTAAATAGTGGGGAATAGTGATTTGGTCATGAGTGGCTTATCATTTCCATGGGTGCGTTATGCTTTAGAAAGAGAGGAAGACTGGTGCAAGAAAGGGCAGGCTGCGGTGAGCGAAAGCTGTCTTCTTCCACACTAAGAATACTACTACTATTGGAGGAGCGGCGGGGGGAAGGCATCGTCTGTGCAGAGGTTAGATATTGCCATTAACCCACAAAGGATATGAGGAATGAGTATGTATACTGTAGTCATAGTGCCATTCTTGGAGCAAATTACAGCTTCCCCAGGCAGACAGGAGAAAGAAGAGGACAACAATGCAGGAGAGAGAGAGAGAGATAGATAGAATAAGCGTATTATGACAACGCCTAGGAGCAGTATGTAGCTCAGTTATTCTTACCTTTTCCATGAAAGGCTGGGACTTGGAAGACGAAGAGCTAGGTCGGAAGGAGGTGACCTCAGAGGTCTTTAATGGGTGACAGTCTCTGAGGCTTGGATTTTGGGAAAATAACTCCCTCTGCCTTACGTCAAACTGACGGCGACCCCATCTCTCTCTCTCTCTCTCTACATGCAATTATGTTCAATATGTATTATGGACTATCCCAATGGGTAAAGTCGTGGGGTGAGATTATA
This sequence comes from Spirodela intermedia, assembly GCA_902729315.2. Classification (NCBI taxonomy): domain Eukaryota; kingdom Viridiplantae; phylum Streptophyta; class Magnoliopsida; order Alismatales; family Araceae; genus Spirodela; species Spirodela intermedia. The sequence continues at coordinate 6,724,639 of LR746273.1, forward strand.
TCCCGCTGATAGCATTCCTCGTCTGTGTGGCGGGCGTCGGTTCGGTTCGGTTCGTTGGCCGGAGAAGCCGGGCTGCCGTCCGGCCACGTGGGCGGTGGCGGACTGGCGGCGGCTCCGCCTTCCACGTCTTGACGGCCCGTGCCGAAGGGGCTGCCCACCCATTTCCATCTTGTCCCACCTTCAATATTCCCTCTCCCAGTCTGAATATCCCCTTGTTTCCACGTGGCGCCTGCTCTGCCGTTGCTTACACGTGCCACAGGGTTTCCCCGAGCTACCACTGACGCCGCCGCACTCGCCGCCGCCGCCGCTTGCCGTCCCCTTACGTCCCGAGAACGTAGGTAGGGCCAAAAATGGTTTCTTGGTGGGGGGGGAAGTCGATTACCCTCCAACTTTCTCCATCCTCCAGTCGTTATCTATCGTAACCTCCTGCCTATCGAGCTCTGCTGTTCTTCTATCTATCAGAGAGCAGGAAGCCGTGCAGTAACTCACGCGGCGGCGGCGGAGGACGGGATTCAATCAACATACCGGCGGAGGAACTCCTCCCCTCTGGGCATGCACAATGAAGACGAACCTTTTTCGACCGTTGCAGCGGGAGTGAAGGTGGCGGAAGCACCGGTGGCGCCGATGCCCGGAGGATAGACGACAAAGTCGTCCGGCGATCGTTTAATGGATATCGAGGCCGCGGTCAGCGGCTGATGCGGTGGGTTCCTTTCTCCTGGGAGTTTGGAAACCCGTGTCCGCTTCTACGTCACCATCTCTCACCCTTCCTTTATTTAATACTCGCCATCTCATGTGGTTGTAATATTCGACGACACAACAAGGTTTGGTTTTTATATGCACCCTCCTCGAGGATTCGACCCAGCTCTTGTGGTTTCCCATCTGATCTTTTCTTTTTTCAGCGAATCGATTGAAACCCACAGCAAGGACAATGGGCGTGGGTACAACAACAAGCTCTCTCTCTCTCTCTCGCTCTCTCTCTCTTCCAGTATTTTTATGGATCACAGCTCTATGCTCCTAATCCGATACTCTCGGAGATGATTTTTGAACCGGATGGAGATATCGGCTTAGGGAGATCTACGGATTTAATCATCACGTGGCGATCATTCATCCTCGAGAGAAGCTCGAGCTAGCTTTCCTTCTGGCCTGCGCTTAGAAGGGCGTGTGGCGTAGCAGGTGAGAGAGTACAGTCGAACCAGCTGTTCCTCATCTTCCCCCTCTTCCGAAGCAGAGAAAGGGAGAGGTGGGGCATCAGAGGAATCCTGACAGAAGAGGCTAGCGGGGAGGGGACTTAAATCCGCCGTACGTCCTTCGATCAGATCATTCACGAGATCCTAACATTGTTTGACTATAGAAACCGCCGTAGAGGGAACGAGTTAAAGCATTCTGGAGTGAAGATTATATGAAGATTATATGGAGTGAAGATCCATCTTCTATCGGCGACTTTGAAAACCGGCACATCTTATCATTATATGGAGACTTAAGTAGACCGTACGTACTTTAAAAATCTCACACTGCTCTTCTCTCACTAAACTCATCCGGACAACGCTCTCTCTCTCTCTCTCTAGTAGCTGGGTGTAATAGTCATTCTACAACGGCCCTCGAGACAACGCCTCTCTATATATAAATAAATACGGATGGATATTGGTAGATGTATATGAATAGTCCTTCCGTTCACCTTATCGAGACGACTGCTGATCCTCGAGAGAACCCCTCTCCCTCTCTCTATTCTCCTTCCGCTGTGCTCCTCGAGGCAACTCTCTCTCTATTGTCGCTCCACTCAGCTAGCTACTCGAGACAATCCCTCTATCTCTCCATCCTGTGCCTAAGATCCTCGGGACAACCCCCACCCCCCTCTCTCTCTCTCTCTCATCCACACACATTTACTACGTCTTTGACGGAGAGAAGAGGACCACGGAGACTTGCGCCGGGTGGGCCGGCGGCTGCCCCCCAGTCAAAGGCCTCCGCCTCGACCATCACCGCTCAATAATTTACCTCAGAAAGCCCGTCGCTTTTTTTGCAGCGAGGAGGAAGGAAGAGAGAGGGGGGCGGCTCTTCTTCCAGTAGTTCTCCCCTTTTCAGCTGCTTGCTGGGGCTCGCATCCCATGGCAGCGGCGGCAGGAGGAGGGAACAAGTCCGGTCACCTCCCCTCGGAGCAGCGCCGCTTAAAGGCTCTGCCGGCAGGACCCCTCCTGGCGCCGCTGTCTTCTTCCTTATTCTCGTCCTCCTCGGAGCGAATGAGCGAAGGAAGGATATACGGCGTAGGATTAATAGAACGCACGTTCACATCGAAACCCATCTGCCCCTCTCTCTCTCTCTCTCTCTCTCTGACTGCTTTCCGAAGCTCGCCGTCCGCTGCCTGTGGCGCCCGAGGAGGCATCATTTATTGTGTGCAGTAGAGGCGGACAGCGGGGAGAGAGAGAGAGAGGACTCAGAGTGGAATGGCAGCGGTGTCTAAGCAATGCGAGGGAGAGAGAGAGAGTTCAGAAGGGAATAACAGTAGTTCTCCAGCGATGCGAGAGAGAGAGGGTTCAGAAGGGAATAACAGAGGTGCGTAAGCAACAGGAGAGAGAGTTTCAGAAGAGAACTGCAGTAGTACGTGAGCAAGGCCAAGGAAAGAGAGGATAGAGAGAGGATCCGGAGGGGTGAATAACAGTAGTCCGTTAGCGATGCGAGAGAGAGTGTGTGTTGGGGTTTCAAGTAAGAGGGAATAGAAGCAGTCCGTAGCAAATCTAGAGAGAGAACATGAGAGAGAGAGAAAAGAAAGATTGCCAATAAAGGAAAACCCACATTCCCCTCCCTCTCTCCTTACGTCTAAATGAATGGAAGTCCTTGCTCACGTCCCAACTCTCTCTCCTCTCTTTCATCTGAAAAATTAATACATCAGACATCGGCTGCAATTATCGCCATGATTACATAAAAGCCCGAGGTAAATCGGGATGGAGACTGATTCGCATGAAGTCCGGATCTGGCCTCTCGCCCTTTCTATCTACCCTCTTAGCGAGAGAGAGAGAGAGAGAGAGAGAGGGCTCGGACCGATTATACTCACGGGGACAGATGTCTGACTCTTCCCTTATTCGCGATGGGCGAGCTTGGTGGAAGTATCGAGAGACAAGCCAAAAGGTCAACATCTTTTGTCGAAACCCATTCCTCTTAAAGCGAAGGGACTGGGCACTTTTGATCTGTCAGGGGGAGAGAGGGGGAGGAGGCGGAGGAGGGAGAGGAGGGAGAGAGAGGAGAGAGAGAAGAGAAACAGAGACAGAGACAGAGAACTTCTCTCTCTGTCGACTCTAGAGAGAGAGAGTGTCCGTGTCATCGACTGGTGCATAGTGACGTATGCGTGGGAGTTTGCAACTTCGGAGAGGGAGGTATATCGTAATGTGATGGCGATATTCACGAAGGCCACACTTTTATAAAAGAACGGGTTCCGTGTGACGTCTGGAAGAAGAGAGAGAGGCGAACGCGGACGGAGGATGACGACGACCTGGTTTGAAGATCTAGTCAATGACTGAGACAGAAAGCTCGTGGGTCGGCCCCTCAAGCACATCAACCCCAGAGAGAGACAGCGAGTGAGAGAGATGAGAGAGAGAGAGAGAGAGGGAATCATGCTTCCTTCTCGCCATGGGGAACGGCGCTGTGACGGCATTGAGCCACGGGACGCCACAGAGAACGACGAAGATAGATATCGATAGAGAGAGAGAGAGAGAGAGTCGCGTCGCGTCCGGAGATCTTCAACGTGTATTCCCCATTTGAGAAGTTGCTTCTCTTGATGAGAGGGAGTAGGGACAAGTTAGGGGCTTCTCGAGGGGGAGGAAGAAAGAGGACCAGGGGGATCACCCCGACCCAGTCGTTGTTTCCCGGCAAGAGAGAGAATAAGGGGAGGAGAGAGAAAGAGAGGTGGAATGCTCGTCTCTCTAGCCTGTAACCTGTGCTGAAGGGGTGCTCGTGCTCTCGTTGACTTTGCTCCCTTTGTTCAATTGACTGACCTTCTCTTTCTCTCCCTATGCACACTCACACAAGGCGCACTCTCTTTCTGTGTACGTAAAGCCCACTCTCTCTCTCTCTCTAGAAAAACAATGGGGAGGGAAAGTGTACGGAAAATCTGAAATTACGACGGGAAGGAGCCGTAGTCTCGAAAATTGCTAAATTGGGCTAAACGGCGGGGCCATGGGAACGGACCAAGATCCGACGGCCATGAACCAATCCACAAGGTTTAGGCTGCCGTAGGAGGAGAGAGAATCCTCAGTGGTGTCTCTGTCGACCTACGCCGACGGTCTCTGGCAGGCAGAGAAGAGCTGCCAGCTGACGAAGGCCATGGCGAGTGAAGAGAGGAGCTCGAAAGCTATCACCTTCGGCATGAGCCACCCCAGACCGTGCCTCAAATAGCTGCCAAAATAAACAAGTCTGAGAGAGAGAGAGAGAGAGAGAGAGAGAGAGAGAGAGAGAGGGGGAGGATCCGACGAACCTGGTGATGGAAGGCATGGTCGCGAGAATCCCGGCGCAGGCATAGATGATGGGGACGAGGGTTCTTGGTTTGTTCTTCCGAAGCCATATCAGAGAGCCCAGTGCAGCCAGCGAGAGATTCAGCACCTACAAAGTTGTAGCTTTCTAGATCAGATTAACAATGCACGAAGAAACCCATCACCGAGCCGACAAAGGCAACGCCCATTTTAAACGAATAACGGATTAGAGAGAGAAGGAGAGAGAGAGAGAGAGAGTAGATTTCCTGTCCGAGATTCACCGCTTTCCATAAACAGTAAAAAAATAATAATTAAACCCAATCAAGTTGGTCAACCCATCAGAGAGTGGGCAGTTGACGACAAGAATCAAGCTACCGAAGAGGGAGAAACAGACGAAAAGATTATTTAAAGGGGAGCTATAAAATAAAAAAGAAAACGAACCAGATTTGCGTTCGCTTCAAGGCCTTGCAGGATGTACTCCCAAGTGAACTCCAGTCCTCTGGCGCCCACCCAAAGAGGAGCCAGTCTGTGTAGAACAGAGTCAGCAAAGGCCCAGCCTGCGAGCAGCAAGAGAGAGAACTGAGCATTATCCATTCCTCGGAAGTTACTATTTACAGCAACTTGAAAAATACGTATCGCCCTTTAATTTATGGAATTTTATTTTTTTTCTATGAAAAAATTCACGAGTACCAATGAACAAGATGGTCAGGATTTTTTTGATTCCTGCACACAATCTAGAGAGAGAAAGCGAAAGTTCCTATTTAGAGCAACCCGCAAAATATGTATTGCCCTTTAATTTATGGAATTTTATTTTTTATTTAAAAAAATCACGAATACGAATAAACAAGATGGTCAGGACTTTTTTTCATTCCGGCACAGAATCTAGAGTGAGAAAGCGAAGGAGAATCAGCTCAGGAAGAGGTTATCTGCACTCACCTAGCCCAACAGCCTGGAATTTATGATTCTGAGAGATATTCCTGTGGGTTAATTGGGTCAATGCGAAATAAAGCCCAGCAACATCTACAAATCCAATTAGAGCTTTCAGGGATTCCTGAAAAAAGAAAAAAAATGACAGAGAAATCACGATTAAATAACTATTTTTGGATAATCATTGCAGAGCCGGATCAAACTAGTTCAACCTCCAGAAAGATAATTTTTTTCAAGAATGTAACCTATACTTTGCGCATCATTACTAGGCAAGCTGTTTTTGACCGCAAATACATCGAGAAAATAGTTGATACTTCTAATCTGTTTCGACTAGCATCCTACAATGCTGGAAACCATGAAGTTAATATCAGTTGACAATAGTCAGACCGCTACTTGAAATCATGGATGAATAAATCTATTTATATACCGTTGAACCAGTAAAAAGATACGTATTAAACCATTCTACCAAGGTCCCTGTTGAACCAGATCGCTGCTAATGAATGTCACTTTTGTTGAATACTACCCGAAATCCGACATCAATATTCATCAATACATAGAAACGCCTGCTCTAGCCTGTGTTAGCCCGTTCAGAATCCCAAAAGAAACACGAGTCACAAAGAAACAATTACAATTGTACCTGATAATATAATATAATACAATATAATATATGTAAAAAGGATTTTGTACCTGATATTTAACTGAGCTAAAATATCCTTACGAATAATAGAAAAAGATTTGTGCTCGCATGATGCACTAGAGTAGCATGTAAAATTTAAGGTGTGTCAGATGCCGCAGACGTACCTGATACGGATCGAAGCTATCATTTTCAGGCAACTTGAGGAAAGTTGCAAGGCAAATAAGCTGCCAACACAAGAAAAATCATTAATTAATGCACACTAAGGTAGAATATCTACGCACTAAAGTGAAAGCCTTCTCCTTAAATTCAGCAAAATACGTCGACCCTCTGGTGACAGTACTATTCACAACCCAAAGGAACAAAGCTGATGCTTCAGCAAACTCGTCAAATTTTCAAATATTAGGTAAATTCAATTATTTTGATGCTTAAAGAAGCTAAATATCATTTTCTTTCTTCCTACAAACTCTTGAGTAGGTTCTAATAATGTAGTATACTATGGCTGTTGCTCACTTTCTTTCTGATAATGCTCCTTCCTCGGTAGTCAATATCATAGTGTGACTGAGGCATCCTATTTTTTAGACCATGTGGCTATGCCCTATCCTATTTTCTGGAGATCCAGTGATGTTCAACATACATATAACGAATGATGACGGTGAGAACTAATAGGCGAGCCAAATCCACAGACAAAAACCGCACTCACAAAAATCTTGATACTAATCCAATAGTTTGTAATATTAAAACCAGAGTTTCACTTATCTTTGAATTTTTTAAAGCCAGATCATATATGATATAAGTTATAACTGAAATCTCAGAGACAACGTAGGATTAAAGACATCGAAAACACATCAGTTAAGCCTTTCAATAGGGCGTGTGGTCTGTCAATGACTCAACTTGTGTAGATCGCAAAACACCGCGAAAGAAAACGTTACCAATACTTCTATTTGGCTTTGTTCATTCTTTACTTGCAAGTCTCTTCTCACAGGTGCATGAGTTATTAAACAACTTCTAAAAACGAGTCCTACCAATGAAGTGGGAAGAAATAGAAACAAAAATACGATTAGAAAAGTGTGAATAATCTAAATTAATGGGCGGATCAAACTAAGTGAAGCTGCGTCAACTAATACAAAAGATAAAGGAAGGGCCACAATCTTGTACTGATTAATGAACCGCTGTCCTAGATGGACCTGATTCGAATAAGCTTTGTAGTGAAGAGATGGAAGATGAATATTCTCAGAAGTGTTGGGTTTCTTGGAAGAACCGCAGTTTTCTTCTAATCGAGTAATGTGGTATGAAAGCTGCTACTACTCTTGGAAAATTCGACTGTAATAGTACACTAGCTTTCTGGACCTGATATAGAATGATTTCAAATCTTAGTTTCTTGTTTTCGCAAGCTCTGATGCTGTGCTTAACGAGATATTTCTGCTTAGGCCATTTCATCTCTATGGACTCGATATACATATAAATTGGATGAGATCCAACTATCGTGTTGAAGCAACAGACCTTTACTAAAGCTGTCCCAAGATAAACAAGAGCCGCTTTAACAGACGTCCCAATAGTATCATACTCTGACCTGTACACCAATATGTTGTGAATGAGAAAACCAAGGAAAATCATGATGTAACAAATATGGTGGAACATAAAAGAACACCATTAAGTTGAAGAAAAATACAAAGAATAACAGTTGAAGTAATTAAAAATATAAGAATGAAAGACAAAAGTGATGAGAATCAAGATTTTGTCCAACATTCACTGTACACTCCAAAAATAGCGAGCTTTTGTTTGTATGATTAAACGGAAAAGTAGTCATCCACCCAATCACTTGTGGAGCAGCCGATATGTCCGTTGAACTTGTAGTAGTGAATTGCATTTTTCTTCTAGTTCTTTATGTCGGTGAGGGCCCCACTGTATGGGCCTTTGCAAATTATAGTCTTGATTCACCTACCTACTTTTGCAAAAACATTCCAAACTTGTCTTGGAAATAGTAAGGACAACTGACGAAAGATAACTCTGCCCAATTCCACAAAAGGTTAGAAATTCTATTATATCGTATCCAATAAACAACCATTAACGAGTCATTAGTCAAAATTAAATGTTTGTTTTGAATAAGCCACAAAATTCAGTGTGAAATTTCGTGTGTAGTATATCGGATTCTATGGACACATGAATAATTTTTTTGTGAGACCTCATAATCGAAAATTTGATTGCCAACTTTCAGCATCCTACACATTACGCCCATCACGTCATTAGGTTTAGGTCCCAGTGCTTTGCGACACCAAGTCTCTGTCAGAAGTTTCAGGTTAATTTGCAACTAAATATATTTTTTTAAAGATGAATTACACTAGACATTCCCGTCCAATTGTGCATCAGAAAAATAAAGAGGTCAAGTTGTAGATATCTCGATGTAATGTACCAGAACTTGAGCTAAAGAAGTTCATGTACCGCATTTCAGAAAAATTACCCAAATCTTTTTATAAGCCATACAGATCTCAACGAAAGGTACTGAGAAGAATCAAGGGGGCCCCCATCAGTCGATAAAGTGCCTAACAAAAAGGATGTTGCCACCCATAGGACTCATCGTACTCCAAAACCTAAAATTAAAGATGACCTCACTTCACGAGGACTCAATTTTCGTTGCAAGTGATATTGTGGACATTCCTCACTACGAGACCAAGAACGATCACACCACGTTCAAAAAATTATCAAATTATTTTTATGCGCGAAGGTCTCATCCAGTTCACTGGGGAAGTTGAAATATATAAAAATGTTCAAGTATAAATCCCCACGACACAGAAAGCCAAATTTTCGTTAGATTGGGAAAATAATGCAGCTAATCCATGTAAAACAGCATTATACTACAGTAACCAGGCCCAATATTCTCTCCAAGTGAGGATCCATCTGAAGATTGGAAAAACAATCTCCGAGGCAAGCGACAGCGGGAAACCTGATCTCCGAACCATCGATATTACAACCAACTCTTCTCCGCCCCGGCAAGCGTCAGCGATATCCCACCCCGGCGAATCGAAGGATTGATGAGACATTGGATGCAGAACAGCTAGGATTACCGGAACTCACAGCGGGGTGGCAGAGTAGTAGACGGCGTGCGGCCCGAAGGTCAGGATCGCGCAGTTTAAGAAGTGGAACACCGTCATTTTCTCCACTTCTCCTCGCTCCACTCCGCCGCCGCCTCCTCGCCCTCCTCAGAGAAATGTCGCCGGACGGAGGAAGACTTTCGCTGCCTCTCTGCCCTTCTCCCACAGAGAATGGAGATGGAGATCCGAGAAGCGGACACCTCTCCCAAAAACATCCTTTTACATCTCAATAATAACGTTATTGCCATCGTCGGATCGTACAGTTTCCTTTTAAGCGGACAATCCGAACTTGAACCGTAATGGGTCATTAACGGGTTTTCCGTTTCAATCCAGCTTCTTATTAGATATTTTGTAAAAACCTCAAGAAAAATAAAATTGGAAAACATATCCCAGCTTAGATGAGCACCCACAGCATGATGTTCCCACAAATACTTGGATTTATTAAAAATAAATATATACCGCTATATTCTTATATTATTTTAATTATGGAAAATATGAAAATTATTATCTCGTATCATCTTAAAGTGGCATTGTTCTTTCTACCGACCCAAAAGTAGCCAAATGGTTAGTCAACTCCTACTCAGCTTAAATATTTTATCATTACCTACTATCACTATTAATTGCATATTTAGCAGAATTTGAGAAACTTAGCTACGAGATAAATAGTTTTTTTTCTAGTTAAAAAAGGTGATTTAAGGAGATTAAAGCTAAAAATTCTGTAGAACTTCGTGGAGGGTAATTGGTTTATTTTTTCATTCGATTACTCTCTCTGTATTCGTTTGATTTAATTCATTTTTTCGGCTATTTTATAAACTAAAAAATGAGAAATCTACATGCCCATCATTTTATTATTTTCCTAAAAGTTGGCTACGTATGATCTTCATGAAACATAAAAATAAGATTTTTATTATCGAGTTCATATGAACAACAACCCACTTAATGGAGAACTCTCATTTTCTTTGACTTTGATCCATATAATCCAATAAAATTACTCATCATTTATGAGTTCAATAGCTTGATAATGGAAGAATAAAACCAAAAACAGGAGCAGAAACAAAAGAATCTCATACTCGCATTGTATTTTTTCTTGCAGTTGTACTCCATTCAACATGGCACCGAGAAATCTAGAGAACTCCGTGATCAGAGAACTTGAGAGGGAGGGACTCTGGAGGCTCCATCCCGGGAAGAGGGAGAGATCTGCTGTAAATCTGCTCCTCTCGTCGGCTTCACGACGAGGCTGCAAGTCCCCCCCCTCGATCTTGGGGAGATCTGGTAAAGAGATGAAAGCTGCAGTTTCATAGATGCCGTCAAGGATTCGGATTAGCAAGAGAAAGCCCGATGCCGATGATCATACCCACCATTGAAATCTTCTTCGCATAACTCATGCTGCGCGAGGAAAATCAGGGGAAGAACGAACGTAATAGAATGGAGCGGCCCCCTTTCCTCTCACGAAAACGGCTTGGTCGTCGGTGTATTTTGGGAGGCCGAACTAAGAACAGACGAGAACAACGTGGACTAACTTGATAACGAGCCATGATCGTCGACAAGAAATTAGAATCAAAATGAGAACCGGATGAATGATCGACGATATTATGCAGACATTCAGCACATTGATTGCCAATAGCGATTGAAGAGATCGTCCCAGCGATGTCGAAATAGCCGGCTAGGCAGGGACGAAACTGGTATACAGCGATCGAAACGAGGAGAGAAAATCGGAACGAAAAATAAGTCAACGATATATGACAGGTAACGCAACGCAGAATCGAATCGAAATTTACGAAAAATCTACAACTCTGCAATCGATTAGGTTGAGGATGGGGGAGGAGCCCGCGCGGACGTCACGGCCCGACAGACGAGGGGCTCCGCCAGCGGGCAGTCTTCATCGCAAGCGAGGGGAGGCTGTCCTCTCCGGCAGGAAACGGCCCGATGGCGGAGCTCCACAGTGGCGCCGCCAGCCTCCGGGCGGCGACACGGAGCCGCCGCACGGGGGCAGCGCCCTGCTCAGTCGCCGGCACCGGCGCCGCTCCACCGCCGGACGACCGCCCCACCTCCGCCGCTCAGATAAGATCAAGTAGTGTGCCGTTGCAAGGGTTAGGGTTCTTCCTTTTATCGGCCTGAGGACGATCCTTAGAGTTGGACCTACCCCTCGGCCCATAAACTTCCAACCATTTTAGTTGGCCATTAATGGGCCACTCAAAACACGTAATGGGCCAAACAATTTACATGCCTCTATAAAATCGATTAAAGGGCACAAATAAAATCCATTAAAATAATTATTTACAAGTTAATCAGCCGAAATAAGAGGAGATAAACCGGATCATCCAATAAATGAAAAAATTGCGTTAAGATTCCATGCCGGGGAGACCCGAGTGGGGGCTTTTTTGAAAAATAAATAATAAAAAAGGCCATGCGCATATTTAATTAGGTGATAAAGAAGGGAATGTGGGTCAACATAATAACGCTCCATAGGTGGTAAAGTTATGGTAATTTAGAGGGATTTGAGCTCTAATAATCCTCATACATAGGTGACCGATATTCCCCCCATTGATTGAGATAGAGAGAGAGAGAGAGGGAGATCGCATCCCATGGTACATTCCACAAGTATGACAAGCACAAAGAAACATCATCTGGGATCAGCGTATCTTACCCACTTAGTCGGATTCACACCTCCTGCCCAATCAAGAGAGAGAAGATAGAGAGAGAGAGAGAGAGATATAGAGAGAGAGAGAGAGAGAGGGGGGGGGCGCTCTTGGGTGGGTGGGTGTTTCTCTGCTGGGGCATGGCCTAGTAGTCGTCGCCTCTAGATATCACCTCTTTGCAGGTGGGCCGGAGCAAGATTGTGTGCTCAAACTGTGACACGTAGCTCCCCTTCATGTCGCACAGTGGTGGGTATGGCTGTGTGATCGTTAAGAAGCAGAAGCAGTTCAGTAGACGTAGATAGAGAGAGAGAGAGAGAGTTAGAGAGAGAGGTAGAGAGAGAGAGAGAGGTGACCTGAACAACGCCAGCATCGCAGAGGTTCCTAAGGGCCATCAGGTACTTGGTCTCGCCAAGGCGATCCAGGTACCGCCTGCAGAAGGCGAGGGTGGAGAAGTTCTTGTTGATGGTCGTGAGGAGCTGCTTCGCCCTCGGCAGCCTCAGCGGAATATGCCCCACGTCAAAGTTCTTCATGTAGTGGCTCACCTCCAGATCTTCCCTCACGAATCCCTTCCCTGCCCAGAACAAAATTATACGAAATCAACTTCTCTCTCTTCTCTCTCTCTCTCTCTCTCTCTCTCTCTATGTGGCGTTGGGGTAATGTACCTGTGGAGCCGAATGTCTCGATGGCAAAGAACTCGCCTTCCTCCATCTTCGTCTGCTCTCCGCCCTTCACAATAGGAACAGATTTCCCAGCATGAATCTGGTAGGGCCCGATGCTGTGGCCGTTCAAGTTTCTGACGCTTTTCACTGCAATATTTGGTAATTTTTCGTGACATTAATGATCATCCCATCGAAATAAACCGAGCTAAGGTGGATTAATAAATAATATAATTCACCCAAAAAAAAATAATTTAAGGTCGATGACACCTCTCTCTTCCTAGCATGAAATCACTGGAAGAAGAAAAAAAAACCAACCAATTATAATTTCCCCGGAAAATATCGGAGGAAAAAAATGATCATCGACCAAAGTACGCATTAAAATGAGCCATGGTTTGCCGTCGCATGAACCAGGCAAATATGAATAATAATAACTAAATAAATAATAGTTTGTCACGACAGATTCAAGAACACAAGAGAGCATGGAATCGATTGGTTGCTGGGGGCCGAGAAGCATACCCTGGAATACCTTCCCATTGATCTCAACCTCATACGATTCCATCACCTCTTGGATCGCTGCGCCGACATCACAGAGCCTCACATCTATACCAGATTCCTGGTCAACGGAGGAAGACGAAGTCAAAGAGAGCAGAGGAGATCGTGGTTCTTTTTGCAGTCAAGAACAGGTAATGCATTTATTTCGGAAATCATGTAGAAAAAAAAGGGGACTTGTACCTTGACCCCCGTGTTTGTCGCCTCCCTTGAAGCCTCGAGCAATGGACTATACATGGGATTGAATGCCACGGTGAAGGCACAATCAACTATATATCCTGCAACAAAATTAAAAAAAATATTTATTTATAGATATATTATGTTCATCACATAAAGTGGAATGAAGTCTAGAACATATGTGACGTAATTCCTTGATGATGAGCAGCCTATCCTGGGTGAAGCACAGTTGGGTGGCTGAAGAACAATCAACAGCAGTACAAAGAATCTGGGATTCAATTCTCGATTCATTGGTGATAAGATTTTGGAATCTCCCTCACAGGGGAAAGTACGGTCAACTCTTGTCCCCGTTTTGACAGGTTTTTAAATAAATTTTATAACAGAAAAAAAATTGACCGGAATAAAAATAAAACGAATAAGACTATTATTCATTACAAAGATCAGTAATCTCGGATAATGTCAAACGCTCCAAACGATTTCAGTAGAATATCGTTGGTATAACTAATTAGTTTCTATTAAGTGAGAGAAGCATCCTAATCAGATCTAAGTAAGCAACACCATGAATAAGAGTAAACACAAAAAAATAAAAAAAAATAAACAAAAGTGTTTTACAAGACAATACCATCAATATGCGTTCCAAAATCCAATTTCATGACATCATCGTATTCGAGAACAGTCTTGTCACCAGTATTTGGGGTCCAGTGGGCAGCAACCCTGAGCAGAACATCGTCTGGAGTTGTGAGGGAGCTGACTGAAAAAACGAAACTTAGTGTGAAAATGCTTCGATTTAGACCATTACCAATTTAGAGAGCATCCTGTTGGGAAGGCGATGCCAGCTTGAAGACCATTTTCTGAGATTAATCTCCGAACCGTATTTTCCAAAGTTTCACAAATGTCTGTCATTAACATGCCAGGCTTCAATATACTGCGGACATACTTCCGAACCTGGTGTGATGAAGTAAATCAGGTTTCAGCATTATTCCACGATTTCTTTATTAGTCTCAACAGGTAAAAGAAATGCCCATCAAACCCAAGGAAAACCAAGCTCAAACCTGTCTATGAACTTCTGCTGCACGGCGAACTGAGTTATAGATAGGCTTCTGCAGGCGTTCAAGCTCCCTCTTTTCTTCAGAGGTTGTCCTCCATAGGTTGCTAGATGGAAGTCACAAAGTTAAGAGTCAAGCTAAGGACAATTGAATACATTCAGTTGAATCGTTTGGGAAACATAACTGGAAACAAATGCAAAGAAACATGTACACTCGCCCACTGGGTACTAAGACATTGTGTGCTACTGACCACAAGATTCTAGAGGAAAAATTATAATGAAAAGATCTTCCAAACAACAAAATTATGTACGTTGAAGATGCGATCATGAAAACGTTGAACATAAAAGTCCCTTAAAATTAAGAGGATAAATTCAAGGTATATTGACTAACAACAGCTGTATCACAAAAGAAGTGACCAACAGCAGAAGCCAAAACTGCATAGATTTTGTTCTACAAGTACTGACAGTACATGCTATGAACTAAGATTTATAATTCAATGACATAAAGAATTATAAAACTAAGAACAATTCGATCATAAATGTGCTAACAAAATGACATGTTTCATTTCTCGAATAGAGATAAGGGATAAAAAAATGCAAATAGATAAATATCTGAAAAAATAGCCATTTCATCAGCTAGTGGTAGAACAAAGTGCTGCATAGGGGACTCCTAGGTTTTACATTTGAAAACTGTTGAACAATTCAAAGCTGAAGTGAGAAGCTTCAATCTCACTCTTCTGAACTATATATGAATCAGCTCAGTTTTGAGAACATCCTTAGACAGACAGACAGGTTCATATCTTCTTTCAAGTTTTTACATTTTTGTTTTTGAAAGATAAATGTAGTCTTGAGCAATATACAATCGAGTCAGGCTCAGGCTCTGTTCCAAATGAAGCCCCCAGCTAAACATTTTTTCCATATAAAATCCAGGAATTGCCCTCCAAACAAGAAATAGGAGTTGAAGTAAGATCCCCCGGCCTAAGTTTTCCTGAGCTGCTGAAGCCCATTAACTCTCCCACATATATAAAATCGAAGAACAAAGTAACGGGTTTCTGATCAAGATAATAATATTCATTGTTTTCATAAGGTTCCATATCCCTATAAACCTTTTCTTGATACAATTTCATAAGTAATTTAGTTGTTACTAACGAGCTGATTCACGATAGGCTCATTCAATCTCTTTGACAGCTTCCTAATAACGCTAATGAAACTGAAAGTAAATCCAGCGACCCTGGTGGCTTAGTGGGACCCATGATGTCAGCTTACCAGCTTAGTCAGAGCTTAGGTGTCCCTCAACTGAATTTTTTACGTCTTTTCTTACAAAGTTTCAAACAAAAGCTAATGAATATTGTTTTTTATTTTAGTTTTTACAACGGTAGTACCAGCAAAAGGTGACAATCAAGGTAAGATGATATGAGTAGGAAAACTAATAAATCAGCTATCTAAATACTTACTCATCTTTGTAGGACTGAATTTCACCCTCGGGGTATTCCCCAGAAGGAAACAGCATATCAATAGGGATAGTTGGGGGATCAGTCTGCTGGACAGGTTCTTTTTGCTTCCTGTAGAACGCATGAATTATCCATAAAACTAGTGCCAAGTTGCTCAAAAGACATAAAACGTAATACAGTGACTCCAACAAAGATACTCACTTGCTTTTACTTTTCTTCTTTTTCTTCTTTGTAGATGCTGGTGGCAAAAAACACACAATTGACAAACAAGGTAGGAAAAAAAGAGTCAGGACATGATAAAAGCTCAAAAAATTAGATGAAGTATGCCAATCCTCTTGCGTAATAATAAAAGTATAGACAGGTTTCACAAACGAAAACCTTGAGTGTATATGAGCGATGAACAAACAAAGTCAATTATACCCTTGTTCTCAACCCTAATAGTATCGATGTAGCTCATCCTCAACTATCTTATTGTAAGTGATGCCAAGTATGCTAACATTTCTGTGTCTGATCATATCTGTGGCACTAGTTCTCCTGTAACACTATATTAAATATACGCAAGAACCTAGCCAAGTATGCAAAAAATTAATCTACGCGAGATCATCTATTCTGACAGATGAATACCTCAAAATTGCACGGATCCTTTATTCACAATATGCGACCTCACAATGATATTTTTCATCAATAAAGATCAAACCTAACTACCAAGCCTTGAAATCAAATCAGCATCATGAAGGATGGATGGCATTGAAGGTGAAGATTGAGAAAGTTTCACCACCTAAAGGCTAATAAAGGTTAATGGTTCAAAGATCGTGCAAAGGGAACCGGGAAAAGTAAAATAAAACGAATAAACTTAAAAGTAACCACATGCTGCATGGGTTATGCCAGAGTAGACAAACGACCATGTCCTCCATTTTCCACTGGATCATTGTGTTGATCCTCTTCGTCATCTTTCCCCGAGAGAGACTCAACATCCTTATCTTTGCCATTCAACTTAATATCAACAGGTGCTTCCTTTCCGTTAACCTTAACGGATTCCTGCACATTCAACATAGGTTTACAGTGATATTATATGGAAGCAAACTATTTTCAGCGAGCAGCCAAAAAAGAAACTTGGTCCAACTAAGGCGAATTTAATCACGCACGAGTGAAAATTTCATTTATACGTATCCATGATCATGTGTAAGAAATACAGTACTCATGAGTCCCCTTTAACTGCGTCCAAAGAAAGGATCCACGGGGAACGCAAAGCCTCAATTAATTTTAAATATCTTACATAATTGGTTAATTTTTTTGTCCAAGGTGACATACTAAATGAAGCCATGTGCCCTTCCCGTCAGAAATCCGTGATAAACAAAACCAGTTGACGCCGATTAACAAGTGATGAGAGTTGGTGCAACACGTGATCAAATTACACTTCGCCCTCCAAACCAAAATTCCACTTCAAAGCTATGTATTAACGTAAAGTACTGGATGAAGACGACTCGTATGATCACCCCAGGCCATTATCCCCAGT
Organism: Spirodela intermedia; assembly: GCA_902729315.2. Lineage (NCBI taxonomy): Eukaryota > Viridiplantae > Streptophyta > Magnoliopsida > Alismatales > Araceae > Spirodela > Spirodela intermedia. The sequence goes on from LR746273.1 coordinate 6,741,785, forward strand.
TTCTGCTCCAGGGGCACGCTAACAGAGAGATAAGCGCACAGCGATACGTATCTCCGCATCTCTTTTGTAATTAGCAGAATAAAAATCTTCAATAAAAAAAGTGAGAGCCCTATTGCAGAAAACCCTACAGCTTTCCTATCTGCACAAAGAAATAGGATAAGGGGTGGAATCGATGATACATGATGAGAGATCTTCACACTAGCGTCGGCTTCGTCGACCCGAAGGCGGCCGAGCTCAGGGATGACGTCGCCGTTGGACGGCGGGAGCTCGTCCGGCTTTCCACCCGACATCCCTGCTCTCCACTTGCCTCTCCTCCCTTGATCGCCGGCCCTCTTCACAGCCACCCCCCCCCACCTCGCCCCCTCTAACCCGCGGATTTCTCCTGCGTCTTCGTCGTCTTTCGGACCGCGTTTATATAGGGCACAGCAGGAGGGGGACGATCCCGGTTTGAACCGTGATGCCGACCGGGGCCCGGTTTGAACCGGAAGAACGACCGGTTCAGATCCGACCCGTTCGTGCTTACCGGGTTATCAGAAGAAAATACCTAAAACACCCTTATTAATATTTAGTCCATATAATATTAAATCCGATTTTCTCCAAAGAATTGGGCGTTTGGATTCGTGTTCCATGAAATCCTCTCCATCTCGCTTGCACTTATCGTGCAGTTAATTTCACGGTTTTTAAAAAAAATCCCGCAAAATAAAATTTTATTTTAAAATAAAATAAAATAATTTAATAAATTAAACGGTGCATTATTTGAACTATATAATGCTTTTTATATTACCAGGGAATAATATATTCCGGCCTTTCTCAGCTGATTCCGAGGAAACTACCAAATTGCCCCTGAAGAAATCAAGAAACCCTGGTTTTCGGCCGAGAGTCCACGGAGTGACGGAAAGACCCTCGAGGAGAACTCAAGAACCAGAATCTCTCTCTGGGGATTACAGTGTTTGATAAGGGCCCATTGGTCATCGTGACGCCGGAGAGGTTTTTGGAAGCGAAGCTTAAAACCATGGGGAAGACGGGCGGGAGGGCACCGTTGCCGCCGTCGGCACAGAAGGTCCTCCTCTTCGGCTCGTCCCCCGTTGGCGTCGCAGGGGCGGCTGAGGACGGCGGTGAGGAGCGGCGGCGCAGTAGAGGGCGCCGGGCGCCGGTGAAGGTCGGCGGCGGTGGCGATCGGAACGTTTTAAGCCCCCCTTCGCCGCCGGAATTCTTCCGCGGGGTGGTCTCGGAAGGTCGCAGGGGCGGTAGGGGGGGAGCTGGGGGAAGAGGGTCAGGATCCGGGGGGGCTTCGAATCCCAGGGTTCGGCGGGTGTTGCAGCAGCAGCAGCAGGACCAGTCCTGTCCAAGAATCGGGGAGACGGAGATGGCGTTCTCGTTTCCGCAGCAACAGCCGCTTCTCCAGCAGAGCACTCCGAATCCCTTTCAGACGCAGACGCCGCAGCAGCAGCCGCAGTTTCAGTTTAATCCTCAGCAGCCCCAGCCGTCGCCACAGCCCCAGTTCCAATTCCAGATGCAACAGCCGCAGTCTCAGTTCCAAATGCAACTCCCACAACAACAGCCTACGTTTCTATTTAAGAGTGACAAGTCGCCGGCCACTTACAATACTAAGTGGGAGGAGCTCCATCCTGACTCGCAGAAATACCTTCTGGAGATCGAGTGGGTTTCTTGTTTCCCATCTCCTTTCTTCTTTTTGTCGCAAGAATGTTCATTTCTCGTCATTTTTTTATCCGCCGTTTTCTTGAGTTCATAACACGATGTAAACTGGCGAGTCAAGGAGCAATTTTTTTTAAGTGTGCCATTATCAAATCTGTTCGATACAAAAGACCAAATTTGAAACATATTGGCCATAATTTGGAGCGCCGGGAGTAATTTTCACCTTCGATTCATCTCTGACGGAGAGTAATCGTTTTCTTCACATTTCAATTATTTTTATTTTCTTTGATACTTTGAGATTCATTTTACTAATGTTGTTACTCGATGTTGAATTTTATAAATATATATATATATATATATATATATATATATATATATATATATAATATGCGTAGATATATAGGTGTGGTATCACTTCAAGGAAGTTTATCCCTTGACTGCGTTGTTGACAATGATTCTTATTTGTAGGACAAGGATTTTGGAGTATAGAAACGAAAGTCAAAGGCTTGATCAATGTAGCCGGTTATGTGATTCATCAATAGCCAACAACGGGTTTGAACTTGATGCTACTCGTATCATTCAGGTCTGATGAAAAACTTATTGGCTCTTAGATCTGTTCGATATTTTACAACGAATTTCCTGTTGTCTTTTGTTATTTAAGAATCCTCAACGTGTTGTTTGCATTTGAAGTTCACAAGGCTGAGGTTATGTGAGAAGAAATCACGACGAGTTTCTTTCTAGAATGCTGACATGCTTTAGGCAGTCTGTAATGTCACACTAAGACCATTCTTTTGCACAGTTCGTATTCCTATTTTACGACCAGATTTATGTGATGTTCTGATACAAGTAAAACTAATTTTTATATTCGTTGATGTTCGAAGACAGTCTGTAATGTCTTCGAAGCTTTCGCTGAAAATTGTTGAAATTGTCTTTTTGTAGGCCTAATTAGAGACTACAGAAATATGATCTGCTATGTTACCAAATGCATGATAGTCGTCCATTATCAGCCTGTATTATGCAATAGGTTTAAGTGCATACTGAAGCCGTCATAGGAATGGTGATTACAATCACCTTGTTTAGTTGATGGCATTTTGTGCAAAGACATGCTAGACATGTAAGAACTAATCACCTAACAAATCCAAATCCTTGACGAAAAAGGATATCAAGCTACATTAATTACCTTACCATATATTATCACTGATATTGTCATTATGGCTATGATTTCTATGTATTTTTCTCTTTATTGGAACCATGGAGATGCACGTTACTCATCTTAGGATGTTCTGTCAGAGGTCAGCGAGTTTCTCTTCAGAATTCTGATTCAGATGTTGACATGATATGCTGACCTTTGTGAACAAGTAAATGCCTTTTAAATATTGTAATAGTTTCATAATGCTCTATTCCTATGTGGTAATGGAAAACGAAATATCAGAATTACTGTAATATCAGTAGCTTTCGAAATCAAAATAGTATAAACGATTGTTCGTTGATCCATAGTTATCTGTTTCTACCATTAGCTGTTGTTTTGTTGTAATTATGAAATATTCATTTGTTGCTTTGCTTCTCCGTCTGCCACCATTGCTAATTCCTGTATTTTACACATTAAGGTAAGTTTTTAGCTTAGCTTTTTAGATCTTCTATATCTTCTTTTCGAGGGCATCCGTCCTAAGGTTCGTTGTAGTTCTTGCTAAATGCTCCAGTGTTTCCATCTTTTGTTGGATCCTTTCTTGTTAGTCTACTTTTTTAGGGGAAAATGCTCAGGGAGCAGACTGAAACTAGTGCATATCCCATGTGCTTGGCCAACTGCCCACAAGAGCGCCAAACTCTCTCTTCTTTGTTGCTTGTTTCCTTGTCATTGGTGACTAGTGGAATCCGAAGACTGTTGTCGAGTGTCTGGCACACTCTTAAAATATTTCAGGTGAGTTTCAAGGCCGAGGCCAGTCAGCAGGTCCAGTCAACTTTTGGGTCAACTGTCATCTAATTTGTTTCATGTCTTTCCATTGCAAAACTCTGCTCAAACAGTTCCATTCAAAATACAAAACGTAACTTTTGGTCGGTCCTAACGTTTATAACCGAGCATTTATACTCTCCAGGATTAAAAAAAATCATCTAGAATTTCTTTGATGGAGTGTAGATTTTGTTGTTTCTTATCTTAAATACTTTATTCACGTGGATCGGATATCGAATTTCTTTGATGGAGATATGGTTGATCCTGTTGTCCATGATGGCAGAAGAAGCTTGGAGAGCATTGATCTGTGGTTAATGAGCGTCGATTTTTTTCTTATGGCAGGAACTTGGAGGAATTAGTATCTCTACGGACAGAGAGAAAAATGTGGTTCAAGAATTAATGGCTTCAGCAAAAGAAATGATGAGGAACACCGAATTTGCCGTTCGCTCATTTATGATCCTTCATCCCAGGTTTTTTCATCCAAGCTCTACAGCTTCTAATGCTGGTATTGGTGGCCAAGCCACTGGAATTTCTCCTCAAATGGCCAGCTCCATGGGAGCTCAGGATTTCTACAGTGGTGTGCCAAAGCGACCATCTCCATTTTTCATCAGCACTGTGACTCAATTTGAGAAATACCTTGCGGAATGTCAGCTGTGGATCGAGGAGTTAGAACAGTTGCTCCACGTAGATAACAAAAACGCCTTTTCCAGCCCAAGCTTTTCATTAGAGAGTCTACCTTCAGTTTTATCCAATGTTTATGACTACTTCATCTATACAGCAGCAAAGGTATGATCGTCGCTTCCTCTGTGTCTTTATTGTCATTTCCTTCACTGATCTTGATCCCATTGTCTTAACCTTTCAAAACCAGTTTTATGCGACATGGCACCAATTTTTTAATGCTATTAACGGGTAGCATTGGATGCCCTCTCACCTTCTTCATTAGTTCCTCATCCCCCCCCTTCCCGGTGGGATTCTTATTAAGTGTAAGTTGTCCAAGAAAAAGACTGACAACCGTTCCTTCCAGTACTAGGAAGTAAACCCCAAAACCCTAAACAGAGAAGAACCTGCAATTTACAGGCCATCGTGTTGGAGAAAAAAAAAATGTCCGTTTGATTTTGAACCCTAAAAATTCGAATAGGGCATTCTCCTGATTTATGTTCGAAGAAATAGATGCCAACAAATAGCTTAGATCTCTGAATCATGTCTTGGCGATCGTGTTCATGCTGGAGTTCTCAGAAGGATGGCCCATTTTTCTCCTGCAGGTGGAGAACCTCCATCAGTATATTGAATCCATGAAGACGGCTTATCTTGCAGACCAGAGGCGGCGGGGTGATTTCAGTGATCCATTTCTTGAGGCCGACCGGAGGGAGACTGCCAAGCTAGAAGCTGCTGCCAAGAGGGTTCATCCAACGCTGCATCTACCAGCGATTCCTTCACAGTCGCCCACCGCCGCTGTCTCTCCATTTCCCGGCTCTTCAACACCGGCACCATCTGTGTTTCCGCAACCCGGGGGGGGCTCTTCTGGAAGTGGGCAGTCGTTGTTCAGCACACCATCGTCCGCAGTGGCCTCTGCTGCCGCTCCCGTGTCTTCACTATTTTCAACGCCGTCATCCGTCCCAACTTCTGGGCTGTTCGGCCCACCTGGTTTCTCTCCTCAGTCTACGCCCTTTGCACCCACCCAGACTCCATCTCTGCTCGGACCTGGTACGCCAAGCTTCATGCCTACACCGTCCATTGGGAGCTCTCCACTTTTCTCTCTACCGTCCTTTGCCTCAGGTATGCATGTCACAATCCTTTTACTCAGAAGAACATTGAACATCTTGATGGCAAATGGCTTTTTAAATTATTTGAAATAAATAAATTATCAGGATCTGTGCAAAACTTGGGCAGATCTATTGGTCAACGGAATGGGATTTATTTTATCTTTTTATTATTTTAAGCTCAAATCTGTTTCACAAAGATTTGGCGAAACTAAAGAAAGAGGTGGATGGGTTGGGGTTGACCTCAAGTTGGGAGCCAGCTATGGAACATTGAGTGTCTGAATTTATGGGATTTTGCAGTCTTCAAAAGCTCTTAGATGAACCCAGGACAATATGGTGTGGATTTATGGAGTTTCATATGTTTTCTAGAGAGAGAAAGACAGAGACAGAGAACAACCTATTTGGGGTGTCTGCAGGTCAGTAGGCCCGCAGCCCAGCCCAGCAGGGTTTTCCCTGGGACTTGGCCTCAAAATAAACGTAGAGTGAAAAATGGGTCTGGTCAGAAGCTTGGGATCCTCTCTCTCTCTCTCTCTCTCTCTCTCTCTCTCTCTCTCTCTCTCTCTCTCTCTCTCTCTCTCTCTCTAGGTTAGGTTTAGACCTGTGACATTGCAAATGGCAGATCTCCTTTTCCGGAGTGCATTGGTCCATGGAGTGCACCTTTAAAATGAGTTATTTGTGCATCTACATTTATGCCTTGTTTTCTGCCCGTTCTTAGGTGCTGCAGTGGGATCTGGGGCCAGCTTTGGTGGCACATCGGTGAGTTGAAATCGCTCTGCTCTGCTCCTGCTTTTAGCATGATTTCTGTCTCGTGATGCCAGTTATCGTCTGTTTCTGAATGAAATTGTACAAAAATGCAGAAGACCTCAAAGCCCAAGTCTCGAACATCCAGGCGTTGATAAGAATTCCCTCCATCTGGGTCGGATTGGAGGTCTCCCTTCCTCCAGCACCAGTTATTGTTATACCGCTGTATGTACCATTAATCTCTCTCTCTCTCTCTCTCTCTCCCTCTCTCTCTCTCGCTCTCTCTCTCTGGATGGTCCCTTCAAGGTGGTTCGGTGGTGTTATTCACTTTATGGAGATGGCCCACTTTCAAGTTTTGACTAAAGAATTAAGAGTTTCTCCTCGCTGATGTGCTTCTTCATAGTCAACGCTGATTCTGACTCCACTGGCCGCTGACTTCTCTTTGCTTAGCTCGTTTTTTGTTTGAACATATTTTATCAAGGTATTTGTTTCCTAGAAGGAAATTATATTGAATTGAGACATTAAGAATATCCCTGGTTGACCTCGTGAAAGTTCAACTTTGGATTGGTGGCATTTTGACTTTTGATGATATGGGATAGTATTATTGTAAATAAAAGGATTTTTTTCTGTTGGATATAAGGATTTATCTTATCATTTTCAACCCTTTATTGGAAACCAAGAATCTAAAATCGTTGCTATAATTTGCTGACCCCTCTCTCTCTCTCTCTCTCTCTCTCTCTCTCTCTCTCTCTTCCCCCTCAAGTTCATTGAAGTTAATGTCGTTGACATTTTAGTGTAAGGAATTTTTATTTTTCCCTCTAAGAAGAGGGCTTTATACAAGACATTTGTCACCTTGCAAGAGGATGATAGGGCCGGGCGTAGTGGGTTGATTTGACTTAGCTCGGCCACGAACACCAGAAGAGAAGTCAACACCTGCATCCATCTTTAGTGAGGTAACTTAGCAAAAGGTAGCCACTAAAAGTCAATAATAGAGTCGAACCTCCTCTTAAAATTCGGCAACCATTTAAACTATGCGAGATGAGGTAGATGCAAAACTAATGTGAGTAGCTTATGTTCAAGTCTTAGGGGTTGACTTTATACGACGTTGACTCCCCAACTGACAGTTGTGATAATAACAACTCAAATAATATTTGATAGGACTGATCTCGGATCTCATCGGTTTGACTTAGCTTGGGCAAGAACACCAAAAGAGAAGTCAACACTTCTCTCTTAGCAAAAGGCAGCCGCCTAAGTCAATAATATAGTTGACCACTTGAACTACGTAGGTGAAAGAAATGTTGACTTTTTGGGACTAGCAGTGACTACAATTTTTAGAAAGAACGTGAGATGGGGTAGATGCAAAAATATTGTTGACTTTTCTGTGAGGAGCTTATGGTCAAGTATTGGGGGTTGACTTTATACACAGTTGACTTCCCAACCGACGGTTGTAATAACAACTCAAATAGTACTCGCTAGGACGGATCTCAGATCTCCTACAAAACATGTACTGAAAACTCGAATCTAGAAGAATCGTTGCCAAACATTCGGGTCGGAAGGGGACGAGCGTTCGCGTTAAGGAGAATCCGAGAGCGTATTTTAAACCGAGGCTGGCTTTATTCCTGAAATGCCCCTTAAATTTAAATTTGACTGAGTCTTCCCGAAATGCCCCTGCAATTCAAATCCCTCGCCTCCAATTCAAATATCGGCTCGGTTGCTGTCTACTTACCCCCCAAAAATTCAAACCTGAGAGGAGGGCTCGCTCTCTCTCTCTCTCTCTACACACTGCTGCAACCAGCTGAAGCTCGGAGCAAGGCTTCCGATCTCCCCCTCCTGCACCTCAGATGAGAGCAGAAGTAATGGAGATCTGAGAAGTCCATTTCTTCTCTCTCTCCCTCGCTGTCTCCCTCGACGCTTACTGCTGCTGGACGCAGCAGAAGGCTGGAAGGGGGAAGCTACAGGATCGCCTCCGCCTCCTCAGATGAAACGAGAAGTCTGGGAGACTTAGCCGAGGTCGTCCAGAAGAGTAGTCCAGGATTCTTCCTCTCCGGATCCTGTTTTTTAATTCATCACTCAGGTGAGAACAAATGGTCACTAGTAATCGCGATTTCCCCCTCGGCATTGTTCTGTTAATGCAGAGTATTTTTTTTTGGTTTCATTTGCATGATTTCGGTTTATTATGCAGAATGCTGAGGGATCTGAAATTCTTCCGTCGGAATTCCGGCAAGACCACGCCGGCAGACGGTAACGACGAGAACGTGGCTCCCACCGATGGTTCCACCGTCCATCCTGGAACGAGCTTCTCCCGAGTTCCTTTCAACGCAATTCAGGAGGCTTTGGCGAACCATACGCCGGATCCCGACCAGGAAACGACGCATAAGCGGAAGATCGAGAAGACGCCATCCAAGGCCTGCAACATCGGGAGTCATGCCCCTGCTTCCAAGGGCAACCACGTCGTGAGTCACGACGCTTCTTATTTGCGCACGCCGGAAAAGCCTCCTGTGGCGGTCACGCCAGCGGGGACGGCTAGAAATAGGTTCGGCTGGGCTATGAAGAATGATAATGGAACGAATGTTAGCAAGGCTATTGAGGATTCCGGACACCCTTTTACTGTGACGTCCCAGTTGCCGCCTTCGGACCGTGGTACAAGCACTGGTGTTGGAGGTGGTCCTGGTTTCACGACACCTCGAATGTTTAAGACGATGGGCAGGACATCGTCACTTCATTCCGAGTGTAGCTCGACTCAGGGCACACCAACGAAAAGTGTTACCAAGCCTCTCAACCCGGGTATGGGAGGAAGTCGTCCTTCATCGAGTGTCAGCAATCGTGCTGCAAACTCTGCTTTATGCTCCAAACAGACTCCAATGTTGTCCTTTGCATCTTCTACGGTTAATACGGTTGAAGTACCTCACTTCGAATTGAAGGAGGATCCCTCTTTCTGGATGGATCACAATGTGCAGGTAATATTCTTTTTCTATCCAATTCTGGTTCTCTATGTGCAACACAAACGTACGTATTGAAGTCGTGTCTAGTCTTCGATGCCATTTGGTTGTAGGGAGCTAGCTCATCGGTGAATGAAGTTACTTCAGATAGAATGCAGAGAACGTTGAAGGATTAATCCTTGTCTCTTAAAGCGATTAGAATGGTTTTGACCGCTTAAATTGTCGAAGGCTGTTCCGCCGGAAAACAAACGATTTTCATTCACTGAATGTAGCGGTGTTTCGCATCATAATTTGCAGGTTGTGATTCGGGTCCGTCCACTCAACAGCATGGAACGGGGGTTGCATGGGTACGGTAGATGCTTGAAGCAGGATAATTCACAATGTATCGGTTGGATTGGGCAACCAGACAGCCGATTTACATTCGACCATGTAGCCTGTGAAAAAATAAACCAGGTCTGTGCTTTTGCAGCGACAAAATGGGAGATGCATTTCTCTGCTTTATTATTTATTTCTTGGCTTGGATTGAACTTCGTGCGCAGGAAACATTCTTCCGGGTGGTGGGCTTACCTATGGTTGAGAATTGTATGTCTGGCTACAATAGCTGTATATTTGCCTACGGCCAGGTAGTTCTCTTTCAAATTTCTTCTCTACGCACCGTTGGGTGCCTGGTTACCATGTTACATTAGACACAATATTGGGTCGTACCCGTAAATCCTATTTTGTGAATGCAGACTGGAAGTGGGAAAACGTATACAATGCTCGGTGAGATCAATGAGCTGGACTTGAGCCCAAGTTCAGAGCGGGGAATGACTCCTAGAATCTTTGAGTTTTTGTTTGCAAGGATTAAAGCGGTAAGCAAGTACATAACTCTGTATACTTTTTGTCCTCTGTATTTCTATATATTGTTCACTTGTGTTCTGGATGCAGGAAGAGGAAAGTCGGAGAGACGAGAAATTAAGATACAATTGCAAGTGTTCCTTCTTGGAGATTTATAATGAACAAATAACAGATCTTCTTGACCCGTCGTCAACCAATTTATTAGTGAGTTAGCACCCTCTTGACTTCCTAGAACCAATTTTTTTTGTAGAGATTGTCAGAAACATGTTAATGTTTTCCCATCTTTTCTTAATGTACTATGCCATAATGCCTCCTTGTTGTACAGTTGCGAGAGGACGTCAATAAAGGCATATACGTCGAAAATCTCAGTGAGTTCGAAGTTGAAACAGTCAGTGATATTCTGAAACTTCTTATTCAGGTAACCTGCAAGTGTATCGAAATTTTAGGACATATACCTTGATAATTTGATTCTGCCTGTAGTTTGAGCCAATTTTCTCTTTAATATGAGTTTTAATTGTAAATTTTTGCTTAGGGTTCTGCAAATAGGAAAATTGCAGCTACAAATATGAACCGGGAGAGTAGCCGTTCGCACAGTGTTTTCACTTGTGTCATTGAAAGTAGATGGGAGAAAGATTCAACGACAAACTTGCGATTTGCAAGGTTGAACTTGGTAGATCTTGCTGGTTCTGAGAGGTAGAATGATGCCTCACCAATGCTGATTTTGACTATTATCATTTAATAGGAATTTTTCTGTTTCTTGATTTTTGCCTATTCTTTGACTCGTGGACAGACAAAAGACATCAGGAGCTGAAGGTGAGCGACTCAAGGAGGCTGCAAGTATCAATAAATCATTGTCAACGCTTGGGTATGACGCGTTTGATCACGGACTGATTAATTCAGCAGATTCCTGACTCGAATTTTGTCGTCTAAACAATTTATCTCCCTTTTGCAGTCACGTGATAATGGTTTTAGTTGATGTTGCACGTGGGAAGCAGCGGCATGTTCCTTACCGAGATTCAAGGCTTACTTTTCTTCTCCAGGTTGGATTCTAAATTTGACTTAGTCCCGGTCAGATATGTCTGATGGGTGAATTTCCCTGATGAGAATTCTGTTGCAGGATTCATTGGGGGGTAATTCAAAAACGATGGTTATTGCTAACGTTAGCCCTTCCGTATGGTGTGCACCTTAAGTTTTTAATATCACACTTATTTTTCTGAATTTTTTTGTCAAGAGTTTTTTCTGGATGGATGGTCTAAAGCTTTGTATTTCATTCCATTCCCAGCTGTGCAAGCGAAACACTCAGCACTTTGAAGTTTGCTCAACGCGCAAAACTAATCCAGAACAACGTGAAAACTGCTATCATCCTGAATCTTATAGTAACCTAGTTATTTTTATTGATTTTTCTACTTGACAACTGATTTTTTCCCTTTCTTTTATTTCAAAAAATATTAGGCTGTTGTAAATGAAGATGCTTCAGGAGATGTAATTGCACTGCAACATCAGATACAGTTGTTAAAGGTAATCAATTTCTCTCTGAACGAACTTGCGCAAATTAACATTTAATTGCGTTATTAACATGTGAAATCTAACATTGCATCAGGAGGAGCTTTCAGTCCTCAAGCGTCAAAATGTTTCAAGATCTTTGTCATTTCGTTCGGCGATTTTCCATGATCCTATTGGCGAACAATGGGATGTTCCTAAAACGAGAACATTGACGGAGGGATCACGTGGAAGTGATACTGATGTTCACGTGTGTGAGGACTCAAAGAATATTAGAGTATCCACTAAGCAGGTATCTTGGTGTTAAATGACATGATTGACCTAGTAATAGTGTCTTCGATGTGTGTTCTCCGTGTCTTTTAGGTCAGCAACCTACTACCTGATGATCAAGTATTTTGACGTTTCTTTTCAGCTGAAATCTGTAGAAATGTTGTTGGCTGGTGCTCTTAGGAGAGAAAAAGTAGCAGACACTACTATAAAACAACTTGAAGCTGAAATTGAACAGCTGAATCGCCTGGTAAAATCTTTGATTGTAGCCATTTGTCTGCTAAATGCCGTGGAGTCCCGAAATCAGTGACAATGTTTTTGAACTTCAGGTTCGCCAGAGAGAAGAGGACACCCAATGCACGAAAATGATGCTTAAATTTCGAGAGGATAAAATTCACAGAATGGAGTCTCTTGTAGATGGTCTCATGCCTTCTGAAACATATTTGGCGGAAGAGAAGAGTTCGCTTGCTGAGGAGATTCAACTACTGCAATCGAGGGTTGACAGGCATCCTGAAGTGACCCGGTTTGCATTAGAAAACATCAGACTTCTAGACCAATTAAGGAGGTAGCCTGAGCCCATTCACATGAAGTTTATTGCTGTGAGGAAGACTGGTAGTTTACTATTTTCGACATGTATTTGCAGGTTTCAAGATTTCTATGAAGAAGGAGAAAGAGAGCTATTATTAGGAGAAGTAGCTGAGCTGCGGAACCAGGTTCGCGGAAATAGGAAATTCAAGAGGAAATATGCGATTTGGTTTTCATTTTTCTTACGGTTGAGTTTTTTAACTGCTTGAAAGAGCAAATGAACCTAGAAATGCTCACTTTTTGTTCAACGAAAACTGCTTTAAATCTTTACAGCTAGTTCGCTTACTGGAGGAAAGATCTAATGCAGATGAGGGTAAAAATTTAGCGGCTGAAAATCAGGTCTGTTATTGATTTGTGATTTCATTATTCATTTTCAATTTAATTGTGTTATCATTGATTACAATTATATTCTTTTTTGGCTGACTGTAGCCTGTCCAGATTGGATCTACTGTTTCCACCACTGAAGATGATGCATTACGGACAGAGGTCTGACTTTCTTACGGTTACCACTATCCAGATCTTTGTGGTTGATTTGCAGCTATAAGTTGGTTTTGTTGTATTTGTCGGAGAATATATTTATTCAAGTAGTTGATAACGTGTGCTTATCCCTTTGTTTTCAGCTGACGAGGACCTGCCAAGAGTTAGAGGACTGCAGAAATAGGCTAAAATGTTGCTTAGAATCAAATGCAAAACTCACCATGTATGTTAAATATCATGTACATAGATCCGGCTGTTTTAATACAGAAATGCAGCCTTCTTACCGTGGGCAAGGTGTTCTTTTTTGTTTCACCCGCAGGGAGATAGGAAGTCTACAGACTCAGTTAGACTGCCTCAACGCTGTATGCAAGACTAATGCTGAACCTGATGATATGGTATACTATATCGATAAACCCAACATAGTACATATTCTGTGCATTTGCTTTATTAGTGTTACCACGTATTGCTTTGTTATGGATGTCTGTGTTTGTACATTATGAATCCCAAAATTGAAAGTTGTCACCTGTGCATAATGTTGATGGGATATGATTTTCAGGAGCTGTGTTCAGAGTTTTCTTCAATGGAAAACCATGTCAATGAAAAGGAGGTCGAAGGGGTGAATATAATTCCGGCAAACCAGTCTGAAAAAATTGTTCATTTGCAGCTGGAGTTGGACATATTGAAAACAATTTTTGAAGAAGAGAGAGGATCCCGTGCTAAGCTGGAAGAGAGAGGTTCCTCTGAGAAAAACAAACTTTTGATGGACGAGGAAAGGGTTATGGAGATTAGCAGGCATTATGAAAATGCCAAAAACGAGTTGAGGGATGCAAGATCCATCATTGATGCTCTTGAATCTCAACAGCTTTTACTAATTACCGAGTTGGATGAACTGAGAGAAACCCACAAGCCAAACATAGAGGTCGAATGGGAACATCACCCCGAGATCCTGAATGCTGGAGAAAAAGTTGGATCTGGGAATGAATATGATGAGAAAAAGACTTCAGAGCCTCATAATCTACTGCAGCCTTTGAAGCGCTCAAGAAATGAGTCGTGGGAAAAAAATAAAAGGAAGCAAGAAACCCTAAAGAAAGGCTCGTTTGAGCAAGAAATGGATGAAGTTTGCCGGCAGGCTGAGGCTGAGACTGCTGAAGTGATCGTATGCTTACAAGATGAAATAGCCTCTCTCAGGGAGGAAGTCGAAAATAGCAGCAGAAACGAAGCTTTTGCTCGGCAGTGTTTGGCCGAATTGGAAACGGAAATGAAAGATGTCCAAGAAAGGTTTCTTCTAGTGACCCAAGATAATGAGCGGCTCAATGAGCTAATTGAATTAAAAGATGATCAAGTCAGAACACTGTCTGAGGAATGGGAGAGAGTGATTCGCGAGATTGCAGAAATCCTCTCTGATGGGAACACGGTCCTCGACGATGCTTGTAATGACGTTTATTCCATGATTGATTCCTTTCCTCCTGGGGCCTGGTTGGGGGAGCAGGTTGGGAGAATTAAAAAGGCCATATCTGACAGAGACGCACTAATTGAAGAACTACAAAACTGTGTGGACGATGCAGAGAAGGTAAGAGGTGAGATGGAGTGGAAGCTTAGGTCATTGAGAGGTGCAACACTCGCAATTACTGAAGCTCAACAGCAGGAAAACAGTGATAGAGAAAGAGAAATGCATCAGTTGACGTCAGAGCTATCCGAGAAATCATCAACTATATCCAGGCTGCAGAATATCATTCAGTCTGGTGAGCAGAACATGAGGAAGTCAGAGATACTTGCGTCTGTTGCCTTTAAAACAGTTGGCAGAATATCTGAGATAAATTCTATTTATCTTGAGGCACTGGAAGAGAAGGAGTTTCAGGTCAATTACTCTGACGTAATGCATTTACTGAAAGATGCTATGCTACAAGATCAGTTTTCTCTGAATGCCAGTCTAGTAATGGAGATTCAGGTTCTTCAGTCGCAACTAGCAGAATATGAGGACAGGATTTCTATATTAGGATCCGTGGATGACCTTCAGAAGACAAGGGAGAAGTTGAGTGAGTTTACTGTTGGAATAAGCACTCTGCACTCCTTCGTGAACCCGTTCATTGAACTGGTGGAAGAACCTGGCAAAGAACACACTGGTGCAGATCATTCTAACAGTGTTTCCGGAAACGAGGTATGTAAGTGCTCTTTTTATTTTTATTTCTTGATACGTTGAGTACACAAACTCGTGTAGTTATAATGTCGCCTGAAATTTGTTGTGAATATGGAATTTTCTTGCAGATCAAGGTTGAACGAACGTTCTGCACTGCAGCTAGATGCCATGATTTCCAAGGTATAGCAGATGGTAATAAAGTACCACCTTGCAACACCATCTACGACCCGTGTAACTGGTCACAAGAACAGTCAGGCTGTAGGATTACTGAAGGTGGTGATGACAGAGGGAGCACTATGATTCTTTTTCAAAAGGAATTGGAGTCTGCCCTCCATAAACTAAAGGCAGTACAAGATCAGATCTTTAAACTGGTTGATGAGAAGGAAGAAACAAAAAGATCCGAGATCCGGAGCAGGAAAATGATGGAAGATGTTGTGGCGCAATTAATGGGGATGGAGAAGCATATCATTAGTAAAGAGAAAGAACTTGAATGGGCATTGCTACAACTGGATGAAAAGATGAAAACAGTGGTTGAAAAGGCTAGTCAATCTCTCTGCTTGCTGAATGAAACTAACCAGGTGAAGAACCAGTATCCATTTTTTTCTTGCCCGATTTCATGTTGTTGTCAACTTCATTATTGATTTCTCTTTTCTCGTTTGGTTTCAGCATCCCAATGAATAATGGATAGAAGAATAATGTGGGCTATTTGTGTTATCCAGGAGCTTGATCTTGAGGTAAGAGATGCAGACATGATTGCAACGCAAAAGGCAATCGAGGCTTCAACCATTCTTTCTAAATTTGAGGAGGCCCAAGAGGCCATGAGAGAAGCAGATATCATGGTCAATGCGTTGCTTGTTGCAAATGAGTCGGCAAGACTTGAGGCGGAAAAGTGCCAGAAAGTAGAAATCTCGTTGACCTGTGAAAGAGACTGTCTGAAAAGAAAGGTTCAGGAATTGCAGACTTCCCTTAACATGAAAAATGAAGAACATGCATCCACGGAGAGGAGACTAGACTCATACATCACCGATCTGACTGAATCAAGTAATTTGGTTCTAGCACTTGAAGCTGCTATTGAGGAGGTGAAGAACACCTTTGGCGACGAGCTAAAATCAACAATCCACGATGTCCATTGGTTCAAGTCTCAGTTTCTTCTCCTTGCAAATTTAGCAAGAAAATGCTTGGAGGATATTTGGTCTGAGATCATTAAAAAAGACTGTGCTGTATCTGTGTTAAATCTTTGTCATCTGGGAATCATGCTGGAGGTAATAACTGGCTTGAATGCTGAGAACGGGTTCCTCCACTGTGGCATGCTTGAATCTAATGCGGTCATGGCAGATCTGAGAGAACACAATGTCCGAGCAAATAAGGAACTTGAAATGTGCAGCATCCTCAAGGGAAAGCTCCTTGCGGACATCAGCAATAGTTTTACTTGTATAACAAGGAAAGAAAGCGATACAGAAAGGTTGAAGACGAAACTTAATTCTCTGGAAAGGAAACTAATGGATGTACAGTTCCAAGAAGAATCAATGCTGGCTAGATCTAATTTCATGGGCAATGAACTTGCTGTTCTGATCAAGGAGTTTGACACAAACGAAAGCAGGTCTCTGGAAGAACTGTATTCCAAGGACCTTGAGGCGTGTATCTTTGAGTCAGTTTTGAAACAGAGGATTGAAGACTCCGAGCTTAAATCTGCACGTATTGTCAATCTAGAGAGAGAGAGGTGTTCTCTCATCAAGATTATTGGTAGAATGAGGGAAGAAATGCTTTTACTCGTGATTAATGAGGAAATAGGGAGAAGACTCTTACTAGAAATTGAAGCTGACAATGGTATCCTAGAAAGGGAAGTAAGAGTAGCTCGAAGTCAGCTCGAGGTTGCAAGTCAAGAATCGGACACCATCTTGAATCAGCTGAGAGAGAGGGATGGTATGATAGAAGCCATGCGGGTTACCATAGAGACTTTGGAACGTGATTTTCAGCAGGCTGTCCTTCTGGAGATGGACTTAAAAGATCAAATTGGTAGACTGCAGAGGAACCTGGAAGAGAAGATAATCGAAGCTACTGATTCTGAGCAGTCCCATGAGATTATCCTCAAAGAACTCTCATCAAAGAACTTGGAGATTCAGATTCTAAACGAGAAAATGGATGCAATGACCTCTGAAAATTGTACACTCAAAGAACAACTGGCCGAAACCGAGGACAGGTTCTCCACTCAATTATATCTTCTCCAGAACGAGAAAGATAGAATCCTTGAAAACTTGAACGAAACAAATCTGCTATCTCCCTCACGCAACCTGTCTGTCGTCTCCAGAGAGCTTGATTCTGGATATAATGACCAAGAAACTTGTTCCAAAAGGGGCACCGCCTTGAACATTGACGATGAATCTTTGATCAATGAGACAATGCACTCTACCCAAATGGAGGAAGCTCTGGCCTTGATTAGTTCGAGTCAGAAGAAGTGTTCTAAGGGGATGAACTCAGTGGGCAGGATTCTCAATGAACTGTTCCATACCCTTGAAGGAAATAATTTCACACTGATGGATAGAATGCTACGAGATTTTCGTGAGCATGAGGAGAATGTATCCAACCTTCTTGAGAAATTGGAGTTCTTGGAAGCTTCAGTGGAAGAAACATTGTCCGAAAACTTCTCTCTTCAGTCCGAGTTACATCAAAAGGACGAAATGCTGAAAAGCTTGCTGTCTGATTTCAAGTCATTTCAGGAGTCTGCGTCTGCGGCAAAGAGCCGAAACGATGAAACCGAAGATATGGAAGCTTTTCTGCAGTCTCTGAGGGATGAACTCGCATCAAAATCAGATGAACTCCACGAAGTGGTCTGCCATAATCAAATGCTCGCAGCAGAAATCTCGGAGAAAGTGGGCATCGTGGAGGTTCTCGAACTGAATCTTTCTAGAGAGAGAGAGTCAAGGAAACTGCTTGCCGCTCAGAATGTCGAGCTGAAAGCTGAGATGGAGACCATTCTGTCATCAAAGGACTCCGTCCTTGCGGAATTAGAAGCTGAGGTTCTGGAAGCAAGAACCTTATTGGCCCAGAAAGATCATTTCCTTGAGAAGCTACAGAATGAGGTTCTTGAGCTTGCTGAAGAGAGAGACCGTCTCGACTCCAAGATAACAACCCTGGAGGAGCAGCTTGACATGGCTCGCGCCCTCGCCGAAGAAAATGAAGCTATCTCTGTCGAGGCTAAGCAGGTGGGAATTTCCTTAAAAAACGGAGGATATACATACTTTATTCAGATTAATAATTTTCTCCATTATTTCTGTTTATTCATGCGTAGATAGCGGAATCGAAGAAGATCTATGCGGAAGAGAAGGAGGAGGAAGTGAGGCTACTGGAGAGGTCCGTTGAAGAGCTCGAGTGTACGGTGAATATGCTGGAAAACAATGTAAGATCACATCGAAACTTCTGGTTTTTTCTCTGACAAGAAGAAATTAATTTCCTGTTTTTTTTTTTTTCTTCTCGGCAGCTGGAGATCGTCAAGGGAGAGGCAGAGAAGCAGCGGTTGCAGAGAGAAGATTTAGAAATGGAGCTTGAGGTCGTGAGGAACAAGATGGTGGGCTTGGAGACCTCCAGCGACTCTCTCATGATGGCGGAGAGAGAAAGTGCCAGCTCACTGAGGTGAGGATTTGGCAATTTATTTAATCTTAAGTTTTTATTTATCTTGGTAATAAATGGTCCTATGATGAAAAAAAAATAAAAAAAATAAAAAAAATGGTCCTATGAGAGCATCGATAAGTTATCATCTGAGCGAAATTCGTTGCTCTTTTGGTCAGGCATCTGGATGAAAAACTGGGTGAGCTTCTGGAGGCTAGAAAGCAGATCGAAGCTCTTCAGAAGGACGTCTCAAACAAAGAGTCAGAGGTCCGCATCCTTTTCAATGAAATCGTGTTCTTCGTTCCTCGATCGAAGTCAACTCCCAGTTGCAGCTAGATGGGCGCATTGAGCTCAGTTCATTCCTCCCTGCAGATCGTCCAGTGCAAGGCCCACATCGCTGAGCTGAACATACATGCAGATGCTCAAGCACGAGAGAACAAGCAGCGGGTACGTCCCCATGGTTCATTTTCTCTCTCTTTTGACCTCTTCAGGAAATCCCAGATGTTCTATTTCTGGATGAATCCCTCGGTTTTGTCATCCTGCGTTGACCCGAGTATCGATTTCTGGTTCAATTGCTGGTTTTATCTCTGAATGTCCATGGTTTGATGAATGCCAACGGTCTAGATCAAGGAGCTGGAAGCCATGGCGCAGCAAGTCAAAGCTGAGGCCTCCTCATCCCACGCTGGGAGTCTGGGGTCGGGCAAGCAAGAGAAAACCGCGGCGAAGACCAGGGGTTCTGGCTCGCCCTTTAAGTGCATCGGCTTGGGGTTGACCCAGCAAATGAACTCCGAGAAAGATGAGGAGTTGACCGCGGCGAGGTCTCGGATCGAAGAGCTGGAAGCCATGGCGGCCCGCCGACAGAAAGAGGTGTCCTTTTCTCGCTAGGCTGAAAAATATTTGAATCGTCGCGTTTTATTCATGAATCTGTCTCCCCGCAGATATTCATGCTCAACGCCAGATTAGCCAAGGCAGAGAGCATGACGCATGACGTGATCCGCGACTTGCTCGGGGTCAAACTCGACATGACGAACTACGCCGTGAGTTGACTTTTTTAAAGCAAATAATTATCGCCCGTCGTTTTGTTTTGACTGGATGCGTTCTCGAATGGCAGTCATTGCTCGACGAACATCGGTCGGATGAGCTGACCGAAGGGACCGCCGATCCGCGCGAAGATCCCCAGGAGAAGGTGAAATCGAGTCTCGCTTTGGGAGATCTACCCCGCTTTCTTGCATCCGTTGACTTTTTATCCGGCGCGTCAACCTTGCAGGACCAGCTGACTGCCAAGCTGAAGGAGCGGCTGGACGAGTTCGTGGAAGAACGGCAGGGGTAAAATTCCAATCCGACCCTCGTATGAGACGGATGGGTTACCACCCGTTGACTAACGCCGACTTTTAACCTCTTTCCATAGGTGGCTCGAAGAGATCAACAGAAAACACTCGGAGATGATGGCCGCAAGAACCGCCTTGGATAGCCTCCGGGAGCGAGAACGGCTGCTGTCCGCCGATAACGAGATGCTGAAGGTTGACCAAAGATTTGGTTCTCCGCATTTTTCCTAATCTTGGCAAATGTCGGTCCCGAACCTCACGGGCCCCGGTCAACTCGCGCAGGCGAAGAACACGAAGCACAAGAGGGCAGTCGCCCAGCTCGAAGACGAAGTCAAAAGGCTTCAGAGGGAGCAGAACCTCCAGCACCGCATCCACCACCACGCCAAGATCAAGGCAGATGATCTAATATCCATTTATCTATTTATTTATTTATTCTGGTAGATCATTTATACAATTATCCCAAAGTTTTTATTGATTTTAAACAGGAAGAGAACGGCGTGTTGAGGGCCGAGAACGAGGAGCTGACTTCCAGATTGAGCAAGTCCGAGGAGGCCCTCTCCCGCGTGAAGGAGGAGCTCTCCCGCCATCGGGTCTCCCGCGGGAAGACCCCACCCCACGTTGACCTCGACGAGGAGCGGCGGCTGCGGGATCAGCTCCAGGTAGGCGGCCGTCGTCAAACCCTTCCATCCTCCATATTTCATTACCGAGTGAAATAATTTGGAGAAAATTATTTTCTTTTTCCTTTTTTTTGGGGAGTAAAAGTCAACTGGGGCCGCTGACTATGGCAATTGACGAGGTAGGTGGGTGTCGCTGCTGCAGGGTAGAATCTCCGGAGAGAGGACGCGACCGTCGGAGCTCCGGCGGTCTTCGCCGCAGGGCCGGCGGAGGAAGGAGAACCTCCCCATGAGCGGCTGAAGGGATCGGTGCTCCCCGCTGACCGGCCTCCGGGTGCTCGTGTAAATATGGCGGAGAGAAGGAGATAGTGGAGTACCTTGTCAGCTCCGGGCTGACTCCGGCGAGTGACCGTTGACATTCGTTCTTTAGTGTATGTAAACAATAATAAACGGCGTCTCTTCTTGGGCTCCCTCTGTTTCGTTAGCCTCAGCTCCATCTGTCTCTGTTTTCATCACTGAGAGAGAGAGAGAGAGAGAGAGAGAGAGAGAGAGAGAGAGAGAGAGAGAGGGGGAGGAACGGTAAGAGAGAGGGTGACGAAGGTGAAAGGGAGTTAGAGATCGGTGTAGAGAGAGAGGGAGAGAGAGGGGGGGGATAGTAAGAGAGAGGGTAAGGAAGGTGAGAGGGAGTTAGGGATCGGTGTAGAGAGAGAGAGAGAGAGAGTAGTGAGAGACAGAGAGGGAGGGCATTCTACGTTGAGGTATGAATTTGTATATAAAGAAGGAAACTTGTAGCCGGTTACTCTATCGATGTTTCCGATACCGTTTGATAAGGAGTAGCTCCCACACAGCTAAAACCCTCGCCTTCTTCCCTCTCTCTCTCTCCCCCCGCCCTTCTGCGTCTTATCTTCCGCTGCCGGGAGAATCCACGGCGGCGGGTTCGGCCTGAGGCCGCCGTCGCTCTCCGCCTAGCGCCTCTAGCTCCGCCGCTTGAGGATGGCCTCTCTAGCACCGCCGCTCAGCGCAGCCGCTGCAACGGCGGCGCATATTCACAGCTCTTCCGGCGGAACCTCCGCGTCGTTGTCGCGGCACCGTTCCCCCGTTCTCTGCGGGAGCCAGGCGAGTCTCTCTGCTTCTCTCCTCTTCTTCGATCTGGTCATCTCGACGGGATTTCCCCTCATTCATCTCCCTCGATCTTTGATTCTCCTCGCCGGATTTGCTCCTGTTTTCTCTCCCATCCCTCGTTTTCGAGCGCTGATTCTCCTGATCTCTCCGAATTCGAGCAGAGGCAGAGGCCTTCACCTTCGATTCATAATCATCCTGCTTACCTTCCCTAACAGGGATTGTGGTCGCGCCGGCTGGATGGCGGCTTCTCGCCGGCGATCACCAGGCGGCGGCATGGACCGGCGAAATCTCGCAAGACGGGGCTGCTTGAGGCCCGGGCAGTGGACATGCCCGCGGGACAGTCCGACGGCCCCCAGAGGCTCCCCATGGGCATGGCCATGGAGTCTCTGAGAGAGCTCTGGGGAAGGTGCCCCGAGCCAATCAGGAGCTTCCCCTGGGTGAGAGCTTCTGGTCACCTTCTCGGGATCATCTTCGACCTCGTCCTCACGGTGGCCAAGTACCTGTCTATTCCAGTGCTAGCGGTGTCATCTCTCAGCGAGATGTCCTACTGCGCCCATGAGAGGAAGATGATCGTCATACCCGCTCCCTTCCTCTGCGGCATCGCCGTCGCCAAAGTCCTCCAGGAGACGGCACTCAAGATGTCCCCCAGCTTCAAGGTTTCTCTCTCTCTCTCTCTCTCTCCTCATCCTCTGCATCTCCCTCTTCCCATTCACTTCCATCTATCATGAATGCTTATGCTCCCTCCCTGGTTTCTGCCTCAGGATCTGGAGTTTCCTTGGCACCTGGTGTTCATGGCGGGTCTCTTCATGCTGCTGAAGTTGCCCGGGCCGTACTACCCCTACTGGGGGCGCTTGGTTCTCCCCCATTTCGCAAACGGGGGCCTCTGGAGCTCCATATGGTTCGCCTTCTCCTGGTTCAGAAGGTCTCAGCATCCTTCCAAAACCAGTCAGACGTCTGAAACTCAGGGGGAGTAAATCAGAAGCTCGGATTTCTCTATCCTTTCTGAGGAAAGCGAGAAGAACACCGCCGAGGCTCCAGAGGGCTTCTTCTGTCTATAACATGAGAAATCGCTCCGAACCATCACCTCTCGGTTGGAACAGGGTAGTGCTCCAAGATGACCACCAAGTACGCTGCTGAATCTGTTGCTCTTCCTTGTTGATGCTTTGCCTTTGACTTGCGCCATCACCCTGTGCTATATATATGGCGATTTCTCCACGCCTTCTGTTCCAAATTTTCTAACCCTGGGACATGGTGGATGCTTCTTGAGAATGCATGTTGTTCCATGATTATTGTTGTTATTGTTCCTGCATATACTGCTGCTTTAGTCCCATTCTGGTATCCCTGAGGGAGAATGGGTTAACAAAAGTTTCGATCTTTCTGGGCAAGGTGGGAGATGAAGGTTGCGATCATGAGATAGTTCATCACGTCTAACGGTGTAAGATGGAATTCCCTTTCTTTCTAGTGGGG
This sequence comes from Spirodela intermedia, assembly GCA_902729315.2. Classification (NCBI taxonomy): domain Eukaryota; kingdom Viridiplantae; phylum Streptophyta; class Magnoliopsida; order Alismatales; family Araceae; genus Spirodela; species Spirodela intermedia. The sequence continues at coordinate 6,764,766 of LR746273.1, forward strand.
AGATGGATTGTGCCACAGTCTATTTATTTATTTATATGTTTGCTTGTCTATCTATCAAATGTATTAGAAAGTGGGCAAAACATCATCAGGCAGTAGAATGAATGGATCGGCATAAAGTTGACTTTTCTCCACAAAAAGGAACTATCTTTGGCCAATGATTTTGTCAACTGGGTATTCTCAATTGAGGTTCAGAAATCTAGGCTGTTCTTCTGATCGAATACATGATGGGATAGGAACCCGATAAAGAAAGTTTCAGCATCAGCACTGGCTCATTTGGGATGTGGCTGAGATCTTCTGAGAGATGGGATGAACTCGTGAATTGGATCTTGCGAGAAGTTAGAGCTGACTCGCGAATCCAAGTGGCCGTGGTGGGCTGGAGAAGATGATCCTGCTGCAACCTGGTAGCTCAGAAGCGTTTTCTTAGCTTACTTCCTAAAAAATCAAATCGTTAATGATTGGGAGAAGACCCCAATTGAGGAAATTAACAGATTTGGGTTGTGGCTTGGTTTGGAGAAGATGATTGGAGGAAGCCCCAACTGAAGAAAGTTATAGATATTTTTGTGGTTGGGCTTTAAATAATTGATTTTTTTTTCTGGCTGGGTTTTCATGAAAATCATTGCGGAAAAGCCTAATGGAGGAGAGAAATAGTATTTTTCCTGGTTGGGGGTTTTAAAATTTTGATTTTTATTTGATGGGTTTTCAAGAAGATGTTCGGAGAAATCCCCATCTGAGCAACAAAAAGTGATCGATCCTGTTGGTTTTCAAATTTTTTTGGTTGCTCGGGCCTCTTTCAGGCGTGACAGAAGCCTGGGCCCGGCCCGACAAATAGAGAGAGAGAGAGGGAGAGAGAGAGGGAGAGAGAGGGAGAGAGAGGGAGCGAGAGGGAGAGAGAGGGAGAGAGAGGGAGAGAGAGGGAGAGAGAGGGAGAGAGAGGGAGAGAGAAGAGTTCGCTGGCGGGGGATTCCATAAAATTTTCAGGTGGGTATGTCTGAGAAATGGCTTTCCCGCACTCTATCTAGACTGTTGGATAGGGAGGGGGGAAAAGGGGGAGAGAGAGAGAGAGAGAGAGAGAGGGGAGAGGGTGGGGATCCGTGGGCTTTCAATGGAATAAGAAAAGAAGCGAGGAGGGGCCTATTAGAACAGAGCAGCGAAGAGACCGATGTGCTTTTTCGCGTCCATGTTCCCATCTCGCCCGTACTAACGATGAATGGGGAAAGCCGGCCAGGCCAGAATGCCAGAATCTATGGTGCTAGAGCCAGCAGCGGTTCGAAGCTCTTTGATATCATTTCGAGGTTAAGGATTAGGCTTTAATTGGTGGCTGAGGGAGGCTATAGGACTTCAAGCTCATTACCTAAGTCGAAAAGATGGAGACTTTTTCTGCTTGCTGGCCAAGGAAGAGAGAGACTACCCCGTTGATTGAATAAGCCTTACTTGCCCCTCATCTATCTCCGGTCTTTCCGAAAGATGTAAAAGGGTGACACCCAGGGCCCCTCGGGGTTATGGTCCCTTCAAGGCATCTTAGTTATGACGGATATCCTTTACTTTCTCGCTCTACCTAGACTGTTGGAGAGAGGAGAGAGAGATTATCCCCGGGCTTGCAGTTCCATTCAATTGGCGCGTTGGTCTGTGCGAGAAAAGGGTATTTTTCTCACTCTACCTAGGCTGCTGAATCCAAAGCGACCTCCCCGGCGTAGAAAAAGGGTAAAAAAGACGATGGAAGAAGAAACAAATCCTTGTTTTGGTTTCCTCCTGCCGGAATCCTTCAGCTTTATACAAAGCGAGCTCAATCCCCCACTACGACGAAGCAAGACTCGCATCCCCCTCCTTCCTTCCTCTCTCTCTCTTTGCTAGCTCTCTCCTCCCCCTGTAACCTCTTCTAGCCCGGTTGGAAACCCTAGAAAGAAGTCTTGCCGAGCGGAGAGCCGACAGGACGCGAGCTGATGCGTGAGATGTTCCATGTCACGTCACGTCAAAATCTACTCCTCTGTCTCTTCTCCATCGTCTCTCTCTCTCTCTCTCTCTCTCTCTATCATGTAAGTGTTCTGTAGAAACATAGGAGCCAACAGCGTTTTGAAGGAGGACGAAAGGAATCTATTCTCTCTGAGCCCGGCAGAGTCGGAGAGATCTAGAGAGTGTAGAAGGCCGTGTAGAGCGAGAAGGCCGAGAATCCCGGGAATCATGGGCTCCTCGGTCCCTCAGACGGCGACCGGCTGACGGACCTCGCCCTTCTCTCTCTCTTCTCTCCTCTCTCCTCTCTCAAGAAGCAGTCTATATATTCCGACGGCCGCCGTCGTTCTGTGCATCTGTCCCAGCAGCACGCGCAGGAATCGGATAGTCTTAGCAATAAGTCGAGGGAGGGGCCTGGAACCTTCCCAAATTCGTCTCCTCCTGGCACGTACGAAGCTCGTCGAGGGGCCTTAATGCGTATCCGCACGTGCGTGTGGCCTTGCATGGGCCATGCATGGGCCATGCATGGGCTGCCATCCCATCTCGTTTTCTCTCTGTTTTATCCGGCGCTTGGTAGAGAGAGAGAGCGGGGAGGAAGATAGATAGTCAGAAAGAGAGAGGAAGGGGACGAAGATAGATCGACGGAGATGGAGAGATAGAGAGGGGGGGGGGAAGATGATAGGTAGAGAGAGAAAGAGACGGACAGATGGTTTAATATTATCTATGAGTGGCCAAGGGGAGGCGTGGGGAACATTGGACTTTACACGTATCTCCATACGATGGGCCCCTGCTTGTAATCATTGCCTTTGAACGAGAATAGCTCGACCCATGACTCTCTCTCTCTCTCTCTACCTTGCCATTTCTCTCCTTGTCCAGACGAGGTTCGAGTGGAGCCCGAGGGGTTTTATCTCTGACGGGCCTTCTTGTATGTAGCTGTCAGAACGGGAGCTCTTCCCATGGACGGGATCCACCGTCGGCTGGTACTCGGAAGCTTGGACTGAACGGCGGAAAGATATCCACCTGGACTGGCCGATGAAATCGATGGGCCCCGGCCTACGATCCCATCGCAACCACGCTGTCTGAGGACGTTGATGATGCTCTTGGGCCCCTAATGGCAGAGGAATAATCTTTCTTGGATTATTGACGCTCTACAAAGGGTATCTCCGGAAATCCAATCCTCACCCTTGGAAGAACATCTCACTCTCTCTATCTCTCTCTCTCTAGCCGCCATCACTATTTAAAATGGTCGCCCGACAGGCTCGTCCTGTGGTCCTTACCCAATCAACAGAATCACCACTCAAGGGAGCGTCTGTACACTTCTCCCCCGTTCCTTCTTCGTCTTCCTCCTCAGCTAGCCTAAGATACAAAACCCTACCCGCATCTTTCTGCCCCCTTGGTTTTTCCTCCTGGTTCGGTCCTCCACAGGTTTCGGCAGGGCTGAGGGAAGGATGATCCAAGAGCTTCTGGGGGGTGGCCAAGTAGAAGCCAACAAGATCCCCATAGTCGGCGGGTCGTCTTCCAGCTCGCCGCTGTCTTCTGGGCCCCCCTCCCCGGCGGCGGCGGCGGCGGCGCCACCGCCGTTCTCCTCAGCCACCAACTCCGACCAGCAGAACCTGAGGTGCCCCCGCTGCGACTCCACCAACACCAAGTTCTGCTACTACAACAACTACAATCTCACACAGCCCCGCCACTTCTGCAAGACCTGCCGCCGCTACTGGACCAAGGGCGGCGCCCTCCGCAACGTGCCCATCGGCGGCGGCTGCCGGAAGGCGAAGACCACCGGAGTCTCCGTCGGCCCCGGGAGGTCAACGAAAGCCAAGACGCTCTCTTCTTCAGATGCCGCCCTCATCAAGTCCAGCTTGGGAGGTCTCAGCGTAGGCCCCCCCGGATTCGAGCAAGAGCTGCCGTCAAGCCAAATCCTCTGGCCATCTCCACCGAATTCCCAGCTCCTCACCCTCCTAAGATCGACAGTCAATAACACCAGCTCCAACAGCCGCACCATCACATCCAACCCTAACCCTAGCCCTAACCCTAACTCAGTTAGGATCAAGGAGGAGGCCGCATTGAGTTTGTCACATTTGGTGCCTGATGCCTCATTGCTGAGGAACGCGTTGAACGCCCGGAATTTAGGGTTTGATCACCTCTCACAGGTCCCCCAGGGTCTCTCCTCGCCCTGGAACAGCAACCAGCATCAACACGGAGGATTCCTGTTCGGGGAGACGTCAACCACAGGAATCCAAGAGCTCTACCAGAGGATGAGATCCCACGGCCAACATCACGCGGATCACCCGGCGAAGAGCTTCGGCAACGCGGGTCCTCCTCCTTCATCGACGATCTCCTCCTCCTCTCCTGGTGCAGCTGTCGCACAATCGTCCCCATTGTTGGCGTCAACAGCAGCATCTGGCCCTGGCGTCTTGGAGACTGCTACTCTTGTGGGAGGGGAATTTGGGTACTGGAGCTCGCCTTTTGCTTGGGCTGATATGTCCACCACGAATGGCTCATTTCCTTAGGAAATGAGATCTCTTAGGCTTGTCTTCGCTAGGATCATTGCTAATTGAATCCTTAGGAGAGTGGTTTGTGTGTTAAACGTGGATTATTGGATATTATAGAGAACACGAGTTCTGATCTCTCTTTCTTTCTTCTTTCTTCGCCACTCCTCTTCACTTCTACATGTGGTTCTAATGGAGAAGGAAAGATAAGGAAGAAAATGACGGGACGGTAGCCTTCTCCATCATCGTCTCGTTCTTCCCTTTCTTTAATTCTTTGGATGTTGAATTTGCAGAATTTTTCATTAGATTTGTTTCCCTATTCTGTTCTACTTCAATACTTTATTTGTTTCGATGTGTTTGAAATTAGGTGAGTACTGTTCTCTTCTTGTCGAATCAAAACCTCGGCCCTTCTTTGTTCCTGCTCGCGGAATTTGCCAGCACTCTGGAGAGCCATGGATTCAGGATAACTACAAAGGAAAAACTCCATGAGCTGGGTCGACGGCGTCATCTTCGGCGATCCTCTTCTGGTTCGGTGTATGCCGAGGAAGACGACGAAGACGAGATGGAGAGGCGTAATATTTTGAGATTCCTCCTCGTCGGATAGCATTCATGTCGTGGCGAACCAAAAAGCGTCGGAGCCGTCATTGGAAGGAAGGTCTTCCATCTCTCTCTCTCGCTCTCAGAGTCGGTCAAACGCCGCCCGCACGCATCTCCATTAGGCCACAGCAGCGCCGGAGCCTCGATGTAGGGTGAAGGCCGAATCAGACAGCCGGCGCAGTAGATGTAGAAGTAGAGAGTGAGAGGAGAAGAGAGAGAGAGATGGAGGGGGAGAAAGAGAGGGGGGGAGAGAGAGAGAGAGAGAGAGACGGGGGGAGGTGACACTACTACTGGCCCTCTTTCACCTCGAGACTTGCAGCGGCGTGAGCATATTATCCCCACTAGGCTGTCGTCTTTATCTTCTTAGGCATCGTCATATCATCTCATCGAGGAACACGCATTCAACTCACAAGAATACCCCGAATTCCTGTGAACTGATGTGCGAGTGCAACCCCTCTGCTTTCTATGCTTTTCTTGAAATCCACATCCTACAACACTCTCTGACGTCTGCTCGTCGTCGAAACACCCCCACAGCGAGAGAGAGAGAGTGAGAGAGAGAGAGAGTGAGAGAGAGAGGCATGGAGGTTTTCATGTTGGCATCCTATCTTTCGAAGTAGCTTCATTTATTACCCAATCATCAATAAATCTATGCCCCGACGTAAAAAGCAAAGACTTGAGATTTAGACTTCATAAAAAATCTTCAAAAGTACAAGTTTTTTTTCAAGAAATGGCCATCGGCGTTCATATGATCACGGATTTCCCGCGTATAATATTTGTGAAGGTCTAAGGCACATCCTTACTTTATCATCGTGCTCTCGAGGGGGATAACTAGATCAGAGAGATCATACATGTACGGCATTCATTCCACAGCTACTAACACGCCAACCTGCAGCATTGAGGCATTTGAGTAAGCTCTTATGTTCATCCCTTGATCGATTTTTCCTCATCTTCTTCCTCGAATATTCATAAAAATATAAACGCCATCTTCTGCATCCGTCCACTTCCAAGAGAATAAGAAAACTACCTAAACCGTGCATTCTCGTGCTCTTTTGATGCATTATATATTTGCTAGACCAGATACCACTATCTATTTACTTATGCAGTAACTTTTTTTTAATTTTATTTTTGTGTGTTCTTCAAGAAGAGGTAAGTATCCGCCGGCTTGCTGAAAGTTTGAAAATTCCGACTTTCCACCCTCATTTAGATGCAGCCGTGAGACATTTTTCTCTCGGAAGAATAAGATTTAGTTCCCTGACCTTAGCGATCATACTTTCTACTGATGATTATATAAAAGAAAAAATGATAAGATTTGATCGTAATTTTTCCCTTTTAATTTTTAAATGCCGAGTAGTGGATTATTTTGAATTCTTTGTCACTGCACGAAAAGGAACTATCAGCAACTAGCCCTGGTGCGTGAGTAGCTTGTGCAGTAGCTCCCATATCCCCATGATTGGCCCAGTGAGCATATATACTCGCGGAGTTATCGACTCTTGATCATCTCTTTTTTCCTTTTACTATTAAAGATGTTCTACAGGATTGCAACCTCGAGCCAAGATAAAACTCGACAGTAAATGATGTGCCCAAGTCCAGATTTAATATAATCTGACCTGAGCCAAGATAAAACTCGACAGAAGATGGCAAAGACGTGACTGGAGCCGCTGGATCACAAACCTCTGATCCAATGCCTTAAGCGAAGGGTGGAACATGGCTGAAGCCGCTGCGGAGGCGTTCGAGCTGAGAAATGGGAGCGTCGCCGTGAAGGTCAGCAACTGGCCCGCCACCATCACCTCCCTTCTCTTGCCGGATTCTCACGATGATCGAAAAGCTCTCTCCCTGCTCCTCCCTCCGAAGGCTGGAATGGATTCTGCATAATTTTTTCTCGGCTCCCGTTCTATGTAAGCATCCTCACGGGACGGTCCTGTTCCAGGGAACTTCGCAAATGTCGTCCTCGGATTCGACAACCTTGAGCCGTACCCCGTGATAACCCTCCCTCGATACCGATTAACTCCATATGAAGCCTCTCTCTCTCTCTCTCTCTCTGGATCGACAACCAAAATGACAATTTTTATGAGACTTCTCTATACATCAGTTAAAATTTTGGGCCTTACTAAGTAGCCAAGGTAACTGAGATACCTTGCCAAACTTACAGGGTCACCCACCTCAGAACCAAGGGGTAGGGCTTTAGAGCACACCGAGTGATATGCTCTGTTTACTGAAGGCTTCCGTTCCATGTGAGCATGTGATGTGGATTGTTCTTACATCACGCGCTCATATTAAGGGATGCTAACGGAAAAGAATCCAAAGGCGACCTCGAGCTCCTCAACTTCAGACACTCTCCTCTAGGTGATGGAGTTCCTTGAGGGGAGTACTCTGAGATCTTATCCGAGGAGTCTTGATGGAACCAATGAGTCTTTGCGCACAAAGGAAGTAGTGTGGCAGGTTCCTAATGGGCTTCTAATGGGCCGAATACACCTCCAAGATAGCCCAAGAGAAGTCATACATGGTCCTCCTCAGCTCACTAGTCGAACATGGGTTAACAGGGTCAAACGCTATTGGTCCACTTCAGCTCCAGCCCGCCATCGTCATATTGCCCCGATAATGAAGTGATCCCATGAACCACTTGAGATCTGGGCTCCTCGCGGTCTCCAATAATCTAGATTAAGAAGGACGAGGCTTGAAGAATTCCGATTCATGGTTGAGAAATCAGGATCACTAGAGAAAGGGTGTGGGCGTGCAAAAGTGCCCTAACAGCACTAGCGGGAACGACAGGCAAAGCACCAACAAGTGGACATCCCCAAGCAATGAAAGGTGGATGGGAAAACCGTCTGAAGGTGAAGTGTCGCATGAAATTTCGCCCGGCCAATCTTCCCTTAGAAATAGAGGGTACTTGCAGCATCCAAGGTAGTGAGCAACATATACTTAGTCTCTTCCTTCTTAAGTACTCTTATTATGAAGTAGTAGTAGATATCCCTTCCATATGTGGCATTGAAGAGACATCTAAAGCTGCACATGATCAAGTGTTTTGAAGCTACAAAAAGCTCACTTCATCTGAATAAGGGGTAGCAATTGTTGATGAAAATGGATGCGATGTCATACTCGCTCAGTTGGCAGAGTGAGTGGCTTTGTTGGCTAACAAAGTCCAAGTTCACAAAGCATATATTGATGCCCTCGAGGAAAGTGGTATGGAACAATCCAATGGATGACAGTCTCATATATTGGTGTGGACAACCGATGGATGTATGCAGTGAAAATGCCCAACATGAAAGGTATGAGAATGACATGCATGCACAAGACATAAAAAGAACACCATTGATGAGAGTCTGCCGACATTGTAGTGAATGTTTTTAGTCTTAACAAATATGAAATGAATTTTATATTAATTTTGATAGTTATAAGAATGATACTAGTGGAGATCATGTATGCATTGTTTGTGAGTATAGAAGTAACATGTATACTAAAACATGCAACCATTTGATCTTATATTATGATGTGTATATTGTAGTATGTGATCATCTATTAGTAGGACAAAACTTAATTATGGTCAAACAATAGGCACTATGTATGTATTATTTATCTCAAGTTAACCTTGTTAAGATATTTTCATTTGTCTCATCGTTAAGTTGCTAAAGAAAAATACATTAAATGTAAATGTTCATCATTTTTGAATGAATTTTGAACTAAATCATATTTATGTCAACATGAATAAATCTACAATTGCAAAAAGGTGTCATACATTTTCATGATTAATGTGGTGAAATACTATAACTTGTAATAAGACATTGTCAATGATTGAGATACATGATTTATATATGTAATTTCAATCAATATGTCATGTCATTTAGAAGATTATATCTATAATTTTATCAATACAAATTAAAATAATTAGATTGACTTCTTAGATGCTACCCAATTTAATATATCCTCAATCAGAGCTAGATGACATGATAGTCACTATTCCATCTCACAATAGAATAGTAAATGTCAACCTTGTCAGAGCTTATAATGTAGACCTATATATCATATTGTCTAATTAGATATTAATTTACACAAATATATATGAAGTGCTTAGTGGTAAAGCATGAGGCATTGATGTTCATGTTGTGTTAAATGATGAAGTATGTTGATATACACAAATGTGAGGTGAAAGTAGTTCCAAGCACATTGTCAAGCACAATTAGTAAAACAAACTCAACAGGCGGTGGGGGCCACAGGGTGTTGTCCAATTACTATTAATAGAAAAGACAATAGTTATCCCCCTAAGAGCAATGGTTGAGAGGAACCCTCATAATAAGTAGAGGGACATGACCATTTGGATGGTATTGATCAATCCTTTCGCATACTTTATGAAGGATTTTTACTTGCGAAAAAGGATGAAGAAAACCTCAACACTTACATCTTAGTCAAAATATAATAATGGTATCATAATTATAAGAGAGAGAGCACATGGACTCAATATCACTAGACTAAAAGAAACCCAACGAAAAGTCATTTCTCAATCAAAATAGATGGAATACTACCTCATAAAGACTCGCACTCAGATCTAATAGGAGTTTTAACATCTATGGATGAAATGAGAGAGTTTTGAAGCTTACTAGAGGAGCACCACTATTACACTTTGACTAAAATGTCAAGATGGAAGAGTTGCAAAGAGAGACAAATTCTAACTTTAGTAGAGTAATACAAATCTTGTTGGGGTAATTAAGAGAAGACATGAAGAGTTTGGAGCCTGAGATATAATAAATGAAAAGGAGGTGACAAGAAATTTTAAAAAGAAAGACACCCCAAGTAAACCCAAAAGTATTCGTAGGAAATCATGATGCAACAAATGTTAACATTTTTTTATGAGAGCTTTTATCGCATCTATTGATCTACTTTATCTTTCATATATTGCTTTTCAAATAATACAAAGAATACATGATAGAAAAACAAATGAACCAACTTAAGAGACAACCACATATAATCATCACAGTATCTACAAAAGATATCATCAAAATACTTGATCATCAAGCATAATATAAGAAGTCACCATAACCTTCACTAATTGTTGAACTTTTTAATCTAATGAGAAGTAGAGACGAAAGAAGAATTATCTTAATATTTAGAAAACAATCTATGACAAGTTGAAGTTCAATTAAAATAATACATTACCTCCATCTTAATAGTTGAAGCACGTATGAATTTGTGGAGAAATTCTCAATGCTCATATTAGAAACATTTAGGATGAACGAGGATGATAATTTCACTACTTTATAGAGAAATTACATAAATGAGCACATAATGAGATTCAAAAATAAAGTGTCTAAGACATCTAGGGAACCATGATGGTGGTAAATGGGTTAGTGAACAATTGACATTAATAACAAAATAATAGTTTGAGGTCTCTCAAAAAAATAGAAGTTGTAAAAACAATTACAAATGGATAGAATCAACCACAACAAAAAAGAGTTGAGAACAATGTAATAGTGACTATAATAGAGACACTTTACATATCGAATGTCCAAAAAGAACTAAGTGTCATGTTTGTGGGAAATTTCATTATAATATTGATTATTTAAATCGAGTAAACCATCACATGACTAAGGCATACCTCAACCCAATCATGGCCTAAGAGCAGCCACCACTGGTGATTGAAGATGTATTCAATCTAAACATCATTCAACTTTTAAATGTGGTGTAGGCTAAGAGGAGAATGATATTTGTGGAGGCATGAACTAATAACATTGAAGCCATAACATTAGTGAATTCAAAGGCTACTCACAACTTCTTATATGAAGGAAAAGTTGACCACCTAAGATTAAGGTTGGTCTAAGTCAATAACAAAATCAAAGTTGTCAATTATAAAGTTCAAGCATTCGGTGGGTTAGTTAGACAAGTGAAATTCAGATATGTATATGAAAATATAAGTTGGATTGTTTAGTCATACGAATAGATAATTTTGATGTCATTTTAGGTGCATACTTTGCAATCAAGGTAAAGACCAAAAAATTTCTTCATTGTAATGAGTTAATAATAGGTGAAGGAGATTAATCTTATTTTGTGTAGGGGTCCACACAAGAAGTGATAAAACCCCAACATATCTTAGTTATATAATTGAAATATGATCTTCAATGAGATGTAAATATATTTCTCATCACCATAGGAAAAGTTAGAGATGAAGAAAAACTAATGAACCATCTTGAAGTATTACCCTTAAGAAGTTTCATGATATCATGCTTGATAAATTAACTACCACACTGCCACTTAGGCGAGATATCGAACATGCAATTGAGTTGTTATCAAGAGAATGTCCTTTGACTAAGGCCTCATATAAAATACCTCAAATATACCTAAAAGAGCTAATGAAAAAATTAAAAAAACTATTAGAAGCAAGACACATCTGTCCCTCACATGCATCATTTTGTAACACATCTATCCTTGACATGTATCATTTAATATGTTAATTCTTTTCTAATAAAAGAAAGATAAAACCTTGAGGCTTTGTGTGGATTATAATGTACTAAAAAGATTAGAGTAATAACAAGTATTTAGTGCCTAATGTAGAGAAACATATTTTTTTAAAATTAAACTTGAAGAATGACTATCATTAAGTCCAAATCAAGGAGGGGGACAAACAAAAGACAACATGTGTTACACATAATAATCATATGAATTTATAGTAATACATTTTAAGTTAATAAATACTTTACTCACATTTTGTGTACTCATGAATTACATATTTTGACCCTTTTGAATAAATTTATCATCATATACTTAGATGATATCTTGACGTATAGTCATATTATGTATGACCATTTGTCACACTTATGATAGGTACTTGAAACTTTGAAACATCAAAAATTATATTTAAATCTAACAAAGTGTGCATTCGTCATTATGAAGGTCGAATTCTTTAATTACATAGTGGGCAAAGAACAAATAAAAATATATCAAAAGAAAGTTGTGATAATTGAAGAATGACTAGTACCCAAATGAGTAACCGAGCTAAGGTCATTCTTAAGGCTTGCAAATTATTATCAAAAGTTTATATGAAACTTCTACCACATAATTATATTACAAATATAGCTCCTTATGAAAGATCCAAAAATATGTATTTGATAACCTATGTGTAATGATTATGAAGTAATATGTGTATCAACTCTCCTACTTCAACAAATCTTTTAAGATATACATATAGATATATTGGACATAGCCATTAGAGAGGTTTTGATACAAAAAGTACATCATATTACATTTGAAGGTAATAAACTAGACAACACAAAATAATATTACTTGGGGCATAAGAAGGAGATGACAACAACAATACATTAACTACGAATATGGCGACACTACTTCCTAAGTAATTTTTTTATTGTCTATATTAATAATATTACCATTAATTACTTTGACTCTTAGAAGAAGTTATCAACCAAGCAGGCCCGGTAGTTATTTTTTTTGGCTAAATTTGACTTCTCATTCATATATAAGTCGAGACACTATTGACAATAATGTCGTAGTCAATGCCTTGAGTTGACAAAAGACTACATATAGAGTGATTGCCCTCTCAACAAGCACTGCTAGCCTATTGGACGATATATGTATAGCATATGACACATATAATAATTAAACATTCATTCAGTAAATAGGCAGGAGAAACTTTGACAATTCTAGATGGAGAATGATATTCTCTAAGCAAAATGTTGCCTTATATGCCACAAAGGGATAACCATAGCGAACATTTCACACATAATGTACTTTTTGTAGAACATCTCACACAATAGTAAACATAGTCTTTGTTGGTTAGTAGTTATTTTTGGCCCAACATAAGGTGAAACGTGAAGACATATGTCCACTTATGTCTAATCTATTAACAAGACAAAGTGAAGTGATAGAATGTTGCATGAATATTAGAGCCCTTGTTAGTATTAAAGGGACTATGAGAATCTTTGTTCATGGATTTCATCATAGGTCTCTTAGAGTGGGCGACCATGATGTCATCTTACTTATGATTGACAAGTACTTTAAATAGGTCATTTATACTTACATAATCTTAGTGTAAGGCAAAAGAAGTGACTGAGTCTTTCTTGACACACATTGTCAAGTTGTAAGATATATCATGAGATCTTATGTCAAATCATGGCCCACGCTTCATAGGACAATTCTAATTAGCTCTCTTTACCCTTCTTGGTATTAAACTTAACTTCTCTATTACTTTTCATCCACAAACAAATGGTCAAACAAAGCGAGTGAATGAGATGTTGGAAGATTATCTACAACTCTATGTCATTGCATGATAAGATCATTGGGTCGAACTATTTTATGTTTCTCAGTTCACTCATAATATACAATAATGTGTGTCCATGAGACACTCACTTCTTAAATTATCATTAATTGACAACTTCTAACACCCCAAAATTTTATTAAGTAACAAGATCTAAGGTATTTATCAACCATTTACTACTTTACTACGAACTGCAATCACTAACAAGGTCAACCCCAAGGATGAAGAAAAATATTAATCATCACTACCTTATATACTGAGTGATTTGGTATTATTATATATCTATTTATACCCACAATAAACTCCAAAAGAAAAAATGCTACAATAGATTGGTGTCTGACGTGACTTAGTCGTTGTATAGTAAATCACATAAATTTAAAATTTATAAAACTAAAAAATACGAATTTTTAGATATTTAGAAGTATTTCTAAACAAATATATCAATTATAATTCAATAAAACTTTCAAAAATAGTAATAATTTTCTAAGTCGATCATAGGATGTAATATAATATATGGTAATTATTCAGAATTTTCCTTAAAGAATACTATTTTCTATGAATTTTATACTAGGAAATGAAAAGAAAATATATTTAAAATTCACCAAAAAGGGAAATAAGGGTGCGAACATCAAGATGACGTCAATGCCCGACGAACACAAATCGTGCGGAAATAGAGTTCTACCCAACGATTCTTATGTAAGCAATTATAGATGATTTAATTAATCAAATTAAGATCTATAAAAGTCGAAAGAATCGTAATGAAATAAAGTATATCTTGGTAAATTTAAAATCAACAAATTATCACTAAATGAAGCGGAAATTAAGTTGAAAGCAGAAAAATAGAGTTCAGGCATCATGACGGCGATGCGTCGGTGATGCGCTAGAATCCTAAGTGTTCGGGAGGATCGTCGTGCAATATCCACAACCTTGAAGGCTCTCCTTGGACAAGGATGATGTGGCCAATCTCTAGATCTCATTGCGAAGTTTAGAGATCAATGAAATGGGTTGTCGAATCGTCTCCGGCAGCTGTCACCTGACGGAGTAAAAAAACGGCGACTTTGTGGCTCTCTGACGACTGTCACATGATGGAAAAGAGCTAGATGGAGGTGAGGTGTGTGTTAGGGAGCTTCATCCTCAGGTCCGCGCAGCAAGAAGAGGCTCTTCCTCGCATCTGGTACGCTCTCAAGAGGTGGCGACTCGTCTCCCAACATATCGTCTTCTTCCCGACAACGACTTGTTCATCGATCAATCGAAGATGTCTTACTCGATAGATTCGTAATCCTTTTATCGTGAATCGTTCAATAATTTTAGTAACAATACTCTACAAATCATGTTGACGAGATTTTCGCCAATGATCCAGCGATTCTGGTTGCTTAATCCTTCATCGGCAATCTGCAAGAAAGTCGTGATAATTAGATAAAAAATATGAGTTTTAGCTTTGGGAGGATTCGAACCCGTACTAGTTGCCCGCCTTTTCTGGGGAAGGTGTGACGTGGGTTTAGTCTCACATCACTTGTGCGTCGAAGTTTCTGGCAAATATATAGTAATATTACATTTTTGATCAAGTATCTTTCTCGCGCATGTATGACCACTCCTTGCCCCACAGCCGGCTGGCCACTGGTGACGTGGAAGGAGAGTGGCACACACATGCCCTATTGGTCCAAGTTGGTCGAGCCCTTGCTCGCGGCTACTCCCCAACTGCACTTTCAACCCGCTTGCGGGCTTGGTTGGCCAATGGGTCCCCCCTATTTGTTTTATTTTTATTTTTATTTCTTTTTCTTCATTTATCTCAAAAGTAAGACTGTAAAAATCATATAAATTTGTATAAAATTACATAATTATCCAAAAATTCACATTAATGAATTGAAAACCACTTTTCACATTTTAACACAAATATAAGTCTATTTATCGAGTTAAGGTTAAAACTATATTATTTACTAATTATTAACTCATGATAATGAAGACTTATTAGTGACTCAGTTCGATTAACATATTGACTTCAGCTCCCTCTATGCCTTTCTATACACCTAGTCTTCTATGTCTCTATAAGGCTTACCATAAAGATGAAGAAAACTTATAGAAGAAACGACCACATCAACCTTTGCTAATGATATAAGCACACTACTCCACCCTGATAACAATGATATTAGATCATCATGTGGTCGACAAGGGTGGACAAAATCATATCTACTATAATATTTTTTATCTTATTTAGTGGACAAGACAACCAGAAGAAAGGGAGAATGTTATAAGGGGTCCTTCTATATGAACCACCTCTGACAACAATACTACGACGTGCACAACATAAGGACACAGCCACATGACAAAACGGGAAATATGACACCCATGCATGTTGGTGTAGCACCTGCACATAGCTGCACAGCACATGTGCACATTGGCATGACACTTGCAAATGGCAGCATGCCACATCCGCTTGTTGGCATAGTGCCCGTACATGACAACATGGCACCCACATGCATTGGCATGGCACCTGCATGTGGCACCACAACACACGTGTAAGAAGGCATGACGTCATTGTGCATGATCTTGACATCACACCTAAAACCAAATTAGATGATGATGTCACTAACATGACATCATATGGAAGGGGAGCATATGACATCATCAGTTTGATATCATCTAAAGTGGGAACACTTAATCTCATACCAAAATTATAAAGAATTATGCCTAAAGACCCATCTATAATGAGGGACCCCAGGCCTTATATATGACACACCTTGGTTATCAAGAATATCTATTTTGGTCATATGTGGGTACATTAGGGATTGAATTGCTCAACACCTGACAATGATTTCATGCATAACAGCCAACTTCCTTGCTACATCAAGGGCTGGGAGGGCCCCCCATAATTAATAAAGGAGTCTGACCAGCTGGATAATGTTGATCAACCTCTCTCACATACTCTATGAAGGACCTGAACTCGTGAAAAGAGGGTTAGATGGAGAGTGAGGGGAACCTCAACGACTACATCCTCATCATGGTGTAACAACCTGGCATTGAGGAGTTTTAAGAGACAAGCCCAATTTTCTTTTCTATCAGTATTTTAAAAAAAAAGATACATCGACACTCACAAATTCACTCATAAGAGATAAAAAAGTTATCCTCTTGAATCAATCCATGGGAAGTATAAATAGCTAGATTAGATGGTGTCAAAGAATATATTTTTTCCCACCGCCTCAGGCCAAACGAGATGCTCTCTCCAAAGTCTCAGGTCATCCAGCTCAATCCAGAGCCTGCGAAAGGCAGGTGCCAGCCGCCGCAGAGGTTCAGGACCTTCGGGCCCTCCCGCAGAGCAAGGCGTTGGCGGGGATATCATACTCATTGTTGGTGCTCTTCTCTGGAGTCCAGACTCTGATGTAGAGCTGCTGCCCGAGGTATTGCCTCGCCCACATGGCCGACCTCACGTTCCACATCCCTTGATTTTCCAAGGCCATTAAAATGGCACTCCAGCCGTTTGGAAATACCTGTCAAAGCAGGAACAATTAATTATAACCATGGGGAAGATCATGAGATCTAAGATCGTTCCTCAAGAAAGCTAATAACCTAGGCTTTCACGTCTTTTCTTTTCTCTCGTTTGACTGTGAGGCCCAGTCCAGCCCGAGCAAGAGCCCTTTTCAAGGCTTGGAACCAACTTGAGTCTAGGGAGAGGTCTAGAAAACGAGTTATGGGTCCAAATCCTATGCCGTGACACAAGCTAAATAGAGTGAGCATAGCTCCCCTATGCGTGTGCATGTGCGTGTGAGATAGAGATAGAGAGGAGAGGGAGAGGGAAAGGAAGGGAGGGAGAGGGAGAGAGAGAGAGAGAGAGAGAGAGAGTCACAACAGGTAACGGACTATAGACAACAGGTAGGGACCTAGCAGGCTAATTTTTCTTTATGACTCAATCCTAGGGAAAAACAATCAAACCGGGCCAAGAGATTACTCGATCCGTTGACACGGTTAGTACCTGAACGGTGTGTCTCGTGGTCGCATCCACCAGATTGTATCGCCCCCTGAGACTAGGGTCCCACTGCCCGGATCCGTACCTGATTCATCGACGAGAAATATTTAGATTTTTTATATAGTTGGAACTTTATGTTGTGATGATTGTATTAGGGCCCACTTACGCCACGACCCAGAAGTCGGTTCCGTCGATGTGCCAGCTCTGCAAGTCATTCTCGTTGTTCTGGAAGACGACCTCGACGAAATCGCGGAGATTGAACCTCAGCACGGACGTGGAGAAGATGGGGGCGGCGGCGGTGGCGGGCGGCGCCGCCGGGATGTTGTCCACGGAGAAGACCCCTGGAATGTTGAAGTAGTCGGCGAGCTTCAGGGGAGTGTCGGGGTTGACGTAGGTGAAGCCGTTGACCGCGTATCTCTGCCGGCCGTTGACCACCGAGGCGGTGTTGGCAAGGACTAGGGACCTCGTCCGCGTGATACTCCCATACCTGTAAGAACCCTGGGGATTGGGCCTGGCCGCATTCGCCGTCAAGTTCCACCGGAAGCTCCTCGCTTGGAGAATGGAACCCTCGAGCTGGAAAGCCGGAGGAGGGGGTATCTGGCCGGAGACGGGGGCGGTTGACTTGGAGTAGCGAAGGACCGCCGTCGCGGTCAGCACCGACGTTGTGAAACGGGTGGAGGCGGCGATGTAGTAGGCGCCGGCGGGCTGGTCGAGGGTGACGAGCACCGCAATGGACTGGCCGACGTGGACGTCGATGGAGTCGTAGAATTCCTGGATTACATGGGAGCCCTCCACCTCAACAGCCTTCATCTTGTGCCCTTGGATCCTGAAGTTGAAGGCGGTGGACAGGCCCACGTTGGAGACCCTAAACTTGTAGGTTTTCCCTGCGGAGTGGATCACCGATTACAGCTTTATACATTTCAATCCCAATCTCTTTGGTTTCAGGAGAATCCTACCGGCGATGGAATCTAAGGTCAAGGACGTAATATTTACCTTGGTCTCCGGTGAAGACGGAGCCCTGAGGAAGCCCATTGATGAGGATGCCGTCGGGGAGAGGAAGAGCACCTCCGGCGTCCAAGGACTGCCTAATCGCCTGCATGCCAACCCACGATCTTTATGTTTCTTCCTCTCATGCTTCTTCTTTATACAATTAATGAGGCTCTTCTGAACAGGGAGGGGTGTGGACGGACCTTGTGGCCGGCCTTGTACCAGTCGCCGACGAGGAGGGTGAAATCTCCGGCGGGAACCGGATATGGGATAGGAATAGGCCCCCTCTGGTTCACGTTGAGTCCCCCGAAGCCGCCGGCGGCCCGGTGCATCGCCGTCGACGGGAAGTAGAAGAAGGAGCCGATCTGATCCTTGGCCTGCCACTTGAAGGTGAAGTTGGAGTTGGGCAGTATGGGGCAGTTGGTGCCCAGGACTCCGTCCTGCCAGGAGTTCTTCCTCTGCTTGATCCCGTTCCTGTTGCTCCAAAGACAGCCCGTCACTATCCCAGGGTAGGGTTTCAGAAGAGCCCCTCTCTCTCCGCGGATAAGACTAGTGGTGGCTTACCATGTAAGAAGGAAGGGCTCGTCGAGCTTGTTGATGACGTTGACCACTACATTGTCGTTCGTTACGCAGTCCAGCTGGGGCCCGGGGAACTGCCCATTGATCAGAATACCCTATAGAGAGATTCACGAAGTTCGACGACTCCTTCGATCAGCCATGATGAACCAGAGAGAGAGAGAGAGAGAGAGAGAGAGAGAGTAGGAGGGGCGATCAACCTGCTGGGGAAGGCCGAGAGGGGAGATGGTGCCATAGGTGACGGTCCAGGTGAAGAAACGGTAAGGGTCCTCGGCGTTGACGAGGAAGAGGCTCAGGCAAGCCAGAGCTCCGAAGAGCAGCCGCAGGAGAACGTCCCTCCTCATCTCCTCCCCCAAGGAAATCCCCTCCCTCCTGCTTTCTCTCTCTACCCGTCCCAACTCCGCCGGAGCTCTTCGGAGGGTGACAAAACGGCAGAGGTCCCCTTCCCAATGCCGATGGTATTTAAGGAAAGATGGAGTGCCGCTGGAAGAACCTTCCCGCCGCCATAGCCGTGGACTTGGCTGGTAACAGCCCCATGCCAGCTATCCGTTGGAGGAAGCCTCGGCGCCGCTGATAGCCCAACTATATCACGTTTGCATGGTTTTTCGGCGTCATGCAACGTGGCAACCGAAGAAGAAGTGGGTTTTTACTGATAATTTGACGTGTCAAGTTCTTATTGGCCATGGAAGATAAATGTCGGCAGCCACCGTCGCTTTAACTATTCAGCGGCGGAGAATGCAAGTGTAATTACTGTGAAATACCATGATAAATTGGTCTTTCTGGCGGTAACGAGGCACAGGCAGACCTCCATCGGTGGGTCAACGCGGTTGCTTCTGACACGTTCGCACGTCAGAGCACATCCACCGCGGAGGCGGCATGGATTCCTAACTTGCAATTTGAGACTTTGACTACCGTCCGATCCCGATCGGACGGACCAAGGTGGGTAGACCTTCGTTACACGTATGGAAGTGGGCCCCTTTCCAAAGCCGCCGCTCTCGCATAGAACGTGCCAACTTGTTGGTCGGTGTCGGCGGTTGCCAGCCTAGAGAGAAGCTCCCTCCCAATCTGCTAGAGAGAGAGAGAGTAGAGAGATGGTGACGGGAATATAACGAAGTCAAAGGGGTTTGTTTACAGGCGAGCCTCAATAATAGTGCTATCTTTAAGGTGCGATAGTTCTCAGTATGTTACTTGTTCGGGGGTGACAACGACATTCTCTCTCCGTCCATAGAGAGAGAGAGAGAGAGAGAGAGAGAGGAATATGGAAGGCAAAGCTTATAGCAATCACAAGGCTGAATAGAGAGGAGACACAGAGAGAGAGGAATTTTGGTGGGAGCTTGTAATGGATGATTATAGAGAGAGGTTATATGCTATTCTTGGCCTTGTCGTTTTCCTTGAGAAGTCAACCCTAGGCGACTTGGGCACGATGAGCTGTGTCGCTGAGAGACAGCCAGCCAGCTGCCCCTCCCCCCGGGGTGGCAAACGCGCTTTAACATTCGATTCCTGTTCCCATCTCCGCCGCTCTAGAACCTTCTATTGGGCCCTGAGCATAATTGGTTTATATGCCCAATGGGCCCAACAGATTTCCCCTTCGTGGGCCCAAAGAAGAAGAGGACGAAGGATCCTATCGAACATCGGGCCCAGCCCGGAGCCGCCCTTCTCCGAATTAAAAAAGCTCCCATGGGTCCGCCTACGGGGAGACCGGGCCCACCAACGGGTCAAAACTAACGTTGACCGTGATAAAAAGGCAACGCTGGTCGGGCCCATCTCTCTCCACCCAGATGAAGGGAACCGTAAAAGACCCCATTATGGGGCACCTTGAAAGACCCCAACTTGGGAACTGTGGCGATCGTAAAGTTTCTGCACCTTTTCTGTACAGCAGAAGAAGACGGAGAAGAGGAAGAGTGAAGGAAGGCATGGGGGATATGCACAATTCAAAGCAGCACCCACCGCTGCGGAGGGCCAGCTGTGGACGGCGGTGGAGGGAGGAGATCGGGGGGACAGCTCCTCGTTCGTCTCGAGAGGAGGCGAGTTTTGTTCCCGGCAAAATGGCGCTGGATCGAACCCTCCATGAAGAAATGGTCAGATATTGTTGCTGAAGGGCGTCCGCAGGCTGAAGCCGTTCTGGAGCTTCCCCTTCGCCGGCGGGTCCGCTTTGGGTCTCCCATCTCTCGCGCTATGCGCGGTGACCTCCTGGAAGAAGAGGACGAGGAATAAGAATGGGAAGAAGAAGAAGAAGAAGAAGAAGAAGAAGAAGAAGAAGAAGAAGAAGGGACTCACTGGCTGCCTGAGGCAGGAGAAGGGATGAGCGGCCGGATCGTGGGAGCCTCGTATGAAGGGGTGGTCCAGCAGCTGGCTCGCCGTCGGCCGGTCGGAGGGGTTCCGGCGGAAGCAGCACTGAAGGAAGTCCCTGCCCTCCGGCGACAGCGCTTCAGGTATCTCCGGGGACTTGAGGAGCACTTGAAACATCGCCTGCGGCTGCAATGTCCAAACAGAAGCAAGAGATAGAGAGAGAGAGAGAGAGAGAAGAATAGCCATAAAAGAGTGTAGTGTCAGAGAATCGATCAAAGAAGAGAGACTGATGAGAAGATCTTCTCTCTCTCCCTCTCTCTCTTTCTCGTTGTGTATTGGGTCAGAAGCACGTACCCCTTCGAAGCCGTCCCAGGGATGCCTTCCGGTGAACATCTCTATGATGGTGCAGCCCAGACTCCATATATCCACGGAAAGATCATACCCCATCTCCTTGTTCATGGTGCCCTGGACTACCTGCAATCAAAGCACCCAGAAGCCAGCCAAACATATACGCTTCAGAATCTTGGATCCACTAGGGAGGAGAGAGAGAGAGAGACACACACACACACACACAGATGGAAGAATGGATTGGGCGAAGCATCTCCACGAAAATAGGAAAGCTCTAATGGCGACTGCTGAAAAAAGGAACGATCCCCCAGAAACAGACGAAACTACTAACAGCGGTCTGAAGCGATCGATCTCCAAGAAAACTGGCGACTACCAACAGCTGCTCTCAGAACGAAGAACCTCCTGGACGCGAGGAAAGCACAGTCTCCCCACGAGGAGGAAGAAAAGAAACGGAAAAAGAAAAGAAAAGGGGTGAAGAGCACTGCTAGGCTCTGTTCCAGTGGAGGAGAGGGAGTACCTCTGGGGCCATCCAATGCGGGGATCCTTTCAATGAATTCACAGCTCCGGTGCCGCTCAGCTGGCCCAAGAGGACAAACGAGACCAATCAGATGCCGCCAGTTGCCGGCCAATTGCACGGGGGCACCCACCCATGAATGCCCATCCATCGTTAGAACAGCACCCATGTGCATTTATCAGTTAAATCATGCGCAAATTAACCAATTCTCTCTCTCTCTCTCTCTCTCTACATATGTGGAAGCGATCAGTATGCTTGCAAGGGATATCGAGGGGCTCACATGTTTCGCCATGCCGAAATCGGCGAGCTTGACGACCCCGGTTGCATCGACGAGTAGATTTGCCCCTTTGATGTCCCTGTTAAGAACCAAGAAACAGGGGCGCAGATGAGCATCCGATTGCACAGACAGATGAGACCCACTCAAGAAGGAAGGGTTGGAAGTAGCTGGACCTGTGGATCGTCTTCTTGCTGTGCAGATACGCGAGCCCCCTGAGGATATGCAGCGTGAAGTTGCGGACGATCGACTCCGTGATGGCGCCGCAATGCTCCCGAACATATTTATTTATAGATCCCGGATAAACGTACTCCAGGTATATGTAGAATCGGTCGTCGATCTGCAGTTGCGGCGGCAAAGAGTCAACGGAAGGTTCTACGGCGGTCAAAGGGATCGACCTGAAAATCAGCAGGGGGATTGTCTCACGATTTCGCTCCCATAATACTGCACGATGTTTCGGTGCTTCAGCTGGCTGAGAAGTTTGACCTCCTGAAATCGCAGCAGAGAAAATCACAGGCTAATCCAGGAGATGAGCTCGTGGAGAACATACACGGGTCTAGGGGGAGAACCTGTTCCAGCTGCCTGATGCACTCGGCGGACTTGGGATCGTCGGGGATCACGTTGACCTCCTTCATCGCGCACAGAGCGCCAGTGTGCCTGTCGGAGGGGACAGGGTCAACCACCTGCAGCTCAAAGGGTGCAGGGCCGGGGCGGCGATGGGAATACCTGTTGGTGGCCACGTAGACGTTCCCAAAGGTCCCGCTGCCGATGAGCTTCCCCTTCTGCCAGCAGCCCGCCATGAACGGCGAGTCGTTTCTGGCGGCTGCTACTGCCCCGGGAGGAAGGGGCAGCGGGTGGACATTGACAGAGCCACCGCCGTTTGAGGGGACCTTTTCCGGCGAGGTTTGAATGGAGTATCCCGCCGCCACGGCCGCAGGGGGGAGCTCCGGCGCTGACCAGGCCGCCGGAGCATGGGGAGGAGGAAGATGATTGGAGGGGAAGAAATCTCCGGGCTTGTATCTCCGAGGGCTGCCCATGGGGCTGGAGAAGCCGCTGCTCGGAGGGCTGGTAGAAGGGACGCTTAGCCTCAAGTCCGACCTCTCGTTCTTGAGTTGACTCTGTTGATGTTGCCTCCTGCGATCGGCAGAGTCAACCCCACTTGGGAGGGTATGGCTGACCAGCCTGCACCAAATTGGGATTCCCAACAACGCACTTTAATAATATCCATTAAAGCACGTTTAAGATGACAATACGATGACAGGATCAATCCCGAAGATCTTCTCAGCTTGCGGGAGATGTCTCTTCCCGAGGGCCGTAGGTCAACGAAGAATCCGTCGATTGATCGAATTCGACCGGTAGAAGAAAAAATAAGAAGAAGAAGACGAAGAAGACGGGTTCTTGGGTCTAGGGTTCTAGGAGCTCAGGTGAGGGAGGCGAATCCTCCAATGGCTAACCTTTTGAAGCTCGCCGCCGACGGGAGCCTCTCGCCGGCGGTTTCCATGATCGACGGAGAGGGCTCGGCGGAGAGAATCGCCTCCACCCGCTCCCCTCGGAACGAGGGCAGATTGAGGAACTCGTGGCCGGAGCTGGCTGATCCCTTGTGCGCAGAGTCCGCCGCCGGGAGGGGAAGCGGCTGAGGAATCAACGCCGACGAGGTCGGCGCCGCCGCCACGCACCAACCGCCGCTGCCGCCGCAGCCATTGGTGGCGCCCCCGTCGAGCCCTCGGCCAAGGCCCTCCACGTAGAAGTCGCTCAGGTGCCGCAGCTTCCTCTGCCGCGTCAGCTGCGGCGGCCTGCGGGGGAGATCGTCGTCACGTCCGCTCAACGCCCCTCTGCCATCCTGCCGGCGCCCCCCCGGCGAGGAGGAGGAAGACGACGATGACGACGGCGACGGGGCCGGCGACGGCGACAGCGACGACTCGCATATGGGCAACGAAGGCCGGCAGGTTGGGGATCGGAGGATGACCGGCTGATTGCCGCCGCTCTTCCACCACAGCATCTCCGGCGCCGCCACCCGCAAACCCGCCGCTACCTTTTCCCCCAGCTCCGCCCCAACATCTCTGGCGCGGACCCTCCAACTGACCGGCCGCTCCGGCGAACCGCCATTACTGGAAGCTCCTCCCCACGGCGGAAACCTAAATCTCGACACACCCAGAGGGAGGGAAAAAATGGCAGCGGAGGGACCTGCGCCGCCGGTGAGCCGCCGCAGTCGCGCGAGGAGGTTGTGCCTGGCCGTTGCTCTGCGGCTCCGACGAGGGGGAGGGTGCGGCAGCTTGGAGGGAAGGTAGCCCTCCCCAACGCAGTCTTCCCCGTCTTAAACACGTTTCACGCGTTGAGACTTGGGAGAAAAATACAGCACGTTTTCAAAATTAATTAATTAATTAACAACGGAAATTCCACTTTAATACCCCCGATTTTAATAAAAAAACGCAGCTTTCGCTATTCATAATCCCATAAACATTATTTTTTGTGTAAATAAAGTTTAAACCTGCATCAGCCGTGCGATGTCCCGGCGATTTCGACGTGCCGATGGCCACCGCTTCCGTTGGGCGTCGGGACGGACCCTCACCGGCGATTTCGACGCCACTGCTGGGATCATCCGAGATATTGAGTACGTAGCGGCGTGTGACTTTCTGTGAGTAAATGAAAATATGCCGCGTGTACAGAAAACGCAATATTCCCTGGACCACCTGGCGAATACTCCCGTGCGTTTGGCTGTGCCACGGCCGCCGCAACAAGTTATACAAGAAGTCAACAGCCGCTTCATGACGTGGCGCCGTAGGAGACCAGATCGAGCTCTCTGACGTTAAAAGGCGGCGCAGTACAAGTGGTCCTTGGAAGTCCACTGATCGGACGGCCATCAATATCAAGGGAAAGGCACGTGACTGCGACACGAAGTCCGTTGACTATGCTATCTCTCACGGTACCCACGGAGTTCGTGTCAGAACTCTTGTGAAGTCTGATAACTCTCTCTCTCGCTCTCCTTCTCTCTCTCTCTCTCTCTCTCTCTCTCTCTCTCTCTCTCTCTCTCTCTCTCTCTCTCTCTCTCTCTCTCTCTCTCTCTCCCTCCCTCCCTCCCTCTCCCTCCTCTCTCTCTCTCTCTCTCCTCTCCCTCTCTCTCCCTCCCTCCTCTCTCTCTCTCTCTCCTCCCTCCTCCCTCCTCCCTCCCGCCTCCCTCTCTCTCTCTCTCTCTCTCTCTCCCTCTCCTCCCTCTCTCTCTCTCTCACTTACTTAGAGATAATTGATAAGAAGCAGGCAAAAGTCAGACACGCAACATAATCCATACGTGTGGGTGCGTATCCTTGGGGATACTGGGTAGTTGACTTAGGCACATCAACGGACGTGCCTCTTTATATAAAAGTCGGAAAATTGACTTATTTATTCCCGATTTTCTCGGGACTTCTCGAGTCAATGCTCTCCTCCTACTAAAATAAAAAACATGTCCCCGTTGACTTTTGCCTAGCGGTCGACCTCTTTGCTAGACGACCTCAATGGGCCCTGAAGGCCCATTTAGTAAAATAAAATTATTTTAAAACCCTATTAAATAGATTTAATTATATTACTTGTTTTTGAGAAAAATAGATCCGATCAGACTGATCGCATCTGATCGGACGGCTTGTGTTGCCCCGCGTGGTGGACTTGTTCACGAAACCCTAAATCGGCATCTCTCCCTTCCTCTCGCCACTTCCCCACCCCCAAATACACACGGCGAGATGGCCGCCGCGATCGCTAACCGTAGGGCGGCTGCGCTGCTCCAGAGGCTCCTCCCCTCCGCCACCGGCCGCTCGTACAGCTCCTCCTCCGGCACGCGCTTCCCCCCGTCCGACGATGGCCGATACCCCGCCTTCCGCCGCGGCGACCACCAGTTCGTCGCAGGTTCGTCGCCAAAATCAAACGACATTTTCTTCGATCTGATCTGCGATCCCGCTTCCCCTTTTCCTTCCAATATTCTTCTTCCTCCTCTTCCATCCATGGCTCCTGCTGCTGCTGCTGCCGCGGCCGTGGTTTCGATCTGCGCGATCTGAGGGTGGTGATGGCCGCAGATGTGCTGGAGCAGACGAGGGGGGAACAGAAGCACGACATCGTCCACATGCTGATCATGCGCAACAACTCCTTCGTCACGGTGACGGACGCGAAGGGGAACAAGAAGCTCGGGGCCTCCGCCGGATCCCTGGACCAGGGAAAGTCCTCCCGCTACGCCTGCGATGCCACCGCCGAGCACGTGGCCCGTACGGCGGTCAACCTGGGGCCGGCCGTGATCAAGGTCAAGGGATCCGCCTTCTTCAAGAAGAAGAAGGAGGCAATCTTGGGGTGGAAGGAGGGCTCAAGCTATGGCGACCAGTCACGGATCGTCCAGCTCCAGGACGTCACTCGCCTCGCCCACAACGGATGTCGCCGCCGCAAGCAGCGCCGCATTTGATCCCCACTCCTCTCCGCCTTCAGATTTCCAACAGAGATTATTACATAGACTGCGAATCGGAGGGTCGAGGAGCTTCGCGGATGCTCAAATTTGGTCCAGATCGACACTTTGATGCTTTCTGCGAACACTGATCTGCAACAGTTCACTCTCTCTCTATCTCTCTGTGCTTTGATTCCTGTGAAATGGGTTGCCTGATGGATGTTCTTGAACTCTCTCAGTCGAAAATTTCCTCGACTTCCGGAGGAACTTGTTCGTTCGGGCAACGACGATGGAGATGCCGATCGCATTTATGGATCGGGTGGGGGTCCTGCTGACTGAAGTTTCTCTCTCTCGGGCCCTCTTCCTTCCTGTGGCAGGGTCAACTTCTTGAAATTCTTGGTCTGTCGGGAGCCAGCAACACTTGATGGGCTCCTGGGGTCAACTACCCTGTTTCTCGCGAGGTTTGGCCTCTTTCCTTTCCACCGAAAGAATCTCTCTCTTTCTCTCTCTATCTCCACGTGCCACCATTATTTCTTCAAAAGGTGGAGGCTCCGGCTTTGGTGAATAAATTAGTGGCCGATACATGATCTCTAGGTTCTAGGGTTCAATGCCACCCTGTTTCTCTCTCTCTCTCTCCAAACCCGCCATTATTTTCTTCAAATGTGTAGGCTCTACGGTTCAATCCACCCTGTTTCTCTCTCTCTCCCCCTCCCTCCCTCCCTCTCTCTTTCTATCTCTCTCTCTAAACCTGGCGCCATTATTTTCTTCAAAGGTGGAGGCTCCAGTGACTAGTGACTAAATGAGGTGGGCCGAGGACAGTTGTCGACGAAGCCCGTGGAAGGGCTCTTCCGTAAATAAAGTTGAAGATGAGGGTAACTCGAGGGGATATTGAAGGAAATCCAAGGCACATCCGGCGGGCCCACTGGGGGCCGCGGCGACACGGAAGACGGCGGGTGTCGTCACGTCGTTTTCTGCGCCGACAGGCCACGTGGATCTTTTGGGAAGAATCCGACGACGGCGATGCGTATCTTATCCATCCATATCGCATCAGTTCGATGGCGCCGGGTCGGGCCAGAGTTAGACAAAACTGCTGATAAACTGTTTCCTAACCATAAAATAAATATAAAAATCGAAATAAATGATATTGGGGTCATTAGAGCGGACGACTCTTTCGATTTTATTTATTTATTTAGTAATAAACTGATGATATCCATTCTCTCTCTCTCTCTCTACGACTCCCGTCTATCTTAAAGTTCCGACCCAGATATTTGTTTTAGATAACCACGGATTTTTTAAAGTCAACTCCCTGAACGAACTTGCCCCTCCCTAAGAGCTCCATTGCAACTCAATCTGGCACGTGAATCTCAACAATCTCCAGAGGCCCATATGCAAACACTCTCTGTCTATCTCTTCCTCTCTCTTTCCATGCATTGACGTCGAAGGCGCCATCAGGATCGCCCGAATTCGGGCACGAGCTACAGATGAGGTCTGACTTGAAAAACCCGTCCTCAATAGTCGGTGCTGATAAAAGGAGTGGTAGAGACAGAAAGTCAATACCTCCCAATTCATCGCCTCCACCACATCGTCGTCACTCTCTCTTTGGGTGGGTAGATAGTCGATGGGAACAGTTCCTCTGATATCCTGGGAGGGAGGGAGGAAGGGAAGGAGAGAGAGAGAGAGAGAGAGAGAGAGAGAGAGGTGGGGATGTTTGTAGAGAGATGTAGACGGGAGCGAGAGGGTGGGAGTGGGTTATCGTAGATCCGAGGAGAGCATCTATAGAGGAGGGGACTGTGGAGAGAGAACGGAGAGGGCTCGGAGGTTAGGGGGAGAGAGAGAGAGAGAGAGAGAGAACGAGGGAGAGGGAGAGACGCCGTCTTTGAAATATCCGAATGTTTTGACCGAATTTAGCTTACGGTACGGCTCGGATCCGACGGCCCTGAGAGCAGGAGCGCGTTGACACGGATTCCTTGCAGGAAGACCCAATATGTTTTCCTATTATTCTTCCCACCCCTCTTCCGACAAGCGAGACTTTCTCGAAGCTCCTCACGCCGCCGATCCGCCCGGGAATCACCAAAAGCTAACGCCGCAGAGCCGCCGCCGACTCATCGCCACGTCACCTCCGCTGTCTTCCGTTGCCCGTGCGGCCGCCCCCTTTTTGGATGAGACTCGGCAGTAGCGAGAGAGAGAGAGAGAGGGAGAGAGGATTATGATTCGCGAGTGATCACGGCCGTCCAATAATCAGGAGATTGATTAATTAATTAAAATGATAATCTTGGTTTTTATTTTTTTGCCGAAAAAGGAGAGATAGACGACGTCCGGTCAGACCTAATTCGGAGATGTCGCCTTTTACAGGTAAGCGCCTTGCAGATTAATGTAACGTCAACCATACCTAATCACATGGCGTTTTCTAGAGAATATCTGGCTCTTATTTTCACAGTTAATTACAGATTTATCTTAATAAATCAGCAATATTTATATTTTCTCAGACACTATTCCAGTACGAGATGACGTCATAGCTACAAGAGCAGGGTCCGAATCTTTCCCTGGTCAACGGTGAGGAATAGAGAGAGAGAGAGAGATAAAGAGACCGGATATTTCCGTAATCTTAATGGAGATCTCTCCTTGATAATACTTATGAAAAGTCAACGTGCCTGGAGGTCAACCTCCGCATGCGGCAGGTAAAATTGGGGATTAATAAATTTATTTCTTATAATTTTTCGTTCACGATATTTATCATTAAAAAAATTAATGGAAGGTCGCTCTTTGAAATGATTAATTAATGAAAATAATTTATGGAATAAATTTTTTGTCATCAGATTTCAACATATCATCTTTGATTCCTCGTGAAACACGGGCTGAAAAGATCAGGGCGTATTTTCTAGAGAGAGAAAAAGGGAGAGAGAGAGAGAGAGAGAGGGTCGGACGCGGTGTCATGAACGGGAGGGTTGGAGGCTGGGTCGATTCGTCGCGTATTCTCTTTCTAACCTTATCTGTGTCTCTCTCTCTTGGTGACCACCAACTCCGGGCTCCCACGGGAAACGAATCTTCCGCGACTTCTCTAATATATTAATTCATCCTTTACTCCCCCTCGTCGAAACCGCCCTCTTCTCAGGATCCCGGATTCCCCACCTCCTCCCCACATCTCTCTCTCTTCTTCTCTCTCTCTCTCTCTCTCTCTCTATCTCTACACATATAAATCGACATCCGGCCGTTCAGGAGCCCGGATAGTTACCCGGGAGATCTGGCGCAGGGGAGGGAATAGGGGACGGGAGGGGAGGGGAAGAAACAGCGCAGCAGGAGGAGGAGGAGGAGGAGGAGCCATGGGGCTGGCGGCGTCGCCGGAGCTTGGCCTGGGTTTGAAGCTTCCGCTTCCGCCGCCGCCGCGCTCGCCCGCGAGGAGGACCGTCGTCCGGGTCCTTCTCGAGGCGGCGGCGGCGGCCGGAGAAGGGAGGGTGGCCAAGCTGGAGGAGCTCCTCCATGGCCTGGAGGAGGAGCGGCGGAAGATCCAATGCTTCCCGAGGGAGCTTCCTCTTTGCACGGTCATCGTCTGCGATGGTGGGTCGTCTTCTTCCTCGGTTCCGATCTCTGGATTAGATTATATTAGATTTCCTCCATCGTTCCCCCTCCGCCGTCGTCCTGGTTTTGATTGTCTATTTCGGGAAACGGTTTTCTCAGCGATCGAAGATTTGGAGGAGGAGCTGGCGAGATGCGGCGGCGGCAACTGCGCCGCCCATCCGAAGATGGAGCAATTCATCCCCAACAGAAAATTCGAGGAAGCGGGGAGGAGCAAGGACGAGGAGGACCGTCGGGAGAAGGCCAGCTGGATGAGCTCCGCCCAACTGTGGAGCGACACCTCCTCCACCTCTAACAGCGGCGACAACAAGAACAGATCCAGAGAGGTACGTTTTTTGAGAACTTCCATCTTCCTTCTCGAGACCTCGATCTGATTCTGAGACGGGTTTTCGTGGCTATCCCATCCGCAGAGATCCCCGGAGGAAGAAGATGATAGGTTAAAGTGTCTGCCAGCGGCGAGTTGCATGAACGGGATGGCGGCGGCGGTGCCGCGGCTCTCGGTCCTCTCTTTCTTGCCGCCGGCGGCGCTGCTGCCGCCGTCGCCGCAGCAGCCACCGAGGAAGGCCCGGCGGTGCTGGTCGCCGGAGCTCCACCGGCGCTTCGTCGACGCCCTCCACCGGCTCGGCGGCCTCAAAGGTCGGTAGATTGTTCAATAATCATAGCTTATGGTATCTCCCGTGAAATCCATCGCTGATTCGGGTTCTTCCCCTGGCAGTGGCGACTCCGAAGCAGATCAGAGAGCTGATGAAGGTCGATGGGCTCACTAACGACGAGGTGAAGAGCCATCTGCAAGTGAGTCCCTCTCTCTCTCTCTCTCTCTCTCTCTCTCTCCTCTCGCTAGTTCACCAAGCCTTCTCTGATTATCTCTCTCGAGTGCAGAAGGATCTCATTTCTCATTCTCTCTCTCTCTCTCTCTTCCTTTTATGTTGCAGAAGTACCGCCTGCACGCCCGGCGGACGCCGGCGATCTCCGTCCAGGCGAACCAGTCGGCAGTTAAGACGGGGATGTCTGTGGTAGACGCCCACAGCTACGAGGAGATGGAGGAGGAAGACGGCAGATCGGAGAGCTACATCCGGAGAGGCCCACACGCAGAAATCTAGCGCCTAGAAGACCAAGTGAACCACCCCACTCCGCCTCTGGGCAGAGAGAGATTTACCGAGGATTGACAGAGATCTCCAAACATGTGGGGACGGAGGATTACAGCAGAAGATACGACTGGCGCCGGCGTTGGGGAGGAGGATTTTAGAGGATTTGGCGAGCCGGGTTTTCCGGAATTTTCACCTGTTTGGCACCTCGGCTTTTGGGAAGCCCAAAGGACGGCGTTCTTCACGTAAAGGACTGATCTTTATTCCCCCCGCGTCCACCTCCAATCACAATCGACATAATTTCTTGACCAATTCCCGTCCTTTCCCATGAATCTGAGATCCCGGGTCAGGTTTTCCGTCCCCCGTTTGGACTGTCGGAATGAATCATCTTCGAATCCCGTGACTCCCCCTGGAATCCCGGCGGTATTTCGGTCGCCGGATCGGCGGCGGCGCCTCCCGAGGAGCGCGCCTAGCTGTACGGAGAATCTCTTTCTCGTTTGGAAGCGATTTCAGCGGAGGCGTCCTATGCGGAGAATCTCAGATCGGGGAAATCATTCCGAAAATTTGGCGAGGACCGGATACAAATATAGTAAAAGAAGACTTTTTTGAATGTATCAGTCAGACCTTGTCAGAATTTGAAATGTCGACACGTGGCCTTCAACTTGCCGCCGCTGTCGGCCCGACGAGCAGCCTAGTGCGCCTCTCCGCCTCCTTTCAGGGAGTGGGTCAACTCCGTCCGTTTACCGCAACTAGGGACCCTGGGGCCCACAAATCCAGCCGAGATGTTATACCCTGATTGGCTAAACGAGGAGCTCACAGAAAAGAGTCCGGTAGAGAGAGAAAGAGAGCAGCCATCAGTGTTGACGAATAGGGACTTCTTTGACGGAAAAAAGATCCACATCGTGACGCATGGTCCAGAAGAAAGAGTCAAACATACACTTGGCAGACAAAATTTGACCTTTCCTTTCGTTGGGTGGTGGCGTTGACAAGGACCGCCATCCGTCTCTACTGCTCCGCCTTGATGAAGTGAGGGGTCAGCAACTTCGGGACGGTGAATCCGTTGAAGGAGTCCACCTCGAAGAGCTTCTTGAGCTTCTCGTCGCAGATGATCCGCCTCTTGTCGGTCGGATCCTTCAAGAAAACACAAGAACAAAAACCTCAGATTCTCTGATGAGCTCCCAACGACCGCGGGTCAAGCTGGTTTCAGCTGGGTCAGACAGATTTCCCTGGTCAATTTCATGAACCCAGAGATGGACAGCGGCAATCATCAGCAGTGATTCAGTGGATCGGCTGCGTTTTTCTCAGCTGTTCTTCGGCCTGTTCTTACTTGAGCGGGCAGATTGACTTTTCTGCCCGACTTTCTGAATCCGATGGATCAAACAAGCATAAAATACTACTCTAGCAAGCATAATATCTGAATGAAAAAAATATAAATGAAATTAGAACAAGGCTCACGAAAATCGTTCACTAAAGTATGCTTTCTTCATACATATAAATATTATATATATATTTTTTAAAAAACTCCTGGCCTTAGCTGCAGCCTAATTACTCCAATCACCATGCTTAGCATAACATCCAGGTCAACGATCTCACGGAGGAGCTAAGGCGGATGCAAAGTGCTTGATAAGAGAAGTACAGCTATAAGCCCAGCCCAACGGTCGCATAAACATGAGAGATTCATTGGTCCGACAACTGTACGGATGCATGCAAAAGTCAACGATGGTGAGTCCAGGTACCTGCAGGTCGTTCTTCTTTATGTACTGCCACATCCTTTTGACCACATCAGCCCGGGACATGGCGCTCTCTCCGGTCCCAAAGAAGCTCATGAGAGCCTCTGACAGCGGCAGAGGAGCAAGGAATCCTGAATTTCCCGACTTACGCCGCTTGTCCTTTGGGCGTACCTCATCTGAACATCAGAAAAATTAATAATAATAATAATAATAATAATAATAATAATAATAATAATAATAATAATAATAATAATAATAATAATAATAATAATAATAATAATAATAATAATAATGATTGCATCCTTCTCACCTTCTTTCTCCTTTCTTAGACGCTTCTCCTTTTCACTTGGCTCCCTTGGAGCTGCTGTGTTGTGAAATGGACTAATTTAGAGTATGTAAATGGAGCCATAGAAATGACTAAAAGAACCAGATAAATGCTCGAAACATGGAATCTGGCAAAGTACATAATTTTTTTTTATCGATTATTATCGATCATTTTTTTTAAAGATTGTTTATCTTACCAAATTTCATGTTACAACAGCACATTTTTTTTTTTTTTTTTGAATAAACTAGAAGAGGAGCATTACTAATACAATGACAAGGTAGAAAAAATACCCAAATTCCCTCTTCTGATCGACACAGAAAGATGATGAATTAAAGGAATAAATCAGAAGAACATGCATTTCCTATTCTTCACACTGCTCAGAGAGCACGGTTCAAGTTATTCTCCTGTTAACATTGTTTCCAATCAGCAGCTGGATGCCCAGAAGATGATCATAATGATCATAACTCATACATTTCTTCTTCTTTATTTTTAATAAAAAAGTTCCATCATTTATATCCCCAATTATGGAACATAAGATAGATGGTAATTAATCTTCCTCCTAGTCTTTTTCAACAACAGGAGGGCACATAGTAATTCTTCAAGTGACATGCCAGAAGATCTAAAGATGAAGATACATCAATTCATGCATGAAATACCAGGCCCACACCATCAGTGATCATACATAGAAGACTCAAATCTTGAGAATATCCCCAATAATACACTCCTTTTAAGGAGTGACAATAAATTCAGAAAAAAAAATAAAAATCCCTGGAAGGCAAATGACGAAGGATAAAGGCTGTAGGCTACAGTGTACAGGTGGGTATAGTCAGATGTCAAAAAAATAACGTTTTATTGCACAGGCCCCATAGAGAGAGAGATGGCTGTGGTTTTCACAAGAAATGAGAAGAAGCTGAGAAATAAGGAGAGTTGAGCTGGTTCAAGAGCAAGGTAGTATTCTTACTCCCCTTCGCCATTCAGCTAAATTCAGCTAGCCTCTCTACTCTCAAAACAGCAAAATTGAAATTGGATGAAAATCAGGAAACTCAAGTGATCCCGGAAGAACCACAGTGGAGAAATGCAAAGGAATAAAGTTAGAATGACCTTGAGGACATTGAAATGCAATCGTTCACACTAATTCTGATGTTATCCATCAAGCAATACAGGACATGGCCCACGTAGAAGCTCACACTGCAACTTTGATCAGTGACAAGATGCTCACCAGAGCATCCAACGACCCATAGAAGCTTAACCTCCATAGTAAATGGTGTACAGATGCGACGAATACCAAGGAGAAGTTTTGACATTCAATCTGATGGTGTGAGATTTACATGATACAGTCGAAAAATCTGTGTGTTTGAGAACCAAAGATTTCCAACACGTGGGTTTCTTGCAGATAAAAAGAATAAGAGAAATTAACGAGCTAGATAGTTGAAAAGAAATACCACCGTCCGAAGCCAAGGGCCATATATGCTTTGACAAAGCCTTGTTCATCTGAAACATGTCGATGATTTTGACATTAAATAGTTCCTGCAGTCTCGCATCACATACTATCTTTCTCTTATTTGTTGGCTCTTGTAGATCGTGCTTGCGGATATAAGCCCATAGCTGCTTCACAACCTGATGAAGTACAATCAATAGTAGTAAAATAATTTGGGAAACAGTAGTCCTCATGTACATGGGTCTAGGGATATGTGAATCAGGCTGCTACCATCAACTCCAATTTATACTCCAAAATAAGCAAATATAGACAATTTTCAAAGGAAAATTAGACTGATCAATCGAGCAAACTTTATCAACTTGGCTTGAAGTTTGAGATATCCAATCCCAATTTTTCGAAACCTTTCTCATGCATGGTTGGACTTAAGATCAACGATGAGAACATGCACACCTCGGTTCTGGCTAATTCGGATGCACCAACAAACGTCTGAAGTTGTGGAGAGAGACTACACAACTTTGTGAATCCGCCACCCCTTCTTTTAACCTCCTTGGTGCCTTTTGTGGATCTACATCACAAAGTAACATCGTCACATGGGCGAATCCCAAGCGGGAACATGATGACAGAGCAAATGAGAATGCTACTAGAAAAAGAAAATACAACGATGAATGCCCATCCTCCCGTCACTCATATGATTTCCAACTCACAAAGGCTTACTAGGTCTCTAAAGGAGTTTGCAACGTGGGACATGTTCCTCATAATTCTTTTTCATTTATCCAAATATCTATGGAACTAGATTTCAATAGATTAGAAGTATGCACGCATACAATCTTTGAAAGTGGAAGCAAAACCCCAGGCACAAATCTTTCTATTTTGACATCCTTGTGTGTTCGTGTATGTTTGCTGACCACTCGATGTGAAACTAGTCACAGATAACTGGAATTCTCGGTCCACAAGCCAACCAGAGATTCTCATGGTTAAACCTCAGAGTAATTCTTAGCAAAGAATGAATCTTTGGATTCTACACTTGTGGGGAAGATTTAAAATATAACAAAAACTGATTAAGCTGTTCATGGGGTTCTCGGATTATTTTTCATGCATCTAAACAAAGTCAAAATTGGAATGAAAAACGAAAGAATGTAACGGCTATTTGGATCAGAAACTAACAGGAATTAACTAAGATTGATCTCATTCTGGTGTTTTTTTTTGGGCGCAAAGAAGAAGAGGAACGAACCTCAAATGCCATCTCGTAATTTATTACTTCCAGGTCTATTAAGGCAGAGATGACTTTGCAAATTCTGGGACCGAAGTTTTAGAAGGACTATATATTGCAGTTACAGGAGATGACCATGTATTGCATTTTATTCATCAAAAAATAAAATAAAATAGACAAATAGAATTGGCTATGATGGTGATCTGCTCACTGATGGTGAGCACCATATGAATTTCTCTCCTTCTTCCTCGTTCCCTTCCTCTGAAACCAGCCAGAACCAACCACACAACCTGAGAAAACCTTGTGCTGGCCCTGATTCTCATTCCTTAATCCCGAATCAAATCCAACTCTCTCACATGAATCAGCCAGCACCGGTGAACCAGAAAGGATCGGCCAGCGTCAGGCAGACCATGTTGAGGATTCAACTGTAGTGCTGATGCAATCCATCCCTGATTTTAATTCATGAACAAGGGCATGATCCAAAATCGTCGAATCGTTATTTTAAGTAACTGGGCAGCGGGAAAAAAAATGGTTCGTGGATATTTTCCGATATAAATTAATTTATCGCTAAAGATAACTTGAGAAAAAACTCTTGATTTCTGTACCTACATGTTGCCAGGGCTACCATCCCCCACTCGTGTACAGTGTAGATACGTGATTACGACGACATAAACTAAGAGTTTCAGTTTGCTAGAAGAAACCGCCGCCAATCCAATCCGATGCAAGAGACCCAGGGAAATCCCGTGAAAAATTTCAATACGCCATAATGAATCCCCACCACTAATCTTCGTGGACAGAAAGAAATTGGTTCTGCACAGCCCACCACGAAAAATGGTAGGAATCTGAGTCTAGATTTCGTTCTGCCCTCTCCTAGGGGGGTCAACGGACAGACCAAGTCATTTTTTTCACAGAATCAGAGACAAAATTCGTCATAGAAGGACGGGGAATCTCGAAATAGAAGCAAGACGAAGGGAAGGAAGCGAGAGAGAGGAAAGCGCGACTCACGTTTTCTTTCCCTTGCTGCTGCCATTGCTGGCCCCCTCGTCGTCGTCCTCTTCTTCTTCCTGGTCATCTTCCTCCCGCTCCCCGTCGCCTTCTCCGCCCTCCTCTCCTCCTTCCTCCTCGTCTACCTCCTTCGGGCCAGCATTCTCCCCGTCCTCGTCCCCCTTGCCGTCCTCCTCGAACTGGGTCTGGAGAAAGAGATCGACCTGCTCCCGGATGAACGCTTTCTTCCCCGACAGGTCCACGCCGAAGTCCGCCTCCAGCTGCCGCCGCACGGCCGCTGTGGTCGTCGTCGTGAGGTCAGACCCCCTCAAGAACTCCTGCAGCCGCCGCACGAGCTCCGAGTCCGACACCATCCTCCCCTCCCCACTTCCCTTCCCGCGGCCGCTCCCTCCCCCACAACTCACCCCCCACCTTCTCTTCGCTCTGACTCTAACCCCCAAAAAAAAAAAAAAAAAAAAAAACCCAAACTTCTCTCTCTCTCTCTCTCCAGCTCAACACAAGCTGCCGCATGAGAGAGAGAGAGAGAGAGAGTCTTCCTAAGATTTAAAATAACATTTTTTAATCAACGTTATTTTAGTTAGGAAAAAAAATTAAGGGCTTATTTTTCATATTTTTGAAAAATCTGTTTCATGTAACATCTCGAATAAATAAATACCAGTGTTAATCATATATTCCCTAGACCGTGGTGGGCCCAGAACCCAGACAACAGCCCAATAGACCATGGGCATTATGATTTCAACCGGGCCGCCCACTAAATGTTAGCCCAATAAAGGCCCATTTGGGTAAAAGCCCCGTGACACGTGTGCCGATCACGTCGCTTTCACTAAGGTCTCTGATGTACCAGGAGTACGCCGCCGCCTGGTTGACTACCGGTCGAGTTACCGCCTAACACGTAAGAGTGCATGCCCAATGCTCGACGTTGGAAATACCTCAGAGGTAAGCGACTTCGCGGAGAAACTCATCTTGGAATCACATCGGCAGATCCGTCCGTCGATATCTGGACCCTGAGATATTTGTAATATAATAATAAATTTAAAAAATATAAGACGAAGTCGAACAGATTCCCCCCTCTCCTCTGGTCGAGGATCCCCCCCAATCGAGAGTGAAACCCTAATCCTCTGTAGGACCTCTCTCTCTCTCTCCAGCTCTCTCGCGCCGGCGATGGCGATGGAAGCGGCGGCGCTGTCTCGGATCGGCCTGGCGGGGCTGGCGGTGATGGGGCAGAACCTGGCGCTGAACGTGGCCGACAAGGGCTTCCCCATCTCCGTCTACAATCGGACGGCCTCGAAGGTCGACGAGACGGTGGCCCGCGCCGCCGAGGAGGGAAATCTGCCGCTGCACGGGCACTACAACCCTAGGGAGTTCGTCCTCTCCATCGCCAGGCCCCGCTCCGTCGTCATCCTCGTCAAGGCCGGCGCCCCCGTGGACCAGACCATCGCCGCTTTGTCGGAGTTCCTCGAGCCTGGGGACGCCATCGTCGACGGTGGCAACGAGTGGTACGAGAACACCGAGCGTCGCCAGCGGGAGGCGGCTGAGCGGGGGCTCCTGTACCTCGGGATGGGCGTCTCCGGTGGCGAGGAAGGCGCCCGGCGGGGACCTTCCCTGATGCCGGGGGGCTCACACCAGGCGTACCTCCACATCGAGGAAATCTTGAAGAAGGTCGCAGCGCAGGTGGAGGACGGCCCCTGCGTGACCTTCGTCGGCCCCGGCGGCGCCGGCAACTTCGTGAAGATGGTCCACAACGGGATCGAGTACGGGGACATGCAGCTCATCTCCGAGGCCTACGACGTGCTGAAGACGGTGGGGGGGCTCTCCAACCGGGAGCTCGCCGAGATCTTCGCGGAGTGGAATCGCGGCGAGCTGGAGAGCTTCCTGATCGAGATCACCTCCGACATCTTCCTCGTCCAGGACGACTACAGCGACGCCGAGCTGGTGGACAAGATCCTGGACAAGACGGGGATGAAGGGCACCGGCAAGTGGACCGTCCAGCAGGCAGCGGAGCTCTCCGTCGCCGCTCCCACCATCGCCGCGTCCCTCGACTGCCGGTTCCTCAGCGGCCTCAAGGAGGAGCGCGAGTCCGCCGCCGCCGTCCTCGCCCACGCCGGCCTCGAGCTCAACACCGGCGGCCGGCGGGCAGTGGACAAGAAGCAGCTGATTGACGACGTGCGGCAGGCGCTGTACGCCTCGAAGATCTGCAGCTACGCGCAGGGGATGAACCTCCTGCGGGCGAAGAGCGAGGAGCGGGGGTGGAACCTGGACCTCGGGGAGCTGGCGAGGATCTGGAAGGGCGGCTGCATCATCCGGGCGAGGTTCCTGGACAGGATCAAGAAGGCCTACGAGAGGAACAGGGGGCTGGCCAACCTCGTCGTGGACTCGGAATTCGCCGGAGAGATGGCGCAGCGGCAGGGGGCGTGGCGGCGGGTGGTGGGGCTCGCCGTGGAGGCGGGGATCACCACGCCGGGGATGTGTGCGAGCTTGGCCTACTTCGACACGTACCGGCGGGCGAGGCTGCCGGCGAACCTCGTGCAGGCGCAGAGGGACCTCTTCGGCGCGCACACCTACGAGCGCCTCGACCGCCCTGGTTCATTCCACACCGAGTGGACCAAGCTCGCCCGCCGCAGCAGCGCCGCCGCCGCCGCCGCCGGGTCTTCCTTCAACTGAGACGTATGTCTCTCTCTCTCTCTCTCTGCGCCTGGTTTTGAAGTTCGGGGCCCTATGTCTCGATCGATGAATAAGTTGCTGTGGATTCGCATTTATAATGTTTTTGGGGGTAGATTTTTTTGTTCATCGGCTGTTTTTCTCGGGGGGAGAGAGAGAGAGAGAGAGAGAGAGAGAGAGAGAGAGAGAGAGCGGCTAGTTCCTGGAGCTTGTGGTGGGCGTGACCGACTTCTGGGCGAAGGTGCTCAACCCCAGCCTGAAAGCTTCCAGGTTCACTCCATTGTGGACGTATATGCTCGTCACCCCCATGCTAGACACCTGAGGGAGAGGGAGAGGGAGAGGGAGACGGATGAATGGAAGCTGGGTCAATGGGTAGAGAGAG
This sequence comes from Spirodela intermedia, assembly GCA_902729315.2. Taxonomy (NCBI): domain Eukaryota; kingdom Viridiplantae; phylum Streptophyta; class Magnoliopsida; order Alismatales; family Araceae; genus Spirodela; species Spirodela intermedia. The sequence goes on from LR746273.1 coordinate 6,804,810, forward strand.
AGAGAGAGAGAGAGAGAGAGAGAGAGAGATCCCAATTCAGTGCTCACCGCTTGAATGTTCCTGTCCTCGTCATCAAAGAAGAGCATCGACTTGAAGGGCACTCCGGTCCTCCGGTGGATTCTCTGGAAGTGCTCCGTCTTGTGCGTCCAGCTGGAGAAGATCTCCTGAGTTGCAGGACGACGAAGAACAACAACTCACCATGTCAACGATGGGCACGAATAATACACACTTTTTCAAACAGAACAAGAAAAATAAGGGTCAACGGCATATGGGTCAACGGCAAGGGGTCATCCCATGGATACGAGGACAGATACAGCAGGCTCACCTGGGCCACGAAGCTGGATTGGATGCCCAAGTTGTCCAGGAACGTCTTAGCGATGTCAGGCGTCGGCGAACGTGAAGCAATGGCCACATCTATGCCTTTATCCTTCAGCGCATACAGAATGCCCATTGTCTGTGGGTACAAACGAGGCATTTCTCCCTCGGAGAGGAAGTCACTACGAAGAAAATAAATCCAGCAGTCAGAATGTGCAGGAATGGAAGATTATATCTTCCCCCCCCTAATTGAACGGACTTTTGGATTGAAAATTTCCAGTAAATTTGATAATTCGATCAACTGAGAGCATGCCAACCGATCAGGAAGCTCATTCAAAAAAATTACCTGATATGCTAAGACAAACCACAGTCCATGAACATGGGGATTACAGAAAGTTAATCACTGACAAGACAACGGTCAAGCATAAGATTGGTGGGTGGGTTCTTGAAGGATCAGTCACTATGTTTCACGCAGGTAAGACGAACTGGGAAGCCGAAAGAAGGAATCTAGATAATATGCTTTCACAGTCGGTCATGTAGTTCTTCAACTGGTTGCTGTTGGGGCGAGGAGTGGGAGTAAACAGTTGAATTCTTTCTCGTGTATCCCCTGTTTAATACCTTTTTCTTGGGGAGGATCCACCGTTCCCTTATCTTCAACCAGATGGAACTCCTGGAGAATGTTAGGGAAGCTACTGAAGGGTGGATACAGAGAGGACCTGAACATTTGAAAATCTATTTCCGTCTGATTAATGTAAAATTATCAAAATCTGCACAGCGTGGACCAAGTAAATGGAGAAGGTAAAGCCTCAGAGGAGGAAGACTGGGTCAGCCGTCAAGAAGAGAAGGACGCAGGTGCCGTCGGGCGGAGGAGATTGACGGAGTCTGCAGACGAGAAAAACAGAGGAAGGGAAAAAGGGGGTAAAAGCAAGGTGGCGTTCTAGTCCATGAGCCTGTCTGTTTATCAGATGGACGTAAAATTCCGGCAAAAATGTTGCTCCATGGAGAGGAATATGGGAGGGGAGTGGTTGGACGGCTTCTGATGCCGTGTTTCGCTAGAGTTGGAGAGATTTAAGCAAATTTCCCTAGAAAAGAAAATTATTCATCGTATCGGGAAAAGCAAACAGCAGACTCATGATGCACGTTAGCATCGGAATTCAACCAATCAATCAGCCAACCATCACTCGGTGAAGAAAGATTTCCAAACACAAACCCTAATCCCTCCCGCTCTCTACATCACGCGCTGAAAGGGAAACAGATGCTCACCATGTTACGCCGAGGGCATCATCACTATCATTATGATCAGATGAATCCTAAATCCGATTCGTGCTTCAGAAGCCGTTCATCCTACGCCATCTATATACGCATCTACTGGTTTGTTCCTATGCAAAGCAGAAACAGACGTAACTCGGGTATTTCTTACCAGTAGAAAGGCCAGAGGGTGTAGTCGAGGTCGAACACGACCAGGCGAGGGAGGGCCTGGAAGACGCCCAGGATCTGTAGGGCCTCCTCCTTCACCCTCTCGTCCCCCATAGCGCCGCCCTTTTCCCTACTCCTCCCTCTTCCGCCTCTCCTCTCCCCCCTTTCCGACGAGGCGCCGTGAGAACGCCGGGGAGAGGCGTCGTGAGACTGTCGGGGATATGCGCCTCCTTTTCTCCTTTCTGACGCGGGCCAAGAGGAGGCCGTGACATAAGTCTCTCCTTGATCGACACGTGGACGAGTCGTCGGACGTAATGGGCCACGTAGGTCTCGATTGTAGGCGTTTGGGCCGATTGTAAACATGGGCTGCAACCATTCGTCCACGGTTTGCCACGTGGACGAATGATTTTATGGGGCGGTCGAGTCCGGGGGGGTTCGTGGGTGAATTTATGGGCCGGGCCTTTAAGATTTGTGAAGTGGGCCTAAGGTTTTGGGGCTTTTAAGCCCGGGTCTCAACGGTAGAAATCAGGCACATTTTTGCGTGACCCAACGCTAGCAACAAGTGCAATCTTTTATTGTGGAAAAGTAGACTTATACGATGATTTCTTGTAATTTTTAATTTAAAATATAATAATATCACAAAAAAATAATTAAATTGTGGAACTACCTATTCACATTGTTGGCTTAGAAGCCACATTAATTTTGATAATTCATGTGACATAGTCATTGTATAATAAATTCCACAAATTTAAATACTTATAAAACTAGAATTTACTAAATTTTAGATATTTAAAAATATTTTAAAATAAATATATCAATTATAATTCATCAAAAGTTTCAAAAATAGTAAAGATTTCAGATTGATCATAGAGATGTAATATAATATCAGGTAATATTTTGAACTTTTTTGAAAAGAATATAATTTTTTATGATTTTTAGACTAAATGATAAATATAAAATATAGTAAACAATTCATGAAAAGAAAAATAAGGGTGCGTACATCAGCATGTCAACAAACTCAATTAAGATAGAAACAAAGTTCTACTAAATAGTCAAATTAAGATATGTAAAAACAATTATAATTAAATGAAGAATAATTTTACAATTTAAAATCACACAAAATATCACTAAATAAAGTAAAAGCTACGTTAAAAACATGAAAGACAGAGTTCTAGTCTTGTGATAGTAAAAATAAAAAATATGTATATTTAAAAGGATCATCAAATGATGTACATAACCTCAAAGGTTCTCTTTAAACATGGACGACTTGGACATTCATTAGATCTCTTTTTGAAGTTTAGAAAATGATGATAGAAGTTAAAACTAGTTAAAAATAGCAAAACAAAGTTTTGATATCTCATTTATGATGTGTCAGAATCCTAAACGTTTGGAAAGATTATCGTGCAATGCCTATGACCTCAAAGGTTCTCTTTGGATAAAGACAATGTAGAAAATCTCTAGATTTTCTTGTGAAGTCTATAAATCAATGAAGTGGGTCATCAAATTGTCTTTAATGGCTGTCACCTAGTGGAGTAGAAAAATGATACTTTTGTAGCTTTCTAACAGTTGTCATTCGATAGAGATGAGTTAAATGGAGATGTGGTGCATCTTAAGAAGCTTTATCCTCAAGTCCATATAGCAAGAAGAGACTCTTCATAACATCTGATACAATTTTAAGAGGTGACAACTCATCTCTTAGTAGATCGTCTTCTTCATGACAACTTATTCGTCGATCAATCAAAGATTATTTACTCAATAGACTTATGATTTTTTTCATCTAAAATCATTTAATAATTTTAGTAATGATACTTTGTGAATCGCATTGATGAGATTTTTGTCGATTATTGAGTGATTATGATAACTTAATCATTCACTAATAATCAATAAGAAAATCATAATTTAATTAGATAAAAGTAAGTTTTGACTTTTTTAGAATGTGAACCCTCGTCGGTCACCTACCTACATGAGAGAGAGAAAAATAAGTACTTTAATATCTTTGTAAAGTGACATCATAAGGGTATATTGTTTTTATAAATGAAAGGTATTTTAAGTATTAAAATGATTGAAAGGCTTTAGAAAGCCAGTTTAGTCCCACATTAATTATTTACGAGTTTTGAGATGTATATATAGTAATAGAAGATTTTACGACCACTCTTTGCCCCACACTTGGCTGGCCATCAATGATGTGGAAAGAGAGTGATGCACTCATGTCCTTTATCTATCCGTCCTTAGCTACTCGAGCCCTTTACTTGTGGCTCCATACAGGTTCTCTCTTTTTTTATTTTGTTTTATTTCTCTTCAGATATCTCAAAAATAAGATTAGAAAAATTCACATAATTAATCAAAAATTATATTAACTAACTAAAAATTATTTTCATAATTTAACACAAATATAAGTCTATTTATCATGAGTTAAGACTTTAAATATATTATTAACTAATTATTAACTTATGATAATAAAAACTTATTAATGATGAAATATAAATATTAGGGTAAATTAATAATAAAATAAAATAAAACTGTGTTATAAAATAATCTAAATCATATCAATTGAAAAGGGCCTTTAAACTAAGTAAAACTAACTCAAGGATAGAATAATTATTATAAATTGGAATCAAAATTAAATATGAACATGACTTGCGAACATGTCCAAATAAATTACAAATTTTCTAAACTTATTCATAAAAAATATTTTATTTAGACTAGTTTATCTACAAGGTTTCACATCCTCATGGTAAAAGATTAAGCACATGTGTAGAAAGAGGAAGAAAATACAAAAACGAGACAATTATTGGAGCAACAATAGGAATAATTTTTTTACTATTAAGTGACCACTAAAAACTTCTAAAAAATGAGAACTATAAGAAAGTGTAGAAGAAATACTCTCACCAAAAAAGGATAATGACTAAAGGCACAAAATCAATTACCAACCAATGAAAAAAGGTACTTCTTTGATAAGAGACACTATCTCATTGTTAACAAAGAAATTCAAGCCTCTATAAGTATCTATCTATCAAACATACAATAATAACTCATTTGGGGTTCATATTACAACACTTCTAATGCTTTGACTGACCTATGGTTGTTAATCTAAAAGGGATTAACTTGAGATAATCTTGTTGGCCCTATAGATGTGTGAATTTAAAAGTGTTTCAAGAGATGAAATGCCTAAGTTCAATGGAGGTATTAAATATAGTGAAAGCTATTTCAATATAATATCACTAAGAAAATAGTGAAACTATAAAGATATGCTCCCTAGAGGGTAGAGTAGGTTAGGGATCAAACAACTATAGATCTTTTATCTAAGTAGACCCAAGAAGATTAAGAAAATCTAGAGATCATGAAAAGTTTAATTCACCCCATTCCTCTTAATTGCTCTTGTTTCAATAACATATCGAACACACATTTCTTGTATAGAAGGTAGAATCAAATCACTTGTAACATCTCAATTATGAAAATACAAGTTCTGTTATTGAGATCACATAATATTTATATCCATAACTTCTTATGTATGGTTTTGGATTTATGAACCAAACAAGCACTCTACTCATTATTTATCATCCTTGAGAAAGTACCATTCATCATTTGGAAGACCATTTCAAGATCCAAGTTATCTTGCTATAGGCACATTTGTTGTGTCCATGTTGAAGGGAAGTATCTCCAAAGAGTCTTGATATGGCCCCTTGGTGTTTCGGAGCACTTCATGATAAGCTTCTGATTGTAGACATTGCTTTAGTCTCATTACCACATCACTCATGTTTAATCTTTTGGTAGAAGAAGCCAACGTGCAATCCATTGCAATTTCTATTGCTTTCCATATAGAATTGATGTTGTAGCTGTCATGTATTCTAGAATCAACAATATCATCTGTGTGACCATTTTCAAGTCTTTGATGGACCCATTGAATTATGTGCATGTTGTTTGAAGAAATAACAAAGGGTCGTTGTCCTGTGATCAGCTCTAGAAGAACAATCCCAAAACTATAGACATCACTCTTCTTAGTCAATTTAGAAGTTCTATGGTACCTGAAAAATGAAAGAAGTAAATTATATCTTAAAATTTTATTGATAGCTTTTATGATATTCAAATAACAACTTTGATCAATTCACTACTTAAAATGAACATTACGTTTTTAAGTGTATGATATAAAGTATTAATCAATAAAATACTAGGAATATTTTTCCATACATTTAAAATTTTCATCTTTAATGAGCTATAATTGATTAGCTTTATCCCTTTATTTCACTAATACATTGTCTTTTTCTAACAAACTCATAATGTAATAGAAAACATATTATTGAAAATAAAAAATATTAGACAATTAAATAAAACTCGTGTTTCATTTCATGTTAATAAGATTGTTCTATGAACTTCGTTATCAAATATAACATTATAGCATTAACTATGTCTATGATTCATGTGAATTAGAGATACTTACTCAGGATCAAGATATCCTGGAGAGCCAGCTACAATTGTTGAAATGTCAATAAAACTATCAACATTGAAAGCCTTTGATAGTCCAAAGTCTCCTAGTTTTGCAACAAGATTTCTATTTAGAAGAATGTTAGTACTCTTCACATCTCTATGAATGATGGACGGCCTACAACCATTGTGCAAATAATCTAATCCTGTGAATTCATGAACAATGATAATAAGTATATAAATATAATAATAAAATAAAATTATAACAATTTTATGTGTGGACCTTGTGCAGCATCAAGAGCTATCTTTAATCTTTGTTCCCAGCTCAAAACAATGGTACCATTACTTTCACCTAGAATCAACACATATACAACAATGAAAAAATAAATCACTATCTCTAGAAAAAAAATTTAAAGTATGAGAAAGTGTTGTCCAATGATTTAAAAAATGAATGGAGTTTAGTAACCAAACCTGAGAGAAGATCACATATAGTTCCTCCATCCATGTACTCATAGACAAGTGCTAAATGTTGCTTATCATCGCAATATCCAATCAAAGAAACTAAGTTTATGTGATGAACTCTTGACAATAATAGAGCCTAAAAAACATCATAGTTGACAATTTTAGAAATACTACTTAGAATGACATGCAATAGAAAATGAGCATGTTCAAATATATATTATATTATATTAAAGAGTAAGTATTTGTAAAAGATGAGATATGGGGATCCTTAGTAATATATACAACTTGATATTTTTAATTACACAAAAAACCTGCATCAAAATCTTCAACAACATTCAAACCATTTCTATCATAACATATTCAGTTATAAATTTTTTTAATGTACCTCTGCTTGAAATTCCTTGATTCCTTGAAATGATGATAAAGATAGAACTTTCACTGCCACTTGAGTTTCATCATGTAAGTAACCAAGGTAAACAATACCAAATCCTCCCTTACCAATTGGAATTGAAAAATTTCTTGTCATATTTCTGATTTCTAAAGATGTAAATTGAAGGCACCGCTGCTGCATGTCATTGTCATTTTGCTTGGGTGGTGTTGAATCTTCAATCTTTGTCTTGTTATTAGAATCTAACACAATGATATGTATATGTTAAAATAGAAAAAACTAAAAAACAGTTTTATAATGAAAAGGTTGAGTAAATTTGTCACAACTTACTAATTGAGGGATTCAATTTTCTCCTTCTAGTTCTCCGTATGATGATGGATATTATAATGAAGACTATAATGATGAACAATATTGTTGGCACAATAATAATAATCTTCCTTTTGATATTTCCTTGCAAATTTTTGCATTCTACATTGCCTTCAATTCTATGTCTCAGAATAAAGACAAATATGAAATAGTATTAATTAATGAAATAAGAGAAAATGTTTTTTGAAAATAAAAATTCGTAAATTATTCTCCTTTGACCATAAATTATATAAAATTATCAAGAAAAAAATATTGATTAAGATTAAAGTGTGTGGCATCCTTAATTTTGAAAACAAATAAATTACAATAGAGAACAACCTCAACCACAATTTTGAAAAAATGACTCCATGGTATATATTTCTCTCGATTCATTACATTAGCAGCAAACTTTTTCGTAGGAGTATTTGTAAACCAAGGACAGCCTTAGTAACAATCTAGTATCTTAAACAATTCACATAGTCAATCAATGTTTGAAAGGTTAATAATCATCGAGTAAAAATTATATTTTAATTATTTTTAATGCTGGACAATGTCTTTGATATTCTTTGAAAAATATTTAATAATAAAATCAGACTTCATCGTGTCTGAATTCTTTATTAGTGACTAAGACAATTTTATGATATTTTAATTTCAATCAAGAAAATAATGCCAATAATAAGTAATGATCTTATTGTGCATAATAATATTAGGTATATCAGATTTTCGCAGAACTAGAATGCATTGTTATTTGAGAAAAAATTCTAAAAATTATTAACAACTTTTATATTTTAAAGGTAATCCTCAACTGAGTTTGGATGAATAATAATTACAGTTTTACATGTCATTAAAATTGCTGACCTTGACAGCTTTCCACATAGGTTTTTTGGAATTGAAATTGGTTGAATGTTCCCACTTAAGTTCCTGAATGAAAAATATTGATCATAAATTATGCATGTTTAAAGAATAAGTATGGTGATTGTAAATAGTTACACTTACACCAGCTTAAGTGATGATAATTCAGCCAGAAAATCAGGAATGATCCCTGTGAAGTCATTGTTTGATAAATCCCTACAAAGTTGAAACAAATGGTTGATAATTTTCTATCAAAACTGGCCATATAAAATTGAGTTATCTGATCCTCTAGTGTTTGTAGGTAGAGAAATGAAATAAAAATAAGACACTAGGTAGCAGAAATATGAAGTGGCATGAACCTATGGCATGGGTAACTGACACAGTTAATTAACATCCTACACGAGAGTAACATAAAATTATAAATTGAATTGTTAAGAGATATACTCACAAAATTACGAGAGCAGTGAGGTTAGCAATTGATGGAGGGATTATACCACTTAATTTACTTGATGCCATGTTCCTGCACAATGCAACTTTAGTAGAGCATGCCCACATTATCATATAAATTCAAATTAAGTTTCTCCTATGTCGATATTTTTATCACTTACAATGAGGTGATCCTTGGTGGTGATGAGTTCTCATAGTAGTTGCAACCTACTCCATCCCAAACATACTCTTTCGGAGAGCATGGATCTCCTTGCCAATTTCTCGTCACATTATATAATTGTTTGATTTCTTGGATGGCCTCAACTATAGCATTAGGAGTGACCAACGATAAGATCTTGGTGAGGTAGGCATACAACATAATCCAATAGTCACATTGTGCTGACTGAGGAATACTTTTCCAAGATAATATCTTATAAATCTGAATTATTGAATCGCTAAAACATTTTTATGTAATAAAATTATAAATAAAATAAAAATTTCATTCTACTAAAGGATTCTGAAAAAAGCTCTTCCCATATTAACAAGGTAGGAGAAGACAACATAAAGGCTATGAATAAAAATATAGAAGAATACATCAAACGAGTCTCACCATCGCCCTGTTGTGTGGGCAACCCCTTAATTCGCCGCAAAAAATAAGTCTCAATGGCATTCACCAAGGGAGGACGGGTGGATGAGATTGAACTGTAGATAAACAATGAGGACCTTCCACTACTCCCAGTAGAAACATTGATGACCTCCTTATGGTCTACGTCTCCGAAAGGTGGGCTGTATTTATCATACAACCAACCTTCGGGTAACCCTCCGTAGACACTGATCAACCTCGTGTCGTTCGTTGAGTTCAATGTTTCGAGTTCCGTGAAATGCATGACGACGTAGACTCTATCCCCAGGATCACCGTCTATTCTCAAGAGGACTGAACCTATGACTGCTGTGGCCATGACTTTTGAAGGGACTTGAAACCTGTCTCCTACTTTTGGGGCCAATTCAATCGAGCCAGTGAACGTGCGGAAGTTGGTGGAGGCGTTGAACCAGATGCGGTCATATGGATCATCTGGGTACCTACATCAGAAATAAATTCTTATTAGTTATGCTAATTGTTTGCGTGTGACAGATTGAAAAGGGTAACTCTGGGCTTTCCAAGGTCTAGGCCCGGTCAGTCCGTACCCTTCCCATCTGAACCAGCAGGCAATATAACCGGGTAAACAAATGCTAGGATTTGAACCGTTGGTTGCGAAATTCGTCTATTAGAATAATTATCGACTACCTCAACTGGTATGTCGCTCCGAAGTTCTTTCGCGATTCATAGACCAAATGCTGGGACAGGCTCGCGATGGGATACATGAAGTCGGGGAGTGGCCTCAGCTCGAGAGTCGATATGAAGGGCGTCCCCTTGCCCGTGTTGATCAGGCACACCCAGAGGAAATCCCCCGAGGCTACCGTGATGATCTCGGATATGCCGGCGCCGTCGAATGACAGTCGGACGGTGGTCCAGAAGTTGACCCCGATGTGGAGGTCGAACGTGGGAACGTTCCTCCTTTTGTCGTAGTTCCCATACCAGAACCCAGCTCGAATCAGGTACTTCTTGCCGGTCTGCACCGGCCACAGCTTGTAGCAGTTGCGATCCCCATTGGGGAAGCTTCGGAGAGTTTCATATTTCCGAGAAAATGGGTTATTTGAGACGATCTTGTTCTCCCCCCTATTGATGTACCTCGAGTCTGGGGAAAAGGTTATTTTAGTGCTGGGGTCTTCATAGTCTGCGCCGTCAGGGTTGCCACAATCTATGCTTATGAAACCTGCATGATATTCATCAATGCTTGTCCTAAGTCTTGTATGATGGATATCTCTGCACCCAAAGCCAGAACTGATCCATCCCCCCAGTGCGGAAGGGGAATCAGATAGAAGCAGCCAAGGATCGGGAGCAAGGGGAAATAACAAGCAGTGTTTTGGTAGGAGTAAATAGCCATGCCTTGGAGAAAAAACTGAGGCATAATTCCATAGTTGTGAGTCATAGAGCAGACGTACCTTCCTGGGACTGGCTATGTACCGGTTGGGTTGCGAAGGTGGAGAAGAAGAACAATAGAAAGAAGAAGACGAGGAGAAACCGTAAGGATAGGGGGAACCACAGTGTCTCCTTCAAGGTAGCAGAGCTCGTTCCTCCTTCCATCCCTGGTGGCCTGGTTTCCTGGCGAGCGAGGTGAGCATATACTGTGATGGCAAAGACTTTCGGTGCCTTCTCAGGCCAATGCCAACCCCATCTTCATGTGGCGTTGTAACATAACAGTTCACACGGGAGATTAGTTATTGAGACCTTTGTTCTCGAATGGACGTACCAACGTATGGCCACGGTTGACAGCTAACCAAAGGTTTCGACTTGGGAACGTTGGGGGATATTTCCCCCGTTGCAGGTGAAGGGCTGGGTCAAATCGCTCGGCCTCTGGGAGGTTTAGGCCTAGTAAGAGACTTGTGGAGTTGAGCAGTGCGTGAAAAAGTCTATGGCCACGCCATTGTCTTTGAAAACTCGACTTTCTATGAAATTTTCAATCAGGACTTTTATGTCTCATAACGATAAATATTTTGCCCATCAACATCCAAGAAATTCGAAATGAACCAATAGGTCGAGAATAGCACAGGCAACAATGAACGGAGGGTATTTTTGTATAATCTCACGCAAAAAGTATTGAACTTCAGCTGTGGGTGGTGTTTTTGGAGGTTGACAGATGAGCCACCGACGCCAGGCCTTGAGAATTTTTTTGCCCGTTTCTCTAAACACTGATATTTTAATCTTCCGGCGGTGGGAAGACCTAACATTAATTTATGGACTTAAGCTGCTGGAGACCCGGAGGGGAAGAGTGTTGGCTACGACTCGTGTAGTGACCATTATGGCCCCGTTGATTTACCCAAATTTCCAGAATAACATGGCCCCCAGCAAGGAATGGGCAAGATCAGCTCAACTCGGCGTCTAGATTTTCAAAGCTGCACATTTCAAACATCAGATATTTCAGGAAAAATGTAAAATACGTAAAAAAAGACTAACTAGGTTTTTAATATTATTTCGGGATAAGTACGTTGGTCGCACGAAGAAATAGGGGTAACATCGCCGTCGACTTCAGACATATCTTCGTTGACCTCATATCCTAACCACGCGCTAATTGGCTTTTATTCACCAGATATGCTCAACGGTTTATTGGTGTGCCAGAGAACCCGTGCCAAAGCCAGGGTCAAAGCTAGGGTCGTCGACAGGAATGAGTTAGTCTGTAACTTGTGCCGTTCTGTTCTCGGGTTGACCGTCGAATTATCACCGATACATGATCTGAGGCCCGGCTGGATCACTGTTCCGGCTGCATCTTGGATATGGTACGGTATGGCCGGTATGCCGGACCTGTTCTTGTCCTCTTACTATCTACATCACTTCCGTTTTACTCTCTCTTGCACCAGCCATGCGGAGTACCATACGTCGCAAGGCGATCAATTGGCCGCAGAGGTCAGGGGTGGCAAGACTCTCCTACAAGGGCCAGACCCGACCGAGACACTGGTTCGGAGCACTCCGAAGTTCCGGCTCAGATCTAATCGCGTCATCCAGGCTATATGAAGGTGATGATGATCCAGTAGACTGGGAAACGGCTCCGATTGACGTTGACCTGGTTTCACTAAATGGAGATGGAGAGGAAACATGAGGGTTGCGCTTCGCATTGATCAACTCCCTGGACATGAAGCCGACATCGAAACCAACTTTCATTTTGTTACAGAAATCTAAAGCTCCGTTTAGAAAATTGAGGAGCGTGATTGGTAGGAACATGGGAATTACAGAAAAGGAATCATAATTCACAAGACTCGAGAAACACTCGTCATAATGCTCAACGATAAAATTGGCTGGTTTTCAAGTACCGGTGACCATATTACATGGAGGTAGAAGAATCGGGAAGCCAAAAGAATGAATCTGAGTAATATAGTTGAAGGCCCGAGTCTCCACCATCATAATATTCAGCATGTCATCCCTTTATCCTCTAAGCTTTCACAGTTGGTCATAGTTGATTGCTGTTGCGGCGAGGAGTGGGAGTGGGCTAAGCATCACTGTCCGAAGGAAACACTCGAATTTTCCTTGTGTATTCCCTATTTAATACCTTTCAGTTGGCAATCCAATGTTCTGTTATCTTCGAACAATGGTTCAAGTAGAGAATGTTAGGAAGCCATTGAAGGCTACATAGAGGACATGAACACTTAAAATTAACGTACATTTGAAATGCCAATATTGTGTTCTTATTTGATTGATACATAATTGGTGGAAACAATGAAAGCAGCGTAGAACACATTTTCCTGAGAAGAGGTGTAGGTGTCACAACCAAACAACTATAAAATAAGGCGCGAGATACTTTTACAGTAGCTTAGACTCTAGGTGCCAAAAAAGAGCAGGAAATAGGGAGAAAAGAAAAAATAAGAAACACCAATTCACCCCCTCCCTTATTGGTGACGCACTGTCAGACGAAACCTAGCAAGAAAAATATTATGATATTGTTTTTTCAATATCTGAACGCAATTTTCATAGTGTAAAATTGTCATTTTACACTTCAACACATCTATCAACATGAAATCTATCACGGATCCCAAAGCTATCACCTAGAAAATAAATTTTCTGGGGGGCCTAATTCTTCAAAACTTTAGGTAGGAAAAATACCGCATAGAAAATAAGATATTGATGTATATATAAAACAAGAGGTTTAGAGAAATCAATCTTAGGTCGGATACTTGATTTTGAAGTATTAATTAAGAGGGATTCTCCCACATTCCCTTACAAAAGTTTATCTATATAAGTACTTACAATATTGAGGTTAGTCCAAAGACGAATCAATAGGTTAGAACTAGAACATAATTTAGGGGTTTTTCAAAATCTGAACAACATGGTCCGTGCTTAGAGGACTGAAAGCAAATATCAATGAAGACGGCAAAGCCTCTTCCACCCAAGAAAAAGAGCGGTATGAGGAAGATAAGGTCAGCCGTCAAGAAGAGAAGGACGCAGGTGAAGTCGCGCAGATGAGATGGACAAAGTCTGCAGACAAGAAAAAGAGGGGAAGGAAAAACGCGGGGGGCGGAGGGTACAACCAAGGTACCATTTCTACGCAATGAGAGCCTGTCTGTTTATCAGATGAACGTTAAATTCAGGTAAAAATGTAACTCCGTCAAGATGAATATGGGCGGCAAGTAGTTGGAGGGCTCCGGAGGTTGAACACGATGCTACGGAGAGAAACTGGATGGATAAATTTAAATAAATTTCCCTAGAAAATAAAGTTATTCCTCGTATCGAGAAAATCAAACAACAAAAACAGAGTATGTTAGCATCAGAATCCAACCAACCAACCAACCAACCAACCAACCAAACATCACTCGGTGAAGAAAGAATCCCAAACACAAACTCTAATCCCTCCCACTCTCTACATCACGCGTTGAAAGGGAAACTGATACTCAACAAGTCACGCCGAGGGCACCATCATTATCATCATATGATCTGATGGATCCTAAATCCAATTAATGCTTCGGAAACCATTCATCCTACGCCGTCTATCAATGTATCTACTGGTTTCCTTTCACGTGCAAGCAGAAACGGGAGTAACTCGGGAATTTTTACCAATAGAAGGCCAGATGGTTTAGTCGAGGTCGAACACGACCAGGATCTGCAGGGCCTCCTCCTTCAACCTCTACTCCCTCATTGCGCTGCTCTTCCTCCTTCCACCTCTTCCGCCGCTCCTCTTTTCGCTTCCGACCAGGCGACGTTAGAAAGCAGGTGGCAATGCGCCTCCATTTCTTCTTTCTGAGATGGGCCAAGAGGCCATGCCATTCCTGAAAGGCGAGTCTCTCCTGGATTGACACGTGGATGAATGACATTCTACCCCGTGTATGTTTGCCAAGGCGCCTTGGAATTTCCGGCCAATGGGCCACGCGGGGCTCCTCGGTAGGAACGTGGGCCGGCTGTTAACATGGGCCGTGATTCTCACCTTTGGTTCCTGTGACGGTTGGGTTTTGCCACATGGACATATGACAGCACCCTGCTGAATATGATGCCATATCGTTTTTGGCATTCATGAGACCATAGTGGTCAATAAGAGCATTCTTTCATTGAGAAAAATAGCCGCATGAGGATGGTTTTTTTTATATTTTTTAATTTAAAATAAAAATACCAATAAAATATTAAATTACGTGTGATCACCTCTTCACATCGTGGGGTTTGGAAGCCAAACTGATTCATTACAAGGTTAATTAGTAATATTATAATATTTGAATTATATTATATAAAATCTAAATCATAGCAACTGAGAAAAGCCTTTAAACTTAGTTACATAATTGCTTTATGTTCAATATTAAGTATCAATACAACTCTTGAAAAGAGTGCCCATTTTCTAACATGATTTATAATGTATATTATTTTTTGGAGTAATTTTATCCTCTTTTAAGCAGGTCAAAGAGTAAAACGACTATGTAAAATGACAAAAGAGGAAGATGAGAAAAATGACAGCATGCCATTATTGTGCTAACACCAATTTTGATCATCATATTACTACTAAATAACACAAAAAGTATGAAAAATTAGTGACTATAAAAGGAATACTCTCTCTAGAAGGGAAAAAAATACTAAGTGCACAAATTGAGGATGAAACAAGGGCAGAAGGCACTTATTTAATTGGAACCATTGTGGACCATCACCAAAATAATTCAAGCTTCCATAAGCATTGAGTTATTGCACCTAGAATGATAACTCATTTGCATATTTAGCAGAGAACTAATGTTCTAGCAAACTGAGAGCTATTAATATCAAAGTGATTATCCTTCTATGGCACTTTGATATCAAAGTGTTTCTATCGAGTCAACTTTGATATTAATAGCTCTTGCGATCTATCTAGTGTAGTTTCCAAGATCGAGCTTCTTTGCTTCTCTAATTTGACTTCAATGATGCAACCAATCATTAATCTCCTTTCAGCCCTCTATTTGCTTTTGTTATGAGAAAAGTCAATCGTATATTTCAAGTAGCTCCAAGAACAACCTGACTCCAGATGGTCTATTTCATCTTTTATACAAGAAGAGCAAACCAGATATTGTGTTCTCACGAGAGCGAATGATGGGTAGATGGAAAAAGGAAAAGCAAGAAATCAAGTCTATTTAGAAACCTCTTAAACCTGGATTGAAAACAATGGTTTTATGTCTCCCTTTCTCTATAAGAGAATCATAATGATATACTGGTAGACATATTAAATTTAGAGTGCATGTCTCTTTTTTTTGGAACTAGTGTATAACATAGGTTATGGATAGGCTACTTTGTTAAGCCTAGTTGAGATATGAATCATTGACATGACTTAGTCATTGTATAATAAATCATACAAATTAAAAATTTATAAAACTAGAAAATACTATTTTTCAGATATTTAAAAATATTCAAAAAAAATACCAATCATAATTCAATAAAAGTTTCAAAAATAGTATTTTTTTTAAGCCAATCACATAGATATAATATAAGATCAGATAATATTTCAAAATTTTCTACAAAGAACATGATTTTTTTATAAATTTTAGACTAAGAAATAAAAATAAAATATAGTTAAAGTTTGTGAAAAAAAAGGTACAGACGTCAAGATGACGCCAATGCTCGACAAATGTAAAGAAGATAGAAATAGAGTTCTACCTGGTGATTCTTATGTAAGCGATTACAAATGTTTTAATTGGTTAAATTAAGATTTGTACAAGTTGGAAGAATCATAATTGAACGAAGAATAATTTAGAAACTTGAAATCACATAAATTATTATTAAATAAAATAAAAATTAAGTTGAAAGTAAAAAAGATAATTTTGACCTTACGATAGTGATCGCTAGAATTTCGTATGTTTGAGAGGATCATCGAATAATGTCTATGACCTCAAAAGCTCTCCTTAGACATGGATGACTTAGACATTCACTAGATCTCTTTTCAAAGTCTAGAAAATGATAGTGGAAGTTAAATTAGTTAAAAAATAATAAAATAGAGTTTCGGCATCATGGCAATAATGTGTTAGAATTCTGAGTATTTAGGAGGATTTTTGTATTATCAATGGTCTCAAAGGCTCTCATTAGACAAGGACGATGTGGACAATCTTTAGATCTTCTTATGAAGTCTAGAGATTAATAAATTGGGTCATCAAATCATCTCCAGCAACTGTCACCCAACAGAGTAGAAAAATAATGACTTTGCAGCTCTTCGGTGTTTGTCACCTGACGAATATGAGCTAGATGGAGGTAAGGCACATCTTAGGAAACTTCATCCTTAGGTCTACACAACAAGAGGAGACTCTTCATTACATTTGATATGCTCTCATGAGGTGAGAACTCACCTCTTAGTGGATTATCTTCTTCATTGATGATTTACTCAATAGATTTGCGATCCTTTTATCGCAAGTCATTTAACAATTTTAATAATGATGCTCCATGAATCACATTGACAAGATTTTCATAGATGATTGAGTGATTCTGGTAGCTTAATCTTTCACCGGCGATCTATGGAAAAATCGTGGTTTAATCAAATAAAAATATGAGTTTTGACTTTAGTAGGATTTGAACCCTCGCCGATCGCTCGCTTGCATAAGAGGGAGTGAAATAAGTATATAAATACCTTTATAAAGTGACATCATTAGGGTACCTTGTGATAAACAAGAGGTATTTGACGTATAAATGATTAAAACATTTTGAGGAAGGTGTGACCGCAATTTAGTCTTATATTAGTTATACATCAAATTTTGAGACGAATATATAGTAATACAAGATTTGGGATTTAATGAGTCCCTTTCTCACATGTGTATGACCATTCCTTGCCCCATGCCTGGTTAGCCACTAGTGACGTGTAAGGAGAGTGACCCACACATGTCCCCATTAGTCCATCCTTAGTCGTTTGAGCCCCTACTCACAACTCTACTTGACTATCCTTCTGATTTACTTGCGAGCACGATTGGTTGACATGTTCCACCTTTTTTCTATCATTTTATTTTATTTTTCTTTATTTATCTCAAAAAAAGATTATAAAAATTATATAAATTTACATAAAATCACATACTTAGTTAAAAAATCACATTAACTAACTAAAAAACTACTTTTTTATAATTTTAAACAAATATAAGTCTGTTTATCATGAGTTAAGGCTAAAATTATATTATTTATTAATTATTAACTCATGATAATAAAGACTTACTAGTCATATCGCAAGAAGTTTTGTATTATCTCATGTAAAAGAATGTGCTTCAGCTGTGGGTGGTGTTCAAGAAGGTTTCAATCGAGGATAAGAGATAGACCCATTTGCGATCATACGCCAAGACTCATATTTATTTATTTATTTTACATCTATCTATTATAATTGTAGATATTTTATTCTTTAAGAATAGGAAGACCTAACACATATCAATGAATTTATACTGAAAGGGACCTCAAGGGGAAGGTTGCGGCATAGTGCTTTGTAATAACCATCCTAGCTCTTATCCGAATTTCAAAGAGAACATGGTTCCCAAAGAGGATTGGCTGAAGTAGCCCAACGAGGCAGCTAGATTAGCCAAACTTCAGCTTTCAAACTTCAGATGATACAGGAAGAAAACTATGAGATATATTAAAAAACTATGAATTTTTTAGTATCATTTCCAAAGGACTACGTTAGTCGGACCAATAGGGCAACATTTGCCCTCGTCATCAAACACGTTAACGTTACCTGATGTCCCATCCATGCGCTGAAAGGCTTTCATTCACGAGGAACGATCAACCTTCTATGGGCGTGCAAGTAACTGCCACAGATGCCGTGCCAAAGTCGGGGTCAACTTTGGGCCGGTAGATAGGAAAGGTAACTCTGAGGCTCGGGATGTTCTGTTCTAAGCTTCACCTTCGAATTTTCACTGAGACCTGATCTGAAGCCCAAGCTTCCGACTTACCCGTGTGCCCGATCTTGTCTAACCCTATTTCCTTTTACAACATTTCTGTTTGACTCTCTCTCTCTTACAGCCACCATTTGGAGTATCGTACGCTGAAGGGCTATCAATCGGCCGGCGAGGTAGGACTCACCCACGAGGGCCCAACCCGGCCGAGGCTTTGGTTCGGGTCGCTCCGAAGCTCCGGCTCAGATCTAATGGCGTAATCCAGGCATGTAGGAAAGTGACAAAGATCCAATAGAGTGGGAGAGGCCGCCAGATATACTGACTCTGTCAAAGTCCCCCCATTGGCGTTGACCTGGTTCAATAAATGGAGATAGATAGAGAGGGAACATGAGGTTCCGCACTCACCAACCTTCGTTTTTTTCTTATTGGAATCTATGCTTCCGTCCCGGAAAGTGAGGGAGGAGACTAGGATTGTATGAGGAGTTGTGCCATATGCCTAGACGTAACTTGACGGCCACTGAGCTGGACGTCGGCGATCTTCCCTGTCTGCAACTGTGAAATACAGGCGGCGGAGAACGCGGCACCTGACAAAAACAGGCTCGACTTTGGAGTCGTTGATTGGAAAGGTAAGTCTGAAGGTTGGGCTGTTCTGTTCAACTCGTCTCCTTCGAATTTTCACTGAGAGTTCATCTGAAGCTCAACCTTCCGACTAACGCCTATGCTCGATCTGCTCTTACCCTCTTTCCGTTACACCACTCCTGTTTGACTTTTTCTCTTACAGCCACCGTTTGAAGTACCATAGCCGATCGGCCGGCGATGTAGGATTCCCCCACAAGGTCTCGACGGGGCCGAAGCTCTGGGTCGGGCCACTCCGAAGCTCCGGCTCAGACCTAACGGCGTAATCCAGGCCTGTACGAGAGTGACAATGATCCAGTAGAGTGGGAGAAGACTCCAGATATGCCGACCATGTCAAAAGCCCCCGATTGACGTTGACCTGGTTAAATAAATGGAGATTGTGAGGGAACAGCCTCTCCACGAATGATCTCCCGGACATGAAGCCGACGTCAAAACCAACCTTAATTTTTATAAAAATCTATACTTCCGTCCCGGAAACTGAGGAACGTGGCTGTTATTATATGAGGAGTTGTGCCGTATGCAAGAACGTCACTTGACGTTTACTGAGCTGGACGTCCGCTATCTTCCCTGTCTGTAACTGTGAAATAGAGATGGTGGAGAACGCAGCACCTTCCATCCCCCCGCCCCCCTCTCCCTTGTCTCTGCGTGTAGAGCCTGTCAAGTTTCGCCGTCGTAGGGAATGGAAGGAAGAATGAACTTCCCTCCGTTCAATCCCTGGAAGGGTTGCTTACTGACTCCTTGGCCATTCTTCTTCCTTTTTTTCTTCTTCTGCGTCTTCTCGTCATTTGCGACCCGGGTGGTTCAAGCCCAGACTCAGAAAGGTAACATAGCTCCCTACTCTTCTGCTTCATCCTGCTTCCCTCCCTTGTGGTTCCTCAGACGAAAGATGGACCCTCACTTTTATGAAACAAGGGCACTCTCGAGAGTTGATAAGTGGAAGGCGTTGCAGGCTTCATAAGCGTTGATTGCGGCTTCGCGGGTGGCTCGGAATATCGAGACGACGAAACAGGAGTAACATACATTGGTGACTCGCAATTCATCGACACGGGGGAGAACCATATCATCCCAGTCAACTCATCTTCGCGTCCATATCGAACCCTACGCAGCTTCCCCAACGGGACTCGGAACTGTTTTACGCTGTCCCCGGTGAAATCCGGCGACAAGTACCTGATTCGAGCCGGATTCCTCTATGGCAACTACGATGGCCGGGGCTTCCCCCCCATCTTCGATCTCCACATCGGGGTCAATTTCTGGACCAACGTCAAAATGGAATCTGACAGCCCAGGTGCTTCGGAGATAATCACGGTGGCGCCCGCGGATCTTATACGGGTGTGCCTTGTCAACACGGGTAAGGGCACTCCGTTCATATCCACGCTCGAGTTGAGGCCTCTCCTTGACTTCATGTATCCTCTCGCAAACGCGTCTCAATCTTTGGCCAACCATCTGCGCTGGAACTATGGAATGGCGAACAAACTAAGGTGGCTATACTTTGAAACAATCCGTCTCCAATATTTGCTGACCATTTATTTTGCCATCTCCGCTTCTTTGCCTGACATTGTTTTGATTATTGAATCACCAAATATTATGAAACCATGTCAAGTCATCAGTTTTTTCTGCCCAAAAGGCTGGAAACTCAGAACAGGTCAACGGAGCACTAACGACGAGAGAAGGGCTATATAGCAGGGTTTTACGCTGCTGCCGTGAATACCGGATAGTGGGCTTGTATCTTTGCTGAGCATAAACCATGGATACCTTTAATAAATGGGACACCTTTCTTGCGCAACGTTCTAGTGCACACACAGGCGATAACAAATAGAAATGACGGCGTATTTTTTTCTCTTGAAGGTATCCGGATGACCCTTACGACCGCGTCTGGGACGGTGTCGCCGAAAATTTCTTTACATTGAACACCTCCATCGAAGTTGTGGCAACAGAAGGAGATGCCTTTCAGGTGCCCTCTCCGGTTTTAAGATCGGCCATCTCTGAATCACGCACCAACTTTCATCTAGATAGCTGGCAAGACATTGGAACCTTGGGCGACAAGATATACATTGTCATGCACTTCGCAGAGCTCCAGAAGCTCAACCCAGCCAACGAGTCAAGAAGATTGAATATCTATGTGGTAGATGGTACGGTTTTGTTGTTCACGGATTACAGGCCCCCTTACTTAAGGGTAGATCATAAAGAGATCGTCGATACTCGACGTTCCGCATCCGGACTTTACAACATCTCTATCTACGCCACAAGCTCGTCCACTCTCTCTTACATCATCAATGCGCTTGAGAGTTTTGTAGTGAGGCAAATGAACGAATCACAAACTGACGTTCGTGATGGTAAGACGTCGTCTGATTTCCCTTTGCCCTCTCCTATTACACATTCACCTCATAGTTGTGTCCATGGTCACTATCATTTTATCAACTTCTACTATATCGTTGTACACCGACCTAGAATTCATTAACATTAGGGGTCCATGCGCTGAAAATTTGCCAAGTGCTGTCTCGTTGCCCATTATTATGTTTCGTTCTGAGTGTGTTGCTCACTTATATCAAAACATTGTACTTGGTGTATCAGTTTCTGCCATTGACGACATCAGAAGAGTATTAAGGCTTGTGAGAAATTGGGAGGCCGACCCATGTTCTCCAAGAGAATATATTTGGGAGGGAGTCAATTGCACGTACTATGAAGACTCTAGATCCATGAGGATCACTTCTCTGTGAGTGCAGTTGATAAAAAAAAACTTGTGGAGGAAAAAAATTAGAAGGGAAATGTTAGAAATTCATAGATTCATGATTGCTCAGATGGTGAAAAATTTGAATTGTGCAGGAACTTATCATCAAGCGGTCTAGATGGCCAAATTCCTACTTCGATTGGTAACCTGACTGCTCTTACAACACTGTAAGCATTAGTGCTTGAGAACATATAATAAAATTCTTTCTTCATATTTATCCATCATAATTGGCATATAAATCATAATAAAGAAGATATAAACAGTCTTGTCTAGTTTCTATTCTTCGGTCATTAGTCATATAAGGTAAATCGTGACAATTAATGAAACCTACCAACTTTCAGAGATTTGTCAAATAACAATTTGACAGGACCAGTACCAGATATTTTGGGAGAGTTATTGTCTCTTAGATTCATGTAAGTTTCCTGTTCAACCTTATCCAATAATTGTTAACCACTCTGATGCTTGAAATTCTCCTAAGAGAAGGTTTATTTGATCATGTAGAAACTTGTCTGGAAATGAAGCCATTGGGGTCATTCCTCAAAATCTTTGTGAGAAGGTGTCCAAAGGCACTCTTTCTTTAAGGTTAGTGAAACCACTAGACAATAACAATGATGTTTATTATGATTAAATTTCACAAATATAATATACGGAACAACTCAACAATGAGGTTTAATTATAGTGTCTATTTTTTTTTAGTGTATGAATACAATGATCAAATAGGTGATGTAAAATGAAAAAGATGATGGGAGATCATAATGACACGAAAGTGAAAATTGTATAGTAAGTTATGACATCTAGTCAAAAAACTATAATAGATGGTGTCCTTTTCAGTTTCACACAAGTAAACTTTGTGATTAAAATTATTACTAATATAATTTCTTTGAGAAATATTCATTTAGTGATAATCCTTTCTTGTTGATAGTATGAGTGGAAAGCTGAAGCAATGCAAGAATTCTGACACCAACAATAAGAAGGTTGTCATTCCTGTGACGATAACAACATCAATAGTTGTTACAATTTTGTTGGTTGTATCATTTTGGATAATCAGAAGGAAGAGAAAATCTCATTCTTCTAGAGGTAAATTTTAGTATACCCTCCTCTTTGATATAAAAGCTCTTAAAACTAAACCAGTCCAAAGAGTTAAGAAACTTTCTCATTTTTTATGATATTCAAATCTTTTCAGGTGTCTTGAATAAAAAAAACTACACTAGAAGTGCTGAAACAGATGACAATGGCCGGAGAAGAGAAATTGTGCAATATACATATGCAGAAATTAGACAAATTACAAAAAACTTTCAACATCAAATTGGTAAGGGGGGATTTGGGATTGTTTATCTTGGTCACTTGAGAGATGGAACTATGGTTGCAGTAAAGGTTCTTTCTTCATCATCTTCACAAGGATCTAAAGAATTTGAAGCAGAGGTACAATCAAGTATTTAACATATCTTTATTACATAATACATTATTATCTAGTTAAAAATAATGTAGGACCCATCATTATATACAACATACATATGAAGTAATGAGCTACTCATGTTTCAGGTTCTATTGTTGGCAAGAGTGCACCACAAAAACTTAGTGTGCTTATTGGGGTATTGTGATGATGCACAACATTTATCACTTGTTTATGAATATATGGATAATAGAACCCTCCGAGATCATCTATCAGGTCTTGCTATTCAAATTACCTAATTCTCAATTTAATGGCATAAATAGATGACCTTTTATAACATGAGCATCAACAATATAGGATACCACTAAAATAACTACCATTGTTCTTTTAGGTGAAATTCACAATGCTAGTCTTTTAAATTGGAGCCAAAGAGTGAATATAGCACTTCAAGCTGCACAAGGTACCTTTGTTTGTACAAACTTGACTAAACTTTTCATTTGTCATAAAATAAAATTTTACATGACCAAAAGTTCAAAAAAATTGCAGGGCTAGATTATCTACATAATGGATGTAGACCACCTATTATTCATAGAGATATAAAGAGTAGTAACATTCTCTTAAATTGCGGGCTTGTTGCAAAGATAGCTGACTTTGGACTATCAAGAGCATTCAATAATGATAGTGCTACACACATAACGACTGGGTTAGTTGGTACTCCAGGGTATCTTGATCCTCGGTATGTTTACTTCTTTATTGTTGTTCCTATAATTTTTTCTATTAAGTTTACACTTTTTTGTAAACTAATTGGTAAAATAGTAAAAAGTACTTATCGAGAATGATCTTCTCTTTATTTTTGCAGGTATTACCAAGACTATAGACTAAATGAGAAAAGTGATGTATATAGTTTTGGAATTGTTCTTTTGGAGATTATAACTGGTCAACCACCATATCAAAAGTCCATTGAGAAGACACATATTGTTAAATGGGTTCATTCAAAAGTTGACAGAGGTGATATTATGAGTATTATCGACCCTAGGTTGCAAGGAGATTTCAACATCAATATGACATGGAAAATAGTAGAAATAGCAATGTCATGTACATCAACAACACTAGAAGAAAGGATAACAATGAGTAATGTTGTTACACAATTGAAGGAATGCGTGGAGGTGAATGAATCACACAATGTGCTTGGAGGTGTCAATTCCTCAATGCAAAGTATGAATGACACATTATATTCTATATCAAGTACTCCACTAGCTTTATTAGCTAGATAGTTTCTTATAGGTGATGAGTGAGTGCTGATTTAGATTCATGAGACTATACCAAGATTGAAATTGTCAAACTAATTGTTTGAAGATTGTCTTAGACTTTAATCTTAACTTTAGTTTGGTTATAGACATCAAAAGAATTGTTTGTTCAAAACCTATGTTTGTAGAGCTCAATGATTTGAGTATTTGAGGAAATGAATGTTTTAAGTGCATATTAACTTTCATCAATGTTGGTTCTCTATGAAAATATGAAATAATAATGGTCTATTGGATACTTCCATCTTTGGAATTTATTTAATTTTTCATAATTACACTCATTGTTAGTGTCATTTCTCCTTACATGTAATGATCTTTTACACTTTTTTTAATAAGTGCATATTATTGCTCCTCAGTGTTGCATCAAAGATTAAAAGTGCTTGAAGGTTCCTTATTTCCAATATAGTAGTGTTGTTGAAAGGAATCTTCAAAAAAGATTATATGGAAATTATTTTATAAGGTCAACTAGTGATGTCGATTTTTGTAAACAGGAAGTGCATTAGAAAAATTTATATGACATACATGCATGCATTGAGATCTTGTCTAGATCTATGAGTTCATGAGAACTCTTGCAACAGTCTAGCCAAACCTTCGTATATAGAATTGAAAATTTAAAATTTGATTGTGCTGCAAGTCATATTAAGTCTCTATGTTAGTGTACAAAACAGAGATTTGTGGCACAGTTAGCTCAACTCGGTAAGATAGACATGCCTATGTCTTAATCGAGACTTTATCCTCTTGGCTTAAATCTCTCCTGTCCTTTGTCGGTACATATATGAAACATTTTCCCATTAGAGATGTCAAAGCCATGAATATGGCTGCATTAAGTAGGGATACGTTACTCCGGATAAACGCTTAACGCCATGGGAGAGGTGAAAAAGGAAGAGAGGGGGGCCTTCATGGTTGGTCAAGCGACACTGAGCATAGGATTCTATGAGGCCCAAGGTTACATGATTCCTAGGATGCTAAGCGAGGAAGCCTACATCATCATGCAGTTTGTAGACATCGAGAGAGGTTCAATGATGACGAGACAGAGATAATCGACCTCTACAAGAAGGGAAATCTCGAGTTTCTAGACGAGGATTAGAGGCCTCCATTCATGGAGGCAGTTCATGCATAGTATCACCTCTCTACTCTCTTGGTGGGAACCCTAGAGAGACAAATTCTCTGCCCACAGGTCGACATGCCTCGCACGCTCGACATCATCAATGGCTTGGAGAGCTTTTTTTTCAGACGGATGGACGATTTAAAAGCAACTGATGAGGATGGTAATATTTCATGGAAATATAGCTCGTCTCCTTGGAGGCCCAGATTTCTAATGATCGCGCGAAAGACAAGTCGTATGTGACTTTGTGGTCACGATATGCGACTTTGTGGTACGGGATTCCACCCAGTTTAAAACTTTTGATGCCTATGGTTGCACTAATATTTTCTGAAATCCAATCATGCTGTTGGATTTTAATACCCCTTTAATCTGGGTAAGTTCTATTCATTATTGGAAATCATACTTACAATCAACATCTTGGCTGAAAAGGATGAATTCAGGTCAATGTCTCAAGTTTGTAACAAAGCTGGTCTCTTAGAAAAGTTGCCAATAGACATCGGATAACTCTTTTTATGTTATTTTGTGTGTAAATAACCAGTTCATTGTAGCTCCCCCAAACAAAGGCAAAACAATTGTAGACAAGCAGGTTATTTTCTCCTTATGCAGGACATTACATTCTGTCTCTCGAATATTCATGGATGTACTTTGGCAGATCTGGAGAAAGGGCATTACTCGTAAGGTTGCTCCAAATATCACACTTTGAGAATTCTAAGTTTTGTAGAAATAAGAAGTAAAGCAATTAATTTAAGCTGCCCAAGACCTCAAGGGGAAGAGTGTGGGGTTATGTCTCGTGTAATGACCATCTTGGCCACTTGATTCACTGAAATTTCAAGAATAAAACATATCAGAATAAGGAATGGGTTGGAGCAGCACAACTTGATGTCTGGATGTACTAGGCCTAGAGCTTGTAAACTTCAAATGTGACAAAAAAGATATGATATATATAAAATAGCTTAAAAATCACTTTTCAATACAATTTTGAGGATGACCAAATTGGCCACACAAATAGGGAAATGTTTATGTCACCTTCAGACATGTTAACATTGACTTCGTATCCTAGCCATCTAATGAAGCACTTTCATGAGGAAGGATCAACATTTCATTGGCTTGCAAATAACTACTAGAGAAGCCGTGCCAAAATCAAAGTCAACATTTGAGTCATTGATTGGAAATTGTAAGTCTAGAGCTTGGGCTATTCTCTTCTAGGCTTGACCTTTGAATATTTCCTTGTACATGATCTGAAGCTGGTTTGTTCACTATCAGGGCTGGGTCTTGGAATGGGTATAGTTTGGACCATGTCCAACCTATTCTAGCCCTCTTTCCATTTACACCACTTTATTCAACTCTCTCTCTCTCTTTCTCTCTCTTACAACCACCATATGAAGTACCATACACAAAAAGGCTATCAATTGATTGGGAAGGTAGGTGTGACATTCCTAGAACCTCACAATTGGTATGAGGTCTAGTGAGCTTGTGAGACACATACAAAAGGAGGTGCACAACTAAGCCATGTGTGGCATTTGCATAGCACATGTGGCAGGTGGGTGTGTGTGGCATGTGAAAATATGTAAGTTTCCTATATCTAGAGTGATTCTTTTGGATCTAGGAGAGATCTAGAGATCCCTCAAGTAGATTGAGAAAAAGGTAATAAAAGAGGATTTAAATAGAGAAGGTTCTTGACGTGACTTAGTTGTTGTATAGTAAATCATGTAAATTTAAAATTTATCAAAGTAGAAAATATTAATTTTTAGATGTTTAAAAATATTTCTGAATTAATATATCAATTCTAATTTAATAAAATTTTAAAAAATAACAATAATTTTCTAGGTCAATCATAGGGATGTAATATAATATATGATAATATTTCAGAATTTATTACAAATAATATAATTTTTTTAGAAATTTTATACTAATAAATAAAAATAAAATATATTTAAATTCACAAAAAGAAAAATAAGAGTGTAGATGTCAAGATGATGTCATCACCTTATGAACGTAAATCGAGTGAAAATAAAGTTTCACCTGACAATTCTTATGTAAGTGATTACAAATAATTTAATTGGTCAAATTAAGATATGTAAAATTTGGAAGAATTATAATTAAATGAAGAGTAGTTTGAAAATTTTAAATCACACAAATTATGTCTAGATGAAGTAAAAATTAAGTTGAAAGTAGGAAAAACAAAGTTCCGGCATCACAACGACGATGCGTTGATAATGCATTGCAATTTTTGAGTGTTTGGAAAGATTGTCATGTTGTGTCCATGGCCTCAAAATCTCTCCTTAGATAAAGACGATGTGGGTAATTTCTAGATCTTCTTGTGAAGTCTAGAGATCAATGAAATGGGTCATCGAATCGTCTCTAGTGGCTATTGGTAAATCTTCATTATCATTAGTTAAAAAATAATAAATAATATAGTTTTAGTTTTAACTTATGATAAATATATTTATATTTATGTAAAATTATGAAAAGTTATTTTAAATTGATTAATGTGATTTTTTGGCTAATTATGTGATTTTATGTGAATTTATATAATTTTATAATCCTATTTTTGAGATTAATAAAGAAAAATAAAAGAAAATAAAAAAATAGAAAAAAGGGGGGGGGGGGGGGGGAAGGGACCTGCCGACCAGCTAGGCCCACAAGTGGGTTGGAAGTGTAGTTGCGGCTGAGCCACGAGTAAGGGCTTGAGGGGCTATAGACCGATGGAGGCACATGTGCATTACTCTCCTTCCATGTCATTAGTGGCCAGTTGGTTTTGGGGCAAAACTTGTATTTTTATTTGATTAAATCACGACTTTCTTGTAGATCGTCAGTGAAGGATTAAGTCATTAGAATTACTTGATCATCGAGGAAAATCTTGTCAACAGGATTCACAAAATATTGTTACTAAATTATTGAATGATTCAAGATAAAAAGATTACAAATCTATTGAGTAAATCATCTCCGATTGATTGACGAATAAATTATTGTTAGAAAAAGAATGATTTACCAAGAGATGAGTTGTCACCTCTTGAGAGTGTATCAGATGCGATGAAAAACCTCCTCTTACTATGTGGACCTAAAGATGAAGCTCCTTGACACATGTCCTACCTCCATCCAGCTCTTCTCCGTCAAGTGATAGTTGTTGGAGAGCCACAAAGTTGTCATTTTTTCGCTCCACTGGGTGACAACTGCTAAAGATGATTCAACGACTCATTTTATTGATCTCTAAACTTTATAACAAGATCTAGAGATTGCCCACGTCGTCTTTGTCTAAGGAGAGCCTTTGAAGTCGTGGACACTACACGACAATCTTTTTAAATGCTCATGATTTCGATGCATCACCAATGCATCGCCGTCGCGATGTAGTAATTTTGTTTTCTTACTTTCAACTTAATTTTTATTTTATTTAATGATAATTTATGTGATTTAAATACCAAATAATTCTTTATTCAATTAAGATTATTTTAACTTTTATAGATCTTAATTTGATCAATCAAATCATCTATAATCACTTATGTAAGAATCACTGAGTGGAACTTTATTTCTATTCGATTCACATTCGTCGAGTACTGATGTCATCTTGATGTCCACACCCTTATTTTCTTTTTTTGTGAATTTTAAATATATTTTATTTTTATTTTTTAATCTCAAATTTATAAAAAATTATATTCTTTGAGAAAAATTTGAAAAATTATCTTACATTATATTACATCCCTCTGATTGTCTTGAAAATTTTTTACTATTTTAAAAACTTTTGTTAAGGTATAATTGATATGTTTATTTATAAATACTTCTAAATATCTAAAAATTAGTATTTTTTAGTTTTATAAAATTTAAATTTACGTGAACTATATCTAGTGGAGTAAAAAACTACTAAGTCACATCAACTATCATCAAGTGAAGTGAAAAAATGATAACTTTGTGATTCTTTTGTGGTAGTCACCCGACGGAAAAGAGTTGAATAGAGGTAGGGCACATGTTAGGGAGCTTCATCCTCAAGTCTGTGTAGTAAGAAGAGACTCTTCATTACATTTGATACATTCTTAGGAGGTGATGATTCATATCTCAGTAGATCGTCCTCTTCTCGACAATGACTTATTTGTCAATCAATTGAAGATGACTTACTTGACAGATTCACAATCTTTTTATCATAAATTATTCAGAAATTTTAGTAACAATGCTCTGCGAATCATATTGATGAGATTTTTATCAATGATCAAGCAATTCTAGTGGCTTAATCCTTCACCGGTCATTTATAGAAAAGTCATAATCTAATTAGATAAAGATATGAGTTTTGACTCTGATAGAATTTGGACTCCTAACCGGTCGCCCATCTACATGAGAGAAAGGGAAGTAAGTTCTTGAATGTCCTTATATAGTGATGTCATCATGATATCTCGTTGTTATAAATAAGGGGTATTTTCAATATTAAAATCATCAAAAACATTCCAGAGAAAGGGTTATGAAGGTTATTTTTAATATTAAAATCATCAAAAACATTGCAGGTTATTTTCTCATTATGAAGGGCATGACATTCTTTCTCTCGAATATTCACAATTGTACTTTGGCAGATTTGGAGAAAGGGCATTACTCGTAAGGTTGCTCCAAATATCACACTTTGAGAATTCTAAGTTGTGTAGAAATAAGAAGTAAAGCAATTAATTTAAGCTGCCCAAGACCTCAAGGGGAAGAGTGTGGGGTTATGTCTCATGTAATAACCATCCTTGCCACTTGATTCACTGAAATTTCAAGAATAAAACATATCAGAGTAAGGAATGGGTTGGGGCAGCACAACTTGATGTTTGGATGTACTAGGCCTAGAGCTTGTAAACTTCAGATGCGACAAAAAAGATATGATATATATAAAATAGCTTAAAAATCACTTTTCAATACAATTTTGAGGATGACCAAATTGGCCACACAAATAGGGAAATGTTTATGTCACCTTCAGACATGTTAACATTGACTTCGTATCCTAGCCATCTAATGAAGCACTTTCATGAGGAAGGATCAACATTTCATTGGCTTGCAAATAACTACTAGAGAAGTTGTGCCAAAGTCAAGGTCAACATTTGAGTCATTGACTGGAAATTGTAAGTCTAGAGCTTGGGCTATTCTCTTCTAGGCTTGACCTTTGAATATTTCCTTGTACATGATCTGAAGCTGGTTTGTTCACTGTCAGGGTTGGGTCTTGGAATGGGTATAGTTTGGACCATGTCCAACCTATTCTAGCCCTCTTTCCATTTACACCACTTTTATTCAACTCTCTCTCTCTCTCTCTCTCTCTCTCTCTCTCTCTCTCTCTCTTACAACCACCATATGAAGTACCATACACAAAAAGGCTATCAATTGACTGGGAAGGTAGGTGTGACATTCCTAGAACCTCACAATTGGTATGAGGCCTAGTGAGCCTATGAGACACGTACAAAAGGAGGTGCACAGTTGAGCCATGTGTGGCATGTGCATATAGCACATGTGGCAGGTGGGTGTGTGTGGCATGTGAAAATATGTGAACAAATCATGAAAACTTGGAGTGAGTTTCCTACATCTAGAGTGATTCTTTTGGATCTAGGAGAGATATGGAGATCCCTCAAGTAGATTGAGAAAAAGGTAAAAAAAGAAGATTTAAATAGAGAAGGTTCTTGATGTGACTTAGTTGTTGTATAGTAAATCATGTAAATTTAAAATTTATAAAGGTAGAAAATATCAATTTTTAGATGTTTAAAAATATTTATGGACAAAGACACTCGGCAATGTGGGTAATCTCTTGATCTTCTTGTGAAGTTTAGAGATCAATAAAATGGGTCATCGAATTGTCTCTAGTGGCTATTGATAAATCTTCATTATCATCAATTAAAAAATAATAAATAATATAGTTTTAGCCTTAACTCATGATAAATATATTTATATTTATGTAAAATTATGAAAAGTGATTTTAAATTAACTAGTGTGATTTTTTGGCTAATTATGTGATTTTATGTGAATTTATTTAATTTTATAATCCTACTTTTGAAATAATTGAAGAAAAATAAAAAAAATAAAAAAATATAAAAAATAGGGGGGGGGGGAGGGGACCTACCAGCCAGCTAGGCCCACAAACGGGTTGGAAGTGTAGTCGCGGTGGAGTTGTGAGCATGGGCTTGAGGGGCTATGGACTGATGGGGGCACATGTGCGTCACTCTCCTTCTATGTTATTAGTGGCTAGTTGATTGTGGGGCAAGGAGTGGTCATACACATGTGAGAAAGGGACTCATTAATTCCTAGATCTATCATTGACTAAATAGCTAAGTCCAATGTTGTTTCAAAATGACTAAATCTCATATTATATATATGTGTCTCAACACTCTGCATATAATTGATGTGGGACTAGATCGATGGTCACACCTTCCTCAGAATATTTTAAAGATTTTAATACCTAAAATACTCTTTATTTATAATAGCGAGATATCATAATGACATCACTATATAAGGATTTTTGAGAACTTATTCCCTCTCTCTCATGCAAGTAGACGACTGACACAAGTTTGAATCCTACTAGAGTCAAAACTTGTATTTTTATTTGATTAAAAATTGCGACTTTCCTACAGATCATCGATGAAGGATTAAGTCATCAGAATTGTTTGATCATCGACGAAAATCTCATCAACGTGATTCATAAAATATTGTTACTAAATTACTGAATGATTCAAGATAAAAAGATGACAAATCTATTAAGTAAATCAT
This sequence comes from Spirodela intermedia, assembly GCA_902729315.2. NCBI lineage: Eukaryota > Viridiplantae > Streptophyta > Magnoliopsida > Alismatales > Araceae > Spirodela > Spirodela intermedia. The sequence continues at coordinate 6,837,198 of LR746273.1, forward strand.
CCTTGATTGATTGACGAACAAGTCATCGTTAAGAAGAGAGCAATTTGTTGAGAGATGAGTTGCCACCTTTTGAGAGCATATCAGATGCAATGAAGAGGCTCCTTTTACTATGTGGACTTAAAGATGAAGCTCCTTGACACGTGCCCTATCTCTATCTAGCTTTTCTCTATCAAGTGATAGTTGTTGGAGAGCCACAAAGTTGTCATTTTTTTATTCCACTGAGTGACAACTGCTAAAGATGATTCGACAACTCATTTTATTGATCTTTAGACTTTATAATAAGATATATTTTATTTTTATTTATTAATATCAAATTTATAAAAAAATATATTATTTGAGAAAAATTTTGAAAAATTATCTTACATTATATTACATCTCTATGATTGTCTTGAAATTTTTTTATTATTTTTAAAACTTTTATTAAAGTATAATTGATATATTTATTTAAAAATACTTCTAAATATCTAAAAATTAGTATTTCTTAGTTTTATAAATTTTAAATTTATGTGAACTATATCTAGTGCAGTAAAAAACTACTAAGTCACATCAGCGATCATCAGCTGAAGTGAAAAAATGATAACTTTGTAACTCTTCAGCGGTAGTCACTCGATGGAGAAGAGTTAAATAAAGGTGGGGCACGTGTTAGGGAGCTTCATACTCAAGTTTGTGTAGTAAGAAGAGGCTCTTCATTATATCTAGTATGTTCTTAGGAGGTGACGATTCATATCTTAGTAGATCATCCTCTTCCCGACGATGACTTATTTGTCAATCAATTGAAGATGACTTAATAGATTCACGATCCTTTTATCGTGAATTGTTCAAAAATTTTAGTAACAATGCTCTGCAAATCATATTGACGAGATTTTTATCGATGATTGAGCAATTCTGGTGGCTTAATCCTTCACCGGTGATTTGTAGAAAAGTCATAATTTAATTAGATAAAAATACGAGTTTTGACTCTAATAAGATTTGAACTCATAACCGGTTGCCCATCTATATGAGAGAGAGGGAAATAAGTTCTCAAATGTCTTTATACAGTGACATCATCATGATATCTTGTTGTTATAAATGAGGGACATTTTCAATATTAAAATTATTGAAAACATTTCGGAGAAAATGTGATGAGGGTTTAGTCCCACATCAATTACATGCAGAAGTTTGGGATGAATATATAGTAATATGAGATTTGGGAATCAATGAGTCCCTTTTTCACGTGTGTATGACCACTCTTTACCTCATGCCCGACTTGCCACTAGTGGTGTGAAAAGAGAGTGATGCACACATGTCCACATCGGTCCATAGCTACTTGAGTCCTAACTTGTAGCTTCACCCGACTACACTTCTGACCTACTTGTAGTCTCAATTAGGGTTTATCTTAGTGAACTTCATCCATCCATCACATCTCAGATCTAGGGGGCTATTCTCTCTATGAATCATGTGCTTGATCTCATCTTCATCTTCTCGATAGCCCTTCAAGTCACCACATGTACACTCATCCACTTGTCTTCTTCCTCTCGAGGCACCACTTCTACTCCTTCAGCTCTTGCTGGTGCTGCTCTGTGAGCTCGATATGATACCCCCCCTTCTCGCACTAATCGTAATTGTACTCTTCGCAAATGTGGGCACAACATTTTTCCTCCATGTCCTTTCTACCGGAAGTAGAATCATTTGGCTACTAAGTGTTGGAAGTAATTTGGCAAGCCCGCTTCCACACAATTGGCGATAACTTCTCAGACTTTGACGTCCCCTACTTCATCCCATCTTTCAGCTCTTACCTTCCACGTGACCTTGATGCTTGTAGAATATGATGCCCTTCGCTATATCAATAGTATCGACGCTTTCACCTTTGTTAGTCTCACCTCGTTTTCAGCCTTCTCCATACCAAGTACACACATTCTCTTTGCTTCCTCTTCAACGTCATGGATTATTGATTCAGAGGCCTCCACCCACATGACTGGTATCCTCACTATTCTCTCATTCTGTCAGCCTACTTCAACCGATTCCCCTATCACCATTGCCAATGGTCAGACTTATCTGGTCAAAGGTTATGGTGCCACCTCAGCTTCTCCCTCCTTTCACCTCACCTAAGTTCTCTACATTTTTAATTTTCCAACTAACCTTCAGTAAGGGAGGATGGGTGAATGAGATTAATATGTAGATAAACAATGAAAAGCTTCTGCTACTCTGAATAGGATCATTGATGACCTCCTTATGGTCTACTCCAAAAGGTGGGCTATATTTATCATACAACCAACCTTCGGGTAACCTTTTGTAGACACTTATCAACTTTGTGTTGTTCGTTGAGTTCAATGCTTTGAGTTCTGTGAAATGCATGATGACGTAGACTCTATCCCAAGGATCACCATCTATTCCCAAGAAGACTGAACTTATGACTGCTGTGGCCATGACTTTTGAAGGGACTTGAAACCTGTCTCCTACTTTTGGGGCCACTTCACTCGAGCCAGTGAACTTGTGGAAGCGGGTGGAGGCGTTGAACCGGATGCGGTCATATGGATCATCTGAGTACCTACATCAGAAATAAATGCTTATTAGTTATGCTAATTGTTTGCGTGTGACAGATTGAAAAGGGTAACTCTGGGCTTTCCAAGGTCTAGGCCCGGTCAGTCCGTACCCTTCCCATCTGAACCAGCAGGCAATATAACCGGGTAAACAAATGCTAGGATTTGAACCGTTGGTTGCGAAATTCGTCTATTGGAATAATTGTCGACTACCTCAACTGGTATGTCGCTCCGAAGTTCTTTCGCGATTCATAGACCAAATGCTGGGACAGGCTCGCGATGGGATACATGAAGTCGGGGAGTGGCCTCAGCTCGAGAGTCGATATGAAGGGCGTCCCCTTGCCCGTGTTGATCAGGCACACCCAGAGGAAATCCCCCGAGGCTACCGTGATGATCTCGAATATGCCGGCGCCGTCGAATGACAGTCGGACGGTGGTCCAGAAGTTGACCCCGATATGGAGGTCGAACGTGGGAACGTTCCTCCTTTTGTCCTAGTTCCCATACCAGAACCCAGCTCGAATCAGGTACTTCTTGCCGGTCTGCACCGGCCACAGCTTGTAGCAGTTGCGATCCCCATTGGGGAAGCTTCGGAGAGTTTCATATTGCCGAGAAAATGGGTTATTTGAGACGATCTTGTTCTCCCCCCTATTGATGTACCTCGAGTCTGGGGAAAAGGTTATTTTAGTGCTGGGGTCTTCATAGTCTGCGCCGTCAGGGTTGCCACAATCTATGCTTATGAAACCTGCATGATATTCATCAATGCTTGTCCTAAGTCTTGTATGATAGATATCTCTGCACCCAAAGCCAGAACTGATCCATCCCCCCAGTGCGGAAGGGGAATCAGATAGAAGCAGCCAAGGATCGGGAGCAAGGGGAAATAACAAGCAGTGTTTTGGTAGGAGTAAATAGCCATGCCTTGGAGAAAAAACTGAGGCATAATTCCATAGCTGTGAGTCATAGAGCAGACGTACCTTCCTGGGACTGGCTATGTACCGGTTGGGTTGCGAAGGTGGAGAAGAAGAACAATAGAAAGAAAAAGACTAGGAGAAACCGTAAGGATGGGGGGAACCACAGTGTCCCCTTCAAGGTAGCAGAGCTCGTTCCTCCTTCCATCACTGGTGGCCTGGTTTCCTGGCGAGCGAGGTGAGCATATACTGTGATGGCAAAGACTTTCGGTGCCTTCTCAGGCCAATGCCAACCCCATCTTCATGGGGCGTTGTAACATAACAGTTCACACGGGAGATTAGTTATTGAGACCTTTGTTCTCGAATGGACGTACCAACGTATGGCCACGGTTGACAGTTAACCAAAGGTTTCGACTTGGGAACGTTGGGGGATATTTCCCCCGTTGCAGGTGAAGGGCTGGGTCAAATCGCTCGGCCTCTGGGAGGTTTAGGCCTAGTAAGAGACTTGTGGAGTTGAGCAGTGCGTGAAAAAGTCTATGGCCACGCCATTGTCTTTGAAAACTCGACTTTCTATGAAATTTTCAATCAGGACTTTTATGTCTCATAACGATAAATATTTTGCCCATCAACATCCAAGAAATTCGAAATGAACCAATAGGTCGAGAATAGCACAGGCAACAATGAACAGAGGGTATTTTCGTATAATCTCGCGCAGAAGTATTGAACTTCAGCTGTGGGTGGTGTTTTTGGAGGTTGACAGATGAGCCAGCGACGCCAGGCCTTGCAAATTTTTATGCGTGAGTCTACTGTAAATGCTGATATTTTAATCTTCCGACAATGGGAAGACCTAACATTAATCTTTGGATTTAGCCGCTGAGGAACCGGAGGGGAAGAGTGTTAGCTAAGACTCGTGTAATGACCATTATAGCCCCGTTGATTTACCCATATTTCTGGAATAACATACTGTCAGAAATAATAACTGATGCAGCATAATGGGTTGTCTTGGGACCTGATTTCATTATTAACGACGATTTTTCAGTTCTCCGTCATAATTAAACTAGTACCATGCTTCCTCATAATTAGTTGGTAACTTGGTTCGAACCCTCTCTCTTATGATTTTTCAGTAGGGGCACACACCTGCGAGCACCTCAACCACCCTGATTCCTTCCACACCGAGTGGACCAAGCTCGCCCGCCCGCTGCAGCAGCGCCTGCCGCCGCTGGGTCTTCCTTCAACTGAGGCATATGTGTCTCTCTCTCTGCGCCTGGTTCTGGCTTTGAAGCTCGGGGCCCTCTGTCTTGATCAATGAATAAGTTGCGGTGGATTCGCATTTATCATGCGTTTGGGCATATATTTTTTTGTTCATCGGCTGTTTCTCTCGGAGCCCTCCATTCTCGGATTACAGTAAAAAACAGAGAAAATGCAGGGATACTGATCCTGCTGGACGCAGCAGGCTGGTATGAGGGGGAGAGAGAGAGAGAGAGAGAGAGAGGGACCGGCTAGTTGCTGGAGCTTCTAGTGGGCGTGACCGACTTCTGGGCGAATGTCCTCAGCCCCAGCCTGAAAGCTTCAAGGTTCACTCCATTGCCGACGTATATGCTCGTCACCCCCATGCTAGACACCTGAGGAGAGAGAGGGAGAGGGAAACGGATGAATAGATGCTGGGTCAATGGGAGAGAGAGAGAGAGAGAGAGAGAGAGAGAGAGAGAGAGAGAGAGAGAGAGAGTCCATTCAGTGCTCACCGCTTCGATGTTCCTGTCCTCGTCATCAAAGAAGAGCATCGACTTGAAGGGCACTCCGGTCCTCCGGTGGATCCTCTGGAAGTGCTCCGTCTTGTGCGTCCAGCTGGAGAAGATCTCCTGAGTTGCAGGACGACGAAGAACAACAACTCACCATGTCAACGATGGGCATGAATAATACATACTTTGTCAAACAGAACAAAAAAAATGGAACCCACCATCATCTCTAATCACATATAATAAATCATTTTAAGAACATCCGGCATATGGGTGAACGGCAAGGGATCTCTCCATGGATACAAGGATAGAAGCAGCAGATTGACCTGGGCCACGAAGCTGGATTGGATGCCTAGTTTGTCCAGGAACGTCTTGGCGATGTCAGGCGTCGGCGAACGGGAAGCAATGGCAACATCTATGCCTTTATCCTTCAGCGCATGCAGAATACCCTTTGCCTGTGGGTACAAGCGCGGCATCTCTCTCTTGGAGCGGCATTCACTAGGAAGAAAATAAATCCAACAGTCAGAATGCGCAGGAATGGAAGATTATATCTTTTCCCTGCTAAATGCTGATAAATAGTCAAGCCAGATTGGGGCTGAGAGATTTATTGACGGCTAATCGTTAACATTAAGGAAAATTTCCAGACTTTTGGAATGAACATTTCCAGTAAGTTGATAATTCGATCAACTGAGAGCATGCAGACCGATTAGGAAGCTCATTCAAAAAGATTACCTGATATGGTAAGATAAACCACAGCGCATGAACATGGGGATTAGAGAAAGTTAATCATTCACAAGACTCGAGAAGCAATCATAACGCTCAAGCATAAGATTGGCTGGTTCTTAGACGAACTGGGAAGCCTAAAGAAGGAATCCAGATAATATACTCGGAAGGCCCAAGCCTCCATCTTCATAAAATTCGGCATGCCATCCCCCTATCAACTAAGCTTTCGCAGTTGGTCATCTAGTTCTTCAACTGGTTGCTGTTGGATCGAGGAGTGGGAGTGGGCAAAGCACCGCGGTCTGTAAGCAAACATTTGCATTCTTCCTCGTGTATCCCCTGATTAGTTGGCAGTCCACCGTCCCTTCATCTTTAACCAGATGGAACTCTTGGAGAATGTTAGGGAAGCTACTGAAGGGTGGATAGTATGTTTTTATTTGATTAATATAAACTTATCAAAATCTGAACAGGGTGGCCCAAGCTTAAAGGAGTGAAAGCCAAAGTCAAAGGAGAAGGTAAAGCCTCATCAACTCAAGAAAAAGAGGGCGAGTAAAGCCGTCATGAAGAGAAGGACGCAAGTTCCGTGGGCAGAGGATATTGATGGAGTCTGCAGACGAAAAAAATAGAGGATTGAAAAAGGGGGAGGGGAGTGTACAAGCAAAAAAATGTTGTTCTAGTCAGACGCAAAATTCAGGCAAAAATGAAGCTCCAACCAGAGGAATATGGGAGGGGAGTAGTTGGACAGCCTCTGAGGTCGAACTCGATGCCGTGTTTCGCCAGAGCTACGCAGACAAACGGGATCGATGGAGAGATTTAACTAAATTTCCCTGGAAAAGAAAATTATTCCTCGTCTCGAGAAAAGCAAACAACAAACTCATGATGTGCGTGAGCATCAGAATCCAACCAACCATCACTCGGTGAAGAAAGGATTCCAAACACAAACCCTAATCCCTCCTGCTTTCGATATCATGCGCTGAAAGGAACAGATGCTCACCATGTTACGCCGGGGGCATCATCACTATCATCATGATTCATGAATCCTAAATCCGATTATTGCTTCAGAAGCCGTTCATCCTACGCCATCTATATACGCATCGACTGGTTTTCTCATATGCAAAGCAGAAACAGGCGTAACTCGGGTATTTCTTACCAGTAGAAAGGCCAGAGGGTGTAGTCGAGGTCGAACACGACCAGGCGAGGGAGGGCCTGGAAGACGCCCAGGATCTGTAGGGCCTCCTCCTTCACCCTCTCCTCCCCCATAGCGCCGCCTTTTCACCTTCTCCTCCCTCTTCCGCCTCTCTTCTCCCCCGTTTCCAACGAGGCGCCGTGAGAATGCCGGGGAGATGCGTCTCCGTTTCTCCTTTCTGACGGGGGCCAAGAGGAGGCCGTGACATTTGCCTCTCCTTGATCGACACATGGATGTGCTAAATCCTACCACGTCGGACGTAATCGGCCACGCGGGGCTCGACTGTAGGCGTTTGGGCCGGCTGTAAACATGGGCTGCAATCATTCGTCCATGGTCTGCCACGTGAACGAATGATTTTATCGGGCCGTCGAGTCCTGGGGGGTTGGTGGTTTAATTTATGGGCCGGGCCGTTAACATTTGTGAAATGGGCCTAAGGTTTTGGGCCTTTCTGAGTTCCAACGCTAGCAACAATGGCATTCTTTTACTGCAGAAAAGTTTCAATGGTGATGATTTTCTTGTAATTTTTAATTTAAAATAAAAATATAAAAATAATTAAATTAAGTGGAACTACCTATCCACACTGTTGGCTTGCAAGCCACATTAATTTTAATGATAAAATATGGATATGAGGGTAAATTAATAAAAAACTAAAATAAAACTATGTTACAAAATAATCCAAATCATATCAATTGAGAAGGGTCTTTTAAACTATGTAAAATAACTCAAGGATAAAATAATTATTATATATTGGAAGCTAAGTTAAATATCAGCATGACTCTTGAACATGCCCAAATAGGTAAAAATTGTTCTAACATGATTTATAAAATGTATTCTATTTTTAGAGTAATTTTATCTATGAGGTTTCAAATCCTTGTTTAAAGAAGTAAAAGCTTAGGGAAATGTGTAGAAAGAGGGAACGTGACAAAAAGAGACAGTTGTTGGATCATGCCATGACAATGGGAATACCACTTTTTTACCATTAAGTGACCACTGAAAAATTGTAAAAAATGAGAAAAATAAGAAAGTGTAGAAGAAATACTCTCTCCAAGAAAAAGAAAAATGACGAAGGCACAAAATCAACAATCAAACAAGGGGAAAATACACTTCTTTGATAAGAGACTTTCACATTGTTAACAAAGAAATTCAAGCCTCTAGAAGTATCTATCTATTGAACCTAGAATAATAACTCATTTGGGGTTTAGACACTCATTTGGGGTCTTTGGCTGACCTATGATTGTTAATCTAAAAGGGATTAACTTGAGATAAGCTTGTTGGCCCCAGAGATGTGTGAATTTAAACGTGTTTCTAAATGAAATGGCTAAGTTGAATGTAGGTATTAAATATAGTGAAAGTTATTTCAATATAATATCACTAAGAAAATAGTGGAACTATAAAGACGTACTCCCTAGAGGGTGGAGTATGTCAAGTAGATTGAACCACTATAAATATTTTATCTAAGTAGACCGAAGAAGGTTAAGAAAATCTTTGAGATCATGAAAAGTTTAATTTATTCCATCCCTCTCAGTTGCTCTTGTTTATATAACATATCCAACGCACATTTCATGTATTGAAGGTGAGATGAAATCAATACTAACATTTCAACTATAAAAAGCCAAATTCCATTAGTGATCTCACATAGTACGTGTATCCAACAACTTCTTATGTATGGTTTGGGATTTTATGAACCAAAGAAGCACTCCACTCATTTCTCATCATCCTTGAGAAAGAACCATTCATCACTTGGAAGGCCATTTCAAGATGCAAGTTATCTTGGTATAAGCATATTTATTGTTCCCAAGTTGAAGGAAAGTATCTCCAAAGAGTCTTGATACATCACTCATTATGATTGTAGACATTGCTTTAGTCTCATTACCGCATCACTCATGTTTAATCTTTTGGTAGAAGAAGCCAACATGTATTATGTTGCAATTTCTATTGCTTACCATATAGAATCATCATTATAGCTGCCATGTATTCTAGAATAAACAATATCTTCTATGTGGTCATTTTCAAGTCTATGATGTACCCATTGAATTATGTGTATGTTTTTTCAAGAAATAATGAAGGGTTGTTGTTCTGTAATGAGCTCTAGAAAAACAACCCCAAAATTATAGACATCACTCTTCTCAGTCAATTTACATGTTCGATGGTACTTGGAAAATCAATGAAGTAAGTTATATCCTAAAATAATATCCAAATGCCAACTTTGATCTATTTATGCCTTAAATAGACATTACGTTTTTAAGATATAAAGTATTAATAAATAAAATACCAGTAATATGTGCATACTTTTAAGCTTTTCATTTGAAATAAACTATAGTTGATTAGCTTTATCCCTTTATTTCACTAATACATAGCCAATTTCTAACATTACATTGGCAATGCTTAATGAAATACAAAACATATTATTAAAAAATAAAAAGGATTAGATACTTAAATAAAACTTTCCTAAAGCAGTTTCATTTAAACATACTTTAATGAATGTATTCTATGAACTTAGTTATTAAATATAACACTATATTATTAAGTATCTTTGTGGTTCTTATCAATTAGAGATACTCAAGATCAAGATATCCTAGAGAGCCTGCCACAATTATTGTGAGTAACACTATCAACATTGAAAATCTTCGATAGTCCAAAGTCTCCTAATTTTGCAGCAAAATTTCTATTTAGAAGAATGTTTGTGCTCTTCACATCTTGGTGAATGATGGATGATCTACAACCATTGTGCAAAGAATCGAATCCTATGAATTCATCAATAATTTGTAGTAAGCATATGAACATAATAATAAAATAAATTAAAATAAATTTTGTGTAGACCTGGTGCATCATCAGGAGCTTGAATCAATACATTTTTGTCACCATTACTTTCTGTGTTCTAAGCTCAAAACAATGGCATCATTACTTTCACCTAGAATCAATACATTTATGTCAATGAAAAAATCAAATCATTTTCTATTGAACAAAAATTAACAAATGAGTGAATTTCAGTAATCATACCTGAGAGAAGATCATATATAGGTGCCCAGCTCAAAACAAGAGCTAGTTCATTCATGTACTCATAGACAAGTGCTAAATTTTTCTTGTCATCACAATATCCAATCAAAGATACTAAGTTTATGTGATGAACTCTTGACAATAATAGAGCCCAAAAAACATCTTAATTCACAGTTTTAGAATCTTATAATGTATAGAATGACATGAAAAAATTTAGATAACATTAAAACTATTTTTGTCATACAAATTCTAATATACCTCTACTTGAAATTCCTTGACTCCTTGAAATGATGATAAAGAGAGAAATTTCACTGAGACTTAAATTTCATCAAATACGTAACCAAGGTAAACAATACCATATCCTCCCTTACCAATTGGAATCACAAAATTTCTTATCTTATTTCTGATTTCTAAAGGTGTTAATTGAAGGCACTGCTGCTGCATGTCATTGCCAGTTTGCTTGGGTGGTGTCAAAATCTTCAATCTTTCTCTTGTTATTGGAATCTAACACAATGATACATATATTTGAAAATAAAAAAATTAAAATTAATTTTATAGTGAAAAGTTGAATTAAATAATATTGATTATTTTTCACAACTTACTAATAGAGGTATCATTATGAACACTCTAATGATGGACAACATTACTAGCACAATAATAATGATCTTCCTTTTGATATTCTCTTTTGAACTTTTGCATTCTGCATTGCCTTTAATTCTATGTTTCAGAATAAAGACAAGTATGAAAAAAATATTAATTATTGAAATGAGATGAAGGTTTTATGAAAATAAAAATTCATAACCTGTTCTCCTTTGACTATAACTTATATAAAATTATCAAGAAAAAGTCACTAATTAAGATTAGTAGTGAACAAACTCAAGTACGTTTTTAAAAATTGGCTCCATGGTATATATTTCTATCCATTCATTAGATTATCAACAAACAATTTTTTAGGAAATGAGTAAGAGCCAATAATTTAACTAGTATTTATAACCATAGAACAACTTTAGTAATAATCTAGTATCTTAAACTTTTCACATAGTCAAATCAAAGTTTGAAAGGTTAATAATAAATCAAGTAACAATTAGATTTGAATTATTTTTAATTCCGGAGAATGTCATTGATATTCTTTGAAAAATATTTTTTAATAAAATCACACCCTACCATTCTTGAGTTATTTATTAGTGACTAAGACCATTTTAAGATATTTTAATTTCAATCAAGACAAATAATGCCAATTATACGTAATGATTTTACAATGTATGATACTAGTAGGCATATCAGATTTTAATAGAACTAAAAAAATAAAATGCATTGTTATTTGAGAAAACATTCTTACAAGTATCTACAATTATATACTGTAAAATTAAGCCTCAAATTAGAGTATGCATCAATAATAATTACAATTTTACTTTAGTCATCAAAATTGCTGACCTTAATGGCTTTCTGTATAGTTTTTCTGGAATTGAAAATGGTTGAATGTTTCCAATTAAGTTCCTGAAAGGAATATATTTGATCATAAATTATGTATTTTTATGGAATAATTATGCTCATTCTAAATAGTTACACTTACACTAGCTTAAGTGATGCTAATTCTACCAAAAAATCAGGAATGATCCCTGTGAAGTCATTGTTTGACAAATACCTACAAAGTTTAAACAAATGATTAATAATTATCTTATTACATATGATTTTACTACGAGTTCTATCAAAAGTAGACATAAAATTGAGGTATCTGACTCTCAAGTGTTTGAAGGTAAAGAAATGAAATAAAAATAAGACACAAGATAGCAGGAACACAAGGTAGCAAGAATCTATGGCATGGGTAATTGACATAGTTAATTAACATGCTACATGAGAGTAACATAAAAGAATAAAATTAAAATTTTTAAAGATACACTCATAAAATTAAGAGAGCAGTGAGGTTAGCAAGTGGTGGAGGAATTCTACCACTTAATTTACTTGATGCCATGTTCCTACACAATGAAACTTTGTTAGAGGATGTCCACTTTATCATACACGTTCAAATTAAATTTTCTCATGTCCATCTCTTTATTACTTACAATGAGGTGATCCTTGGTGGTGAGGATTCTTCATAGTAGTTGCAACCTACTCCATTCCAGACTTGTTCTTTTGGAGAGCATGGATCTCCTTGCCAATTTATTGTCACCTTAGACAATTGTTTGATGTCTTGGATGGCATCGGACCGCCGTCACCGTCAACAACAGTACCATGGTGAGACCGGTGTGCGTGGCAAAAACAGTCGACTCTGCCGACACAAACCTCACTGCCTGGTGTGAGCGAGCACAGGCAGCATTACCGGTGTCCACCAGAAGCAACGGTACCGTGGGGGTTCAAACTTCGCAGCAGCGATGAGGAACTTTGTCCGAAGAGGATACCGAACTTCGAGGCATAGGGGAGAGTGTCACAGTAGTGGTGAGACCAGTCCTCTAATGGGAACGTGCATCATCAAACCAATCTCCTCGGGAGAAAGGTTTAACCACAGCTGGTTCTGATTTGCACGGCCCGATAACTCTAGCACAGAGATTATAACTACATAGACGAAGCTTGATTTCGACGAGAAAGTTTTCTCCGAATCACATCCCATCTCCATGGCTTATGTGGCGCATGCACCGATGTCGAATCATCCTGAGCTTGTAACCCCAAGCAGATTTAAACCCTAATTTTCTCGTGCAGGTTCGTCACGGGGTATTCCAGGGGGCCACTTCTTGGGTTTAAGCATCTGGAACCCATGTTTTGCGTAGGAAGGTAAAATGCTCGTTAGACTGTTTCAGCTGTACTTGTTTGCTTGACTGGTGTTTTATTTTTAACCTCAAACCTGCTGCCGCTGCAGAGCTGCTCCTTTAACTGCCTCCGAGGAGGATCTCAACCGGCTACCGGCCTCTGCAACATGCATGAACTTGCTCAAGCTTCCACCATATAATATTAGGTTGGCCAGCAAATTAGGATTTCCCCCTCATTTCTTGATATCTCAACGCCGATTAGTGCATAATATATGTTCGCATGCAGTATATTGTCCATTCATGAAACTTTTTTGTTGGATCGGGACATAGAATATCTGAATACGCTGCATACAATATTTGGTATGTATTAATGGGGATACACTATATATACATACCAACATTCTTCGGCTCTAATTTTATTTTATTTTTTGAATCAGTACGCAGAATGTCTAGTCATGGTTCTCTTCTCTGGTGTGTGCACTATACATATCTGCATGCGATATATTGTTTAGTCATGTAACTTTTCGCTGGATGAGGATACAGAATATCTGAATACATTACATATATATGTGGTATACATATAGGCACATAGTATGTATATAGTGCTAATATTCTTCAGCTCTGTAACAGTTTTTTATACAGATTGTCTGAATGGTTCTCTTCTCCGATGTGTGCACTACACATATCTGCATGCAATATATTGTTCAGTCATGCAACGTTTTGTTGGGTCAGGGCGCAGCATGTCTGAACACGCTACATAGAACATATGGTACATTTATGTAGGCATGTCCTGTATATAAATAACAATATTCCTCAACTCCGTAACGTATTTTTGGAATAAGTACTCAGATTGTTTGCATGGTTCTCTTCTTTGACATGTGCATTAGACATGTCCGCACAGAATATATAGTTCAGTCTCGCAACTATTTTCTCTATCGGGAACTAGACTATCTGAGTATTTGGTTTATATATATAGGCATATACTATATATAATTCCTTATATTCTCCAGCTCTATAACATTTTTTCAATCTGTACACAGATTGTCTGGATGGTTCTCTTCTCTGGTGTGTGTGCATGCATAAATATATCCATATTCAGTTATATTATACAATTTTTTGTCGGATCAGTACATAAAATATATGCGCATGACTGGTGGGGTTTCGGTGTCAGTATCAGGAGCAGATGCGAAGGAAGCTGCAGTATGCAATAAACGCGGAGGCAGGATACGACCTCAGTTGAGCTCATCATCGCCTGGTCAAAACTTCCAGTGTCCAGACCAGATGAGCCGCAGGTTGATCGCATCACCATCATCATCATTATCATCATTTCTAACTGGGTTTTTCATCTTTAATACTCGGAAGGCTGGGGTTTTATGAGAGAGAAACATGTGATGGATGAGGGAAGAAGCTCACCTTGGAAAGCCCCACAGCCGCCATGCCTTTTAGGCTTCCCTTGGTGGGAAGGATCAGATGACCCGCATGCATAATACACACGTATAGTGTAGACATTTGTACGCTAGTGTGCCTCTGTGTATATGCATGTCCTAAATTATGTTCGATGCTGGTAGACTGTTGTGTATGTGGTGTGCTGCCAATCCAGTCACATTGATTGTTATAGGTGGACTAGTTGAAACACCTATGGTGTGTGGTCAACATAGTCACAAAGTTTGTTGAGACACCTGTGATTTGCTTGTAATGAGGAACATAAGGACTTAGAAACTCTAGTTAAAGCTCTGAATTGGTTATTCATAGGCTTGTGGAATTTAAGAATGTAAAGAATTCTTAAGTCTCTTAAAATCAAGGGTTTATTCTAGGGGTGGAATTGTGGAGTTGAGGTGGAGTCCTTGAAAGTAGATGTGAGTCAAAGGAGTTGACAAAACCATTTTAAAATCTAGAGTGAATTATCCTTTGTTGTTTGTTTTATATAAATTAATATAGATATATAAATGAGATATTAATAAATAATAATTATTTTTAAATTATTTATTCTTAATAAGAAGAAAAATTAAAACTCAATTCACCCCAACTCTCGAATTATCTAGCCATCTAGGGACCAACAAAGTTTATTTTGGAATCAAGAACATATAAAAAGAAAGTGATTTAGGCTGATGATATAGTTGCTAAAATATTCATTTTGAAGAACTATTTGAAAAGATGATTATAGAAGGGATAACCTAGAATTGTAGAATTTTTGTACACAATATATTATTTCTTTGTGCGGGACTAAGATTCCTCCTTGTTTAGATGATATAAAAATAAAAATGAAACCTTTACCCATAGAAAAATTTATGATTGATTAGATGGGTCATAATCCAAATCATGCACGAACTTATCAAGTGGTTTGGATGGCCAATCCTACTTTTTTTGGTTACCTAATAGTTTGAGCAGGATTGGGAGAATTGGTTTTCATCATTATTATTATTTCAGAAAATATAATAGAACTTTTTGTTAATATTTATGTAGTATACTTAACATGTAAATCATACTAAAGAAGCAATAAACAATCTTATCATGCTTTCTTTGTTTGTTCATGTGTCATGTAAGGCAAATTGTTCCAAATAGTACCATGTACTTGAATAATAAAGAGGATTTGATAAATAACATTTGGACAGGACCAATAGCTGATATTTTAAGGGAGTTACTATCTCTTTAATTAGTTAATTTTTCCTGGCCGACCTTATCTAATAACAAATAACCATTTTGACGTTTGTGGCTCTCTTATAAAAAATATTTATTTGCTCATATCAAAACCTGTTTGGCAATGATGCCATTGGGGTTATTGCTCAAAATCTTTGTGAGGAAGTATTGAAAGATACTATTTCCTTGTGGTTAGTAATGTCACCTAACAATGATTACTGTTATGATTAACTTTTAGGAGCCAGATTCATAAAAGAAGTCAATGAAGAAGTATAATTACATGTCATTCTTTTTCACATTGTCTATGATAAAAGATCTCAATTATCACATATAATGAACATGATGGCTGTAGCTCCTAATGACTTAAAATTTAGAATATTATAATATATGATAAGCTAGAGCATGTTTTAGGCTTGATGCAACTAAACCTAGTGATTAGGCTCATGGTCATAAAATACTTATTACTCTAAACTCACTTGGAAAAACTTAAGATTTTCACACTATCAAGTTTATGAAATTTCTTATGGATGAATGTTTAAACTACTCTTCATATATCATGCTCATCATTAAACATCTTAGGACTTCTAGATCATTACCTAAGACCTAGGATTGGGGGGTGTCAAGATGGTGATTATTGGCAGCAAGAGCAGTAAAGCTTCATGCCAGCCTGCTTTTCAGTGTGGAACAATTTACTTCAGATGGAGCACTAATCCCATTTTTTTTAAAAAGAGCTATAATGGTTCATTTCTGTTTTATTCACTGTTATTTGTGGCATTGGACTGGCCCTTATGTTCACAATAGATAATTTCAATCCCTTAAATTTAAGTAAATTTAATTTAATCAGAAATCCAGTTTAGCTTAATAGTGTCCCTTTCTACAGCCAGAACTTGGCTCAAAACAATGGATTTTGGGCCAATCTCCCAAGATCTTTGACACAAGCTGGTCTTTTAGTAAAGTTGCCTCTAGAAGTTTGATAGCCTTTTCAATGTTACTTAATTGGTAAATTTCTGGTTCTTAGTAGCTTCTTCAAACAGAGGAAAAACAGCTATAGACATGCTTGTTATCTATATTCTTCATGAAATATATGACATTCTTTCTCACTAAAATCAGATAAAAACTTTTCTCTAGTATGGTGACTTTTAATTTTTTCGTTTATTGAAATTATTAAATCCTTGATTATTATTATTATTATTATTTAGGGATGTACTTCAGAAAATTTTACAAATCTAGAATAAGGGCAGTACTTCTAAGAGTATGATAAATTGCTCACTTGGAGAGTCTACACAAACACGCATTAGGAGTAATCAGTCTAACCTAGCCTTGTATTCGCTATTTTTTGAATATATAGTCAATATTTTCAATACATAGTTTTTTCAATACGTAGTGTTGTGTCGCTTAAGCAAAGAAGAAGTCAAAATAAAATTTTCTTTTGCACACGATGCATCTATTATTGTCTTTATATCTCATGGGGCTGCCATTCTCATCTGAAGGGTCAAAAGGAATTGTGCATTGGGTTCCAAGTCGTAGGGTCTATTTGTTAATCTGTCTCTAAGGCACTAATTTGTTAACCTTATATTTGTCACTTTGTTTTTTCCCAGAAGAAGAAAAGAGGAGGAGATTGGAGGATATTTTATTAATGTATGTAAAATGCTGGCTCAAACTGCCTGGCCCTCATGGAGTTTTAGGCCTTGAAAGAAACTTTTGGAGTTCAGCTGTGCTTTAAAGGGTTCATGGCTGATCATGACATCTATGCATGCACACATGCCACACTGTTGTCTGTGAAAGTTGATGTTTTATGCCATTGTAATCAGGATTTGTATATTTCTTAGCTGTAGTTGACTGGAACATCAGTATACTAAAAAAATCAACTCGGATTGATAGGTTGAGAACAGGGTGAGCGACAATTAACAGAGGATATTTCTATTGTAAATTTTGGAAATCAATGCGTGACAGAAAGTCAAATCCAACAGCACATAATCCGATTTAAGTATGGCATATAAATTCAAATGAAAAAGTAAGGCTCACTTGGCTCCCGAGGTCTATCTAACATAGGTTCCAAGATCCATCCTATTTGCTTCTCTAATTTGACTTCAGTGATCCAGCCAATCATTAATCTCATTTTGCTGCTCTTCCAAGAAAAATGGTCCTTGATTTGGCTCCTTGTTCTTCTAAGAAAATCAATCTTGTCTTTAAAATACGACCGTGAACAGCCTGACTCCAGCTGGTCTCTTTCGTCCTTTATGCAAGAAGAGCAAACCAGATATTGCCTTCGCACGAGAGCGCATGGGGGACAGCCAGTAAGAACAGATGGGCACATGGAAAGAGGAAAAGCAAAAAATCAGGCTAAATTCGAAACCCCTTGAACCGGGATTGAAAACAACTGGTTTTTATATCTCCCTTTCGCTCCAAGAGAATTACAATGGTAGCCTTTTAAATTACCAGAAGACACTAAATTTGGAGAGTTTCGCTCCCTTTTTGGGGCCGATGCGCAGCGTAGCAAGGTTCTGGACAGTCAGCTTTGTTGAGCCCAGTTGAATCTCTCAAGAATTTTTTTATTATCTCATGTAAAGGAATGTGCTTCAGTTGTGGGTGGTGTTATTAGGAGGCGGACCGATGAGCGAGCTTCGCCTTGAGGTCGTCTAAATTCTTGAAGATTTTTTATTCTTCAAGGAATGAGAAGACCAAACATTTATCAATGAATTTACGCTGCAAGAGAACTCAAGAGCGAAGTTGTGGGTCATTACACTGTAATGACCATCCTGGCTCCGTTGATTTATCCAAATTTCATATACAACATGGTTCCCAAAGGGGGTGGCTGGAGTAGCTCAATGAGGTCGTCTAGGAGGTGTGCCAAGCTTCGCCTTTCAAACTTCTGATGTTACAAGAAAAAAACTGTACATAGATTTCAAAACTATGCATTTTTTAGTATCATTTCGAAATGACTATGTTAGTCGGACGAATAGGGCAACATTTGCGGTCGTCTTCAAACATGTTAACGTGACCTCATATCCCATCCATGCGCCGAAGGGCTGTCATTCTTGAGGAACGATCAACCTTTTATGGCGTGCAAGTAACTGCCACAGATGCCGTGCCAAAGTCAGGGTCAACTTTGCGGCGTAGATGCGAAAGGTGAGTCTGAGGCTCAGGCTGTTCAGTGGCTTCACCTTCGAATTTTCACTGAGACCTGATCTGAAGCCGAAGCTTCCCACTTACCCGTATGCCCGACCTTGTCCAATCCTGTTTCCGTTTACATCTCTTCAATTTGACTCTCTATTACAGCTACCATTTGGAGTACCATACGCGGAAGGGCTATCAATCGCCCGGCGAGGGTGGACTCTCCCACAAGGTCCCGACCCGGGCAGGGCTCTGGTTCGGGCCACTCCGAAGCTCCGGCTCAGATCTAATGGCGTAATCCAGGCCTGTACGAAAGTGACAGTGATCCAGTTGAGTGGAACAAGACACAAATATACCGGCCATGTCAAAGGCCCCGATTGGCGTTGACCAGGTTCATTAAATGGAGATAGAGAGCCAACATGAGGGTCTCACTCCCTAGGAATGAATTCCCGGGAGATGAAGCCGACGTCAAAATCAACCATTTTTTTTTCCTATAGAAATCTATACTTTCGTCCCGGAAGCGGAGGAACGAGATGATTATTATATGGGGAGTTGTGCCGTATGCCGGGACATAACTTAGACGTCGACGTTTACTGAGCTAGACGTCGACGTTTACTGAGCTAGACGTCGACGACCTTCCATGTCTGCAACTATGAACTAGAGACGGTAGAGGACGCGGTACCTGACAAAGTCAGGGTCGACTATCAAGTCGTCAATGGGAAACGTTAAGTCTAAAGCTTCGCCTGTTCTGTTGTAGGCTTCACCCTCGAATTCTCACTGAGACCTGATCTGAAGCTCGAGCTTCCGACTTGCTCGTTTGCCCGACCTTGTCTAATCCTCTTTCCGTTTACATTACTTCTGTTTGATTCTCTCTTACAGCCACCATTTGGAGTACCATATGCCGAAGGGCTCTTAATCGACCGGCGAGGTAGGACTTACAATGGCCCAACCAGGCCGAGGCTCCGGTTCGGGCCACTCCGAAGCTTCGGTTCAGAATTAATGGTGTATTCCAGGCCTGTACGAAAGTTACAATGATCCAGTAGAGTGGGAGAAGATTCCTGATATACTTACCCTGTCCAAGGCCCCGACTGACGTTGAACTGTTTTCAATAAATGGAACTATTGTGGGAGCATGAGGGTCGCACTCTCCATGGATGACTCCCGGACATGAAGCTGACGTTAAAACCGACCTTCATTTTTTCTTGTCGAAATCTATGCTTCCGTCCGGGAAACTAAAGGAGGAGATTGGGATTATATGAGGAGTTGTGCCGTATGCCGAAACGTAACTTGACGTTTACTGAGCTGGACGTCAGCAATCTTCCCTGTCTGCAACTGTGAAATACAGGTGGTGGTGAACGCCGCACCTGACAAAGTCTGGGTCGGCATTGGAGTCGTCGATCGGAAACGGTAAGTCTGAAACTTACCGGTAATTTTCACTGAGACCTGATCTGAAGCTCGAGCTTCCGACTTGCCCGTATGCCCGATCTTGTCTAGTCCTCTTTCCGTTTACATCACTTCTGTTTGACTCTCTCTCTTACAGCCACCATTTGGAGTACCATACGCCGAAAGTCTATCAGTCAGCCGGCCTGGTAGGACTTATCCATAAGGGCCTAACCCAGCCGAGGCTCTGGTTCGGGCCACTCCGAAGCTCCTGCTTAGCTCTAAGAGCGTAATCCAAGCCTATACGAAAGTGACAATGGGAGAAGACTCCAGGCATGCTGACCCTGTCAAAGGCCCCGGATTGACGTTGACCTGGTTTAATAAATGGAGATAGAGAGGGAACATGAGAGTCGCGCTCCTGATGAATGATCTGCCGGACATGAAGCCGACGTCAAAACCAACCTTCATTTTCTTTTCCAAACCTATACTTCTGTCCCGGAAACTGAGGAACGTGATTATTATTATATGAGTTGTGCCGTATGCCAGGACGTAACTTGACGTTTACTGAGCTGGACGTCGGAGATCTTCCCTGTCTGCAACTGTGAAATAGAGACGGTGGAGAACGCAGCACCTTCCACCTCCCCGGCCCCCTTCTCCCTCGTCTCTGCGTGTAGAGCCTGCTAAGTTTCACCGTCGTATGGGATGAAAGGAAAAATGAGCTTCCCTCATTTCAAGCCGTGGAAGGGTTGTTTACAGCCACCTTCGCCACTCTTCTTGTTTCTCTTCTTCTGCGTCTTCTCATCATTTGCGACCCGGGTGGTTCAAGCCCAGACTCAGAAAGGTAACATAGCTCCCTACTCTTCTGCTTCATCCTGCTTCCCTCCCTTGTGGTTCCTCAGACTGGACCCTCACTTTTGTAAAACAATGGCACTCTAAATTGATATGTTGAAGGCGTTGCAGGCTTCATAAGCGTCGATTGCGGCTTCGCAGATGGCTCGGAATATCAAGACGACGAAACAGGAGTAACATACATTGGCGACTCGCAATTCATCGACACAGGGGAGAACCATATCGTCCCAGTCAACTCATCTTCGCGTCCATATCGAACCCTCCGCAGCTTCCCCAACGGGACTCGGAACTGTTATACGCTGTCCCCGGTGCAATCCGGCGACAGGTACCTTATTCGAGCCGGATTCCTCTATGGCAACTACGATGGCCGGGGTTCTCCCCCCATCTTCGATCTCCACATCGGGGTCAATTTCTGGACCACCGTCGAACTGGAATCCGACAGCCCTAGTACTTCAGAGATCATCATTGTGGCACCCGCGGATCTTATACGGGTGTGTCCTGTCAACACGGGCAAAGGCACACCCTTCATATCCACGCTCGAGTTGAGGCCTCTCCTTCATTTCATGTATCCTCTCGCAAACGCATCTCAATCTTTGGTCAACCGTCTGCGCTGGAACTATGGAATGGCGAACAGACTAAGGTGGCTATACTTTAAAACAATCTGTCTCCACTATTTGCTGATCATTTCTTGTTCCCACTCCGCTTCTTTGCCAGAGATTGCTTTGATTATTGAATCACCAAATATTATGAAACCAAGTCAAGGCATTATACTCTCTTTCCGGAGGGCGATGCCAGCTGGAAACTCAGAACAGGTCAATGGGGCACCAACGATAAGAGAAGGGCTGTGTAGTAGGCTTTTAAGCTGGGTATGGTAAATGCCGGATGAGGCAAGCCCATTGGTACTGTATCTTGGTTGAGTATAAACCACGGGTACTTAAAATAAATGGGACATCTTTCTTGCAACGTTCTACTGCAAACACAGGCGATAACAAATAGAGATGACGATGCATTTTTTTTCTCTTGAAGGTTTCCGGATGACCCTTACGACCGCTTCTGGGACGGTGTCGCCACAAATTTCTTTACATTGAACACCTCCAACGAAGTTGTGGCAACAGAAGGAGATGCTTTTCAAGTTCCCTCTCCTGTTTTAAGATCGGCCATCTCTGAATCACGCACCAAATTTCATCTAGATAGCTGGCAAGACATTGGAACCGTCGGCGACAAGATATTTATTGTCATGCACTTTGCAGAGCTACAGAAGCTCAACACAGCCAACGAGTCAAGAAGATTGAATATCTATGTGGTAGATGGTACCGTTTTGTTGTTCCCGGATTACAGGCCCCCTTACTTAAGGGTAGATCATAAAGAGATCGTCGATGATCAGCTTTCGATATCAAGAGTTTACAACATCTCTATCCGTCCCACAAGCTCGTCCACTCTATCTTACATCATCAATGCGCTTGAGAGTTTTGTAGTGAGGAAAATGAACGAGTCACAAACTGACGGTCGTGATGGTAAGACATCGTCTGGTTGCCCTTTGCCCTCTCCTATTTCACATTCACGACATAGCTGTTGCTATGCTCACTACTATTTTATCAACTTCTACTGCATCGTCGTACACCGACCTAGAATTCATCAACATTAGGGGTTCCATGCGCTGAAAATTTGTCAAGTGCTGCTGTCTCGTTGCCCTTTATTATATTTCGTTCTGAGTGTGTTGCTCATTTATATCAAAACATCTGAGATGGTATGTACTTTGTGTATCAGTTGCTGCCATTGACGAAATTAAAAGAGTATTAAGGCTTGTCAGAAATTGGGAGGTCGACCCATGTTCTCCAAGAGAATATATTTGGGATGGAGTCAATTGTACCTACTCTGAAGACTCTAGATCCCTGAGGATTACTTCTTTGTGAGTGCAGTTCATAAAAAACCAAACGTGTGGAGGAAAAAAATTAGAAGGGAAATGGTAGAAGCTTATTCATAGATGCATGATTGCTCACATGGTTCATAATTTGAATTGTGCAGGAACTTATCATCAAGCGGTTTGGACGGCCAAATTCCTAGTTCGATTGGTAACCTGACAGCTCTTACAACGTTGTAAGCTATGGTTTCCATGATTATTAGTGCTTGAGAACAAATAATAAAATGCTTTCTTCATATTTATCCATCATACTTGACATATAAATCATAATAAAGATGCTACAAAAAGTTTTATTCAAGTTTCCTTTCTTCGGTCACCAGCTATATATGGTAAATTGTAACAACTATTAAAACCTACCCACTTTCAGAGATTTTTCAGATAACAATTTGACAGGGCCAGTACCGGATATTTTGGGAGAGTTACCGTCACTTCGATTCATGTAAGTTTCCTTTCTAGCTTTATCCAATACTAGTTAACCACTCTGATGCTTGAGATTCTCTTAAGGTAAAGTTTATGTGATCGTGTAGAAACTTGTCTGGAAACAAAGCCATCGGGGTCATTCCTCAAAATCTTTGTGAGAAGATGTCCAAAGGTTCTCTTTCCTTCAGGTTAGTAAACCCACCAGACAATGAAAATGGTGTGCATTATGCGTAAATTCTGTCATCATAATATACAAAAAAACTGAATAATGAGGTATAATTATAGTCTTATTTTTTTTCAGCATATGAATACAATGATTGAACAGCTCCTGTAAAATGAAGATGATGACCGGAGATCTTAATGACACGAAAGCTAAAATATTATAATAATTTATAACACATCTAGTAAAAAAACTTTAAGAGATTGTGTCTTTTTTTAGGTTTCACACAAGTACATTTAGTGGCTAAAATGTAGTATGAATATAATTTCTTTCAGATGTATTCTTCAGTGATAATCCTTTCTTGCTGACAGTATGAATGGTGAGCTGAAGCAATGCAAGAATTCTAACACCAACAATAAGAAGGCTGTCATTCCTGTGACAATAACAGCCTCAATAATCATTACAATTTTATTTGTTGTATCCTTTTGGATAATCCGAAGGAAGCTAAAATCTCATTCTTCTGCAGGTACATTGCATATACTTTTCTTTTTGTATATAAATGTTCACAACACTAAACCTGTCCAAATAATGAAGAAATGTTTTCATTGTTTATGATATTTAAATTTTTTAGGTGTCTTGAATAAAAACAACTACAGTAGAAGTACTGCAATGGATGGCAATGGCTGGAAAAGGGAAAGTGTGCAATATACATATGAAGAAATTAGACAAATTACCCAAAACTTCCAACAGCAGATTGGTAAGGGGGGATTTGGGATTGTTTATCTTGGTCACTTGAGAGATGGAACTATGGTTGCAGTAAAAGTTCTTTCTTCATCATCTTCACAAGGATCTAAAGAATTTGAAGCAGAGGTACAATTAAGTATTCAATATATCAATATTAAAAAATGATTTTTTGTCTAGTTACATGATGTAGAGTCCATCATTATATTAAACTCACATTTTAAGTGACAAGATGCTCATATTTCAGGTTCAATTATTGGCAAGGGTTCACCACAAAAACTTGGTATGCTTATTGGGGTATTGTGATGATGTAGAACATTTATCTCTTGTTTATGAATATATGGATAATAAAACCCTCCGAGATCATCTATCAGGTTTGGCTATACAAAATTACCTAATTCTCAAATTTTGATGAAATAAATAGATGTTCTTTCATAACATGAGTATTTCTCATCTATACTTTCAATGCATCATCAACATAGGAAACCACTAAAATAGCTGCCATTGCTCTTTTAGGTGAAATTTACGATGGTGTTTTGTTAAATTGGAACCAAAGAGTGAATATAGCACTTCAAGCTGCACAAGGTACTTTTGTCCTTAAAAATTTGACAAAACTATTCACCTAAGCTATAAGATAAAGTTTGATATAACCAAAAGTTTTAAAAAAATTGCAGGGCTAGATTATCTACATAATGGATGTAGACCACCTATTGTTCATAGAGATATAAAGAGTAGTAACATTCTCTTAAATTGTGAGCTTGTTGCAAAGATAGCTGACTTTGGACTATCAAGAGCATTCAATAATGATAGTGCTACACACATAACAACTGGGTTAGCTGGTACTCCAGGGTATCTTGATCCTGAGTAAGTATACCTCTTTATTGTTGTTCTTCTTAATTGTCTCAATTAAATACACATTTATTTTATAAATTAATGGATAAAATAATAAGAAACAGTTATCAAGATTAATGTTCTCTTTATTGTTGCAGGTATTATCAAGAGAATAGGCTAAATGAGAAAAGTGATGTATATAGTTTTGGAATTGTTCTTTTGGAGATTATAACTGGTCAACTACCATATCAAAAGTCCATAGAGAGGACACATATTGTTAGATGGGTTCATTCAAAAGTTGAGAGAGGTGATATCATGAGTATTATTGACCCTAAGTTACAAGGAGAGTTCAACATCAATATGGCATGGAAAATAGTAGAAATAGCAATGTCATGTGCGACAACAACTTCAGAAGAAAGGATAACAATGAGTAATGCCGTAACACAATTGATGGAATGTGTAGAGGTGAATGAATCACACAGTGTGCTTGGAAGTGTTAATTCCTCAATGCAAAGGATGAATGACACATTACATTCTATATCAACTACTCCACTAACTTCATTGGCTAGGTAGCTTCTTATGGGTGTGAGTGAGTACTGATTTAGAAGATTATATGAAGATTGGAATTTTAAACCAACAATTTGAAGTTTGTCTATAACTTTAAATTTAGCTTAGACTGGTTAGAGTTATCAAAAGAAGTACTTGTTCAAAACTATGTTGTTAGACCTCAATGATTTATGAGCATTTGAAGAAATGAATGTTTTAAGAATATATTAAATGTACCTTTTTGTCATCATTACTTCTCTATAAATATATGATAGAATATTGGTCTTCTAGAGAGTTCCATACTTGTTTAGTTTGTCATAATGATACTCATCATTAGTGCCATTCCTCCTTACATCAATTAATGCTGTTGTTTTACCCTTTTTTTAATAAGTGCATATTATTCATCCCTAGTGTTACATCAAAGATAAGAAATGACTTAAGGTTCCTTATTTCCTATATAACAATGTTATTGAAATGAGTATTCAAAAGACTTCTATGATTTTTTTTTCAAAAGGTCAATTATTGGTGTCGATTTTTTGTAAAGAGCAAGAGTATTTGAAAAAACTTTATGGGACACATGTATTCCGCAACATATTTTTTAGATCTATGGGTTAATGAGAACTCTTGCAACAACTTGCCAAGCCTTTGGACTCCCATGTATAGAATTCGAAATTGAAAATTTGATTGTGGCCAAAGTCATATTCAGTCTCTATGTCAATGTAGAAAACAGAGATATGGGCTATATTTAGCTTAACTAGGTAAGATAGACATGCTGATGTTTTTATCGAGACTTTACCCTCTTCATTTAAATCTCTACTTTCCCTTGCCGATAGATCTATGAAACATTTCACATGGGAGATGTCAGAGTGCTGAATATGGCCACATTAAGTGGGGCTATGTAACTCAAGAGTGAGGACAGCATCCTCTGGGGCCCAAGGTTACATACTTGATTCTTGAGATGTCGAATGAGGAAGCCTACATCGTCATGCACTTTGCAAATGTCAAAAGAGGTTCAATGTAAATGATACAAAGATAATCAACATCTATGATAAGAAACACCCAGCTTCTAGACAAGGATTACAGGCCTCCATACATGGAAGCAGTTCAAGCATAGTATCGCCACTATGCTCTCTTGGTGGGAACCCTAGAGAGAAATTCTATGTCTACTGATCTGTGCCCCTCCTTGGGTTCTAAGGATGGTAATATTTCATAGAAATATGGTTCACCTCCTTGGGGGCCCCTGATTTCTAGTGGTCGCAAAAAGACAAGTGCGAGAAATATAACAGCCAGGGCGAGTCGACAATGTGACACTGAGGCCTCAATATGTGACTTTGTTGCACAAGATTCAGCCCAGTTTAAAGATTTTGATGCCTATGGTTGTGCTACTATTTGCTAAAATCTGATCATGTCGGTAGATATTAATACCTCTTAAATCTAGGTACGTATCAAGTCATTGGATTTTAACCCCTTAAATGTAGGTAAGTTTAGTTAATTGCTAGAAATCAAATTTTTGATCAGCATCTTGGTTGCACTACTATTTGCTCAAATCTGATCATGTTCGATATTAATACCCCTTAAATCTAGGTAAGTATCAAGTCATTGGATTTTAATACCTCTTAAATTGTAGGTAAGTTCAGTTCATTGTTGGAAATCAAATGTACATTCAACATCTTGGTTGCCCTACTATTTGCTAAAATCAGATCATGTCATTGGATATTAATGCCCCTTAAATCTAGGTAAGTATCAAGTCATTGAATTTTAATACCCCTTAAATATAGGTAGTTAAGTTCATTGTCGAAAATCAAATTTACAATCAGCATCTTGGTTGTGTTATTATTTCCTAAAAATTTGATCATGTCATTAGATATTAATACCCCTTAAATCTAGGCTAGTATCAAGAATTGGATTTTGATGCCTATGGTTGTGCTACTAGTTGCTAAAATGCGATCATGTCATTGAATATTAATACACCTTAAATTAAGGTAAATATAAAGTCATTGGATTTTAATAGCCCTTAAATGTAGGTAAGTTAATTTCACTGTTAGAAATCAAATTTACAATCAGCATCTTGGTTGTGCTATTATTTGCTAAAAATCTGATCATGTCATTGGATATTAATACCCCTTAAATCTAGGTTAGTATCAACTAAGTAATTGGATTTTGATGCCTAAGGTTTTGCTACTATTTGCTAAAATCCAATTGTGACATTAGATATAAATACCCCTTAAATCGAGGTAAATATCAAGTCATTGGATTTAACACCCCTTAAATGTAGGTAAGTTTAGTTTATTGTCAGAAATTAAATTTGCAATCACTAATTTAGTGAAAAGGAAAACTTTTGGTTAATATCTCCAGACAACAAAACTAGTCTCTTAAAAATATTGTCAATAGGTATATGATAAGTCTTCATTGTCAATAGCTAATAATTAATTAATAAATTAATTTAAATGTTAATGTATGATAAATAAACTTATATTTATGTTTAACTGTGAAAAGTAGTTTTTAGTTGGTTAATATTAAATTTTGACTAATTATATAATTTTATGTAAATTTATATAATTTTTATAATCTTATTTTTGAGATAAACAAAGATAAATAAAATAAAAAGATAGAAAAGGAGGACTTGCTAACTACCTAGACCCACAAGTAGATTAGAAGTATAGTCAAAAGCTGCGAGCAAGGGGCTAGATTGGCTAAAGACTAGTAGGGGAACACATGTGCATCACTCCTCTTTTATGTCACTAGTTGCCAGTTAGGCATGGGGTAAAGAATAGTTGTGCACATGCAAAACTCGAGGGATAATAGATGTCATACTAAATTGGTGTCACACCTCTTGCAAGGTTTTCAATAATTTTAATGTCTAAAATATCTTTCTTTATGAGAAGTAGATACCTTTGTGATGTCACATTATAATGATATTTGCATACTTATTTCACTATATCTCATGTAGGTGGGCAACTAGCAAGGATTTGAATCTAACTAGAACAAGAACTCATTTTTATTTGATTAAATTCTAATTTTCTTATAGATTGTCTATCAATGATTAGGTCATTAGAATCATTCAATAATCAGTGAAAATCTCATCAACATGATTTGTGAAACATTATTACTAAAATTTCTAAATGTTTCTAGTTAAAAGTATCATGAATTGATTAAGTAAATTATTTTCAATTGATTGATGAATAAGTCATTGTCAAGAAGAGGATCATTTATTGAGAGATGAGTCTTCACCTCTTAAGAGTATACTACATGGGATGAAAAGCCTCTTGCTATGTAGACCTAAGGATTTAGCTCCCTAAGACGTGTTCCATCTCCATCCAACTTATCTATCTAGTGATAGTCACTGAAGATTTGCAAAGTCACTATGTTCCTACTCTACTAAGTGATAATTGTCAGAGATAACTCATTGACCCACTTCATTAATTTCTAAACTTCACAAAAAGATCTCAAGATTGCCTACGTTGTCCTTATCTAAAGAAAATCTTTGAGGCTATAGACATTACATATAAGTCCTCTCGAACACTCAAAGTTCTCATGCATTGTTGTTGTGACATTGAAACTCTGTTTTATCATTTTTAATTAATTTAATTTTTACTATCATTTTCTAGACTTCGAAAAGAGATTCAGCAAACACCCAAGTCATCCATGTCCAAGAAGAGTCTTTGGTGTTATGGATATCATTTGATAATCCTCTTAAATACATAAAATTCAGATGATTAATGTCATGTGACCAAAACTCTACATTTCCTACTTTAAACTTATGTTTTACTTAATTCAAAGATATTTTACATGATTTAAAATTTTAAAAACTTTCTTCATTCAATTATAATTCTTCTAACTTTTCTAGATTTTAATTTGACCAATTAAATCATCTAAAATCACTTACATAAGATTAACTAAGTGGAATTTTTTTTCTACCCCATTTGTGTTCATCAAGGTGATGATGTCATCTTGATGTCCACACTCTTATTTTTCGTTTTTTACAAATTTTAAATATATTTTATATTCATCATTTTGTCCAAAAATCATAAAAAGTCAGTCTTTTAAAAGAATTTTGAAACATTACCTGATATTGACTTACATCCCTATGTTCAACTTTAAAATTTTCATTATTTTTAGAAGCTTTTATTGAGTTATAGTTGATTTATTTGTTTTGAAAAAATTCTAAAAATTCAAAAATTATTTTTTTTATTTTATAAGCTTTAAATTTATGTGATTTATTATATAATGATTAGGTTATGTCAACATCTAATGATTCTTTTAAGATATTTTATTTGTAAACAATTGGTTCTTTGTAGCTCCCCCAAACAAGAATAGAACAACTGTAGACAAGCAGATTATTTTTTTCCCCATGAAAGGTATGCCATTCTTGCTCTATAATATCAGAAGAAAATAAATTTCTCCAATATGATGACCTTTAGGTTTTATTCAAGGATGTACTTTGAAAAATTTTGAGAAAGGGCATTATTTGTAAGCATATAATAAATGACACACTTTGAGAATTCAATGTTCTGCACAAATAAGAAGCAATATATGTACTTCATTCTTTTGACAAGGGTAACACCTAACATACCTATGGATTTATGCTGCTGCAGATCTCGAGGGGAAGAGGTGGGGTATTGTCTCAAGTAATTACCATCTTGGCCACCGTGATTCGCTGAAATTTTAGGAACAACATGGGCCTGAAGGAGTGCATTGGAGCAGCTCAATTTAGTGTCTAGATGCACCAAACTAGAGCTTGTAAACTTTAGACGTGACAAAAAAATGTCATACGTACTACGTAAGTAAAACATTATTCTTTAATACTATTTTGAAGATGACTACATTGGCCACACAAATTGGGCAATTCACCTATCACCTTCAGGCCTCTAAGGATGACTATGTTGACTTCATATCTATTAAAGCTAAATCTTTATGTTTTAATTAGTTTTGTTATTTTATTTTATTTTTTTAACTTGCAAAATAAATATAGGATATTTTGTTAATTTTACAAGTCCAAAGTTAAAATCATTTGTGTGATTTTAGATTATTTAATAATATAAAAGAATAAAATATAAAAACATGTCCTACTCACCGGCAAGCCAACACTCAATAGTTGACTTGAAGGGGCATTACAGTCAAGTGGGTAGACCTAAACTGGGGGACCCACGAG
The DNA here is from genome assembly GCA_902729315.2 of Spirodela intermedia. NCBI lineage: Eukaryota > Viridiplantae > Streptophyta > Magnoliopsida > Alismatales > Araceae > Spirodela > Spirodela intermedia. The sequence continues at coordinate 6,867,755 of LR746273.1, forward strand.
CTGGGCTCGAGTGGCAAAAGACTTGCTTTGCTCATGTGTTCATCACTGTCCTTTCATGTTTGAGTGGCCAACCAGTTGTGGGGCAAAGAGCATCAATACACATGTACGTGCACGAAGGTAGACCACCTTTTTACCTTCTCTCAAGATGGTCTTGGACATTATTTTATTTCAAGAGAAGGGATCTCTATTTAGAGAGTGTAGCTTTGATTTATATTCAGCTCATGCACCAAAATATTTTCGATGTGAGACTAAACCTTCTCATTCGTTTCAGTGCAGCCTTTTGGAGCATGATGCAATTTAGTAGTATTCAACGAGCCACATCATTGAATTAGCTAGATCCTATAGTGGGCGAGCTGCCACAATACTAGATGCATAAAGTGATCCATCAGCAATTCGCAAATCTGATGCCACTCAGCACACACATGGCTTTAAAGGATGATCCAACGACTAAGGAGTCACCACGGTACTAGGCATTTGAGTTCCTAATCAACAGTAGTTTGTGACAGGTCAATCTTGCCTCGCTTAATGCACCATGTGATGAAACACATTGAGAACTTAAGTTCTCGCATGTATCACAAGGAATGATCAACATCTTATTGGATTGTGAATAACTACCAAAGAAGCTCTGTCAAAGTCAAGGTTAACTTTTTAATCATTGATGTGAAATTGTAGGTCTAAAGCTTGGGCTGTTCTATTCTAGGCTTGATCTTTGAAAAGTTTCCTACATGATTTGAAGGTTGCCCACTATCAAGGGTAGGCCTTTGGATGGTTACAATCTAGTTTGTTGTTTGACCTATTCTAACACTCTTCCATTTTCACTAATTCTATTCAACTCTCTTTTTAACGGCAGCCCATTGAAGTATTGATGTGACCTAATAATTATATATTAAATCACATAAATTTAAAATTTATAAGATTAGAAAACACTAATTTTCAGATTTTTTTTTGTAGAAATATTTTAATTTTAGATCAATAAATAGCTTCAAAATTTGTGAAAAATTTCAAAGTTGATCACATAAATGTAAGATAATATTATGTTGAATTTTATAATATCTCTTAAAGAATATAAATTAAAATCTTGTAAGAAAATTTTCTATAAATTTAGAGAAATATTGATATTTAATACGATGTTAGTGCCCAAAGAATAAGGATTCAAGTGAAAATAGAGTTCCACTTGGCAACTATGGCATCATTAATTTTAGAAACTTTGATTAATGAAATCAAGATATATTAATACCAAATGAATCATAATGGACTAAAGAAGAGTTTTGAAACTTCAATACAAGTAAAAATATCATTAATCTAAAGATTAACTGAGTTCAAATAAGAAAAATAGATTCTTGACGTTGTAATAGTAATTGTTGAAATTTTATATATTCAAAAGGTTCCAAGGGATGTCCACGATCTCAAAGGCTTTCCTTAGATGTGCGAGTCTTAAGCACTCCTTGAATTCTTGTGTGAAGTCTAAAGGGTAAAGGTCGATAGTGGTGAAGTGTTTTTTATGGCTATTGATGTGTTGTCGTGTTTAAATGCCCGTTGTCTAATAATATTTATAACTAAGACTTAATAATATATTAATATAGATGTAAGTCTCTAATCGAATATAAGGAGATGAATTAATTCATAGTGAAAAAGTAATTTAGGTTATATATATAGTGATTTTAATATTTTATCATTATTTAATAGAAATAATAAAATAGAAAGGTTAGGTGAAAAGAATAAAAGAAAAAGAAGTAGTGAAGGGAAGGCGGAAAGGAGAAAGAAGAGAGAGATCTCTGACAAAAAAAAGAGAAAGAGAGGAAAAAAGAGAAAGAGATCACACAAAAGAGGGAGAGATCTCACTAGAAGGAGAGAGGGAGATATATTGAGAGAGAGAGAGAGAGAGAAATCTCATGAGAGATAGAGAGAGCAAAAAGTTTCACGAGAAGGAGGGAGAGAGAGAAATAAGACCATAATGAAGGGAGAGAGAAACATGGTCAACCCATTTATTAGTAACCATTATTCTCAAATGAACGTATATTTGAGAATTCACAAACATGACATAAGGTCAACCTTGAATGTCTCCACCTCATTACTTCAATGCTCATTAATTAGTCTTTAATCTCACTAATTTCATCTTCAAAAATAAAAAAAATACTTGTTATTTGTGGAACACTAAGAACATGAATATTTCAAGATTGAACTATAAAAATCAATAGAAAATAAGTTAGATAGAATCTTAGCTTAATCTCATACGAGTTTCGAAGGATTTAGATAAGGAGCAAAGATCATTCTTCAATATTTGAATTAGTTCTCATCATTTTAGTTGTAACATATATGAAATAGAAATAACTTGTCATAAAATGTAAATAAATATTAAAAGCACATAAATAAATTCTGAAAAAATGATAGAAATCATTGCCCAAGTTATATTTTGCCTCCTAGGTAACTAGATATAGTGGTATGATTGCTTGGTTTTGTTCGAATGTGTTACATAATGTCAGAAGTTGTAGAAGTATTGTCTGGAAGCATTGTCTCATTCGTTAGAGAGATTCAACAAAGAGAAGGGTTGACCATGTTGCCACCATCATTTGAGGAGAGAAGAGAAGAATTGACCACTCACCGGAGGCCTTGAGTGTAGTTAGAGAAGGAAGCAATGAGCTTATCGATCACTAAAGGTATTGATTGAGCAAAAGGAGGAAATAATGATGCCTTCTTTGCAACTACTATCAGGTTTTTAGAGATAATCAATAATGTATATTTTACTAGATGATAATCAACTATTATCTTAATATACCTAATAATGATATGCATAAGAATTTAGGTTTTTGGTATTATGATGCTTTGTGTGTCACTAGGTCAGATGTGTTTGATCATGTAACATGTTGAGCAACTTAGGATTAATTAACCATGACTCATTACTAATCAAAACTTAAGTCCTTAATACCATGGGGATTCACTCACTATCAAACCATCCTTTTTAGTTATGTGCATGCTGAGTGATACAAGATTTGTGAACCACCAATTGATTGATTTACGCTTTAGGTATCATGGTGGTTCACTCACTAGGGATTTGACTTATCTAGTAACATAGCCTGTTGAAAGCGGCTTGATCAAATTGCCCTCATACACTGCATGAAACGTGAGAAAATTTAGTCCCACATCAAAAGTATTTGAGGGATTGAGCTGAATATATATATCAAAGTTAAGTTCTTAATGTAGAGATCCCTTGTCCCAAATAAAATAATGCTCAAGACTATTTTGGGAGAAGGTAATAGGTGGTCTGGTCTTGCACGCACATGTGTGTACGTTGCTCTTTGCTCCATGACTGATTGGCTTGGGACATGGTAGGGGAGCGACACGTGTGTGAAGTGAGTCTTTAGCCACTAGGGGGCAGCTCGTGGCTCCCCCAATCTAGGTCTGCCCACTCAAGTGCAATGCCCCTTTAGGTTAGTTTTTATATTTATTTTTATATTTTTCTAAAAATAAAAAATTATGTTATCTTTTAACTTTAGACTTCTACAATTAAAAATATATTTCTATATTTATTCTACAAGTTAACCAAAAAAAAACATAAAACTATTTAAATATAAAAAATCTAGCTTTAATAGCTATCATCTAGTAGAATGAAAGTTGATGAAAATAGTTCTTCAACAACTATCACTGGGTGGAGTGAAGATTGATGAAGATATAATGTATCTTACGAAGCTTAATCCTCAAGTCCAGATAGCAAGATTAAAATTTTTATTATACTGAAAATACTTTAAAGAGATACAAACAAATATCTCAGTGGATTCTTCTACTCTTGATGATGGCTTATTCGTCGACCAATAAAAAATATGATTTTCTCCTAAAGCTTCTATTTTTCTATCTCAATTCCTTGGTTAGCTGCTACTAATGATATTTTATTATCATTGATAAAAATTTTATCAATGATTGACTATCTTTGGTGGCTCTTTCTATTAACTATTTCTCTACAAAAAAATTGCATAGTCATAATAAAGGAAAATAAATTCTAGCATTAGTGGGTTTTGAACCTATATGGATCACTTGGCTGCTTAAGTAAAGGTAAGAAATATACAATTATACTCTTGAAATAATGAAAACATGAGAGTTCAACCTTCTCTTTATGTAGGGGTATTTTTGACATTATTTTGGCTGACAAGAATGCCCCACAGCTTAGTCCCACATTAGTTGTTTCAAGTTTGAGGTCAATATAAATCTGTACTAAGTTATCAATTGTCTTCTCCTTCAATTAAAATGGCCTAGACCACCTAGGGAGAAGAAATACTTGGTGGTCTACCCCCCATACAACACATGAGTGATGAGATCATTCCTTGCCCGACACACTAGTTTGGCCCTAAAAGAGGAGTGATGCATGTGTTCATAGGTTCTTAGTCACTAGAGCCCAGCTTATGGTTCTGCTCATTCTAGCTCCACCCACTTAAGCACATCCCTCTAGGTCGACTATTGAGTGTCAGCTAGCCAATAGGTTCCCCCCCCTTTTTAATATATATTTTTTATTTTATATCTTTACTTAACATTTACTTCAAAATATGGATATAAAAATTCTATAAAATCACATAATTAATCATAAAATCACATTACACAAAAGTATTTATTTCCTTTTAAGGTAAATATAAGATAATCATGAGCTAATACATCAAATCAAGTATTAATTAACTATTAACTCATGACAATTGATACTTATTAAATACTATATGTTGATAGACCATCAATTGACTGAGAAGGTAGGACTTTCTCAAAGGGCCCAACTCAGCTACTCTAGACCAGGCCACTTTAAAGATTTGACTCAAATCTACTGGTGTAGTTCAAGCTTGTATGAAAGTGACAATGATCTAGTAGAGTGAGAGAAGACAAGATATACTAATCCTGTCAAAGGCCACTGATTCACATTAACCTAGTTTAGTAAATGGAGATAGGACAAACAAAAGTAGATATTGGTTTTATGCACATTCCTTAACAACTCCTTTCTAACTTGAGTTGAGATGTCAACAACTAATATGGAAGTCAGCTGTTTAAATATTCAAAAATTATAAAGATGACATATGACTTCCAAGAGATGATTGGTAATGGAGGATTAAAGACTACTTACAATGGTTGCTCACTAGATGAAGCCCAAGTTATAGCAAATGTTTCACTAATTTAATTTGGAGGGAAGACTAGAAAACTAGTTTTTGAGTATCTTACAGCGAATCCAGACCACTGAGGACTTGAACTTAAACTATTTTTGTTATCTTTTGAGCTTAAGTTCATAGAAAAAGTATTTAACCTTGAATTATTGTAATAGTTAAATGCCTTATGTGTAAGGGATGGTATATTAGTCAACTTTTATCTGGTAATTTATCCAAAGTTTTTACATGAGTACACGATAAGTACTAAGTGATGATCCCTAGTGTGCTGATGAAAACACTGGTGCCTCGGGCTGTATGAATAATGGGGCCCTTTCAGGGGCTCCTCTCACCTAGAGTACATACAAGTACTTTCTCCATCTGGTTCAAATTTTATCTATAGTTGACTGCCACATGCAATTTAAATTTTCTATCTTCATTTTTGGTGGTTCAGATAAGTTAATCTCAATCTCTTTTTGCTTTTGAACGCAAAGCATAGCTCTTCATACCGACCTAGGGAGAGTATAAAATATTATTCCATAGTCTCCTAGCTTATATTATGAATAATTTATGAATTTTTTCTTCAACCAAATTAGCAGAGTAAATTTAGTTCTGCAATGGTTGCATGCCACCAATTTTTGTTGAGATATAAACTGTAGTAACATTCTTTTACTAAACTCGCGACCAAGTAGGTTGGATTTTTCTGATGTTATTCACAATAACTAACATTGTCGGTGCTCCAAGGTACTTGGATCAGGGAGTAGTTGCATTCTCTCACAGTCTTCTGAAATGTTTTATGAATGTTACCCTATTTAGGTGTCAGAATATATCCTAAACTATTTTCATAGATTGAGACTATGTGACGTAAAAGAATATGTTTTCATCCTTTGAGCCTAGAAGCCAGATTCATCCCGAAAGACAGATTTATTTCTCGAAGCTCACTGCATGGGAAAGGGAGTCTCGGAAGCTCACTCCCTGTGGTATCATTGCCGAGTACCTATATGGTGGCAAGATTTTGTGTACAAGATCGGAGTCCATGACCCAAGAACACTTTACAAGATGGTCAGTTGCTTTTCGTATCGAAAAACAAAGGGCGTAACAGCGAAATGGCTCGAGGCTGCCAGAATATACCTGTCCTGTCAGACGGCCACTTTGTGTTGTTTCCCTGTGAAGATCTACTTTAGCTACTTTTTTGATCGTCATCACCGTTCTTGATGGTTCCCTTGATTGATATCCAAACCCGTTACGAGCAAGCGAGAGAGTGAGAGCGAGAGAGAGAGAGAGAGAGAGAGAGAGAGAGAGAGAGAGAGAGAGAGAGAGAGAGAGAGAGAGAGAGAGAGAGAGAGAGAGAGAGAGAGAGAAAGAGAGAGACGGAGAGAGAGAGAGAGAGAGAGAGAGACGGAGAGAGAGAGAGAGCGAGAGAGAGGGACACAGAGAGAGACAGAGAAAGAGAGAGAGAGAGAGACATAGACAGAAAGAGAAGAGGGAGAGAGACGGAGAGAGCGAGAAGAGAGAGATAGATGGAGAGAGCGAGAAGAGAGAGATAGATGGAGAGAGAGAGAGGGAGAGAGAATGAGAGAGAGAGAGAGGGGGGAGAGGGAAAGAGAGAGAGAGAGAGAGGGGGGGAGAGAGAAAGAGAGAGGGGGGGAGAGAGAAAGAGAGAGAGAGACAGTGAGAGAGAGAGAGAGAGAGAATGGGGAGAGAGAAAGAGAGAGAGAGAGAGTGAGATGGAATGAGAGAAAGAGAGAGAGGGGAGAGAGAGAAAGAGAGAGAGAGAGGGGGAAGAGAAAGAGAGAGAGAGGGGGGGGGGAGAGAAAGAGAGAGAGAGAGACTGACAGAGAGGGAGTATGTACATTTGCGAAGGACATCAAACAGAGGTCTTAAACCAAAGAGAAATCAGCCAAAATTTGATGCTTTTACCAAGCTCTGTAGTCGTAATTTACACTTTTCAGCTTCGAGTACAGGCCTTACATCACACGTTACATCAATATCTAAACATTGGGCAATACTTAGATTACACGATGGGATCATCGTGCTAATATAATTTAATGTATATATGTCAGGCCTGCGAAGGAGGGCTTCGTCATAGTTGAAGATTCTGCATCATGTCGTAGAAGCTGTTCCTTTGAAAGATTATGGTTCTCAAAACAGCCAGTTCCCATGTTCACAGGCTGGCCGGGGCAGACACTGGTAGAGGAGTCTCGAGTGTGTTTACCTCCCGATGCAAGACCGCCTCCACGATGAACGTGGTCGCCGTCTGAAATGTCATCTTCCTGAAAGGCGACGTGCCAAAGTAGGTAGCGCCGGTCCTGTTCATCGGCCTAGAGCCGCCGTTGGTGATAAAGTCGGAAATCAGGGAGAGATGCTGGTTGTCCACCGATAATTTGTAGTGATCAAACACGCTCTTGACCTCGTTGACGATAGCCACCATCGCGGCCTCGACGCCATAGATTTAGAGGACGACGTTAGTGTCGTTCGATCTTATGGCCTTGATGTCCAGGTACTCATCCGGCTCCCAGAATGAGCGGAAGTTGACGCCCGCCGTATCGAGGGCGATTTTCTTCATGACCTTGTCCTCAATCACAGAGTACTGCTCGGTGGACTTCCAACCTCGATTATACATGCTTTATCGCTCCAATTCTTGCCCTACTGGTAGTTTTCCCAGCTGAAAATTATCCACCCGCTTCGGCAGACTCTGAACTTCGAGTGATCGAAGAATGTAGCGCGTACGGTTTCTCGGTATCTTCTTCTCCCGCGGTCTCTCCCGCTGCACCCTCTTCCGCGTAGACCTCGTCAACCTCCTGATCGATCTCGCTTCCAAAATCGCGAGGTTCATCTCCAATGTGCTCAACTCATGTTGCATTTCGCGCAAGAATAGGCTCTTCACCCTCATCGTCCTCATTGTCGACCTCATCCTTCTCCTGCAATTTCCTCTTTTGGGCATCGGTTCCTTGATCCCCCACGACATCGTCATCATCGTCATAATCACCGCTGGACTCATTGTCTCCCAGTTTCCCCCTCCAAAAAGCTTTCTTCCACCCACTGAGACAGACTAGATGCTCGAGATCTTGGATATGGTCTCCAGGTGCTTTTTTTATATCTAGCCCCAGGGCATGAGCAAAATCTAATTCAGACCCGTCTTAGAGTACTCCAGTGCTATGCCCGAGTCAGGAAAGTGCTTCTGGGGAAAGTAAAGCTTTCCGCTTAATTTCTAGACAGTGCCCACCTTCTGCATCACGCAGAAGGGCACAACACGGACGTCCATACTCTAACTCATCACGCAGAAGGACAGTTGATGTCAAGCAACAGCCAGAGAATAATCAGGATAACCTGTACAGTTGATGTCCCCAGAAAGTCGCCAAGAATCAACGTACACAATGTAAGCCAAAGTTGATTTCAGCCTATGAATAGGATGTTGATACGATCAAACCCGTTCTCTAGGGACTATGAATAGCAGGACTACATGCTGGTAGATCTAGACGAGAACTTGATCCGATAGAGCTCAGACTCACCAAAACGAGGGCTGATAAGGGATAAGGGAGACAATAGAACCCCACGGTGCCCTTACTGCCCGAGGAATGGGAAAGGGTTCTAGAAGTTTCCTGGCCTCTCCGGTAATACTTAGAGAAGATAAGGAATCTATATGACAATAACCAATGTCAACAACTCATAGCGTTGTAAAAAAGACAAAAAAATAGCTGTTTTAGAGTTATATTTTCTTCATTAGCCCATGTACTAAGTGCATTATATATTGGTTAAATAAAAGATAAATATAGCTTTAAATGTGTTCTTCAAGTTCCTCTTAAAATAATTTAGCTAAAGCCCCCCCCAGATGGAACCGCAGGGGAGAACGTGGGGGAAGCACGCGCCATCGCCTGTCGTGCGGTCCACCCAGCCAACCGATCTGCCCTCCAACGTCGCCGACTTGGGTCTTGCCCCCTCTAAATCCTTTTTGTACGTATCCAATATCCCGTGCGTACCGTATCGCTGACCTAGGTCTTGCTTCCCGTGCGTACTCTACTGCCATGCGCCTTGTGGCGCGGTGCGGTCGTGCGCCCAAAAGAATGTGCACGCGGCATTCTCCGTGCGTCCTGCTACGTACCCTACTGTCGCCTATCCAGTCAATGCTTCAGAATCTGTTAATTCGACTCCGTTTTTCTCCGCATCGGCTGGTCTCCTCATATGCAAAGTAAGCGGAAACACGCGTAACTGGGGAATTCACCGAGTAAAAGTGTCTGATGGAAGAAGGCCTAAGAAAGGATCTGCAGGGCCTCCTCCCCCACCCCCCCTTCGCGCCGCCCCTTCCTCCTTCTCCCCACCTCTTCCCTTGATTCACACGTGAACGGGTCATATCCTACCACGTAAATGCCTCCTAGTTTACGAGGTTTTCAGCTAATGGGCCAATGTAGGCCTCCGTTGAAGGATTTTGGGCCGCTTGTAAACATGGGCTATGATTCTCCTTTTTGCTGCGTAACGGTCCAAGAGTTTTACCTCGTGGACGAATGGTAGTCGACCATGAGTCCTAGTAATACACTCAGGGGACGACAGCTATAATTAATGGGCTGAGGAGTTGCTGGATCAAATCGCAAAGATGGCCTGATAGGGATTTGGTGGATGAATTTTGGAATATGGGTCGGGCTTCCCTGATTTCTGAAGGGGGGCTGAGGTTTTGGTGCTTTAGAATCACTCATATGTTTATATCGTAAATATGATGCATAATCATACTTGTCGTTAATGTCACAAATGAGTCCAGTATATCAGAGTTCTTTTATTCAGAAATAAAATTCACATGATGCTGGTTTTGTTAAATGTTTTAACTTAAAATAAAAACACCTATAGAATTATTAAATTAAGAAGGACAGACCACCTGTTCACGTTGTTGGCTTTGCAAGAAAGATTAATTTTTACGATGAAAAAAGGGATATAAGGGAAAATCATTAATATAAAAAATAATATGATTATATTAAAAAATAGTCTAAATCATAGCAAACTCAACGGTAGAATTAATAAATTTACATCGTAAGCTAAATTAAATATCAAGTTTGTGCTTGAAAATGTTTACATTGCTTGACCATCGTGTATAGGGTTTATTTTATAGTCTACCAAAAATTTATTGACAGGATTTTGCGTCTTCTTTTTTACAAGTAAGAGTAGGTGTACATGTCCACGCAAAAGTCAAAACAACTTGTTAAGTGCGACCATGAGCGCATGCCACAATCTTGAGAAAAATGATATCTTATTATTACATTAACATTGAATTATTCTGAATAATCAAGAAAAATAGAAAATATAAAAGGAATTCCTTTAAAGAGGTGTAGGCCAAGTAACTTGTGGAGTTAAGCAGTGCTTGAAAATGTCCATGTCTGACTATGGAATCTGTTCATCTCCATAGCCTGTCGTATTGTTCTAGAAAAGTTGACTGTTTCTATGTCATTTTCATCTCAGCCATGTATACATTTATAACGATAAATATCCGAAAAAATTGACATGAACCAATCGGTTGAGAGCAGCGCGAGCAACACTTTGTGAAGGGTATTTCTCTATAATCTCCCCTAAAAGATAAGGGCTTCAGTTGTGGGTGGTGCGTATAAAGAATTTAACAGCGGATGAGAGGTTGGTCCGTGAGCCAGCTCACAGGAGCCTTGAACAATTTCTTTGCCTGAATCTAGTCTGATCGTCGATAGTTTTTTCTTCAGGCACCGAGAAGACCTAACATTAATCGATAGATTTGAGTTGCCGGAGAACGTGAGGGCTTAGTGTGGGTTATGACAGGTACTGTGACCTCCGTGGCCGCGTTGATTTATCGAGATTTCAGGAGTAACATGGGCCTCAACAAGGAATGGCCCGAAGCAGCTCACCTTGGCGTCTAGATCTACAATGCCACAACGTTCAAACGTCAAATGTTAAGAGAAAAAAATATGATATATATTAGTGACTAACTATTTATATTGTAGTTTCTTTCGAAGATGTCTACACTGGTCGGACGAATAGGCCAATGTTGCCGTCGTCTTTAGACATATAACGTTAACGTCCGATCCTAACCACCCACCGAACCACTTGTCTGGGTCAACGATGGAGTCGCCGATAAGAAACGATTGGTTTGAAGCTTGGACTATCCTGTTCTAGGCTTGGTCTGTGACTTTTCACCGAGATTTAATTTGGGGCCCCGCCTGCTCGCTGTTCCGGCTGGGTCATGGATTTGATACGCTCTGGCCCCTATGCCCAACCTATTCTAGCCCTCTTTCCATCCACATCAATTCGAAACTTTTGTCGGCCGAATAGGGGATCTTTCCATCTACACGAACACTGCCTACCGGCAAGGCTGTTACACCACCGCGCGGCTATATCATGGGCTAAGAATTGTCAGCATTTTATGGCGTGACAGTAACTGGTAGACGAACAATGTGAAAACCTTGCAGAGTTCCTGTTTCTCGATGAGTCACAAAAAGTCTTGAAGTTCTGGCCTTTTGCTTTCTTGATTTGACCTGTTTTTATTTTCTAGTTGGATATGTTCTGAGACTTGGGCCCGGCAGAAAATGGTTTGGGGTAAGTCCCGGCGTTGCCAGGGTCTGGCTTACAAGTCCACCGACCTGACACTCTTTCCCTTCCATCATTTCCCCGCTATTTCTCTCTCTCTCTCTTTGCGATAAATGGGTTAAAGGGGAAACTTAATACCGCCCAACCTTGCCCTTTCATCTCACCCTTCCATGAAAAATTAACTCATGTTTGCTTGTAATTAGGTGCGTCCATTGACGCCAACAACATTTTCCTAAATGTACCTCCTAGCAGTATCTGAAACAAATTAAGACGGCACCTATAATGCAGACCCCAACTTGGCTTTATTAGATAAAAGTAGAGCGGGAACATTCCTGGTAACAGTCGATATGGATGGTTTCCCTCAAGTGAAGGGGACATCTTGGTAAACGTTTCCAAAGTATTTTCTAAATTTTTGTGCCTCCATCTAGCAGTGAGGAGGGCTGAGTCTGAGGTCAAACCCACCAGTCTCCATAACCTGTTTAGTTAAGGATTAACTTGTGATGACTTTCTTGCTGTTAGTATGAAATCATGAAATTGATATACGTATTCGAACTTGAATATAATACTAATTGATTAAATGATATTGAAGAATTACGCTTAGTCAAATATCCATCTAAGGTCTAGATCTTGAAAAATATCATATTACATTTCAAATTCACATCATGAATATAAATGTTAGACCCTATAGACATGATGATGATAAAAAATCTATGTGAAATAAAGATGTTATCATTTCATGTGTAAGTCTTATTGTTAAAATATTTTGAATAAAACGGGTTCAATAATGTAGATATATGAGCAATAAATATGAAGGTCTATGAATGAGGAGTTAAGTGAAATAAACTTAGGAGAAAATGAACGAAGTTTTGGTTTGATATTTTATTTTACAATAATACTGGCTTTATACATTCTTATAGGGATAGAACGGTCCAAAAATATGAGTTTTCATACGAAAGTAATTTTCATGTCAGAAAATATGCAACAAATATAGGCATGGGATGACTATGGAAAGCTGATTCAAAGATGAATTTAAACCTGAAAATCATTCTTCAAAATTTGAAGTACCAAGAGAGTTATGAGCTTTTTTACTCTTGATGGTTAGTTTTACTAATATTTTTCACGATTGGCATATAAGGGCCAAGATTTTCACATTCAGGCCTGTTTTTACTTGACTATTTAACACAATAAGGGCCAAAGGGGCTAGTACAACTTAGATATAAATAAACAAGAAAATCATGATTTTCAGGTGATGACTATTGCTTAAATGATGTTTTTTTTCTCTATCAGTTCACTTCAACTCTTAAAGAATTAAGGACAAGATTGATTACTTTAGAGGAGATGTGGACATCTCCCCAACCCTTGAGAAGTTCCTTCTTCAGTCCAAATTTTTTAAAAAACTTAAACAACTATGGTACACTCGTTTCATATTATTTTGTGTTTTATTTTGATTTGTGCTTTGTGGACTAGTTGGCACACTCGTGATGTATCATCAATCTAGTTACATAGGTTGTTGAGGCACCTCTAGTGTGTAGACTAGTTGAAATACGTATGGTGTGTCTTCAATGCAGTTACATAATTTGTTGAGGCACCTATGGTGTACTTCTAATAAGAAAACCTAGAGATCTAATAATTCTAAGGTTAGAGTTTTAGGTTGAGTGTTCAAAGGCATGTGAAACTTGGGAATGTAAGGGGTAATGGATCTTCATAAGATTAAAAGAATTCTAGGGATGAATAGTGGAATCAAGGTGCTGGAATGTGGGTACATACTAAATGAGTTTTGCCCAATCACTTAAAGATTTAGTGTGAACCATCTTTTGTTGATTTTTTTATATTTATATACTGATATATAGATATCAAGGATATATTAATAAATAAAATAAACTATATTATTCTTAATTATCAGAAAAAATAAAAATCAATTCACCCTCTCTCTTGAATTATCTAGCCATCTTAAGCGCCGACACTACTTGTTATCAGTAAACGATGATGATGGAGAACTCAACCAGCTTCCTACCATTTTGTCTTTGTGTGTCGACCATCAATCGCGTTTCATCGTTGTGGTGGTTGGAAAGAAGATAGAACGTTATTTCTTTTAGGGCCAGGACTGGTTGGCCATAGTCTCCATGCCATTTGTTCTTCTTCTTCATCATCTTCTCCTGCATGGTCCCACTGTCCAAAACCCTGCTTGTTCGAGCTCAGTCCTAGGATCGTAAGCTAATTGAGTAGCTTATGAAGCCCGATTACCCATGCTCTTTGCAAACATACCAGATTTGGAACATATAGCCCTCTGGTCTTTTCGATTAGAATTCTGCTCCCCATAGAAGCCAGTGAGGTTGGTTTCACGAGTGGCTCGTGTTGGAAACTAAGATTAAAAGAAGGAAGAAGACAAGTAAATGAGAAGTAGAAAGAAAACCTCTGTGACAGAGGATAGAGGTGAGGAATGGATTGAAACCATCTCAAGACTCATTGGTACCGTTATGACCCAATATATAAGGAGTTAGGCCTACATAACCTTTCCCAGAATGCCCTCATACGTTTACAATTTCCCTCTCAAAATTATCATGAATTAGAGTTCTAACAGTCCGTGGGGTCAACACCTCTCCCATTTCTCATTTGTGGTTCATCTCTCCCTTAAATGAAGTGTGTATCATGAATTCATCATAATCTATTTCAGGGCACATAAGAATATACTGCAGGTTCGCGGGTAGTTCAGACTATGGACACAACAACAATGTAGTAAAATACACCCGCGACTTGCAATTCATCAAATATGGGAGGGAACATTATTCTTTCTTTGAACAGATTAGCACGTGATATTGAACCCTCCATAGATTCCCTAACAGGACGCGGAACTGATATATGCTGTGGCTGGTACAATCGGGAAACAAGAACCTGATTCGAGCCGATTTCCTCCACAGCAACTACGACAGCCAGGGACTCCCATCTTCAATCTCCATATCAGGGTCAATTTTTGGACTTGTGACACTGTTGGGTCCTATAGTGCTATCTTGTACAAGATCATCATGGTGTTGCGGGAGAACGTAGTACCGGAGCCTCCCTCATCAGCCAGCAGCAGCACAACAGAAAAAGACACATGT